>CM060254.1:24917046-26147854 GCA_030684275.1 Acipenser oxyrinchus oxyrinchus
AAAAATTTTTTTAACTGGGGCATTATGGACCACGCACAGCACAAGTACAGAAATATTCTCTCCTAATTGACCCTGACCCTTAGGTGCTTAGTGTGATTTCAAGATGATTTACTTCTCCTTCACACCAGTTTAATAATGCGCTGTGTCCCAGAGGTTAGCATAGGTTTTTTTTTTTGGGGGAGACACCAACTGAAAATGTAGGAAAAAGCAGGGAATGTAAATGATTAATCAATAGCGGTCCACTGTATTTGAATACGCCTACATTGAATACGTGTTTCATAATGGAGAGGTACCAGAGTTGAGAACCACTGTTTTACCCTAATACAGCACTCCTGTTATAGCTCCTGGGGGAGTTCTGATGCGTGTGTGGGCAGTCGTCGCTGTATGTGGACGTAACTGAAAATGTGAAAGCAGTAAATAAAATGCCCCCCTCTCATAACACTGAGTCCTGGATATCACTGCAGTATTTAACAGCATGTCTAAGCAGTGTGATAAAATAATTGTTTTAAAAAAAAAAAAAATCCTGTTAAATATGGCGGTCCTTTGGTAGACTTTTTTTTTGTATTTGTTTTTTTAAAGGATGTGACACATACAGGGATATATATATATATACTTTAATTTCAAAGTAATGTAGTTGTTTAATTTATTTAATGGTGTTCAAAAACTCGCTGCGTTCTCCTTCCAAATTGAGATTTATTTCACTATTTTCAACATAACAAAAGATATGCTGATGACCAAAAGTCTTCATCCCAGCAGTTTAGTTTTTTTCGGTTTCTAGTCACAGGTTAAATGCGGGTATCACATTTTCATGTATTTTTGCAGCAGCTGAAGTTAAAATATTAATGGTGAGTCAGTATGAAGCAAAAGCATCAACTCATCACCACAGCGTACGTCACCTTTACGCATTTTATTTCATTGGCTGTGCTGCTGTTTTGTTTACCTGCACAGGTGTGTACCACAGGGCCTGCCCCTTTCCAGTTATCCACCTGTAACTAAACAGGTCGGTGCAGCTTGGGATTATAAACGGGATGTACTACTAGAGTTGGAGGGGCGTCCGCGCTGTTCTCAATCACAGGAAGGAAACAGGAATACAAACAGAGCAAGAATTCAACCCATCCCAAAAGTGGAATGGGTTACACCCGGAACTGTACCGTCTCCAGCAGGCACTTTGAAACTAAAGCTGATTAAAAAAGTTCCAGTGCGTGTGCTGTCGCTAGTTGTTTGCATTCGGCGCTGTGCGAGGTGTAAACCCAATGGAGCACCGTGGGAAAAATGGCGTCGCATGGACAGCTCAGCCAGAATGAACTTTTGGAGATCGACATTTCTTGCGATGACAGCTGCTCGGCTGGGGAAAACGACGTCTTCGTTAGCTCTGGTGCATCTTACGATGGGTTCCCTGTGTTTCAGCAGTGGGTACCTGCCGCTGCTCCACCGACTGAGTTTGGAGAGTCGGAGGGGGTCGCGAGTCTGTTCGCCCAGAGCCCTCCATCAACGCGGCATTCGACCCAGAACCACGAACCGGAGGATACAGTTCGACTTAGCAGCGACAGTGACGATTCCTGTAACATCACACACAGAGGTGCAGGAAACCCGCTTGCCCCAAGATCATCTATTGTGGATTATCTCCTGATCGAGCTGTATGACACTTATACCTGTAACAGCAGGAAGAGTGCTGACAGCGTGGATAGCTCCACCGAGGCGTCCGGTTCGGATGCTTTCCTTGGCCGGAGCAATACCGAGTCAAACTTCCTGCAAGAACTACAAGAGAAGCAGACCAAACGACACCAGATGCAGTATCTGGCTCAAAAAGGTGAGAATTAGCGTATTGCTGCTATCTATCTATCTATCTACCTATCTATCTATCTATCTATCTATCTATCTATCTCACCATTTGGCTAATGCATGATGGTCTCAATATTGAGATCTTAGTAATTGCTTTCGGAATTTATCAATTTGATATTTGAAGAATTAGACTATGCTTGGTAATTATAATTTTTAATTTGTGGCCGCTATTCTGTTTATAAACTCAGGAAGTATAGTGCACGTATAGGGATGTAAAAAAGACTCCTACTGCATAGCAGTTTCCCCCTTTCCATGCTTTATTACGAGCTTGAGTATCCACAGTGTAAACTAAGCTCATAGTAAACCCAGGAATGGATCGCTGGTATACAACGGGAGTCCGATTTCCCTCCCAGCAGTTATAAAGACCCAGGTGTAATACTATGTTACTGGTGTTGATAAACGTATTTACATTATGTTTTATACTGTTTGTTTAGTACATTCTTCCATATAGGTTATTGTTATGTGCACTCCGCTGTTCAGGAGCCCGACCTTGTTGGCTGTCCAGTTTATTTATGTTCCCTCAAAGCTGCCTTCTGCCCATTCTGCCAGTCTGTGAACTAAACATGCATGCACGTGCAGCAGCTTGCTCAGGGAAGCAAAACAGCAATGCAACCAAAGTTAAAAAGGCGCTATCTTTTTTTTCATATTCTGTTTTGGTTACATTAACATTTTATTGTTAACATATTAGACTTGTAACAAAAAGAAAAACAACAAAAAAAAACAATCCAAACGTTTTTGTTTCGTTTTTTTAAATTGTTTTGTGGTTTGCCTTGTAAAAGGTTAGTAGTAAAGTATAATACAACATTGTGAGAGAATGGTAATGTATTGTAAAGCCCAGAGAGTTACGGTAAAAGGCATTTAAAAACATGGCAAACCATTATAAAACATGGCAAAATCATGGGACTACTGCTCCATTACCGTGCACAGGTGCTGTGGTGAGCTTTTAGAAGGCGGCCTTTTTCATTTGGCATTTACATTTTTATTTGTATTTAGAGTCCGTTGATATTTTAGCAGTTTCTGAATGCAGAGAGCAACAACACACCTGTTCAGACAGCATCTGTACGCCTCACAACTCTCGTCCATACTGGACTGTATGGCACCCAGTTGTATCAGTAGGCTACTTGCATCATCTTGAACCCCTCCACACTTTGCTGTATTCTACTACTGCTCTCACTCATAGTTATATTTTCTGTATCTTGTACTTGATTTTACTCTTAAATGTAACCGTTTTCACGTTTTTTGTAGTTGCTCTTATTTGAAATTGTTCTTATCAATTTATTGTACTTCCTACTTCCTCTTAATGGTATTTACTCTTATAACCAAATATTTGCAAGTTTAACTGCTCTTAGTCGAAGTCGCTCTCAAACGTAATTATTTACTGTATTTGAATTTGCTCTTACTACTGATTTTATTGTATTTTATAACTGCGCTTATCTGTAATGTGATACTTTGTAACAACTGTAAGTCGCACTGGATAATGGCGTCTGCTAAGAAATTAATAATAATAAGGAGGCTGTGTGGTCCAGTGGTTAAAGAAAGGGGCTTGTAACCAGGAGGTACCCGGTTCAAATCCCACCTCAGCCACTGACCCTGACAGTGAGCAGTCATTTAACCTCCTTGTGCTCCGTCTTTCGGGTGAGACGTATTTGTAAGTGACTCTGCAGCTGATGCATAGTTCACACATCCTAGTATCTGTAAGTCGCCTTGGATAAAGGCGTCTGCTAAATGAATACATAATAATAAAGTACCGATTGACTAACGAAGGCAAAATACACTAAAAACAACCCATTTGTAAAAGTTCACTAACATAAAAACAATGGGCTTTACGATGCATAGTACTAGTGTGTATACGTGTACAACCTGACCATTTTACTTCAAGCTAATGCATTCATTTCTAATCTTTCCTTGAATAGGGAAACTGTTGGATTAGTTTTATTCATACTGAATCCCAATTGCTGTGACCATATCACAAGATCGTATCGTCCAGTAATGATTAGGAAACAACATTCCATTGTTAGGATAGGCAAGGTTTGCATACCATAGCCGTTTGAAAAAAAGTCTGTCTAAGCATTAATATAGGCACGTGTTAATATAAATTTTAATAGACGTGCGGGGTCACTTACATACAAGGAAGGCGGTGGGCAGTTCCACTATGACGTGACATCTAGATAAAAACTCACTCCTTTCATTAATTTCCACGCTTTCTAGTTTCCGGCCCTTTCTTATACTATTCTTAGTACTGCCAGTGCCCACACAGGAGCGCTACATTTAAAAAAACAAACAAACAAACAAAAAAAACAAGCATTTTCCTTGTACTCTTTTTAGACATGTAAAGTGTCCTGTAAGTGACTTGAAAAAGACACCCCGTTTATGTTAAATGACACTGTAATATATGGAGACTTGATGCTCACAACATATACTTCCCCAGTCAATCAATTTGTACAAATTAACAAGTCCTCATTTCACTTTTCCAGCTTTACAATTTACTATACCGTGTAAAGTCAGAAAGGTACACTGCCAGATTTTGGTACAGATACAATCAGTTGCTATAGTCATAAGGTTTGCAGGAAAGTTTTAATCAAATGCTAAAGTTAATTATATATATATATATATATATATATATATATATATATATATATATATATATATATATATATATATATACAGTACTGTGCAAAAGTTTTAGGCAGGTGTGAAAAATGCTGTAAAGTAAGAATGCTTTCAAAAATAGACATGTTAATAGATTATATTTATCAATTAACTAAATGCAAAGTGAGTGAACAGAAGAAAAATCTAAATCAAATCCATATTTGGTGTGACCACCCTTTGCCTTCAAAACAGCATCAATTCTTCTAGGTACACTTGCACAAAGTCAGGGATTTTGTAGGCATATAGTCAGGTGTATGATTAAACAATTATACCAAACAGGTGCTAATGATCATCAATTCAATATGTAGGTTGAAACACGATCATTAACTGAAATAGAAACAGCTGTGTAGGAGGAATAAAAGACACAAGGTAGTTATACTGCATCAGCAAGGTCTCTCCCAGGCAGAAATTTCAAGGCAGACAGGGGTTTCCAGATGTGCTGTCCAAGCTCTTTTGAAGAAGCACAAAGAAACGGGCAACGTTGAGGACCGTAGACGCAGTGGTCGGCCAAGGAAACTTACTGCAGCAGATGAAAGACACATCATGCTTACTTCCCTTCGCAATCGGAAGATGTCCAGCAGTGCCATACCTCCGACGTGGAAACAAGGCCAAGCGGCTCAACTATGCATGAAAACACAGGAACTGTGGTGCAGAAAAATGGCAGCAGGTGCTCTGGACTGATGAGTCAAAATTTGAAATATTTGGCTGTAGCAGAAGGCAGTTTGTTCGCCGAAGGGCTGGAGAGTGTACACGAATGAGTGTCTGCAGGCAACAGTGAAGCATGGTGGAGGTTCCTTGCAAGTTTGGGGCTGCATTTCTGCAAATGGAGTTGGGGATTTGGTCAGAATTAATGGTCTCCTCAATGCTGCGAAGTACAGGCAGATACTTAACCATCATGCAATACCATCAGGGAGGCATCTGATTGGCCCCAAATTTATTCTGCAGCATGACAATGACCCCAAACATACAGAGAAAGTCATTAAGAACTATCTTCAGCGTAAAGAAGAACAAGGAGTCCTGGAAGTGATGGTATGGCCCCCACAGAGCTCTGATCTCAACATCATCGAGTCTGTCTGGGATTACATGAAGAGAGAGAAGCAACTGAGGCTGCCTAAATCCACAGAAGAACTGTGGTTAGTTCTCCAAGAAGTTTGGGCCAACCTACCTGCCGAGTTCCTTCAAAAACTGTGTGCAAGTGTACCTAGAAGAATTGATGCTGTTTTGAAGGCAAAGGGTGGTCACACCAAATATTGATTTGATGTAGATTTATCTTCAGTTCACTCACTTTGCATTTTGTTAATTGATAAATATAAGCTATTAACATGTCTATTTTTGAAAGCATTCTTACTTTACAGCATTTTTTCACACCTGCCTAAAACTTTTGCACAGTACTGTGTGTATATATATATATATATATATATATATATATATATATATATATATATATATATATATATATATATATAATTAACTTTAGCATTTGATTAAAACTTTCCTGCAAACCTTATGACTATAGCAACTGATTGTATCTGTATATATATATATATATATATATATATATATATATATATATATATATATATATATATATATACAGTACTGTGCAAAAGTTTTAGGCAGGTGTGAAAAAATGCTGTAAAGTAAGAATGCTTTCAAAATAGACATGTTAATAGATTATATTTATCAATTAACTAAATGCAAAGTGAGTGAACAGAAGAAAAATCTAAATCAAATCCATATTTGGTGTGACCACCCTTGCCTTCAAAACAGCATCAATTCTTCTAGGTACACTTGCACAAAGTCAGGGATTTTGTAGGCATATAGTCAGGTGTATGATTAAACAATTATACCAAACAGGTGCTAATGATCATCAATTCAATATGTAGGTTGAAACACAATCATTAACTGAAACAGAAACAGCTGTGTAGGAGGAATAAAACTGGGTGAGGAACAGCCAAACTCAGCTAACAGGGTGAGGTTGCTGGAGACAGTTTACTGTCAAAAGTCATACACCATGGCAAGACTGAGCACAGCAACAAGACACAAGGTAGTTATACTGCATCAGCAAGGTCTCTCCCAGGCAGAAATTTCAAGGCAGACAGGGGTTTCCAGATGTGCTGTCCAAGCTCTTTGAAGAAGCACAAAGAAACGGGCAACGTTGAGGACCGTGAGCGCAGTGGTCGGCCAAGGAAACTTACTGCAGCAGATGAAAGACACATCATGCTTACTTCCCTTCATAATCGGAAGATGTCCAGCAATGCCATCAGCTCAGAACTGGCAGAAAACAGTGGGACCCTGGTACACCCATCTACTGTCTGGAGAAGTCTGGTCAGAAGTGGCCTTCATGGAAGACTTGCGGCCAAAAAGCCATACCTCGGCGTGGAAACAAGGCCAAGCGACTCAACTATGCACGAAAACACAGGAACTGGGGTGCAGAAAAATGGCAGCAGGTGCTCTGGACTGATGAGTCAAAATTTGAAATATTTGGCAGTAGCAGAAGGCAGTTTGTTCGCTGAAGGGCTGGAGAGCGTACACAAATGAGTGTCTGCAGGCAACAGTGAAGCATGGTGGAAGTTCCTTGCAAGTTTGGGGCTGCATTTCTGCAAATGGAGTTGGGGATTTGGTCAGAATTAATGGTCTCCTCAATGCTGAGAAGTACAGGCAGATACTTATCCATCATGTAATACCATCAGGGAGGCATCTGATTGGCCCCAAATTTATTCTGCAGCATGACAACGACCCCAAACATACAGCGAAAGTCATTAAGAACTATCTTCAGCGTAAAAAGAACAAGGAGTCCTGGAATTGATGGTATGGCCCCCACAGAGCCCTGATCTCAACATCATCGAGTCTGTCTGGGATTACATGAAGAGAGAGAAGCAACTGAGGCTGCCTAAATCCACAGAGGAACTGTGGTTAGTTCTCCAAGATGTTTGGGCCAACCTACCTGCCGAGTTCCTTCAAAAACTGTGTGCAAGTGTACCTAGAAGAATTGATGCTTGATGCTGTTTTGAAGGCAAAGGGTGGTCACACCAAATATGGATTTGATTTAGATTTTTCTTCTGTTCACTCACTTTGCATTTAGTTAATTGATAAATATAATCTATTAGCATGTCTATTTTTGAAAGCATTCTTACTTTACAGCATTTTTTCACACCTGCCTAAAACTTTTGCACAGTACTGTATATATATATATATATATATATATATATATATATATATATATATATATATATATATATATATATATATATTGCAAACTTAAACTGGAATCGACAACCAATTTCTCTTATAGGAAAAAAAAAACATTCACAATGAACAAAACAAAATGAGAAGTCATCGCAAAGTTCCACAAGTAAAAAAATGTTGAAGACCTAAAGTGTTGCATATGATACATATTTGCATACTATTTTCTTAATGGTGGAAAAACATGATAAATTAAATTTAAAAAAAACCCTGAAAACATAACGTAGGTATTTAAGGTGGCTTTTCCCCTGCTTAACGCGTACCTGATTAATCAACTAAAGAGCTGATTGCAGGTTACATTTTTTTAATTGTGCAGATTTTTAATTTTGTATATAAAATAAAACCAACCAATAGAAGATCCTGCATTTTCTCCGTGTCAGTCCAATCATAAGTGAGCAGAGGCGGGACATAAACAGTCAAAGGTATTCTCTGCCTCGGCTGATGGGCTTGAGTAAATTTAACCAATGAGAGAGTCAACGATCTGCCCTGGTTTTGCAGCTGTCCAATCATGAGTGAGCAGAGGCAGGACATAAATATATGAGGCCCTAAGCTGTGTAACACTACCTGAATTTTGTGCACTATTGCTTATTATAGAGCGTTATTTAGAACGTCAAAGTAATATTTCGATTTACTTTTGTACAAATAAAACTAAATGTCACCAGACAGCGAGGTATATAACACAAATACCCAAACTGATATGATATGATTTTGTAGTTTCTTTGATTACAATAAAAGATCCAAATTATGTTCATATAGTTTTTTTTTTATAAATAATGTCTCAATTCGAGTTGATGCAAAACCCTCCAATACTGCAGTTGCCTATGATAATATTTGTAAGTTTATTGCAAATATTCTTTTTGCACTCCTAGTCTTGCCCGTTCAGTGTCTTGAAACAGTATATTCAAACGCCTTACAAAACGAAAAGATTACATTTAAATCCTTTTTTTTGTTGTTCTTAATGCAAACAGATATTGATGAGCTGAAGAGGATTATACAGGAAGTGAACTATCGGATCGGGGTGCAGTCTGCAAAGCTGGTCCGCCAGGTGAAGAGGAAGGACCGGCTAGCCAACAAAGTGCAGAAGAACAATGACATCATAACCGCCTGCTTGCAAGCTGTGTCACAGAAAAGACGTGAGTATCCATCACTGATTAACTCCACCCACTACACCCCTGCAGCCTCAACAGAGCTCTCCAAATCATGCCTAACGGGCAGCTGGTACACCAGAGTGTAACCACAAACCTGTCCCCCTGCAACACTTCCCCTAGTGGATGTAACACATTGAGCAGAAAGAAATGTGTCTCATCCATGCATTCAAAACACTCCGTTGGTGCAGAGTGTTGTAGAGGGACAGGTTAGTGGTTGCACCAATGGTGTACCAGTTGTACTTAGAGGTTTGAAAATGACACAAAGTGATTCTAAGCAAGAAAGAATTAGCTAAGAGAACTCTGATACAGTGTTTTCTCCTCTTTTAACAGTTTTTTACCCAAACTAGCTACTATGGTTATGTACTACATTAGAAGTCACACCTTCATTGGGACCTATTAGCAGCAACTCCACTTAGAATTTCGCAGAAAGTGTAGCTCTCGTACTCGGAATGTCAATGACAAAGCATTGAAAACCTTTTAAAGAGCTTAAACAGACAAAGTGAGTTAATAACAGGGTTTCGATTCAGATTTAATGAATTGCAATGCCTTTCTAAGTGTTCAGTGGCTCCCACTAATCAAGTTGAGAGTGTACTTTCTCTTGGACTCTTGGTATGACAAACCAGACTCGTGGGCCTAACACATCAAAGGGTGCACAAGTAATACACTCAACTTGATTAGTGGAAGCCACTGAACATACATGGAAATAGACTGCTTTAGGCAGTAGATCCTATTGCATTACCTCAGGTCACTTGTCAGTTTATACCACGGCACCCATGATGATAATGTCCCCATTTCACCCTTCCTTGAAGTGATATGAAAAGGGTTGGACTGTACATTCCGAGTGGCTTGGCTTACACTCGAAGGGCTAGATTATGCAAATGATATTTTAGGCTTATTGCGCCTCTCTCTCTCTCTCTCTCTCTCTCTCTCTCTCTCTCTCTCTCTCTCTCTCTGCCCTCCTCCGTTTTCACTGACTGGCTCTCAGATGTTCTTTCTGAAAACAGGGTGAAGATCTGAAATATTTAACATGTGTTTCCTTTTTCCTCACCATGCAGCCAGGGCAGTGCTGTGTACGACCAGGTGCAGTACAGTAAGCAGCACTTTCATCCTGAAAGCATGCTTCCTCTAAATTACCACTTGCAGTGATTCTGTCTTATGTGCCCTGACAGCAGCTGGTTTGATACTTGGCATGCAAGAAAAACATCTTCCTTTTTCAAGGGATGCTTTCTATCATCTACGTCTTCCTCGTATGTAAAGTGATTGCAGCTAACAAAAACTTTCCTTACATTCACGCCATGCACATACAGCAGTGTGTACATGTATTAGAACACCCCATTGCTTCTGTAGTTCAGCAGTGTGCTCATGTATTAGTACACCGCATTGCTTCTGTAGTTCAGCAGTGTGCACATGTATCAGAACACCCCATTGCTTCTGTAGTTCAGCAGTGTGCACATGTATTAGAACACCCCATTGCTTCTGTAGTTCAGCAGTGTGCTCATGTATTAGTACACCCCATTGCTTCTGTAGTTCAGCAGTGTGCACATGTATTAGAACACCCCATTGCTTCTGTAGTTCAGCAGTGTGTACATGTATTAGAACACCCCATTGCTTCTGTAGTTCAGCAGTGTGCACATGTATTAGAACACCCCATTGCTTCTGTAGTTTAGCAGTGTGCACATGTATTAGAACACCCCATTGCTTCTGTAGTTCAGCAGTGTGTACATGTATTAGAATACCCCATTGCTTCTGTAGTTCAGCAGTGTGCACATGTATTAGAACACCCCATTGCTTCTGTAGTTCAGCAGTGTGTACATGTATTAGAACACCCCATTGCTTCTGTAGTTCAGCAGTGTGCACATGTATTAGAACACCCCATTGCTTCTGTAGTTCAGCAGTGTGCACATGTATTAGAACACCCCATTGCTTCTGTAGTTTTGATTGGTATGCATATGAAATCAAGCCACTAGCTGAGAATCTTGTTAAAATAGGCAAATTAGTGACTAATTAAATTGATGACTTTAATAAGCCACACATGCAATTCATTAAATATAGTAAGCGACAAGGAACACACAGCCACAAATAGTAAAATGCATGACTTTTTTGAAGTTGTTTTAAGATGCCTAATTAAAGCACAAAGTGGTCTAGCATTTTCACGAGTGCCTAATTATTTCTCTACCACTGATTACTGACTGGCGATTGAACTTCTCACACCCTGAGGTTTGCATGCAAGTAGGTATATAAAGGGCATAAATGACCTAGAAAGTGCAAGCGTGTCAAACTTCCTGGAAGGCAAACTGAGGCCTTTATTTAAGCTATGTGTTTCTTTCAAAACTGCACACACCGATTTAATTGTTTATTCGGATCAAGCTCTTGTGTGGATCGCTCCTCCACAGTTTAAAAATGCAGCGATCCACACAAACCCAAGCAGCTGCTTCTTCACTTGTTTCACTCTGAATGGTAAATCAGCCCGAACGACACCAGCGACCCTGCCGTGACTGTCCGCACCTGATTTCAGTGCAGAGCGCAGTCCCAGTAATTGAGTAATCAGTCCAGGCAGCTCTGCTATGCAGTGCATAGACGTGGACAACAGGGAGGGAGTACTTTGTTAGCTGCGACCGCTTTCATTTCTTACCTGTTTAATATCTTGTTATGTGTCACTGTTGTTTTTATGCTTAGATCATAATTCACCATGCTTACTAACTATTCCAGAAAACTGGTCCTGAAAAGACTTTTGTTTTCTGAGGTGAGGTGGGGAGTCATATCACTGGTGGACAGTGCAACGCTAATAAGCTTCCCCACCTCGCATCCTCACAACCAGCCTTAGCCCTGGTGAAGTCTCTTCAGAAACAATAGCCAGCGAACCTGACCAATAATAATCTAAGCAGCTACATCAGTGTGTGATTTCTTTGAATTTTCAAGTTCAGTGGAATTAAATATTTCATCTAATTGGGGCACTCTGTCCAGAACAGACCTGGGTGAATTCAAATTACAATTACAGCAGAATTGATTGCTGAAATTGCAATCCAAATTACAATGCTATTTGTTTAATTACAATTTGTTACAATTATGCTGCAGCAATTAGAGTTATAATAACAATTACACTAAAAAGTTACCTAAACAACTCCAAACATTTACCATGTTTATTCTAAACAACCGAGCAATAATCACAGGTTCAAATACAGAAACATGCTATCCAACTTTTATTTTGGTTGCAAATACAAGAATAATGATTGAAAGACAAATAAATGTAAAAAAAGACAAATAAAGACCCCTCTCTTTAGTGCTGTACCTTCACAGGCTTTCAAAGTGACAGTACAAGTATGGTAACAAACATGCAGATTCTTGTTAATAGAACATTTCCTGTCTGATTTGAATTGTTTTAGAAGTGTTTGTGATACAATGTGTTTATAATCTAAATTAGGATTGCACACCATGATTCTTTTAGTATGATCACAAGAAACGCAGCTCCCTCCAGCGCACTGTTCATGTTGAAGGGTTCTGTCTCTGGTGATTGCAGCTCCCTCCAGCGCACTGTTCATGTTGAAGGGTTCTGTGTCTGGTGATTGCAGCTCCCTCCAGCGCACTGTTCATGTTGAAGGGTTCTGTGTCTGGTGATTGCAGCTCCCTCCAGCGCACTGTTCATGTTGAAGGGTTCTGTGTCTGGTGATTGCAGCTCCCTCCAGCGCACTGTTCATGTTGAAGGGCTCTGTCTCTGGTCATTGCAGCTCCCTCCAGCACACTGTTCATGTTGAAGGGTTCTGTGTCTGGTGATTGCAGCTCCCTCCAGCGCACTGTTCATGTTGAAGGGTTCTGTCTCTGGTCATTGCAGCACTGTGTCATCTTGTGTTGCGCACGCAGGGTTACCCGACGTTCTGCTCCCAGTTTTCAGCCTTGACTTTTTGTCCCAGTCAGAAACAGTACAATTGTTAAATCGTCACGGTTTTGCTGTTTTGTATTCACATTTTTTATAAGTAGAAAACTGTAGCAGCGTGCTCAGCAAGTTGACAGTGCAGTCATTTATTATACACAAATAAAATAAATAAACTTATGGATTACTTGTTAAATAATTCTATTATGTGTTTAATAATTCATATTCTGTTTAACTTCCTGGACCATGGTTAGTTTTTTTTTTGGGGGATGAGTGCCACCAGCCAATTTACCCTTTTAAGTTAGTCCCCATTGTGTTTTGATTAACACAACCATTTATATTGGTTAAAAAAAAAAATCTATATATTATTGTGGCAAAGTGGTGAGTGGTTGCACGTGTGTGCAGTGCAGAGTGGATACAAAACATAGACAATGATTTCCAGGTGCAAGGGTGTTTATTGATTTAATTAACAATGTCCAGAGCCTTATGGCAAACACCTGTAAATAATAATGATGGAGTGATACAGCGGCGTGTATCACTCGGTATTTGTAAATTTGTAAGTGCAAGTGGTGTATTACAGTTCTCCATGAAATACAGGGGTGAAAGTGATGTCCAGGTTTATGCTGGCTTTCGCTACAGCTCCGGATCGTGCTACTGGTAGCCTATTAAAAAACATACAGTTGACAAACACAAGACAAAACTCACGGTTCACGATACTGCAATACAGACTCCTTGTAGGTTTAAAACACTAACCATTTACCAAGGAACAGATCACTTACACTACGACCCCGATTTATACCCTCACTCATGACCCCTAGGTTAACGAGCGCATCCGCTCCTCCAATCCACGGATGCCACGCCGTTTCATGTCCAAGTCATTGAGTTTGGATACCGTAGCTCTGTCCCCTTCCAAAATGACCAACTTCCACCTACCCTAAGGAATAAATTGTTGTGCCATTTAGTTAAGGGTACTCTGTTCCTTTTATATAGTGCCCTCACAGGTCGGGAGGGAGATCTAACACCAAGAATCATTTGATCTCTGTCACAATTATATACTTTTTTAAAATTATGATTGTGTTATCATGTACTTATTTTAACTGCTTCAGAGTTGAATTGAAGGGGAAAATCTGGTAACCGTGTGCACCTGTCTGCAGGCTCGATCCTTGATGACCTGCTTGTAGCCATTCTAGAAACACCTGGTGAGCCTATCCTGATGGACACATTGGTCAATGCAGTCACTGTGTTGAGAGACCAGCTGGTTGCACTGGCACTCGCTGGCATGCCCCTTGTTAAGTCACTGATATACTTCTCTCTCGTGATTGTTGCTGAGTAGTTGCACACTGTCACATGCTGTGTCATATAACCACACACATTGGCATTCAATGCCGAGAATTGTACTTGCATTCTCAAATTTTTTGTCTGTATTTCAGGGATGGAAATAAGATTCCCACTGCACAATTCCTGGTTTTACTATGAGTTTAATAAGACAGACATGAGCTTGTTACCTATACACTGTGGCTAATCAACCTAGTGTTAAAACCTGGAATTGATGAAGCTGCTATGCAATAGGAGTCTGATTGCCATCCGTGTACATGTATTTCACAGGGATTCAATATAGGAAAACGGCAGTGAAGTATTGTATGGTCAGCACTCTAGGGTTTTAAACCACTAAAAATAAGAAATGCTGGAAAAGAGCAGCAGGTTTAGTTTTTTTCCCCTTGTGGTTGTTATGGGAGTGAGAAAGTAGATTGCAGTTTGAGAGAGAGCCTTTTAAAAGGCTTTACACTTTTTACAGAGTCCCAAGGGGAGTGTAAAACCGTCAGATCTGCAAGGCTGTTCTGTTTGAGAAGAATTTATGGTGGCCAAAAAGGCTTGTCCTCAGCTGTACTGACTTGTAGTAACCATTTGGGATGGTTTAGAGGTTCAGACTTAAAAACTATTTTTACTTTTTTAAAATTTGTGTTTAACTGGATTTTGCATATAAGATTGTGTCAAAAAAATGAAGTTATTAACCTGACAGAAAGGTCTTGTAGCACAATATCTATCGATCGATCTATCTATCTATCTATAAATCGATCGATCGAGCATGAAAAGGAACTTATCACTTATATTTGAGCATGAAAAGGAATTTATCACTTATATTTGAGCATGAAAAGGAACTTATCACTTATATTTGGATACAATTCACTAGATGTGATTGAAAAATGACAAACTCTGTTTTAGAGCAGGTGCAGTGACTTTGTATTGCTGATTAACAATTGACATCACGAAGATGATTTGCTGATCTTGGGCAGGTGTTGTGACTCCTGGTCTCCCAGTTCGTGGCCTGTCATTGACAGTGTGTGTCTGGTTATACCATCTTGCCAGGTTTGAAATTGCTGGCTGCGAGCACCCAAGATGGCGAGCCACAGTGTGCTGCCCTAGTCCAGCCTCGAAGGCGCTGCTCTCTTGACAGACGTGGCATATTGTGTTTTTTTCTGTGATTTTCTTTATTGCTTTTATTCAAGCTTGCAATTCAACAGTTGAAATCCCTCCATATCCAGTGTCCAATCAACTGTCTCACTAATTAGATGATTAAGTGCATCTGCTTCAGTCATAGTCACTCAAGCGTGTCATGATCAAGGATGAATGATCGAGTGATTAAAAAGAAACCAAAAACATTTTGTCGATGTCCATAATTTATATACCTTTTTCGAAAATAAATGTGTTATAATAGTGATAAGTTTCTTTTGATGCTCGGTATATATATTTCCCCCTTTTTTCTACCTAATTCAGGGGTGGAAATAAGACCCCTACTGCATAGCAGCTTCCTCCATTCCATCTTTTAAAATTAGTCTGATTTGCCACCGTGTGTCTAGGTAACAAGCTCAGGTGTGTCTTATTAAAATCCTAGTTAAACCAGGAATGGATCAAACTGCTATGCAATGGGAGTCTTATTCCCAGCCCTGCAATTTGACAATAGATATAATTGCATATATCTCGAGAACCGCTTGTCCAATTGTGATGAAACTTGCTATGGGCATTCTTTACACAAGTCGTTGAGAATATGTGGGTCTATGAAGACAACATGTATGCCTGTCTGTCTCTGTGTCCGTATGTTACATACATCTAGAGAATTCAATTGTGATGAAACTTGGTTTGTGTCAGAATCTGGGTGGTATATGAAGGCAGCTGTCTATCTGTCTGTACAGTATGTCATGTTTCATGCTATGATGACTTCGAGCTGTGTAAAGGTATGCATGTCACTGACAGGCTGGTTTGGGTCCCAGGGCTATACTTGGTCTTTCATTTCTACTGCTGCAGTAGTTGCAGGAGTGTAAACATGTTGGCAGAGGTTTCGAGATGTGGGACTGATAGCCTTTGGGGGATTGTAAAGAAAGTGGGATGAATGAGTCCCCGAATGGCTCGCATGGTAAAGGCATTGGCCACGTGATGTGAAGGGTGAGTCATGCAGCCAGTGGAGCACAGACTCACCATTGGCCTGACACAGAGCCTTCCTTTGATTCCAATCAGCTGGGACATTGACCAGAATATCCATGGAGAGGTTTGCACGTTCTGTCCTGATCTGCAGTGTTCCTGGGTTTTCAGTATACAGTACCGGTTTGAAGATAGGTGGCCCCACAAGCCTCATATCTAGTGAGTTAGAGCAGACAGGTTCTGTATTATTTATTTATTTATTTATTTATTTATTTATTTATTTATTTATTTATTATTATTATTATTATTATTATTATTATTATTATTATTATTGCTATGTTGTGTTGTTACATGTCAGTTTCAGTTAGAGACAACACCGCAGATCTGGACCCTTGTTTAATTTGTGTATGATATTAATACTCAGTATAAGTGCAAACATAAAAGTCTGAATTAAAAATGCTTGATAATACTGTAGTAGCGGGAGCACCAGAGGCGGAAACAGCTGTCCCCGGTTAGACAGGGCAGGACAGGACAGCTGACTGGATATCCAGACAAGCCGTGCATCACCTCCACACACAGGGCAATGAACTGATCTCGTAGTATAACAATACCTTCGCATATTGATATTACAGTATTATGATTGCTATTGCTATTATTATGAGTATTATTATTGTTATGATTATATATATATATAACTAATAATATCAAAAATCGGTAGATTTTAGTATTGATTACATTGGTTTTATGAATGCCAATATATTCTCACGACAAACGGATCATTGTATCACGCCAGATCAGCGTAAAATTTGGAAAATAAAAGTTGGGCCATTAATAGGTTTTTAACAAAATACATTACGTCACTGAGTTTGGTAAATGGGACGGTGGATTGGTGGCGGTGACGAGAGCAGGCGTTTCCAGACCACAGGACGACGTCTTAGATTTTCTCTCCAATTCGATTACGCTGCAGAAGTGGGTGTGTACTAACGGGTTCTGTGGGGTTCTTTTCTGATGCTGCACTGCAGATGCTATTGAAAGACGCGTCTGTGGAATATCTCCTATTTGGCTTGTGATGTTCGTGTTTCGTTTTCTTTGAGCCATACACAGTTCGACTTTTTTTACCCCCCAAGTCTGTAATATATATGTATGTGTATATATAGAAGTGGAATAGCGTTGGTTTTTTGGAATGGTTTGACGTGCCGAGACCGGGATAAGATTGTACTGGACTATTGTGCTTCAATACTAAATATACATCTGGAGGAAACCGAGTCTGCACGCTGATCGTCAATGAAGCAGGGCAGGTTACCCTCTTGCAAACGGTCCAGGAGCTGTTTGAAAAGGCAGAATGCAGGTGGGGTTAGTAGTATCATCAGCAATGTGCTTAAGAAGAGGAGCTGCATTTCCAGGTCTGCGCCACGCCTGCTGTGCACTTTAGAACCAGGTGAAGTGGTTTGTTATGTAATACAATATTCGATGTGTGTTTAAAATGTGTGTGGCGAATGCCTATATGCCACTTTACAAATTGCGGCGTCTTAAATAGGTCACATAAGTGTCGATTTTCCCAGTATAGGCGTAAACAGTTTTATACACATTTATACCACAGGCCGTTATACTATGTCAGTGCTCTGCCCCGAAATCATTGTCTTGCGTATTAAAAACGCCCAGTTTTATTAATCTCGTCAATGTATTACATGAGTATTTTGTGTTTGTTGAGAAAGTGTGCACAACTCTGTACACGGATATAAGTACACTGATCCCTAAAAAAGGGAGTTTTTTTTCTTCCTAGACATCATGTAATCCTTCTCGGTAGTGCATAGGGAAGGGAGTTAGAGAGTTCATTGAAAACAGAGGCAGGAAACAAGAATGTAGTTCTGCTTCGGTGCTGTGCTCGAAGATTGTAACAACCAAATAATCGCTGCCATGGACGCAGGTAATACCCCGTTTTTTTTAATTATGAGGTTCAGATGTTTAACACTGTTGATTAAACACTAGCCAGGTGCTGATAGCAGCACTGCGGGATATTGACGCTATTGACAAAATGCAACAATGGCTGCCCTGGGGGCGAGCCCATCGCTTGTAAAGAAACCAGACCCGCACTTAATGTTTAATGATAACATGGCTCTGCACAGCTAATACGCTAAACTCAACATTAAAACGGCAGCTTTTGGGTTGCTAAGAGCGGCTTTTAACCGTTTTGCTCCTGTTTTGTTGTCATTTTCCCTTTGTACACTGTCAAAGCTCACTGAGACCGGGGTCAGCGTAAGGAAAAAAATTCAGCACTGGTGTTTCGGACAGCGACTTCAACACAACACAATAACTTGTATGTTAACCGCGACGCCAAGGCAGTGTATTGTTCTGGTCTGGAGATGTAGATAATTGTTATTGTTAAGTGTTTGCTGAAGACGCAGTTTAAACTAATAATAGCTCTGTTGCAGTAATGTCGGCGGCCTGACGTGTACAAGCACTGTGGTGTTTATTAGATATCATGTTGCGAGGGAGGTGAACAAACAAGGCCCGTTGGTTCTGAATATGTCTCATTGTGCTACACATGTCTGCTTACTAATTTATATTCGTGGGGAAAGAACCCTCTGATAAAACCGGGACGGTCATTCTTTGCAATGTGTCCCCTATGCAATATCTTACCGCTGTAAGCAATGGTAGTTTGTGATTCTTTTAATATTCCCGGCAAGGGATGGGAAAAGAAATGATAAACACTTGCCGTAACGCCGTTCACAGTCAGCGAGTCATGATTTGACTTATCTTAAGATGGCTCGGTTTTGCAGTTTTATGGAGGGATTCATTGTTCATGCGTTCTTGAGACAAGTAAGCATTCCACCGACAGGAAGGCACACACTATTGTTAATGCGATAAGAATGCTTACGTTTACTTAAACATATGATCTTTAATATTCATATCATTAAAAAAAAAATTGAGTGAAAGGAAAGTCCATTTAAAAACAAAGTATGTGCTGTATATGGAAGGTGCTTTACTTTTCTTGTCCACTGCCTTGCCTTTTCAGTTTTATATCCTATTTATATTGATTTTGTGATATTTGTATTCCCAGGAGTTGATACTAAACTGAAGTTTACTATTGAACCTTCACTGGGCAAAAATGGATTCCAGCAGGTAAATTCACCTGTTCTTCCATTAGTTTAATAGATGGTCTTCTCTTAGAGAAATAACAATACCAATAATAATTGTAATTTCTGTTTAATATACACTGCTCTCTACGTATTGCAACTGATGAATAAATGCACAATCACTAGTTAATTGCTCACTGTACCACACACACACACATACACCGTGCTCACTAAATATCTTGATGTTCCTGCATAATCTGCAAATACATGCAAAGGAACTTGTAAGACTCCCAGAGGCAACCCCACACTGCAGTAACCACTCGCTGCGTTTCCATTGACTGGCATTTCAGTGTCTCTGTCCTCCAGTGCTCTTTTGAAGAAGAATTTGAGACACACTGAAATATCTGGAAGGAGCGACTGGGAAACTTAGTTCATTAATAACTTTGAAAAAAGAAACCTGACAACAATAACAAATCAATTACACGTTTACCATAATGTGCGTGTCATCTGTCTATCTACACACACACACACACACACACACACACACACACACACACACACACACACAAATTTGTTTATATATATATAGTATACACATTTTGTAAAATTGTAGATCTATGAAATTAAAATTAGGTAATCCTCACGAGAAATATTTTGTAAGTTCTATGTACTTTAAGAAAAAAAATAGTGTTCTTAGTCATTACAATTGTCTGCAATATTTCTTGTTGCATAAATGCCCTCTTTGTGTAAATACCCGCTCAGTATTCAGACCTCTCTATCGCCTCTTGTGCTCTGCAGTGGTATGACGCGCTCAAAGCTGTGGCCAGGCTGCCCACTGGAATCCCCAAAGAGTGGAGGAAAAGGGTGAGTACCTTCATGTACTGGAATTCTCCTCTTTCATTGAAGGGAGGGAGGGAGGGAGGGAGGGAGCAATTTCGTGTCCATGCCTCAAGGCTACCCTGGGCTGGAGGGAGCACTCTTTCTCTTAGGGGGTGAGTGAGGGAGCAGTTCAGTCTCCATGTCTCAAGCCTGCATTATCTGAGCCTGTAGAACCCTAATTGCTCCTTTTTGAGTACTTCTTAATTCTAAAAGACTCATATGATTTCAGGGACCTTTCAACTCTACTGGCTGCCTCTGGTTAGGAAGCAGGTGTACCAGCACAGTGTATGATGACAGGAAATACTCAAAAGGAGCTGGCAACTCCTACAGGCTTTAAACCACTCGCACTTTAAAAGATACATGAAAGACAAAACAATCAAAAGACTCTTTAGCTTAAATACTGTTTTTTATTCTGTTAAAATGTTACTGAACAGGCTGTTGGGTTTTTGTCTGACAGGCAAGAATTATATACAGATTTCAAATGATGAACTGTGGGGGGGGGCGGGGGACACGTATTTGTTGTTGCAAAAAACAACTCTCTATACAGAACATGTACAATAAAAAATTGCTTTCCTGTACCATGAATTCACTAAGAAAAGTGTTCTGAAACGATAGATTTTAGTCTTTTGTGTTTTTTTTTTTGTTTTTTTTACAACCGAAATGGCAAAATGTCAAAAAACAAATACTTGTTGCTTCTGTTTATCAGATTAGTTGGCTTGCCGCTGGTATTGTTCAAACCTGAAGGTTATGTTATAAGACAGTTAGGCAAAGGTCGGCATGCAGCTACCAACGCCAACAATCAGGCATGAAACCCACAAGCAGATAGGAACTTGAAGTATATATGGGAGCTGATGGAAATCGGTAGGCCTGCATTAGGTCTAGAAACAACAGTGCTATCCTTCTTCTTTAACCATACTATCCAGTGCCACTGATATTAATCCTGCTGGGGTATCCCCAGTGTACTTATTAACAGTACTGCATACGATACAAATACACAGAAATGAGATTTGCAGCAAATCCAGTTTCTACATTTTAGGGCAGCGGAATTCAGATCTGCCGCTGTTGAAATGATCTGGAGCGCAGCCTGCACCTGCTCACTGTGGCTCTGGTTCAGAGGGGTGGGAGCAGGCGTGTGACTATAGTAGTGATTTGTTTTCTCTCTCTCTCTCTCTCTGTCAGGTTTGGTTGACACTAGCGGATCAGTATCTCCACAGCATCTCCATAGACTGGGACAAGACCATGCGCTTTGCCTTCAACGACCGCAGCAATCCTGATGATGACACCATGGGAATACAGATAGTCAAGGTAAACACTGGAGGAAAGTCAAGTAGACAAAGGCATCGGCTGATGCTGCCCTCTGGGGAACAGAAGGGCAAGTTGACAAACGTTTTCGGCTTAGCGACTTCGTATGTTCTAACACTGTTGAGATGTCAGGCAGTATGACTGGTTACTGTTGAGGGTTCAAGCCTTTTGTGATTGTCCCACTTTTCAGCCTTCATTGTTAACTGTTAAATTGCTAAAGCATCCGGTTTTGCTATTTTGTATTCGCATTTGTTACAAAACTGTAGCAGCATGCTCAGCAAGTTGACTGCGCAGTCAGTTATTATACAAAAATACAATGAAGAAACGTATGGATAACTTGTTTAATAATTCTGATTCTGCCAAGTTCACCTGTTCTTACTACAGCTTCACTCTGCAAATCTAGTAACCCTGTGAAACATTTTTGAAACTGTTCTTAAATGATGTTCGATAATCCACTTCAGGAATATCAAACTTGATTTTATTCATAAAAACAGACTTAAAAAACAATTCTTTAAATACCTCCTGATGTAAAGCTTTGTCAATAGAGCCCCCTGGCTGACTGAACTGATATGAAACACAAACGGAAGACTTTTTTTTTTTAATAACACAGAATTGCTACTAAATAAAACTGAAAACTATGCATAAAAAAAGCCTTGTTGTATACAGTGCAGCTGTATTGACAGTCGTTCTCATGTCATTCAAGTTCCTGTATTTGCAATGTCCATGCGCCAAGTCCAGGGGGTTCATGTTTATTAACGAAGAGGGAAAATTGCCAGTTTCAGACTGTAATGCAGTGCTTAGAATCAAAATACACGACTGCTCCTCTCTGCTGCCATGGATACAGTGGAGCTAACAATAGAATGCTTAGATTCATGTACGCAGTTGCACTTCAGTGCAAATACAGAACATTGCATCAGCAAACGTCAAATAAAGAATAACACGGTCAACATAAAACCTGTGCCATTGATCGGATTGTCGACTTCTAGGCTTTTAAGTACTTCTAGGTAGCTCCAAATGCCATTTGCATTTGTTATCCCTCACTTAGCTTAATATGATGTTTGCATTCCATAAAAATAGTTCTGAGTTGCGCTAATGCAGTTTTAAGATTTCTGTCATTTTTCTCAATTGCTTAATCTAACTGACTGCTGTCCTGCTGCACTGGCCTCTCTTTAATACAGCAAATATTGTTCTACTAGAGCGAGATGCACTGTGCCTTATTAAAGTGTCCCTTAGTAACAGCACAGCAGTGTAATAAAGAGCACAGTGAAAGCACAGGTAAGCATTGTAAAGCACAGAGCGGTGTGGTAAAACATATTCAAATAAAAAAAGGCAAAAGCATGGGAAAACTGCAGACTTACCATGCAAACTTACTGTGGTAAATATTTCTAAGGGATCCTGGTAACTATCACTTGCTGTGATCCCATGCAACAAACACAGACTACAGATAAGAGATTGACCCCAGGACTTGGTGACATGAGTGATGAGGACAGGTTCAAATAATTAAGTCTCTTCAGCCTAGAAAACCAGAAGGGAAAGAGGAGACTTGATTGAAGTCTTTAAAATCCTAAATGGTCTAGATAAAGTTAACCCAAGACATGACTTCAGGTTTAGCACAGAGAGCATGAATGGAAGGTGAGTACAAGTAAGTTTAGAACAGAAGGGAGGAAGCACCTTTTTACACAGAGAGTTAGAAATGCATGGAACAGCCGACCAGGTGATTCTGTTTGTGTCTCCCCAGTCGGGGAGAATGGTGTGCTAACAAGGGACCAGCCTTGATGGGCTGAATGGCCTGCTCTTGTGTTGTTGTGTTGTGGCTGCTCCAGGACCTGCACCGGACAGGCTGCAGCTCGTACTGCGGGCAGGAGGCTGAGCAGGACCGCGTGGGGCTAAAGAGGGTGCTGCTGGCCTACGCTCGCTGGAACAAGGCAGTGGGATACTGCCAGGGCTTCAACGTGCTCGCCGCGCTCATCCTAGAGGTCGTGGAGGGCAACGAGGGAGAGGCACTCAAGGTCTATGTGTTTTGTTGCTGCGGCCAATCGAAACTGATATTGGGCCATATTTTCAAAGCGTTTCCTCCAGTCTTTAATGAACTCCTATTTTTCTTAAAGACACCTGTTAATGTTACAAAACTAGAACAGCTAAGTTATATATACTTGCTCTTATCTGCTCCCTACGTTACTGCATTTAATCCTGTACTTTACAGAGTACTGTAATCTGTCACAAGTGTTATTTAATCTGTAGTATTTTGTATTTAATCATATCCTGATGTAACTATCACTGACACTGTTATCTGCTCTGTTATTGAATCGTATTTTGTCATGTACAGTACTGTGCAAAAGTTTTAGGCAGGTGTGAAAAAATACTGTAAAGTAAGAATGCTTTCAAAAATAGACATGTTAATAGTTTATATTTATCAATTAACAAAATGCAAAGTGAGTGAACAGAAGAAAAATCTACATCAAATCAATATTTGGTGTGACCACCCTTTGCCTTCAAAACAGCATCAATTCTTCTAGGTACACTTGCACATAGTTTTTGAAGGAACTCGGCAGGTAGGTTGGCCCAAACATCTTGGAGAACTAACCACAGTTCTTCTGTGGATTTAGGCAGCCTCAGTTGCTTCTCTCTCTTCATGTAATCCCAGACAGACTCGATGATGTTGAGATCAGGGCTCTGTGGGGGCCATACCATCACTTCCAGGACTCCTTGTTCTTCATTACGCTGAAGATAGTTCTTTATGACTTTCGCTGTATGTTTGGGGTCGTTGTCATGCTGCAGAATAAATTTGGGGCCAATCAGATGCCTCCCTGATGGTATTGCATGATGGATAAGTATCTGCCTGTACTTCTCAGCATTGAGGAGACCATTAATTCTGACCAAATCCCCAACTCCATTTGCAGAAATGCAGCCCCAAACTTGCAAGGAACCTCCACCACGCTTCACTGTTGCCTGCAAACACTCATTCGTCACGTTCTCCAGCCCTTCGGCGAACAAACTGCCTTCTGCTACAGCCAAATATTTCAAATTTTGACTCATCAGTCCAGAGCACCTGCTGCCATTTTTCTGCACCCCAGTTCCTGTGTTTCCGTGCATAGTTGAGTCGCTTGGCCTTGTTTCCACGTCGGAGGTATGGCTTTTTGGCCGCAAGTCTTCCATGAAGGCCACTTCTGACCAGACTTCTCCTGACAGTAGATGGGTGTACCAGGGTCCCACTGTTTTCTGCTAGTTCTGAGCTGATGGCACTGCTGGACATCTTCCGATTGCGAAGGGAAGTAAGCATGATGTGTCTTTCATCTGCTGCAGTAAGTTTCCTTGGCCGACCACTGCGTCTACGGTCCTCAACGTTGCCCGTTTCTTTGTGCTTCTTCAAAGAGCTTGGACAGCACATCTGGAAACCCCTGTCTGCCTTGAAATTTCTGCCTGGGAGAGACCTTGCTGATGCAGTATAACTACCTTGTGTCTTGTTGCTGTGCTCAGTCTTGCCATGGTGTATGACTTTTGACAGTAAACTGTCTTCAGCAACCTCACCTTGTTAGCTGAGTTTGGCTGTTCCTCACCCAGTTTTATTCCTCCTACACAGCTGTTTCTGTTTCAGTTAATGATTGTGTTTCAACCTACATATTGAATTGATGATCATTAGCACCTGTTTGGTATAATTGTTTAATCATACACCTGACTATGCCTACAAAATCCCTGACTTTGTGCAAGTGTACCTAGAAGAATTGATGCTGTTTTGAAGGCAAAGGGTGGTCACACCAAATATGGATTTGATTTAGATTTTTCTTCTGTTCACTCACTTTGCATTTAGTTAATTGATAAATATAATCTATTAACATGTCTATTTTTGAAAGCATTCTTACTTTACAGCATTTTTTCACACCTGCCTAAAACTTTTGCACAGTACTGTACTTGTACGTGCTAGAACCAAAGTCATTGTGTTTTATCTTGCTCTTAATTGTATTAATACTTGTACTGTGATTCTTGAAATGTATTTTTGTTTATGACTGTAAGTCACCCTGTATAAGGGCGTCTGCTAAGAAGTTAATAATAATAATAATAATAATAATAATAATAATAATAATATATTTCAAGTCCTCTTAAGGGGTTTTGTTTTTCTTTTGTGCAGCGTTTACAGAATTTTTTTTCTCCTTTCAAAAAAATTAATGAGGGGGAAAAAAATCTTATAAAATCAGAAACAAACCCAGTACAGCCCTTTTGTCTTCTCCTGTTGCCTGCTTGAGCTATGTCTTGATGAAATTCCAGGTTATGATCTACCTGATTGACAAGGTGCTCCCTGACAGCTACTTCGCCAATAACCTGTGCGCTTTATCAGTGGACATGGCCGTGTTCAGAGACCTGCTGAGAATCAAGCTCCCCGAACTCTCCCAGCATCTGGATCATCTGCAGAGAGCAGCCAACCGTGCGAGCGGAGGTACAGTCTAGCCCACAATGCACTGCCTGCTTTTTATGTTCTAGAGCAGTCCATGGACATGCAGACTTGCAGCTTATCCAGCTGTGATGACATGAAGAGTATTTGATAGCCCAAGCTCTTGTAGGTATATGGAATGGATGCCTGTCTGTCAGTCAGTATGTCACACATTTATACATGAAGGTTATTGCAGTCTACTTTTCAGCAGGGCCGATGACCCACTTTTTGCATTTACAACCGGTTCAGTTTATGGAATGGGTAACCAGGTCATGTTGTTGATGCTGAATGATGGGGATCCTTTAGAACCCGACTTGACCATGTTTTTGAGATCAGTCGGCTACTAGGAACTTGGCAGGACTGATGAGCGGAATGGCCTCCTGTTGCTTTGTACATTTTCTTATGTTCTATCCCCTCTCTCATTTACTCTCCACTCTCCTTTCCTTCTCTCTCCTCACCCCTATCCCTCCTTTTCCTCCCTCCTGTTCTCTCACCTCTCTCCTCTCCCCTCCTAACCCCTCTCCCCTCTGCCTGCTCACCCTTCTCCCTCCTCTCCTCTCTTCCCCCTCTCTCTCCTCTGCCTCCTCACCCCCCCTCCCCTCTCTACCCCTATCCCTCCTTTTCCTCCCTCCTGTTCTCTCACCTCTCTCATCTCTCCTCCAAACCCCTCTGCCCCTCTGCCTTCTTCCCCCCCCCCTCTCTCTCCTCTGCCTCCTCACCCCTCACCTCCCTCTCTCTGCAGGCAGCTATGAGCCGCCCCTCACCAATGTCTTCACCATGCAGTGGTTCCTCACCATGTTTGCCACCTGTCTACCGAACCACACAGTGCTGCAGATCTGGGACTCAGTGTTCTTTGAAGGGTCAGAGGTGCTGCTGAGGGTCGCCCTGGCCATCTGGGCAAAGCTGGGAGAGTAAGTCCACTGACAAGTTTGTTTCCATTTTATTCTATTCCTCCTTGCGATTTCAGTTCTTGCATTTGTTCAGGGTTTGCACCAGCCCTGCACCCAGCCATGGGTTTCAGATCTCCCTTCATTTAGTTCTATTACAAGATTCACAAATATGTTCAAGAACTTCACAGGCTGCTGGTAGAGGTGTAACAGTGCGCTAATGTCACAATACAATACATATCATGAAATGCTGGCCACGATGCATTGTGTATCGCGATACCTGTGATTGTCCTGATGGGCTGCTTGTATGATGCATAATAAAATCAAACGGTCATTTCAATGGTGGTGTTAAAAGAAAGAGCGGGTATGTATTTATACCAACTAACACATGTATTCTTCACTCAAGAACCACTAGTTGAACTACAGTGAGCTATGTTGTGCATTTGGTCAAACTGTTCAGACCTCTGTTATGATACGATATATCATGTAAATCACAATTCATCAATATGCACTGAATCATTACACCCCTAGCTGCTTGGTCTACCTGTTTCATGAAACAATATTTCAAGACTGAACAGTGTAGTTTTGCAGAGACCAGCTCAACTAAAAAAACGAGCCTGCAGCTTATAGATGCTCTGTAACCCTGCATGGCTCAGGCTAGTTTATAACCCTTATTTTCTGTTGGATCTCCTTCTTTTTCTTTCTTTTGTCTTCCTTGGCACATGAGGTAAGTCGTGAACACATTGTAATGGCTTTTTGTCTTTGGTTAGGGGGGCTGGGTGCACTGCAAATGGTATTGGGATCAGTGGCGAATGAATATTCAGTGCAGCCAGGGCAAATGCACAGGGGCACGCACTTTGAAGACCCTAGAGGGGTCTGAAAGTTTGGGGGGGAAAAAAAAAACTTCAGTGATAATATTCTTCACATTTATATTTGCAGATGTTACAGTCATGTTCATGTCATTGCTACCAGTGCCAGTAATTCAGTTTTGTATTCTACCTCGTTTCATCAGGTACTGCTGTTCTCTTAATTATGTTTTAGAAAAAAAATGGTTGAATTAAAATTGGCTTCCTAAGTCTTTATTTTTTATTTTTCATTTTTCTTCCCTTGTAACTGTCTTTGCATGGAGGCTGGTACGGGGCCCTGTTTTATGTTTCGTTGGAATATTTTTTTCGAACTCCACGACCACTTGTACTTTAGCCTAGTGGTCTCTCAATATTGTAAAACAGTTTCCTACTGTCTTCATGGAAGGTTTTGGGGTGCTGTTTAGCAGTGTTTTGCAGTTCTGTTCCGTGTGCAGCACGATTCATTCTGTAGTTTAGGTGGAAGCAGTGTACAAGTGGTTATGTCAATGTTCTAGATACAGCAGTACAGTAGCATGTTAGTAGGCGGTTAGTATGTATTGCCTACTCGTGCTGAACTGACTGGTTAGTCGAGTCCTTGCTGAATTCTGAACCACAGCAATTCCACTTTGCAGCTTTCAGAGCGATCCGGCTATGATCAGCTGTTCAAACTGAACATACTCTCCAAACAACTACCTAACAAATCTAAACTCCCTCTCCCTCTGCCCCCTCCCTCTGCCTCTCTCTCTCTCTCTCTCTCTCTCTCTCTCTCTCTCTTTGCCTCTCCCTCTCCCTGTTCCTCTGCCACTCTGCCTCCCCTCTCTCCCTCTGCCCCTCCCTCTGCCTCTCCTTCTCTCCATCTACCGCTGCCTTTGCCTCTCCCTCTCCCTTCCTCTGCCTCTCTCTCTCTCTGCCTCTCCCTCTCCCTCTCTGCCCCTGCCTCTCCCTCTCCCTCTTCCTCTGCCTCTACCTCTCCTTCCCTCTCTCCCTCTGCCCCCTCCCTCTGCCTCTCCCCCTCTCCCTCTGCCTCTGCCTCTCTCTCTCTCTCTCTCTCTCTCTCTCTCTCTCTCTCTCTCTCTCTCTCTCTCTCTCTCCCCCCTCTCCCTCTTATTATTATTATTATTTATTCCCTCCCTCCTTTTGAAGTCTTTGTAACCCCCTTTTATAACGCTACAATGTTTTATCTGTTTTTGTGGTTTGGGCTCTGTGGTCTGTATAGTGACTTGCACTCCAAAGCAATTGTTGTATTGCCCTCCGTTGATATTTTACAGAGACAGGCTTTTTAAAGCGTTTATTTATTCATATGGTAGCCTGCAGCTTCTTATCCCCAGGTTAAATAGATATGTTTAAACTGCAGTGCCGACAACTGTCAGGCTAATAAAATGTTCCTCTTCTCCACGCTGGCTTGTCTTGCATTCTAATGCACACCATCTGGACTGTGAGCTCTGTGCCACTGAGCCGGGAGGAAGGCTCCGTGTACTCTGGACCTCCCTGACGAATATTCAGACAGAGAGCAGAGGCACAGCAATGCTGATTTACTGCTGCACAGCTGACCACAATGCAACCTCCACTCTCTGTCCCTTAAAGGAGCCGTATCCAATGTGCATTGTATACTCTGCGTGTGGATGTGTCTGCACAAACATAGTCATTTATTGTATTCAGAAGTCTAGGCCAAAGGTGCTAGACAAACCGTGCAGGAGTGAAAAAATGCAAATGTTTCAGTCAATTTAAGACCATCCTCAAAAAATGATCACTTAATGAAATCTGTCATGACAAGTAAATGGTTATTCACGAGGGGAATATGGTTCCATGTGGGTAAACAATTTATCAGTAAAGACATCAGTTACAATGACAGCAGAATTGTTTGCTGAAATTCTTCTTATTTATGTTCTTCTAAAAAGTAACATAAATAACAACACACATTATCATGCTGACTGTGTTTTATTCAGCCAGGCAGTAATCACAGGTTCAAATACAGAAACATGCTATCTAACTTTTTCATACAAATAATGGGGGTCACTAAAAGTGGTGGAAAAATACAGAAATAACAATCACTCAATGTAAAACACAACATGGAACTGTGAATGTGTAGTACTATATAACCAAAAAATACGTGGTAAACTTTTACAAGGGGTGTCACACGTAACAGTTTTACTTACACTGGCAGATTATTGAAATGTACACATTAGGCAGCAGAGAGGCAGTGCTGTGAATGTTTCCTGGACAATACTTTGTGTTGGTGGCAAACACCTGTCGGATCTGGGCACACTGAGAAGTATATTATTTCACCTCTGCTTCTGCAGTGTGACTGACGAGTCAGGGAAGAAACCAGTTTAAAGTAAAGGATTGCAGTACATGCTGTACTGAGTTGGATTGTGAAGCAAGTATTTTGAAACAGTTGAAAAACAATGTAGTTTCCCTTATAAGTTCACACGTTTTGCACAGTATTTTTTCCATGCTTTTCCCATTGACTATCACTTTATTATTTATTTGTGAATGTGTCTTAATGAATCATAGCTGCTATGTCTCTCCTCGCTGTCCATTGAGTCTAATACAAGGCCTTGCACTATAACCATAGCAACTACAGTTTTGGTTCGGAGGACAATAGGCCTTATCGAGTATCTTTTCAAACAGTGACTGCAGCCTCATTCATTGTTTCCTTATTGCAATTAAGCTGCTTGTGTGTTGAAAAGTATTTCTTATTTCCTGTTCCTGTTTTAACACGACAGTTTGACCTTGATTCCTGTGACTGAATTTTCACACCACAGAACTCTCTGAAGCTTAAATTCATATTTGGCTGGAGTCACAAACCCCTGTTAGCACTTATAAGAAAATATAGAGAATGAGAAGAGGCCGTTTATCCCACTTTACTAGCACACCATTTATCAGAACAAAGAGGATCTAATTTAATAGGGCAGAACTCAATCTTGGACTACCTTATCCAATGTATCATAAGATACTGGAGCCCAAGATTAGTGCCAATCAGGGTCTGTGAGCCAGCCCATTGCATGCTGTTTGTTTTGAGAGGAGGCCATGTGTCGCGTTACCAGATGTCCCGGGAAAACTGTGATTGCCCCACTTTTCAGCCTTATACACAAATAAAATAAAGAAACGTATGGATGAGTTGTTTAATAATTAATATTCTGTTTAACTTCCTGGACCATGGCTAGTTGTTTTTTTTTTGTTAATCTTGGAAGTGCCAGCAGCCAAGTTACCCTTTTTAATTGATTAACACAGCCATGTTCATAAAGCATTTAAAATATATACATGCGCCCAATGTTTATTTTTTATTATAATTGTGTTATTATATACTTATTTTAACTGCTTCAGAGTTGCTACAGCTTCAATGAAATGAAGAAAAACTTCAGTTTTTTCACTCTGGAAATGTGGTGACCTCTGTTTCAACTGAGATCCTACCTGGCCTCCAGAGGTGAAAGGCAGGAACACTACCTACACCTCCTAGACTAGTCAACTCCCCCGCCCCTCCCACCATATTAATGATGCAGGCCACTTGCTTGCAGACAGTGTCTGTACATGCTGCATTCTGTGGTCCTCTCATTTTGATCCTCAATAATATACCATGTGTCAGTTCATGGGTGTTTTCCATTCATTTCTTTTCCAGACGGATCGAGAATTGCCAGAGTTCGGATGAGTTCTACAGCATGATGGGGTGTCTGGCCCAGGAGATGCTGGAACAGAACCTTATCGACTCCAATGATCTCATGCAGGTCAGTGAAGCGGTTCTTCGTTCTCATTGAATGCTCCCGTTACTTTATTTTTTACCGTTATCCAGGGGTTAATTTGTGAATAAAAAAGGGCATGGGGTTTTAGTGAGGAAGAGGGATAGCCTATTTGTTTCCAGACCTAATGTACTGCCCTTGATTTAAGTAGCTCTCGTGCAGTATATGCTTCACATTCTCATGTGCTTGTGGGTTTCGTGTCTTATTGCTGGTGTCGGACGCTGCATGCCCACCTTTGCCAAGCCCTGTTTTAATATAATCTTCAGCTTTGAACAATCCCAGCGGAGGGCTGACTGTGACACTGTTGTTAAGAGAGCTAGTTTTTTTTTTTTTTTGTGCTGTTTCGCCGTTTGGGGTGTAAAAAAACAAAACAAAACAAAAAACATATAGTTACAGAACACTTTTGTCATTCAATTCATGGAACACTACCAATTGAAAACTACCAATCGCTTCTTTTTCTATGACTCAGGGTTTTGCCCTCTTCTTCCTAGTAAGAGCAACAGTAAATAATGTGTAAATATTTTATACAAGAAAATGTATGTTTTTATATTCAGTAAGTTTTACTGGGATATTTTGTTAGCACCACGTACTTTTTTAATGGCAGTATTTTAACAGTACAGTAGTCTTCACAGCGCTCAGTTTACCTCTTCTCTGTCTAGGTTTTCCAGACTACAGAGCGTTACATCCAGCCTGGCTTCTACTTTGCTCTGTCCATTCCAGTAATCCCTGCAAAAGTACTGCTTTTAAGTTTAAGGACATCCAAACCCTTATAAAAGTTTCCCCTAGTTAAAAGCATAGTGAAAGCATGGTAAAGCATAGCAAGGTATGGCAAAGCATATTGATAAACTTAGCAAACCAGGGTAAACAATGCCAAATGCAGAGTATAACCAGGGGGGGAAAATACTGCAAAAATACTGTGGTAAACATTTCTAAGGGAAAGTTTGCAGATGGTAGTCTGAAGGTAGTGCTTTAACAGATGCATATCCTGCTAGGGTCAACCAGTCACTGCTGTTAAACACTCATTTACTTGTCATATGGATTTAATTGTAAAATTAGAAAAACTGAGATGAAACGCTAGTTTGTAGAAATAGAACAATTAACAAATAATTAATAATTAACAATAAAATCAACCCTGTTTTGTAGGGTCCCTTTCTCACAGTACATGTAGCGTTTTGTAATCTGCATTCCGAGGACATATTGCTGCGGGAATTTGCCCCCCACTGCTGCCAGGCCTGGTTGTGCCAAATGATGTGCTTGACTTATTCTGTGATTTGAACCCAGGCCCCCGGAAGTGAAAGACGAGAGAAACTAGTGAACTAGCCCGCTATGCCACCCATTGAAGCAGCAAATGGCTAATAAAGGTCGCTTCATTCTGTTGAGGCAGGCATTTCCGAGTTCAAAAAAGTTCCAGCTGGAAGATGAGATTATACAGGAACATCTGCTTCCTTGAGAGTTGAGCAGCACAGCTTTATCAAAACCTGCAGGCTGAACTTTACTCTCCTGCCACAAGCCATGTCTGTGCACGGGGCCAACCAACCCATTCCAGTAAACCTTACCCAATATGCAATTTCCATTATAAAAGACACACGTGGCTGACATTATACGACCGTTTGGGTAATGGGGCCCGAGACGAAGTCGAGACGCTATTACAATCAAACGGTCGTATAATGCCTGGTAATGCCCGATGTGGAGGGTCTTATTGCTTGTATACTTCAATGTTACAGCACAATTAACTATAATTTTTATTGATTTTAACAGAATCTTTGTTTTCCTTTTTTTTCTACGTATCCTGCCACATAAGCACTCTAAAATGAACGTTCTATAAATATAGTCCTCCATAACAACGATCTTCTCTATAAAACGTGTACAAAACAGTGTTTTTAAAATGGTATACTTTTATTTGAAAACAGAGAACAAAAGATTGTGAAAAAAAATAATTATTATTATTATTATTATTATTATTATTATTATTATTATTATTATTATTATTATTATTATTATTATTTTTAGTGCGGTTATTAAAATTGCTTCAGTGAAAATAAACTGAGGACAAAGATAGGGGGAAAAAAATATAGTAGTAGTAATAATAATAATAATTATTATTATTATTATTATTATTATTATTATTATTATTATTATTATTATTATTATGTCTTTTCCTTGGTAATTGATTTAAATAATTCCAGATATCGGGCAGATATTATAAATGCTTCCGGGAAAGTTGCCTAGTACTTGGACAGCAGAAGCAGTGTGACCTTCGGAAGAGCTTGGTGAAGAAACCGGTTCAGTTTGTCCGACAGTACTTTTCTCTGCACTACTTACAGCGACTGTAGATATCTCAGAGGGGCTAGTATTTTCCGGGATGTTTTGCTTTAGCCATTCCTCAATTGACATCTTAGTAAAAAGGTTGAAATTTACTATAAAACGACATTTTATTAATAGCTGATGGAGTGATCTTGTTTGATTTGTTTTTGTGATGTGGTTACAAAGATTGTAAGGGCACACTGATCACTCCTTGAAGATATTCCAATTCAAGAGGTCCTGTGAAAACAGAGAAACAGAGGGGAGGGGATTAAAGTGAATGGAAAATGCAATCTGGAAACAGTCTAGTATTGCACTGACTAATATCTGTTTTACTCCAGCCGATTTTCTAGCTAGATGATTTCAATTCACAGAATTTCATTGCGAGTTCTTATTAATAATATTATTATACCAAAGTTCTTCTGCAAAAGGACACGTGCTGTTGTTTAATCAGACTTGTTTAATCAGACTTATGGGGGTTGGTTTGATTAACCTACCCTGGATTGTCTTTTAGCTTGTCATTCAAATATCATCTGCATATTTCAAATCGAAGTATAAAATACATGCCAAGCACCAAAAGGGGTAAGCAATAGATTTGAAAGCCGTTTTCTAGTGGACTCCTCACCATGTACTCTACCCTGTGTTCCAGTCAGCTTCCGTTTCTGCACTGTCATTGTGTTCCAGTGAATCTGAGCTCTGGGAAATGTACAGCTTTTTTTTTTTAATCCTACAATTGCTCATTGGTCGCAGGCCAGTCAGAGCACTGTGTTGCACTGCCAGCAATGCCTCTCTGGGCACATTGCAGCTAAACACCATGGCTACTGCTCTGCTGGCATGGTATCGGGTGTTCATTAACCCTTTCAGAACTATAGGTTGTGACAGATTCAGTGACTCGGTCTGTGTAAGCCCCTGTCTGCAGAGGGCAGTCTGCCCTTTACTTGACTGAAACACTCCTGTCCGTAATGCAGCCAGTGTCGGAGAATATATGTTCCCCCTGAATATTTGTTCCCCCATGAACCAATATTCAAGAATATTGGCTCTCCTTTCTGAATATTTGTACCCCCTTGTTTTTTTGTAACAAAACCATCTTTCTTTCCATATAAGTCTATGTCCATGCACTTTCAACTAAAACCTTGATTTTAAGACCACTTTCTCTGACCCTGACCCTGACCCTGACTGATGCCATTCTTTTAAATGGATTCCATTTTGGACTCTATCTTCATGTATTCAAATCCAACGACAGAAGGACCAGGCGAATCACACTGTTCCAAATTGCGTTGCTAAGCAAATTCAGAGATGGATCTAGGGAAAGTAATTACCCAATTTCAGCTTTTTAATTTATGTTTAAGCATACTTTCTCGTTCATACATTGTACTTGCTATATAAACCGAATACTCCATAAACGAGTGTTGTCATCCTCGTGGAATAACTACAGTACTCCATTAATGGTCATGCTGTATCCTCTAGAATTAGTTTCTTTGTCATTTCATAACACTGACTATTTAGCTTTTAAACACAAGTCTCCTCTCTGGAGAGCTGAGCTGTCTTTTCTGAGAGGTATATGAAAGGGACTGGTTTTTCACTATTCGTTCAGCTCGTTCTAGTGAAGCTGGTTCTAGTAAAGAGATCATTTCCCCATATATGTACAGAGTAGCTCAGTCTGATATTCCCAATGACTTGCGAAATGATGTTAAAACCAATTTGCATCACAATTTGATAAGTAGCACATAGATGGACAAAAGTACGTAAGGACAGACAGACAGACAGACACCTCCATATATCACCAGGTTATAATACTATTATACTACTTCCAATAACCTATACCTAATCATATTGATACCAAATTTCATCACAATGTAAAGTGCCACATACTGCACAGGTCTATATTTTCCCTATAATTCCATACATCTTAGCCATGTTACACTTCCATTCACTACACAAGTTTCAAATGTGCAGTTTTGAAAGAAACACATGCTATAGCACCCATTCATTTGAGTTTTAAAAGTGATATCTGGTACTATTTCTGGTTAAGGAAATTTCTGTGCCTTCTCGGGTTATCTGTTTGCACTTCACTCGTACACCCTTATTTCACCCCAGCAGTGTCTTCTGGGTAAAAGCATGTCAGTCAGTAGGGGAAGCAGGTGATTGGTTATTGACAGGACAGAAGCCAGTGAAGGGGTGGGGAGAATCTCACTGTGCAGGTGAAATTACCGCAGACTTACAAGACAGTCAAAAAGCAAACAGTTTTCTTTAACCTAGTGTAGGACCAGTTATCAGGCCATATTTCCAAAGCCTTTACTCCAGTTTTTAACTCTTATTTTTTGATACATGAAAATTAAACCGTGACGTACAGACCTAAGAAACAAACCACTGGAGAGTGCTGAAGAGTTGTAGGACTGGCATGTTTGATACTAGTTTTGTAAAGTCAATAGATATTATTAAAGAAAAAAAAAAAGACTAGAGTAAACGCTTTTGAAAATATGACCCATCATGCTTTAAAATTAAATACATGTTTTGCTATAACATGTGTTTCTTTCAAAACTGCACATTTCAGACAAATACAATACATGTGCATGGCAGAGATTTTATAGGACTATTTTGCTAGCTACAATTACTTTAAGGGAAAGCCCTGACAAATGTCCCCCTCCATAGTTAATGGGCAATTTGCCCACAGTGGAAAATATATATGACAGCCTCCTCTCTATTTCAGTAACTGGGGTCTCAGTCCATACTGTGCATACTACATGTTAGCACTGTACTACTACTACTGTTGATAATGTATCTGTGGGATTTATTTGTAAAGAAACCTAGAATCACTGTAGTTTGGAGCGTTTCCATAGATGCATGTATCTGGTCTTGACATTTAGATTTAAAATCGCAAACAGCAGGCTCATGTTTTTTTTAAGCCCACTGTATTTCCATTTGCCATTTGAAGAACAAGACAGCAAGAGCTTTCTCTTCCCTAATGAAGAGCTATCCCTGTGCAGACACAGTTTGTTTTTCATGTCTGATTGTGTGCATCGGAGCATCTCGCCTGGTTATTTCCCTTTTATACTCGCAACACCTCCATAATAGTTTATCCCTTGGGCTTCAGGAACGTTATCACTGGCAGTGTGCAGACTTTTATTGTTCGCTTGTGTTTCTAAATTAAGGAAATTGAAGCCCCTGCTTCCTGGTAGTGGTGCAATCGGCAACCTAATTTCTTATCGTATAGGCATTTATCAATGATAATCGATGCTTTGACGTTTTATTTTTCATAATAAAGAACACGCATTATTTATTTATTTATTTATTTATTTAATTAATTTTTAACAGAAGATCCCATAACCAAAAACACTGTTGTGCATAATAGTTAAACAAAAAGGCACAACTTACATTCACATTAGAACACTTCTGATTATAATTAAAGAAATACAAAAGGACTTGAGTTTTTAACAACTGAAAAGAATATGCATGCGTCCGCACTGGACGTTCCTTTAACATTGTAATAATAATAAATAATACTATTTTAACAGAAGTCATTTCTATCTGAACTATGGTTGTTCATTACTGTTAACATGTCCAAAAGCAAAACATTTTAATTAATCTCACACATCCTGACTAACTTAACTGCCATACTAAATCCAGCTTCTTTTTAAATAATATTGCCATATAATCCAAACACAGCATACTGTAGCGATCTCAGTTAACACAGACAGGTGCATCACACAGGGCGAGGCAATCCACACACAGGCGGAGGGCGGGAGCGAACCCATTACTTCCTGGTACCTGATTATTTCCTGTATTGTAGGTCACATGATGTGATCACAGCTAGGCCATTGGAGTAAGACACTACAAGAAATAACAACAGAATCCTCAAAACTGATTGGACTGCACACTGATACCCATCATGAAGAGTGTCATTCAATCAAAACCTTTATTTATCCATGCGAGTCAATTGAGAACAAATTCTCTTTTACAATGAGGAGCTGGCAAGAGGCTCGCACCACCACATCAAACAACATCAAACACAAGAAATAAGGAGTACAAAAACACATCATCAAACATAAAACATCAAATGCAGCAGTATCTTGGCAGGCACAGATGTCAGTCAGCAATCAGTCGACCCTACGGCTCAAAGCAGCCTCAGATATGAACCGTTCTAATTTGAACTTGTGTTGAAACTCATTCCAGTCATTGGCTGCTGCAAACTGAAATGAGTGTCGACCAGAAACCATTGATAACCTGAGTACCGGTTCAAAGAAGCCGTGGAGTAATTGCAGAAATTCGAGAGGTCAGAAATCAAGTGATTTAGTTCTGTGATGTAACAAATGAATTAACTGTCTACCGGAGGAGACACAAGTGTGTGATTTCACGCGTTTCAAGCACGGTCCCAGATGAGCTGCGTCAAACGTTCTTTCAAACTGAAAAGTACAGTAATTATCCCTGTTCCTTTTCAAAGCAGCTAAAGTACTACAGTATTGCACTCGGCACTCCAGGTAAGCTCTGTACCGGGTGTTGTACACATAGGAGTTACATATGATGGTTCAATTTAATGCGTAACGAATACTCGGAGCAATTTCGTTGCACTGCTTGAGTTTGCATGTTAGGAAGCTTCTTGTACTTCACTGGTTCCTGGCGTCTCAATGGTCAATAGTGAATATACTGCATGTGGTAGCGAGAGAAATGAAAGGACAGCTTGTTGCCTGCCTGAGAATTGCCAGAAACATGTGAACAATAAGTCTGGTATTTCAATAAAAGCAAATAATTTTTGTGTTTTATTGTTTTTGTACAGTAGTTCAAGGTACTGGCCCCCTCTTGTTTGTAACCTTTCTTATATTCTAGTTAAGATTTAAGGCTGCAGGTAATGCATACCCCATAAGTCAGCATTAAGGTATGTACAGTACGTTGTTAGCATGACAGTATTTCCTGCTCACCACCCCTCCCTAGTTTTTTCAAAGCAATAACTTTAATATAACCTTTTTTGTACTCATTGAACTGTTTTTAAGTAGGATTGGTTACCGGCTCAATGCTGTGGATGAAACCAGAGTGATTTGCTCAGTACAACAATTAGTCAGTGTAATGCATTTAGTAAGCATGAAAATCAGCATGCAATACGAAACAGGCATTTTCTGCATAATTGCCAATTTCGGAGACAACAGAGTGTGTGGTCTTCATTCCTCGGGTCTAGCAAAGCAATTTTAAAAAAGCCTAGTTATAGCTAACATGTGGTGACATCATTCTTCAACAGTTCTTTCTTTTGTAACTTTTTTCCAGTATAGCTTGGTACTCTCTCGATCCTTCTAATAAATATAAATACACATATTAAAAAAAAAAAAAAAAACATGGTAAACTAACCATTATAAAAGTTCCCCATAGTAAAAGCACAGCACAGTGTAAAGAATAAGGAGGTATAAGAAACATAAGAAAGTTTCCAAATGAGAGGAGGCCCATCTTGCTCGTTTGGTTGTTAGTAGTTTATTGATCCCAGAATCTCATCAAGCAGCTTCTTGAAGAATCCCAGGGTGTCAGCTTCAACAACATTACTGGGGAGTTGGTTCCAAACTCCCACAATTCTCTGTGTAAAAAAAGTGCCTCATATTTTCTGTTCTGAATGCTCCTTTATCTAATCTCCATTTGTGACCCCATACAGTCACAAATGATACAGCATACAGGTAAACTATGGCAAATGCATGGTATAATCACAGGAACAGCATGGGAAAATGGCACAAAAACCGTGATAGCCTTGTATAAGGGTGTGTGCTTTGTTAACGTCTCTAACTGTTTCCCCTCTCAGATGGTGTACTCCATGGCTGTGTTCCCATTCCCTCACCTGGCCGAGCTGCGAGAGAAATACACCTACAACATCACCCCCTTCCCAGCCCCTGGGTGAGTCTTCCTGCACCAGGGACTGCTGACCGGAGTCCCACACCTACATACAGTTACCTGCTGTGAAAACAGACTAATAGGGAGCTTCAAACTTATTATTAGTGCTGCAGGAACTAATTTATTTAATATTTTGGATTGAGCTCTCCACTGAAATCAGGTGCTGATAATCAGGTGAGGGTTGCTGGTGCTGACAGCTGCTTGGGTTTGTGCTGCTTTTCTTAGATTCTGCACAGAACAGCAATCCACAAACCCAAGCAGCTTTCTTCACTTGCTTCCCTTTGAATGGTAAATCGGCCCCCACCAGCGCCCCTCACCTGTGGAGAGCTCAGTCACGCAATTGTCTTTTGAAGAATACACAGTTCTGAGTTGAATCCGTTACAAGATGAATGGATGAGGTCATGGAAAAGTTTCAAGGGATTTTTCGTGGTATTGTGTCTCATCCAGAAATAGAGGCTACGAGCTTGTTACCTAGACACTAAGGCTAATCAAGCACGCATTAAAACCTGGAATTGGTGAAACTGCTGTGCAACAGGAGTCTTATTTTAATCCCTTTTAATGTTTTAAAATGGATTTGCCCATCAACCTTACTTCTCTTGGACTGGGGCACTCGTTTCATACATCTGTATAAATAATCACATAGCCTCTCTTTTAAAAATAGAAGATGTTTCATGAAATCCCCCTCACAGATACCAATTCTACCTGTTAAAAAGGGGTTCTTGTTTCGTATTTTATTTTAAAATATGTCTTACCTGTATGCTTTACCATGCTTTCACTGAGCTGTATTACACTGTGCTATGCTTTCTGGGTCACTTATGAGGGTTGCCCCCCTCTCTGTAGACCAGTGCGCACGGCTAATGCTGTGCTGCTGTTCTTGCAGGAAGCTGGGTAAGAGCCGAGACAGTGACGAGGAGATCGATATCGACGACGAGGATTCGCTGGTCAGCGCAGTGGGGTGTCTCGGGCCCTTCAGTGGGCTGCTGGCCCCGGAGCTGCAGAGATACCAGAAGCATCTGACAGGTGATCTGCTTTAGACATAGAAAGGTGGAGCCATCTAGTGGCTGTAAGGGAAATATACACATACTGTAAATGGTTGTAACCTGTTGCTTTCTGACGGCAAAGCACTTGGATTGTAGTATTGAGAGTGGAAAGATAAAGCAAGGCAGTTGTTATGCACAGTGGCTAACGGATCGCTCATGGATTGTACTTACCTGATTATTAGGGGTTAACAGTGGAGCCACTAGCCATGTAACAGACAAAAAACTCAATAACACACAACAGGGTGTTCAGATATGGGCCAATATTGGCACACCTACTCCTTGTACAGCTGTGGCCAAGCTTTTTGCATCACCCTATAGAATTAACTAATTTTGCTTCATAAAGTCGAATGAAAACCCGCTGAATGATGTTATGTTAACATGTGAATTACAGTGCTTACATACCGCTTTGTAGTTTTCCATGTACTTAACGAAAAACTAACAATTGAAAAATGTGAAATTTTTCGAAATCTAATATGAAATACTGTGCTACTATTATGGCTTCCGATAGACTCTTGCGATGTCATTTTATAGTTTCCTTGATTACATGATGTGAACTAAAAGATCTAAATTATGTTACAGTTTCATGCAAAAACTCCAGTGGTTTACAGTAGTGTTCAAAAGTTTCGAAACAACAAATGATTAGTGGTGGGGATTGTATTGCCCATGTTTCCTCACTTGGACCCCTTACTTACTAAATGCCCTGGTATCTGGATGGATAATCGTCGCCTCTTTAAAAATATGCTAAATATTTTAATGAGCAAGACATCTCACAAGTAGAATGGTCCCCCGAAATATTCTCCTTTTTTATAGGAAAGCAGTAGAGCTAGGGATGAGGAGTTTGTTGCTGGATAACTTCACTCAGACTACTTCCTCACTAAATATCTTGGTATCTCTCAATAGAAAATCATCTCCTCTTTAAAAATATGCAAGAGATTTTATTGAACAGTCCCTCCCACAGGTGCTGTGGTCCCCAAATATGATCCACTTACTACCAATGTGGAATGACCAGGTGTGACATTCTCTCTTCATTTTACCTTCAGAATTGTGCAGCTTGCAAACCCTGTGTGACGATGCGCATTGTGCAACATCCCAAAATGGTAACAGAAGCTAAATAGAATTGCAAGTGTGTAATTCAAACCAGCATAACAAACCAAGAGGCACTCACGCGGGCTAATGAGTTTTAACAGAGAGTGGGCTGTGCTGATTAATAGCCTTGCGTTGCTGAGGCACAGTGGCTCTGACGTGCACCGTCTACCTTGGGAACCACAGCAGAGCGAAGGACAAGGGCTTTTAAAAGAGCTTAATACAAGGACCGCGGCGGAGGGTAGAGGCTTAAGGGATGAACCGCTTTGATTAGTATTATTTTATTATGGAAGAGGCTGATGTGTTAACCATGACTCCAGGACACTGCAGAATGCCAAGGTAACCAAACCCAGTGACTTGTTCGCTCTGGGTTAAGCAACATGGTAACGCTGCTGTGAGCAGGTCTGTGTTCTCAGGCCCTGGAACAGGAACAGCTGCCATGGCAACTGGAACTTCTGGCTCCAATGAAAATCTTCTGTTTGTCTTTGGGGGGTCTTGGCTTACACACACTTAGGATGTTTGTGTGTGTGTGTGTGCGCTTGCTGATTCGTGCCATTCCCTTTGACTGATCCGACGCTTTCCTATTCTCTCTCACTATCTGGTCTCCAGATCACAAAGAGGTACAGAGCCTGCGCTCCAGTAACATTGCAGAGCTGAGCCCCGGAGCCATTGATTCTAGCCGCAATGAATACCAAGCCACCTTCAACAGCATGATGATGGAGAGGATGACCACAGACATCAGCGCTCTCAAGAGACAGTACTCCCGGATCAAACGAAGGCAGCAGCAGCAGGCTAACCTCATCTATATCAAAGCAGGTAAGTGCAGGGGAGCACACAAGAAAAGATGGCGCGAAACACATTGTTGTACTATACTATACTGTACATTTCTATACACTGCAGTTATACCCTTCCCTCACATACACTCAGATATTGATAATGTGCATGTGTGAAAGGAGGTATAATTGCAGCGTACCATTTTTTTTCTTTTTTAATTTACACAAAAAGTTGAAATGATGAAAAGATTGTTTGTTTATTTCAGGACGTTTCAGACAAAAGCCCTTCTTCAGCTGTGTGCAAAGAAAAGTAAACAGTGCAGTCAACGTGTTGGAATTGTTGAAAAATAACCACAGTGCAGTTCTGTGTTTACTTTCCTTTCTGCACAGCAGCTTTGTTCTAAAACTTTTTAAAACCTTTTGTGTACGTCCAAAAAAAAGCCTTTTCGTTTTTTTTTTTTCATTTTATATAAATATTATTTAACAGACCAATATATTGACAGTTTTTCACCCTCAGATTTTAAGATTGTTTTAAAAGTTGTTTATGGTTTTATTCAGGGCTGTTGTAATGCTGCTCTCCATATACACTATGTACATATTTTCACTTGCAATAATTGCTACAGTCCTTGTGAAAATAAATGTTCATAATTATTTATGGTAAAGTTGAATTTTGTATTGTTATCACTACAGAACAGCCGCAGGCTGAATATAGCCCTGGTTCTATTCATTGTAGTAAATGTTCTGAATTGTTGTTGTTGTTGTTGTTGTTGTTGTTGTTGTTGTTGTTGTTATATAAATATATATATATATATATATATATATATATATATATATATATATATATATTTAGCTCAAAGAGCCAGCTGCCCAACGTTTCGATATGTTGCACATATCTTTCTCAAAGGAGCCTGTGTTTGAATCAAAACATTGGAGGTATTTATAGGTTTTTGATGACATGACAACTACTTGTTATTGTTTACATTCAAATCTATGATTTATTCTTACATGATGTAATGCTGTTCTATATATTGTGACATCATTTTTACTTCTATCTTTGAATCTGTATTAATTCTAATTAACATTACTTTATATAAATTTATATTTTTATTATATCATGCAATGCTGGCTCTGAGGATCAGTCTAGATTTGGCCTCCCCAGCGCATCAGCATGCACAACTTTTGTTCAAACACAGGCTCCCTTGAGAAAGATATGTGCAACATATCGAAACGTTGGGCAGCTGGCTCTTTGAGCTAAAATATATATATATATATATATATATATATATATATATATATATATATATATATATATATATATATATATATATACACAGTATATATATATATATATATATATATATATATATATATACTGTGTATATGTATATGTATGTATGTATATATATATATATACAGTGCCTTCTTGAAATATTACCCCTTGAACTTTGCGACCTTTTGCCACATTTCAGGCTTCAAACATAAAGATATGAAACTGTAATTTTTGTGGAGAATCAACAATAAGTGGGACACAATCATGAAGTGGAACGAAATTTATTGGATATTTCAAACTTTTTTAACAAATAAAAAACTGAAAAATTGGGTGCAAAATTATTCAGCCCCTTAAGTTAATACTTTGTAGCGCCACCTTTTGCTGCGATTACAGCTGTAAATCAGCTTGGGGTATGTCTCTATCAGTTTTGCACATCGAGAGACTGAAATTTTTGCCCATTCCTCCTTGCAAAACAGCTCGAGCTCAGTGAGGTTGGATGGAGAGCATTTGTGAACAGCAGTTTTCAGTTCTTTCCACAGATTCTCGATTGGATTCAGGTCTGGACTTTGACTTGGCCATTCTAACACCTGGATATGTTTATTTGTGAACCATTCCATTGTAGATTTTGCTTTATGTTTTGGATCATTGTCTTGTTGGAAGACAAATCTCCGTCCCAGTCTCAGGTCTTTTGCAGACTCCATCAGGTTTTCTTCCAGAATGGTCCTGTATTTGGCTCCATCCATCTTCCCATCAATTTTAACCATCTTCCCTGTCCCTGCTGAAGAAAAGCAGGCCCAAACCATGATGCTGCCACCACCATGTTTGACAGTGGGGATGGTGTGTTCAGGGTGATGAGCTGTGTTGCTTTTAAGCCAAACATAACGTTTTGCATTGTTGCCAAAAGTTCGATTTTGGTTTCATCTGACCAGAGCACCTTCTTCCACATGTTTGGTGTGTCTCCCAGGTGGCTTGTGGCAAACTGTAAGCGACACTTTTTATGGATATCTTTAAGAAATGGCTTTCTTCTTGCCACTCTTCCATAAAGGCCAGATTTGTGCAGTATCTGACTGATTGTTGTCCTATGGACAGAGTCTCCCACCTCAGCTGTAGATCTCTGCAGTTCATCCAGTGATCATGGGCCTCTTGGCTGCATCTCTGATCAGTCTTCTCCTTGTATGAGCTGAAAGTTTAGAGGGACGGCCAGGTCTTGGTAGATTTGCAGTGGTCTGATACTCCTTCCATTTCAATATTATCGCTTGCACAGTGCTCCTTGGGATGTTTAAAGCTTGGGAAATCTTTTTTGTATCCAAATCCGGCTTTAAACTTCTCCACAACAGTATCTCGGACCTGCCTGGTGTGTTCCTTGTTCTTCATGATGCTCTCTGCGCTTTAAACGGACCTCTGAGACTATCACAGTGCAGGTGCATTTATCTGAGAACTTGATTACACACAGGTGGATTCTATTTATCATCATTAGTCATTTAGGTCAACATTGGATCATTCAGAGATCCTCACTGAACTTCTGGAGAGAGTTTGCTGCACTGAAAGTAAAGGGGCTGAATAATTTTGCAGCCCAATTTTTCAGTTTTTATTTGTTAAAAAGTTTGAAATATCCAATAAATTTCGTTCCACTTCATGATTGTGTCCCACTTGTTGTTGATTCTTCACAAAAATTACAGTTTCATATCTTTATGTTTGAAGCCTGAAATGTGGCAAAAGGTCATAAAAGTTCAAGGGGCGAATACTTTCATGAGCACTGTATATATATATATATATATATATATATATATATATATATATATATATATATATATATATATATATATATATATATATATATATATATATATATATATATATAACCAATGAGGACTTGAACATTATTTGAAATATTTAATGAACAACAAGCTACCTAATTTCACGTTAATGCATTTTTGATATTCTATTACTATTGCATGGTGTTTGTAGACTTTCAGAGTGGATTCTGTTACTCCAATATTGAGACATTATCATTTGGATCTAAATCTGCCTTTACCTTTGCCAGCCCCGCCTACTCCACATACACATCGACAGGGAGGAGACGGGGCAAATGATGGCAAATGCAACACAAAGCCATGGAAAAGTACACAAAAAAACGCAAAACAATTAAAATTGCATATTTTTGCGTTATATGGGTCTTAACTACTTAATTTGAATAAGTTATCACTATGATAACCCAAAAATATATGCCATATGCATATGCTGAGCAGTTACATATAGTCATAAGCAATTTTTTAATGATACTTCACTTAATATAAGGGGCTGGTTTCATAGAGCCAGATTAGCACTAATCCTGGACTACACAATGTTATTTTAGGTAAAGCAATCTAAGATTGGTACTAAGCGGTGTCTGTGAAACCAGCCTGAAGTTCTGAAATACAAGCATACCCCTGTCTAACAGAACTACTTATTTCCAGGACTGATGATGATATGCTAGTTACGGGAGATCCTCTGTGGGACAAATGGCCTGTTAACGTTCCTAACATTTCTTGTTTTATGCATGCGCCCGTTGGCTTCACCTTTTGTGTTTCCCCCCCAATCAGGAACAGAGGAGGAGCCTAACCCTGGGATCATGAGTGATCCCAGCAGCCAGGCCTGGAATGGCATGGAAAGTTAGTGTTCAACCTTTTCATATTGGGAGCTGGGAGTCAGAATCATATGACACGAATCCAGTGGTGAAAGATCACGATGACAGCGATGTGTGCCGAGACTGGCAGACCTAAAGTTTTACTAACATAAAGACTATACATGAGGGCAGACAGGGTGTTTTGGTTTTGGCTTATTGTTTTAACATCAATTGGGGGACCCAGAATAGTACCAGCGTTCCCCACATTTTCCAAAAGATCTCAGAAACCTCAGAATGTGTCTTTGCGCCCCCTCTCCCTCTGCAATTCCTCAGTTTAATTTATAGAGGGTTTTGCCTATGATTTTCAGGATCAATGTCTTTTGCATGTACGTCAAATTTTGTCTTTGGAACTGCTATTTGCAGTTGTGTCATCAGCGACTAAGTACCTGCGACTCAATTACACAATTCACAAAATCTACCTATAGGGCTAGTCAATTGACATCAATATTTAAACTTTACGACACCAGCTATGGGTCAAAACCAAGTATTCCAGCTTATTAGCCTTTTAAAAACATATTTAACGATTCACTTGTAGAAGCTCTTAAGATTTTGATCCTTTCAGGGTTGGAAATACAATTCCCATTGCACAGCACTTTGAGCCATTCCACGTTCTGCTATGAGCTTAACTGCACCATGCAGGTCTGAATAAAACTTGGAATGGCTCAAGCCTGTTTACACTGGGAGTCTTAGTCCCAAACCCTATTCTATTCTCTTGTACTTCAGAAGCACTTCATGAACTTGGTGGAGGTTCTCCTGATGGTAGCAATGGTGCTGGATTTTGTCCTTATGCATTGTGATTGATTTTGTGTGTGTTTCTTTCTGGGTTTCACAGACCAGGGACCCACCACCAGCCTCCTACCATCTCAGATCCATCATTCCCCGGTCATGAACCACCTCCTCCTGGGCAAAAAGCTGAAGCAGACCCAGAAGGGCTCCCGGAACAACACTGTGCACATCCCTGGAGCCAAACCGGCCCCTCTGCCCCATGAAGACATGAAGACCAAGCTCAACTCCCCCTGGCGCACCCATGTCCGTGTCCATCGCAAAAACCTGGCCAGAGCCCGGGGCCAACTGAGCTACGGGGATACCATCGGACTGATCGAGGAGCCAGGAGAGCAGAGCCCCAAACCGGGAGGGGATTTAACACAGGGGGGCTCTGAGAAGGGGGGTAGAGAGAAGTCGGATGGAGACGAGAGGCAGGAGGAGGAGGAGGAGGAGGAAGAGAAGGAAAGGCCGGTTGAGAAAGCAGATGGTCAGTCCCCGGTGCCAGCTTACCGGGACACCAACATCACAGAGGTTCAGCACCAGCTGGAAGCTCTGGAGCTCAGCTCCTCCACCGCTGATCCGGAGCTGCCCCGGTGCCAAAGGAAAGCGTCCGACTCTTCTGGCTCAGAGAACGGGGGCTCCAGCACCCCCAAGACCCAGCCCTTCTGCCCTTTCCCCAGCGTCAAGCCACCCAGGAAGTCAGCTGCGGCCAGGAACTTAGGACTGTACGGGCCCACGTCCCGGACTCCCAACGTGCACTTTCCTCACATGAGCAAAAACGTCAACCAGATCTCCAACGGAGGCAGCGGCACCAAGAAGCGGTGATGAAACGGCAGTGTGTTAAAGAACGAGGCTTTGAAATCCATTCCGAACACCGTTTCAGCACCAGCAACGTTGAGCCCTGTTCACAGAATCAGGTTTTAAAGGCCTGTTTTTGTGAAAAGCGTTTAAAAATGTTTCATGAAACTCTGCTTTGAACCAAAAAGTATCAAGAACTGCAAACTTGATGTAATTAAACTGAATGGGCTTCAAACAATCTCCAAAACAAAACACTCAGTCCTTTTAACAGTCCTGTTTTGTACACATATCCAGATTATTACTTAGAAAGACCAGTGTTCAGTAATTTGTTTTTTTTATTCTATTTTTTTAATTATTATTTTTAAGTTAATAGGGTATAGTCACTAAGTAAATGACTCCCTTAAATCCTTACCTAATGTATTACCATCACTTCTTAGGTCAGTTTGTGACAAATGTGCATTTGATTTTTTTAAAGGTATTTTTTTTTTTTCAAAGTTATGAACAAGATGTCAATAAAAAAGAAAATGTACAAATGAAGTGATGGCAAAAACATTTAGGGACGTTTTATTGGAATTTATTTTGTTAGCGCTGTGTACTTGAAACTGCTCTTCCTGGTATCTTATTACTTTCCTGTGTCCCTCTCATGGAAACTGCCATTAGCACAGGAAATGTTAGGGTTCCAGGAAGAAGGAAGTGTAAACGGTCTAAAGATACAGAGTTCAGCTTGTAATATCAGCCCAGTTCAAGCACAGTGAGAAGGGGGCTAGTGATAATGTTGCTGATGCTAATAACGGGTAAGGAATTTGTTAAAAGCCTTGGTTCTTGCTCCTTTCTACACTGAAGGGCCTTATTGACCTATTTTTGTTCTAGTCTTACCGCTTCACAACTGGACACGAACTGCTTGTACAATAACACTTGTGTCTGTATCCTGGCACCAGTGTTGGTCAGGGATAGACTCCCCTGGTGGAGAGAAAGATGCACTACACCCATAATTCCACTTGTTCGTTGTGGCAGAGCTGGGAAGCATGCCTTTGTCTTGCTTCAGTCTATGTATTCCTGCTTTACATTGTGTCCGGCACACTGGGCTTTTCATGATGGGGTCCAGGAAGCAGATTTTCACTGTTCAAATCCCGGCTCCACCACTGACTCGCTGTGTGTGACCCTGAGCAAGTCACTTCTTGTGCTCCTTCGGATGAGATGTAAAACTGAGGTCCTATTGTAAGTGACTCTGCAGCAGCAGTTGTGATGCATAGCTCACCTCTAGTCTTTGTAAGTCACTTTGGATAAAAGCGTCCTCTAAATGACTAGTTAATAATAATAATAATAATAATAATAATGACAGTGCTGCAGATTACTCAGATTTATTGATTGAGTGCTTGAAGCACTGACTTGACAGTATTTGATCTATGCTGTGCTTCAAATGCATTATTTCAGCATTGTACAAATGCACCGTCTTTCACATGAAGTGGAAGTGTGTCGTGTTTTGTTTATATGCTATATCCTAGCCAGCAGGCCTCTCTTGTGCATGGTATTGAATTGAATGCACTATCTGCAGAATTCTCAAGAACAGCAAAACTGTGTTTGTACTTGGGGGGGTTGATTCTATACAAATCACCTTCGACCTTAAAATGTCCTGTAAATGTTTTTTAAAAGGCTTTGGTTTGGCCTTTTATAACTTTCCAACATCTTCTTTATAAAGGAGACCCTTTACAGACTGCCCCCCTAACATGTAGTGATATCCGTCCTTCTGAAACCTCAGTCAAATCAGCAGTGTTTTATAAAGTACAAGTGTCTATGAGATGGGGAATTTTACCTACGAGTGATGGCCTAAAATGAAATATTTCCGGTGGGAGTTGGTTCACCATGAATGGAACTGCCATAGCACGTATATTTGCAGGAATTCCCTTCTCTTTATGATGCATCGCCTCTCATAATGACAAACAACACACTGAAGTGGTTTAAAGATGGATTGAAAAATAGATGCAAAATAGAAAAAAAAATGACCTTATTATCAAAATTGCCAAGGTGTGGCTCCACAGGATTCGTTACACAAAAAAAACCAAGAATGTAGAAAAAGAAAAGATCTGACAATATACTAGATATTGCTTCCATTAAAGCTTAAACAACTTCCATAGAAAATGTTTCATTCCATCTTGTATTCTCTTGTCCTGTTTGCAGAACCATTTATTTTTGGGCTGTCTCTATATCCTACATGTTTATATATTTTTGAAGAGTAAAATCCTATGCTAAGGTTAGATAGCCTAGTTGGTCCACGAATGTCACTGAATGTAAAGTGCTGAAAATAACCTTAAATTGAAGGAAGAAAAAAAAAGTTTAAAGCGGGGAAAAAAGTCATTTTGTGCAATTTTGCATCGTGGTTCTAAATAAACGGGATTACCTGTGAAAGTGCTGCATGGTCTCTCATTGAACAGAAATGAAGGACTTTCTGTAATCTAACACACTCAAGCAACAGACTTGGGATGCAACGAAGGGTACACTTTCGAACCACCATAGCTACTTCTTTATATTTGATTGAAGATCCTATTATCTTACAGGTAATCCATATAAATGGAATAAAACATTCACGTGTAGTTTAAAAATACATTATATAGAACAGTAATCATGTTTTTATAATTTAAAATAAAAATACATGTTTATTTACAAGTAATTGATGCTGTTTGCGAAATCAATCAATCAATCAATCAATCAATCGTTATTTTATATAGCGCCTTTAATAGTGGACCACCATCACAAAGCGCTTTACAAGATCGTGAGAAACAATGCAAATACATTTAATACAGTGAAATACACGGCTAGGATGTGAATTCTAAACATTGTGGATGCGTGTGTCATACAGAATCATACGAATAAAATGGAGTGAAAAACCTGAAATAGCAAGTTAGACAACAGCTAATAACAGATATCAGGCTTAAAGAGCATGGAAAGCAAAACAGAAAAAATGGGTCTTGAGAGTTGATTTGAGGCGAGCGACTGTGGGAGCTTCACGCACTAAAGCTGGGAGAGAGTTCCAGAGTCAGAGAGATTAAGCTAAAACATCATTCTCAAAGTGTGGTGCACTTTTGCTTGGGGATAGATAACAAGCAGGCCAGAGTCGGAGGACCTCAGCTTGCAGGCAGGGACATAGCGGGTCAACAGGTTGAGGAGGTATTCGGGGACCTTGTGATGAAGGACATTGTAGGCAAGCAGGAGAATTTTGAAAGCAATCCTGAACTTTACAGGTAGCCAGTGCAGCTGGGCAAGATGGGGTAATGTGATCATGTTTTTTACATCTGGGAAGGATCCTAGCAGCGGCATTCTGAAACAGCTGCAATCGGTTTATTGTGCGTGATGGAAGACCACCATAAAGAGAGTTGCAGTAGTCGAGTCGAGAGGAGACAAATGCATGACAGAGTATCTCTGTGTCGGGGAGGGAAAGGTAGGGATGGACCTTTGAGATGTTTCAGAGGTGGTAGAAGGAAGATTTGACCACAGAGGAGATTTGGGCATCAAAGGAGAGGTTACTATCCAGAAGTACTCCAAGGCTTCGTACAGTGGGGGAAGGCAGCAGCAGACAGTTTCCGAGGTTCAGGGCTAGAAGGAGTTCAAATTTGTTGGTATTGAGCTGAAGACAATTGGCAGACATCCAGGCCTCAACGTCTTGGATGCAAGCTGAGAGCCGGACCATGGCAGAAGGACATACTGTATATACAGTAAACTTGCATTGCAGCAGCGGACTTAGGCAAAATAAAGCTTTATTTAACAGTCACCATTCCAAGCAGGTTATCAGTCAGTCACAGTTTACTACTACTAAAAATATGAATAATAATAATAATATTAGTGATATATTAGTGAATAGTGATAATGATCCCTGTGCATTTAACAAAAAAATCCCAAAGAGCAGAGGGGTTTTGCTGTAAAACGAAGGCTCACACAGCGTAGCTCTCACAGGGAGCTCACATAGGGTAGTGCTGCGTGCGCAACTCATAGTTTAGGGTTAGGTTTTAGGGCTGGGGTTGGTCTTTGTATGTTTAGCTAGTTGAATGAGTAAATGATCTGTAATTTTATATTTTCTTTCTTAATCTTTCTGTCTTTATTAAGGGAGATAGGGGAAAGTGAGGCACAGTGAGACACAAAAGTTTTAAACAGGCACAGACCTGTAGTTGCTTAAACAGGAAGACATCACTATTATTTACATAACACCATTTATTAAGCACAAAACAGTTGACAAAATTAACAAAAATTAGATTAGGTTGCCACCTTACATTGCCTTAGGTATAACCTCAATTACAAAATCAAAGAGACAATTAGACAACTGGCTTTCTGTCTGGCCTAGAACTCTACTACTGTAGTAAGTCTCAGTGTCTTTTAACACATGTCAAGGTCACAAACCTCTCTCTCAAGATATCAATTCACCAACTGGGATTCTCTCTGACAAAAGAACAATGGCTGTAACACGTGTACGGCCCTGTCACTGTGTTTAGCGAAATTCAATGTTTCCAAAATCAACTTCAAAAGAGAAGTTTCCCATCTGGCGTCTTGTGTGGCCAGAGAACACTGGCCTTGGCAATATGGCCCTAACGCTTTCTTCATTTACTGATGACATATCTGGAATTTCTGGCATTAGAAATTTACCAGACATTTTTCTGCTGGCACACAAGAAGGTGTTTTCATAATCCTTGTCCTCATCCTTTTCTTTCAATACGTTGCCCAAGTAGTAAACCTTAGTTTACTACATTGTTGTTTCTAGAAAATAATTGCAAAAGCTGTGAATTGTTTCCTTTAATAGAGTACATAGGCTACCTACATAAGGTTTGGAATGCTACACCCTTCTCTTTGGCTGCTTTTCGAATACTGGTGCCACTGAATAAGTGTTCCACAGCCTCCTTCATTGACTGGGGTGAGAATGTCCCCATCTACGTTTTCTACTGATGGTTCCTCATACTTGTATGCAGACCTGGAAAAGTAAAAAAAAAAAAAAATCAAATAATTTATATGTGTTAATATAATTTAATAAAATTTTGTCTCACTGTACCCCACCAGGACTTTCTAGATTGAAATGGAAATTGCCATTCTTTATGCTCATTGATTTCACCCATCAAATCATTGTTTGGTTGTGTAATTGTCACTAGTTATTGACAGCAATTGCTGTCCTGGTAGTGCCCTGTTAACACCAATATAATAACATTTTTTGCTTCAAAGAGAAAAAGTTACTTTTACGTCTTGGGCTGCATTCCAGGCAAAACACATGGTAGCCATTTGCAAAGAGGGCTGGAATGAAGCCCTGTAGTAATTGTTTCTAACACCAGAGGGAGGCCAGGTATCGTGTAACATTCGCGTGCTGGCAGCCTTTGTTTCACTGTGCCCCATGTCTCACCATGCCCCACTTTCCCCTAGTTGTTACACTGGGCATGTTAATGCAGTGCTTTTTAAATGCAGGTGACATTTGCACCTAAACTTGCACTGAGGTGACCTAATTCTGTATTAATTGTATTAGAATTATTTTAATTAAACATGTCCCGGTAAGAACTTAACTCGGTAACAACAATTATGCAAGCAGCAATACCCTGTGTGAGCTGCCTGTGAGAGCTATACTGTGCGAGTCTGCGTTCTGCAGCAATACCCCTCTCATGTGAGCTGCCTTTGAGAGCTACGCTGTGCGAGTCTGCGTTCTGCAGCAATACCTCTCTCATGTGAGCTGCCTGTGAGAGCTACGCTGTGCGAGTCTGCGTTCTGCAGCAATACCTCTCTCATGTGAGCTGCCTGTGAGAGCTACGCTGTGCGAGTCTGCGTTCTGCAGCAATACCTCTCTCGCGATAGGTACCCCCCAAGTGCTTTGGATAGTTTACTCTGCTACATACACGGCAGCGGCGCCATATAGAGTTGCTACGTATAACGATTTGGTAGTGGATTTTAATACAACTTTAATATGCATTATACAAATCGAATGATCGAATTTTGCATGCATTACATTTATTGTGTGATGTATAGCATTCACACATTGTCAAACGGTTTCTGTTAAAAAAAAAAAAAAAAAAACATACAGTAAGTGAATGCCGCCTGACGAAACTTTGACGGTTTAAAACTACCTTCGAATTCCTGGCTAGCGAACGAATCTTCGAACACGACACTACACACACATTTCGGCAGTCTCCTGGAATTAAATGCTAATTCATGTTTTAACAAACCACGGCTGCACTACGGAGACACCCAACAACGCATCAGCAAAGTGTTTGTGGTCATAAACAGTGAGTGGTCATAAACAGTAAGTGGGTGATCTCCTTGCTTGCTGCTAAACAGGTCTGCTTGACTTTCTGAAAACTACTCTGCAAATGCACCCTGATAAACTTTTAGAATGGTGTGTTATCACAGTCACAGAAATCCTGTCCAAGTTGATAACATTTATTCAAAGTGCTGTTTTTATGGTAAAAACCAAAAAAAAAATTGTGGATTTGATTAATTTATTTAAAGAGCAATGCTTTTTGATATGAACCCTTTACTGCCCAGGGTATGTTCCCATACTTAATGCCTATTTTCTGAATGTCAAATATACTGGACACGGGGCAGTAAAGGGTTAAAAGGTCACCAATTAGACATCACCAACAAAGCGGTGTCGTTACAGCCTGTGAACCAATCAGAGCGGACTTGAACTTGACTTTCTAGTTTCTATTTTCTTCAAAGAAACTAGCGCAGTTTCAGCAAATGTGGAACACAAACCTTACAGGAAATGTACACGTGAATCACCTTTCTGTTTTCTACAAAGCAGGGACAAAATGCATTCTATCTATCAAATACATTTTCAATATATTTCAGATGTATTGTATTGTACTGATAACCATAAGATATCTTTCTGCATTTGTTTGTGATGTGCTTATTTCAACAGCAGAGGGCAGTAGCGTGCTTTAAAAAAATCTGGTACATCAAAGCCAGCCAAACTCAAGATTATTGGCACCTACAGTAGCTAGATAGATTCCCGTGCCAAAACACACCGGCCAACCAGTGATTGAGCCTAAGGGAGACAATGTTTTGAGTACTGTAGGACTAATTACTGGGGATTGTGCGATGTGTTAATTCATGCACGAATGCATGCCTTATAAATGTGTTCAACATCATTTGTTACAATGGAATACATGGAAAGAATATGGGTATTTAAACGCACTCAAATTAACATGAATGGCTTCAGAACTCGGAGGCAGTGCATAGGATATTCAGGTGTTATTCCTGTGGTATTCAGTCGGAATTCATTATCAATTTGCGAAAGTGTTACCATTTAATACAGTTTGAGCTTCATTAAACTTTTCTAGACTTGCTGGCTTCTAGGATACACACTGTCTTCGTAGTACAGGCCACACCTCAAATGCTGCTTTACTTGTAATTATTTATTCTCAATCTCTTCAGATAACAATTAAAAAGGCGTTGACGTTTGCGAGAGGTTTTGACGAGCCCGTACTTAGCTTGTCCAGTGCCTTGAGGCGGAATCAAATTCAAAATATTACACTGTTTGTATTGGCACGGTTACCATGGAAACTTTCAAAACGGTCGTTTTCTGCAATGCTGTTTCATGGGAACTGCCCCAGGGGGAAAAAACAGGTGTTGATTTCTACGCTACAAAAAAATGTAAAGATGTGCTTTTATAATTACTATTCGTTCCCAGTTCTCATTGAAGTTCACCCAGACAGGCTTACTCTGATTGAGACGTGAGGATACCACGGCCGCGCTTTTTAATACGTTAAAAAATCAGAAAAAAAGTTATTTGTTTTATATTGCCCATTGTAATCATACCTGTACCTACATTAGACAAAGTCATACAACTATTGTATGAGGGGCCGTTCAATTCAAAATTTCAACTTTCTGGCTATAACATATATCAGAACGGGTGAAACATATAACAGAATGGATATAGCATATGTTAGAATGGGTATAACATATATCAGAATGGATATAGCATATGTTAGAATGGGTATAACATATATCAGAATGGATATAGCATATGTTAGAATGGGTATAACATATATCAGAATGGGTATAACATATATCAGAATGGATAGAGCATATATCAGAATGGGTATAACATATATCAGAATGGATATAGCATATGTTAGAACGGTTATAACATATATCAGACTGGATATAGCATATGTTAGAATGGGTATAACATATATCAGAATGGATATAGCATATATCAGAATGGGTATAACATATATCAGAAGGGATATAGCATATGTTAGAATGGGTATAACATATATCAGACTGGGTATAGCATATATCAGAATGGGTATAGCATATAACAGAATGGATATAGCATATATCAGAATGGGTATAGCATATATCAGAATGGGTATAACATATATCAGAATGGGTATAGCATATAACAGAATTGGCATAGCATATATCAGAATGGGTATAGCATATAACAGAATGGGTATAGCATATATCAGAATGGGTATAGCATATATCAGAACGGGTATAACATATATCAGAATGGGTATAACTTATATCAGAATGGGTATAGCATATAGCAGAATGGATATAGCATATATCAGAATGGGTATAGCATATATCAGAATGGATATAGCATATATCAGAATGGATATAGCATATATCAGAATGGGTATAACATATCAGAATGGATATACCATATATCAGAATGGATATAGCATATATCAGAATGGGTATAACATATATCAGAATGGGTATAGCATATATCAGAATGGATATAGCATATATCAGAATGAATATATCAGAATGGGTATAACATATATCAAACTTGTGTGGCTATACAGCAAACTGAATACATCAAACTTTTGTGGATATACAGCAAACTGGATACATCAAACTTTTGTGGATATACAGCAAACTGGATACATCAAACTTTTTTTTTTTAAAGAATTGACACGTGACACAGCAACAAATGCATGTGCATCTGTGACCGTCATTTCATAATTATCTTAAGTAATGGCAGAGTCCGCGAAATCTGTAATTGATTTAGTCGACAAACTGGCAGGTGATAGGAGCCTGTTAACAACTTTAGCAAATGTTTTAAAAAACGGGGGTCGCAGGATGCACAAAGTCGTAAATGAAAATAATGTGGGAAAAATAATTAAAAACTATTTTTTTTGAGATCAAAAGTTAAGTGCAGCGGCGAAGGTAATCCTATCATGGCGTTTATTAATTTTATGTTTTGCTGTTTTCTTTTCTGTTTGCCGATTAATACATGTGTAGCATCAATAATCGATATTGAGGAGTATTTAGTTTCTTTGAAGTCGTGTTTGAGACGCCTAGAGCAAGCGGAACTTCGTAGAGACATAACACTGATGGAAGTTTTGTTTCTTAAACTAGAGAGTCATCTCGAAATTATAGCAGCAATTATTATTTTTTCTACGCTGATATTCAACATCCAAGTTTGATTTCCATCTTTGAACAAATTCACACAAATCTGAAATGTGCAGGTGAATCTTTACGCATTAATATTGACTCTATGCAAGTAAATACTTGCGACTCTACCTACAGAACCGTGGCAGCAAGACAAGGACACGTGGGAATACCAAGGTAAAAATTACAGTTTTCTTTACAAGGAAATACACATTTATGAATGTACTTATTTAAACAATTAAATGCTGTGGAGTTACATGTTGACAATGCCCGGTATTCGTGTTTAGGGTAATCGGGACATTTCAAAAAGTTGTTTTTTGAACTCTTTATAATTCTATTGTGTTCAGAATTCACATACACTTTTTGAATAGTACACGCCATTATATAAAATATGAATGTATTGGGATGGGAAAATATAAATATATCCATCAGCATCATTTTTAAGATTAGGGCCAATGTGCACTTGCCCTTACCCGTACACTTTACTATCATTTAGACCACCGTGTGGTTTTGTCCCTGCTCCGATTTGTATTGTCTCAAAATTGCATTTTTTTTTAAATCCGAATGTATTTCCTCACAAATCTATCTTTTGTAGACATATCACTCTAATCTGAACACTACTTATTTCTGTAAAACATAAAAATACTCTTATAGGCTACAGGTTTTCTTGTAATACATTACGTAGGTGTAATAAGGACGTATGTATTAAGATAAGTATGTTTGTTATCTTTCCTATATGAATGCCTAAGTAGACCTGCCTATACAGGCTACATACAAATTATCCATACACTTTGATCTTAATGGCCATGTGTTATACTGCCACACTAACATTAGTACAGCGACCCGCTAACAATATTGAATTCCTATTTTGTGTTTAGATTTTCAATCAGAAGTAACCAGATCGATTTTCTTGGAAAATGGGATTTTCATGGAAAGCAATTGCAAAATGCCTGGGAGTCTCCGTTTCTACTGTGTATCGCAGAAGAAAAGAAATGGGAATGGATACCTCGCATCACAACAGATTTTCTGACATGAGTAATCACATTCTTGATGATGAAATACAACACGTTTTGTCTCTTACTCCCAATGCTGGAGAAAGCTATGTCAGGGGCAGTCTTGTGCAGAAAGGAGTGAGAGTGCAAAGGTGGAGGGTTCGGGAGCGGCTTTCTATTTTAGATCCAGTTGGAAGAGCTGTAAGAAAACGAAGAGCAATTAGACACAGAGTTTACAATGTGTCCGGGCCAAATCATTTATGGTATGCATATTCTTTTAAAACCATTTCCTGACATTGTCTCGCCCTAATATGTCATATAGAAAACTTGCTGCTCGCAGTAGTTTAATCAAATATTACCAAACAGGATATGTAACACAACCTATGCTGCATAGTTATTTAAATTAATATCTTTTTATGTAGATTATTTATTTTGGCCCACCTCTGCAAGCTTGTATGTGATAAAAGACCACCTAATGGTCAAGGACAGGTTAAAAATGCCACAAATATCTGCATATCTAAATTTGGACTACCATACCGAGTTAGGGGGATCTAGGGGGAGAGAATATTCGAGTTGCCTGCTTTATGATTGCTATGAGGGGTGTAAATAGAGCTTCATAGCGGGAAGAAGTGTTCATAACCAACGAATTGAGCGGCTGTGGGCAGAGCTCAACAGAGTAGTCATACACTACTACAGTGACTTGTTTCGCTGGATGGAAAATCAGGGAATATTAGAATCTATGAGAGGGTACCACATTTTTGCTCTTCATTATGTTTACTTGGGCAAGATCAATAGATCTGTTACAGAATTTGTGCACCAGTGGAATAATCACACCTTGAGTACTGAAGGACATCGTTCTCCTTACCAGTTGTGGATTGAAGGAATGTTGCAGAACAGTACTGTTCTTTATGATGTGCCTGTATCAGAATATGATATCGATGGTGCTCAAAATCCAGACTATGATACCAATGACCATATATTGCATGAAAATACACTGCTGTCTGAACAGCAAATAAACTACCTCCAGTCAATGGTAGATCCGAGCACTGACGATTTAAATTATGGAATAGATCATTATATGTTCACGTGTCATATTTTACAGAGCGTTTTTGGTTATGAAGCGTGATGTTTGAAGTCACATAGAGGTACAAAAAATCTTTCTACTGCTCATCAAATATTACATTTAAAGAGTGCAAGAATGTTCATCAAATTGAACTGTACTTGGTAACACGGTATGCACCTCAGCAAGATGGAAGATTATCAGGGTGATTTTCAAAGCTTTTTGCTCCACAGCAAAATCTTCTCCAGATTTTCTGAAAGTAATTGTAAAAGTTTAAAGGTGCAAATCTAGCCAGAGACAATGTAAGTATGGAAGAGAAATAAAATTATTTTTTGAAAACATACTTTTTTCTTTTCTAAGTCATCCATATGATAGAAGAACAAAATATGCCTTGGTTTTATTTTTGTGCATGTTAAAAATGTCTATGTAATCCTGTATACCTTGCTTTTTATCTTCAGTTTGCGTGTTTATTTCCACTGTAACCATTTAATTTTAAATATTACACATTTTCTTCAGAAACAGACATGCATTATTTTTAAATGTAATAACATTCACATCTTACTTATAAGATGCCAATGGGCTCAGTAATACCTACAAAGTGAATTGCTAAATAAAATGATAGAAAACAAATATTGTAATGCAAAAACATTTACTTTAAAAATCAACTAGTCATTTTATTTCAAATTATTAATTTTCAAATATTCATGCACTTAACAAAAGAACCTGTCAAAGTATGTGATCAAAATTGTTGCTTTCAATTCTCATTCAACATCTACAATTGTTTTACTTTCCAGTTTTTGTAATAATCAAGTAACCTCTTTATAATAACCATAACTGTGTTGACAAGTTAAAACACAACATTTTTACCAGTTATTTCTACTGTTTTTGTAATCTACAGTACCTAGTGTTCCATGCTGTGCTTCAGGTTTCTCCATATCCATGTTTGAGTTTCCTTGAGTTGCAATAGATTGGGGGCTTGGGATTGGTAGCTCGCCGCTGACAATCCAGATACTGCCACAGGTGCTCAATCGGACTGATGTCTGGGCTTTGGAGCACCGAGGGGAAAAAAGTGGAATGCTTTGATTTGATTTCTCTTCCAGACTGGTCACATGTAAGGAGTGGTATGTAGCGCTATCCTCCTGAAGAATATGGGCATCAGATCTTGGCACAGCAGTAGATTTTTCTTTCAAATGTTAATGCACCCTGCAGAATTGAGATATCCTTCAATAAACATCTAGTAGTGTGTCTTGTGTGACCACAGTCTGAAAAGGAATGAAGGCATTGAACTTCTTCCATGGGTGCCCCACAGCCCAGACACAAATTCAATTGAGCACCTGTGTAAGTGCCTGGATCGTCAGCGGAGATAAACCCATCCACATCCCACCCACCAATATGTTGGAACTAAAGGAGACTGGCACCGATCTGGAGAAACCTGGACCAAAGAATGACACAACACCTAGTAGATTCAATGCAGGTTAGAGGCTCTTTGCACTGCAAAAGGTGGCTCAACCAAGCGCTACAATAAAGTATATCGCTTTTGTTTTTATTAATCAATTTCAGAACCAAACTAACATTAACTAACAATATATCGGGATGGCCAAATTATTATAGCAGGACACCATATATACACATGTAAACTTCTGGAGTATGAGCAAATTGTTTAGGTAACTAAATTCACAGTGCGAAACAATTATTTTAAAAATAAAACAATACATTTCTGTGCACTTCCTGTTTTTGTTAAACTGCAAACGCGGGCAAACGTTTGCAATCCATTTGCAGAAAAGGTAAATAATCTGATTGATATTGAATATCTATGTAGAAATTGTAATAAAATGAATTTGTCTTTTGACAAATGACCATTTGTCTATAAGCAAATTTGGCAAACAGTCACATTACATTCCTTTTTTTTAAGAAAAGTTTGCATACCCACATCTGTAATTATGAAAACGTATCTTTCATTAACTAAAAATCTGTGAATTACATTGTTGACACAATTACATTTTGCAAACAAATAGCTGCTACTACTCAAACATTTCTATGGTGGCTCATTGAGGACATGAGAACAATGGCAACCCTTTCTATAAACATGCAACTGCTTTCTGGCTGCAGGTGCCTTATGAAATCAATGAAGATGCTTATTAACTTGCATTTAGACTAAACAACCATGTGTTCAAAAACTGGTTTACAACCACATCTTGCTTAATTAACCAAAACAAAAAGAATTGTACAATAGTATGGTTGTCCCAAACATTTGCACTGAACTGTTTTATACTTAATGCGACCATATGACTCCATGTTCAGTGGGACAGTTCAGGCTTTTTAACTCACACTTCATTGCATTCTGTTAAGTGCAGTACTACTTCTCTTAAACAAGTAATGAGTTACCCGAGATGTAAAACATACCTAAATGCATTGAGATGCGAGTTAAAAAGCCTGAACTGTCCCAAACTGTCCGACTGAACATGGAGTTGGTAAGAGTATGAAGGATTGCCTCATGGGTGACCAAAGCCTGGAGAGTTGAGAATAGCAAAATCCATCTGCTTCTTAAATTCATCAAAGGACTTCAAAATTGGTAGCTTTAAAATATTGCAGCATGTGTTAACTTGTGGAAAGTTGGAGATATATCCTTCATTATTCTCATGCAGGAACTCAACAGACAGTTATGGTTGAAAACCAAGAGGCGGCTCTTTGTCTGCTCCTGTAATTAAAGCTAGAATCTGTCTTAATGAAAAATTAGTGAAAAATAAAAGTAAATAATTATATAAATGCATAAACAAGTGTTGTGCATCAAAGTAAAACTTGCTTTTGCAAAATTATACACATGGATTACATCATATTCTTTAAAATCATTTTACATTCAAACAATTACCACACTGTAAAAAGGGATATTAAGGTATTTGTGGTATTTTTATATTCCAACACTTTATCCAAATACCAAAAATGTGTATTTATTTTTTTAAACGTTAAATATTCCTACATTTTTCCCCCCAAAGTTTGCTGGCGGCTGTGGTACAGAAAACAATTAATGAGGTAAAAATTGACGATGCTTTAGGTCTTGTCCCAGCCCCGCAACTGTCACCTTTATGAATACCATAATATAGTAAATGTCTTTCATATACAGTAGGTCTGAGCCAGAGTATATATCTCAGAATGGCAAGTCTGCAATTGATGGCCATGGCTAGTCACCTTAGGTGCAACAAACTTGATCCCTTCAATATGAAACTAATTACTTGCTTATTAGCAGGTGTATATTATTATGCTGCGTGTTTGACTGCAAGCATTTTATCGTGTTTGGCTTATTACAGTTTTGGGGATTACGATTTTGGTATGAAGATTTGGTTCCGAGGACAGCTTCAGGTGACAAGTGACTCAACCTAGCTGTATACAGGGATTTTGGGTGAAGGTAACCTTAAACTTTCTTGCACAAAAAGTACATATTACATTTAAACCATATCCACTTTGTCAGCAGCAATGACCCAGCAGGCCTTCCACATTGCTGCAAGTACATTATCTTTACCTTCCACATCCTGTAGGTAATCTCTCCAGTAGCCCACAATTCTTTGTTCCTTATGTCTTTCATTACTTCCAGCAGTGCTGAATGATATTTTGAACAATTCTGAAAACTGTTCAGATGTGAGCACTTCCTCCCTCCAGCAAAATGAATTGGCGAAAAGAACAGGATGTGCAACAATGGCGTCAAGCACACCAAGCGTCTTCAATCCCTCTTTTAACCTAGGAAACATATATAAAGTACATGAAAAACAGAATGCCTGCTTCTTTCTTCATGTTAGTGACCAGTCAACACATACTGTACTCATAAATAAAGTTGGACATCAGTTCAGATATTTCTTACAAAACTACACAGAATATTTTCTACCTTTACTGTGACAGTGTACGTAACAACATGTTTTATAAATCTAAACAAACCATTACTCACAGTTCAATGTGAATATTGCTAATGTAAGCATTAATTAAATGGTTGAACAGGTATTTGCTACACTCTCACTCCATATTTAATATACTCATGTTTTCAACTGACAAGTATAAAGTATAGTAATCTACTGAAATGCATGACAAAATAAATGTACCTTTCCAGGGAATTTCTTGTTCGGCCACAAACATACCACTTCATGAAGTCTTGTACAAGTACATCTCTGTCTTGCAGATTTTGTAAATAGCGGTAACATCCTGCCACATGCAGAAGGTTGCAGAGCTTGGCTGCAACATCTTTAAGCCCTTTTAGCGTTGACACATTCTCCATCTGAAAAAGTCAAAACATGAGTATAAAACTTAACTCAGAATTGGTATGACAACATCATACCAGCCAAACCTTTATAGAAACTAGTGGGGGGGAGTGTATGAGAATAACATGAAGCATGGCAATAGTCACAAACTGCTAACACACAACAAATCTATGTAAAGAGGAATATTTTCCAATAATACATTAGTATTATTATTAATACTGATACACAGATTCTCATTAAATGTATTCAAGTTAAAACTTTGAACGCACCTCCAAAATGATCTCTGCAATATCACGATCACAGATGTCTTTCACAGAAGGTGTGACCTGCTGAGGGTCATAGGCTAGACTGTCATATAATGTCCGAGAAAAAAAGTTGGGGGATGGTCCGCCATGCACCAAAGATACAGCTATAATTCTTCCAGCCAGAAAGTAATCATCATCACGTAATGCTATTGAAATACATAAAAGAATGAAGCATGTGAAAAAAGTATAGATGGGTGTATTGCAAGAAAATTAAGATTAAAAACAAATTAAATACCTAAAACTGCAATTACCTTGGGAATCGCAGGTCAAATTTTTCCAGTCTTCTGAACCTTCAAATATTTTACTGTTCTGTAGTGTTTGCATTAATAAAGTTAGAAATTCCCTTGTAGGACCACCTCTGTCCACAGCTCCTTCCGAGTTGCCATCTGAGTCAGTAAACATTACAGACATTCTCTTTTCTGGCTTGTATGTTTTGCACTTAAATCCACGAAGTGCACCATCCCATATATTTATTCTATCAATATTGAACTTTGAAACTGCATCTTCATCTATTTGTAGGGCAAGATTTGTGATAACATCATGAAGAGTTACTTGATGTCTATAAAAGAAAAGAACACTTTTGCTAAAAATATAAAACACTTTATTTTTTGTCTGTATACAATAGTGCTCACTTGAGCATTGCAAACATATTAGTGGGAGAAATGCAATCATTTTGACACTTTATAAACATTTTGAAAAAATACCCATCATGTGAGCGGACAGATGAATTCTCAGCAAACTGTACTCCTTCTTCATCACTTGAAGAATTAAGCTCAATACAATCATAGATAAGTGATGTATACTGCCTAAATTAGAAATAAATAAAAAAATATTTTATTGAAACTCTTCTGCTTACATACACATTCCTCCTAAATTCAATGGTAACAAAGCTGGTGTTACATTTATGGTGACAAACTGAGAAAAATGAAGCAATATCTTACTTGTAACAATCTGATCCTTCTTTTTCCAGAACATTAGTTTCCAAAGTCATGGCAGATGTAGACTGAAATAGTGTAGTGTGTATTTTAGATGCCTCTACACCAAATGACACTGGTGTCTGTGTTAGTACAGAGTCTGCAGAAACACAAACATCCTGTACTGCATGAACATCATTACTGTCCAAGCCTAGATAGTATGGAAATGCGATTCCAGCATTATGCAGACCATCTGGATTGGAAGTCACAGGTTCAGAGGAACATCCAAGTATTTCATCTGCAACTAGTGTCTCTTCACGAATACAGTTAGGATCCTGAGAATTATCTGCCACTTTAGTTTTATCCCAGTCTTCCTAAAATGGCAAAGTAATGAAATAAAAAATCTGTGGTATTATTTTCTTTTATTTATCACAATAGGTAAACAGGATAAAAATGATTCCTGAAGCAGAATTGTGTAACTGCATTACGATGACAGATGATGCCAAAGAATGCTTAATTTATTAATAAAGATGGATCCTGTTTCTCTGACATTTCCTCAAATACACAATTTCAGATGAACAGATAAGGTATTACTGTCCCTGACAAATTATAGAAAAGTATAATATATGATTTGCATGTCATCTACCTAGAGTAACACAGCAACACTTCTAAACCCTAGTAACTTAATCCTAAAATAGACATGAGGCAAATATTTCACAAAACAAAAAAAATAAAACTTACAGGTTGTTGGTGCAGCCTTTGCAGATCCAAGATTTCAACCGAGGGGCGAATATAGACAGAGTGTTGCTTAAATATTTTGTTCGTCATCCAACCATTGAGTGTTTGGTTCCTCATTAGAGAAGGAGCTATCAGTTTATTGTGGCAAGCCATGAGTATTTCCAAACTGTAATTAAATAAGGTTTTTCTTGCATTAAATGTAAGATATTTGGATAGCGATCTTGCAAAACGTTTTTCAACAACCACCAATAAAGTGTAACAAATACACAGTGGATTTTAATATTAATAGTATAACTATTGTAAAAATCCACAGCACAACACTTTACATATACAGCACTAAACTGCAGAACATCTATAGTACATCTTAACGTATATCTGCCCTGTAGCATTAGTAATAATAAACATGCATACTTAGCTTCTGGAGGAAGATGACTGCTGAAAGTTGATCTAATATTCTCTAGAAGTTCTTCAGCTGACCACTCCTTGTGGAATTCAAAGGCATTCATCACATGCCCACTTTCATAGAGTAATTGCTTGGTTCCGTGTTTTACAACTACATTGTTGTGAGGTCCGCCCAGCAATACTACCTCCTTTCTAAAAGTAGCATGACCTTTGAAAGTTGGTCACCTTCTTAAACAAAGAAATATATCACATTACTTTCATAACATGTGCATTTATTTATTCATGTATATAGGCTTACTTATGTGAAAATGTAGTACTCGTTCAAGTTACATTTCAGTATGGCTGTTTCAAGCATCCATTAATGTATACAAATATAAATTACTTAAAATAATAACAATAATATAGCAAAGTAGCTCACATATAAACTAAACTTAACTTTTTTCCATTACAAAAGCCTGTTATGAATTTATGAATTACCCCTTCTTTTGGTGTGCATGCACGTATTTGGTTTATCGTGCCTAGGTGTATAGGACACTACCGTGTGGCCTACACACAAAATACGTGTTATTAAATTTAAAACATACTTGAAAATAATAAATATAACTAGGTAATGCTTACTTTTTGGTTGGTTGGGTTAATCTTTGTGGTGGTCGTATCGTTGACCTTGTGAAATAAGATGATGCAAGACTTGACGTGTTACTGATTTTGGAATGTGTAGGCCCGGCGGCAACTGAAGAAGCTGGTCTCAAAAAAAATAGTTTTTAATTATTTTTCCACATTATTTTCATTTACGACTTCGTGCATCCTGCGACCCCCGTTTTCTAAAACATTTGCTAAAGTTGTTAACAGGCTCCTATCACCTGCCAGTTTGTTGACTAAATCAATTACAGATTTCGCGGACTCTGCCATTACTTAAGATAATTATGAAATGACGGTCACAGGTGCACATGCATTTGTTGCTGTGTCACGTGTCAATTCTTAAAAAAAAAAAAAGTTTGATGTATCCAGTTTGCTGTATATCCACAAAAGTTTGATGTATCCAGTTTGCTATATAGCCACACAAGTTTGATATATGTTATACCCATTCTAACATATGCTATATCCATTCTGATATATGTTATACCCATTCTAACATACGCTATATCCATTCTGATATATGTTATACCCATTCTAACATATGCTATATCCATTCTGATATATGTTATACCCATTCTAACATATGCTATATCCATTCTGATATATGCTATATCCATTCTGATATATACTATATCCATTCTGATATATGTTATACCCATTCTAACATATGCTATATCCATTCTGATATATGCTATACCCATTCTGATATATGCTATACCCATTCTGATATATGCTATATCCATTCTGATATATGCTATATCCATTCTGATATATGTTATACCCATTCTAACATATGCTATATCCAGTCTGATATATGTTATACCCATTCTAACATATGCTATATCCAGTCTGATATATGTTATACCCATTCTAACATATGCTATATCCATTCTGATATATGCTATACCCATTCTGATATATGCTATACCCATTCTGATATATGTTATACCCATTCTGATATATGCTATATCCATTCTGATATATGTTATACCCATTCTAACATATGCTATATCCAGTCTGATATATGTTATACCCATTCTAACATATGCTATATCCATTCTGATATATGCTATACCCATTCTGATATATGCTATACCCATTCTGATATATGTTATACCCATTCTGATATATGCTATATCCATTCTGATATATGCTATATCCATTCTGATATATGTTATACCCATTCTAACATATGCTATATCCAGTCTGATATATGTTATACCCATTCTAACATATGCTATATCCATTCTGATATATGCTATACCCATTCTGATATATGCTATACCCATTCTGATATATGTTATACCCATTCTGATATATGCTATATCCATTCTGATATATGCTATATCCATTCTGATATATGTTATACCCATTCTAACATATGCTATATCCATTCTGATATATGTTATACCCATTCTGATATATGTTATAGCCAGAAAGTTGAAATTTTGAATTGAACGGCCCCTCATAAAATACAACCAATCTTCTCAGATGCTAAACTATAGTACTATCTTTAGAAGTTCCTTCAAACAAATTTACAGATGTAAAGCTACCCCCATTTTAATGACTTGAGAATCCCGAAGTTGGGATCTACTTTTGTTATTAGTTTAGAAATATGTTACGATGTACTATGTGGTCCAGTGGTTAAAGAAAAGGGCTTGTAACCAGGAGGTCCCCGGTTCAAATCCCACCTCCGCCACTGACTCATTGTGTGACCCTGAGCAAGTCACTTTACCTCCTTGTGCTCCGTCTTTAGGGTGAGACGTATTTGTAAGTGACTCTGCAGCTGATGCACAGTTCACACACCCTAGTCTCTATAAGTTGCCTTGGATAAAGGTGTTTGCTAAACAAACAAAATAATAATAATAACCAACCAGACTCACATTTAAGACCTATTAATGAATGGAAGTGGAAAACAAGTCAGATTTATGAACAGCAGTTATTTTCTTCACTATAACCCCTTTAACAACAGTTACTAAAGTACAAATAATAACTCCTAAAATAAAACCAGAATGTTTCACACGAGAAAATGAAAAACCTAATACAAGAACCTCTACCCTTGATATTTCTGACATTTGTATTTATACTTTGCACAGTAAAGCTTGCATCCAGGCAAGCTGCCATCACAGTTGCACAGCTGGACGCTTGCTGACACCACTCCAGCAATAATACCATGCCGAGAGCACAGCCCGGAGCTGTCATGTTGTGTAAGACAACTCCTGAGCATTTAATCAATGTGTTCATTTGCTGTGGCTTGGAGCCATACTTGCACATTGCTGGCATGCTTTGCCTACACGGGAGGACCAAAACAATCTTTTAGTGCATGTTGTTTATGTATTACTTTAGCCCTTTCTTGTGCTGGTTGTTTTATTTTAATATCGAAAGCCAAACCGCACACGCAGCCTAATAATGTCCTGGTGGTGGTGGGAGGGGCGGGGGCGGGTTGGGCAGCATTGCTGTTTTTTTCCTGCAATTATTGTAATGAGCCACTAGAGGGGGTGCTCACACCTGGAATAATCCCCCTGGTCTTTAACTGCCAGTAACCCAGTGGCTCTGCTCCCTTCAGAAACAGGTCCCCCTCATGTGTGAGCTTGTTTAAGGTCCTGTTCAGTATCATTGAAATGACCAGCCATTAAAACAAAAGTCCTGCCAAATTGTTCATTTTATTTATTTATTTTTAACAATGAAGGATAATTTACATAATCTTAACCAAGATATGAAATCTGTGTCTCCGGTGGGTTATAAGGTATGGTTAATAATATGGCTAATTTATAATTGGTCAGTGACAGCGATAAAACTGTGAGAATCATAAAAGACACTACCAAATGCGAAGGCACTATCTCAAAGTGTTCAGTGTCACTGATAAAATAAACTTGGCAGTGAAATCTGTTAATTTTTTTATTTTTATTTAGTAGTCGCCAATTGATTTTACCCTGTTTTTCTCCCAATTTGAAATTGCCAATTGTATTTTGGCTCAGCTCACCGCTACCACCCCTGCGCTGACTCGGGAACGGCGAAGACGAACACACGCTGTCCTCCGAAGCGTGTGCCATCAGCCGACTGCTTTTTTTCTTACTGCAGGCCTGCCATGCAGCCAGCCTAAAGCTACAGCGTCGGAGGACAATGCAGCTCTGGGCAACTTACATGCAAGCCTGCAGGCGCCCGGCCAGTCTACAGGGGTCGCTGGTGCGCAGTGAGCCGAGGTCACCCTGGCCGACCTAAGCCCTCCCCCCCCCGGGCGGCGGCTCGGCCAATTGTGCGCTGCCCCCTGGGAACTCCCATCCACAGTTTGCAGTGGAATAGCCTGGACTCGAAACGGCGACCTCCAGGCTATAGGGCACATCCTGCACTCCACGCGGAGCGCCTTTACTGGATGCGCCACTCGGGAGCTCCTGAAATCTGTTAATTTTACGCAATTGCCCTCAAAAGGGTTCATTTTTCTTGTTGGATACCAACCATCAAAACTGACGTAGAGAATCCTAGAATGCAGCTGTTTAGCGAATGTGAAGCCAGTCACCCTGGCCTTTATGTTTGGAAACCAAGTCACATGACCACAATAGGCCAGGTCAAAGGTCAAAGTGAAGGCTGTTCTCAACCATAGTTGACGGACAGACATACTCGCTGGCGATACCCTTAATCCTATTGGTCTAAACAGTAAAGCATTCGGGTAATTTGCATACTTCTTCCCTCTGTGGTAAATGATCCTAGTTGACAAGATCAAAACAATCTCCGCTTCCACAAAAGTTGCCAGCCACTGTGCCAAAAGACTGTCTGCAAGGAGAAGCATTGCCTAATAACTCATTTATATGACTAAAATGCACCTCTCTCTCTGAAATAATAAGCAGGTTATATAACTCAGCCTTGCCATTAGTCTGTGGTGGAGCCTTTCTACTACTGCTCAAATTGCAAAATAGTTTTTCACACAGAAAAATAAAGCAAACAAAAGAAGATTACAAAATCCACCCCACTGAACTCTCCTGCCCCACCTGCCTTGAATTAATCCCCATCTATCACAATCTGCTTTGTTATGCGTATTTTAAAGGGACAGTTTCCCATAGTTTTCAAAAAGTGTATGTAGTTTGTATGGTAACACTTTACATTAAGTGTCTCTATTCACAGTAATCCGTCATGTATCCGCCCGTCAACTGTCCACCCTAACCGTTTATCCACCATGATCAAGCTCTTCAGTAACGCCATGCACGTGTGCAGCGCTAATGCAAAATGGCTACAGGAAAGCGAAAGCGAGTTGTGCTTACAATTTAAAGCTGTTTCTTTTTTGTAAACATATGCATTTTGCTACTGTGTAAATTAGCAGACACTAATGTAAGGGTGTGCAGCGCTGTGGCAGGACAGTGAAGAGGGGTTTTTGGAGACTGGAGACACATAATGTAAAGCGTTTCCCAGGAAACATCAATATATATATATATATATATATATATATATATATATATATATATATATATATATATATATATATATATATATATATACACACACACACACACACACACACACACACATAGATATATATATATATATATATATATATATATATATATATATATATATATATATATATATATAAATAGGTAGATATATATATATATATATAATTCAACACCTTTGCCTTTAAATACAGTGGTTAACTGTACTGTAGATTGAGGGCTGTATACTGTAGAGCCTTTTCTTTGACAGTACAGTAGTAGGTGGCGCTGTGGCACTGCAGCAAGAAATGATTTTTGGAAGTATGGAGATAGTTCCAAAAGTTATTTTTGAATTTTTACGGCATGCATTAACCAAGATCCACAATGTAATCCACACCATGCCAGCTGGATTCAGCGTTGCGTGTGCCATATACTTTGTGAAAAGCATTTTGTTGGCTTGCTGTCATCCTTTCATTTAGTACAGTACAACTCTAGAAGGCAAAACACTGCATTTTAATTAAAGCTATATAAATGAGATATTTCATTATTTCATTAAACTCTACAGTTCTTCATGAAGTGCATGGAAAACTACAAAGCGGTGTGTAATTCAATATGCTAACGTAACATTATTTAGCAAGTTATTATTCGACTTTATGGAGAAAAAGGAGTTCATTCTAGAGGGTGATGATAAAACTTTTGGCCAGAGCTATAGATACCAACAGGTAAGCAAAAAAAAAAAAAAGAACCATTTAGCATTCTTTTTTGGGTTGAATGATTTGACAGTAAATTGCGCAGGGGAATTATTAAGTTCTGATTCAAACACACCTTACATTAACAGATACCAATCATGACTAATACTGCATCTCCACTTTAAACAAATGTTTGATAAACATAATTAAAATCAAGAGAATGGGGAACAAGCACTTTTAAAAGATGTTTTTCCCCCGATGGCAAAGTTTGCTGTTTGATGAAAGATTCATGCAAATGCATGCCACAGGAATGTGAACTATGCCTCTAGGACAATACCTAGGCTAAGGTTTATGTCAAACTACCCTTAAGTAACACACAAACAAACAGACCGGATTACAGGATGAGGGGGCTGTATGATAACCCATATTTTGGGGGCCCTATGCACAATAGCTTGTGAAACGGTGTTGTAATTAACAGCCTGTAGGTAAAGTGTATCTGCACGGAAAACTGTTTTACCAATTCCATTATCTCCTGCTTGTGATACTCAGCAACTTTAGGTAAGTATTCACGTCTCACGTCTTAGGTAAGTATTTACGTCTCAGCTGGGCTGATGAAGGAATCACTCCATCATCTGCTACACTCAGTCTGAAGAATTTATGTAACTTTTAGTTGTCCAATTTTTCAATATTTGCGCAAAAAATGCCTCTATCTGGTCAAAATGTAATGTGTTTTGTGCTTCACATTTTTCAGTGGACTTTTGGAACATGGAAGTCACAGTTTTTTGTTTCTTTGCAAGCAAAGCAGTCATGGTACTTTCTCTTTCGGTGAATACTTGAATTTAAACGCTTGTCAACAGACGAGTTTCGGTAGTGATCTACAGTAACATTGCAGGACGTACAGAAGAGCTTACCTCCATCGCTGTGTAAAACGCCTGCTGGATATTGCTTTACGTGATCTGCTGCAGACACATTTTTAGCCTTTTTAGAGATATCATTTTCTTTTTTACAGTGTGTAGTATTTTAATTTCCCGCCTAGATTGTATATAGTCACATGACATAATCACTGCACAGCACTGTGTGCATGGCGAATAGTACATGCAGGCACACAGCAGAGCTGTACAGTTTAGTTAATGTGTTTTTTTGTATGAAATACAAATAATTATGAAATAATGTATTTTTATTTCTTAAGAATATTGAAAAAAATCATGGTATTGGGCTAATTTCACGATTTACACTTAGTATATAAAGAGAGAGAAGCAAACGCTATGGACTTAAACCCTTCTTGCCAGCTGCAGGGCAGCAGCCTCCCGCATTATACATGTTTACCTTTACCTTTTTTTCCTAAAATTCAAACCCCCTAATTAAAAAGACACAGGCCCCACCAGTGGCGCATCCAGTAAAGGCACTCCGTGTGAGTGTGAGTGCAGGATGTGCCCTATAGTCTGGAGATTGCAGATGCGAATCCAGGCTATGTCACAGCCGACCGTGACCAGGGGTTCCTAGGGGCGGTGCATAATTGGTCGAGCGCCACCCGGGTAGGAAGGGAGGGGAATCCATGTAGTAGTAATAGGCAGGGGTCGCCAGGGTGTTGCAGCGGTGAACCAGGATACGGAGAACGATTGGGCATTTCAAATTGGGGGTTAAAAAAAAAATTGGTGACGACTAATTTTTTTTCAATAAAAATAATAATAAATAAATAAAAAATATAAACATAAACATTTGAGGCAGAACAGGTTTTTAAATGGGCTCTAAAACTGAAATAAATGTATACGTAAATTGAGCCTGATTGATACATTTTATCTTGCAGACTGATGCCTCTGACGTAGTAGGACCAGGGACGGATCTCTCCCAGGAGGCAGAGGACGTGGAGCATTTGGTATTGTATATCAGCAGGAAGCTTCTTGCGTGAGAGACAGACCAGTAGCCGAGAAGGAATGCCTAGCCATCATAAAATTTAAAAAAATGAACCGAAAGCAAGCTTCTGTTCGCCTCTCTTCCTGTGTGCCCGGCCGCCAACATGCACTTTTTGTAAAATGTCCCAAAAACGTCGACCTCGCATGGGCGCCAGTTCTGCTGGGGGCCCTACGCTATAGCGTAATTTGCGTATTGGTTAATCCGACCCTGCAAACAAAAGTTGTTTTTTTTTGTTTGATATATTTCAAAACAAGCGCAGGATATATAACAACGCTTCCAAATGCATCACTGTCATGTAATCTTACTGTTTAACACTAGATGGTGCAAGAGAGGATTTTTCTTTTTACTCGAAGAAAGTAGGATTAAGTCTTGGACTGAGCCCTGGCAGTTTCCAAACTATATTATTGAGCAGGAAACCACCACGCCTCAATAAACTCTGCATACATATGAGCTCCAATGGCAGACTAATGCTAGACACACACCTGCATGGAGTAACTGTTGACTGTTTATTAACATGTAACTACATTTCAGCAAATTGTTAATTGCATATTAATTAAATACTTATTTCAGGCCACTCTAAATAAAGCGTTACCAACTTAAGAACAAAAACTTCCCCCTCTGTCCCGATGAGCTTTTTGAGTCAAGAGGAAGTCGCTTCAGAATTCCTATCTGTTTTAATGTTCCCATTTGGAGTGGTTTAATAATTGTGTTTGTTCAGTTGTTGCTCTTCAGTTTTACTTCGCTGTCAGCCTATATGGTAACACTTTACATTAAGTGTCTCCAATTGCTGTGTTTTTCCATAGTAGTACTTAGTAAATACATGTGCCCAGTACTTACACATAATTACAATCTTATTATGCATAGTTAAAATGTACTTAAATGTGTACATCCTTTTGCACAATATAACCCTATCCTCTAAACCTAACCTCAACCTCCTTAACCCTAACCCTCATCCTAAGCCTTTCCTGATACAATTGTGTACTTACACATGTCCTGCAAAAAGATTGATTGCGGCACTCACCCAGCACACCCGCGGCCCTGTGTGTGCACTGTTTTAATACTTTAGTTTGAGTAATGTTGCAAGAATCTTTAGTGTTGATGAGTAGCTATGAGTTGCTAAGCAACTTCTTTTAAATAGCTTTTATATGCTGCTAAAGTATAAGCAGTGATCAGAAAAGCCTGGTTAGATGTCATGTTTACATGAGCTCCTCGCTAATTCCGGAGAATAGAGAGCAGGAAAAGAAGAGGATTCTGCCGACTTCAAGAGAAGTGATTCATGTTTTTTTCTTGCACATGGATTTCGTTTTCACGATTTCAGCCACAATAAAACCATTTGTATTTCACAACTTGTGTAGATTGCGTACAATCTACACTGCCAATTAATCTCCTACAAATGTGGCTGGATTTGTTTTTTAATAATTGTACACTACTTCTTTGAACTGAGTCCCCTAGTCTGGTACACTGTTTCCCAGTATTAAACCCTGTTTAGTTTTACACTTTTCCCAGAGGTGAGAGGCTTAGTGAACTAGCTTGCTGCATCACTTAAGCCCCTCAAATTAATTATTATATATTTTAAATTTAGAGTGCCCAATTATTTTACCCCCGATTTTCTCCCCAATTTGAATGTCTAATAATTTTCCCTCTCACCGCAGCAATTCCCCACACAGCTCAGGAGAACTGAAGGTTCAGTGGACATCCTCCGATCCCACGATCAAGCCAGCTTCCTCTTCTACACCCAGGAACTCGAGAGCAGATGTCAGCGTGCTACCGGCCTCTGGAGGACAAGCCCTGCAGGTGTCCGCTCTGAGCTCACTGGGTGCCTGGCTGGTAGGGTCCGCTGTAGCACGATGAGGAGAAACACTTTTCCTCCCTAACCAGCAAGAGTGCCAGAGACAATGCAACGCGCCGTCTGGAATCCCCAGTGAAGATCAGCGACTTGACACAGCCAGGATGCAAACCTGCACTCCCCTGACTGTGTGTCTCCCACTGCACATCAAGCGGCCGTGCCTTTACCAGGTGAGCCACTTGAGGACCCTCTAGCCTCTCCCATTAAATTGCACCCCACTACCTACATCAATCACATACATCTGTTTATTTCACTGATCTAAACAGTGGCAAGTCTTTATACAGCCACGCACATTGTGTTAGAGAAAAAAGTACCTTCAGATTTCAATTACTGTCCCCTTTCCTTTGCAATCATTCGGAGGGCTTCTCATTGCAGTTACTCAAATACAAATAGCCCAAGAGCTGCTTTTCAATTGTAGTTGTCTGTTGTAGATGCATGTGTATTATACACTAGATCAGTGATCTGCCACTTTGGATCAAGTTTCCTTTTGTGGCACTATAAATGGTGCTTACTAATAAAGGCACTGGCTGATCTAGCCTGCATTACAAATGTATCAGAACACCCCATTGCTTCTGTAGTTCAGCAGTGTGCGCATGTATTGGAACACCCCATTGCTTCTGTAGTTTTGATTTGTTGTGCATATGAAATCAAACCACTGGAATTGAAAATCTTGGAAAACTGTGACAATAGAAATCTTGGAAAACTGTGACAAATTAATTTAGTTGATGACCTTAATAGGTCACACGTGCAATTCATTTAAAATAGAGAGAAGGAACACATAGCCACACTTGGTCAAATGCATGAGGGTTTTTAGAAGTTGTTTAAGATGCCTGATTAAAGCACAAAGTGGTCAAACATTTTCACACATGAGTGCCTATTGATTCTATATCACTGATTACTGAGCAGAAATTGAAATTCTCACACCCACAGGTTTTTCATGCAGGTTTGTATATAAAGGATATTATAGACACATCTTGAGCTGTTCCAAAACATTTGCACGCTGCTGTAATTAATTACAACCATCATTCCAATCCATCGACAGATTTACTATGATACTGTCCAGTGGTTGTGTGCTTAATTTGTTTGCACTAAGACATGATCAATGACGAATGGCATTAATATTTTCCAGTGTGGCTGAATCAACACATGAGTAATTCTTCAAAGGCAGTAACAAGCAGCCATTGCAGTAATTTGGGTCTGATAAACATGTATCTGGAAGGATGTCTCCAATTAAAATGAAAAGGTGCTGCTTAATGGAATAAACTGAAATAAGAAAGAATTGGTTCAGCCTTGCTCGAATTCTCCATGGCTGTGCAGCCAACCCAAGCAGACCTTACTGTTCTGTGTCTGTGTTTAACTCTGTTTTAGTTTAGCTCAAATGTAGTCAAAACCGTGGGAGAGTTCCCGCCAAAGCTGTTTATCTTGATAACGCAGATGAATTGCTGTGAGCGATGATTGTGCCGTTTTCAATACACGCGATGGAAACAAATGTTTTCAATTTCAATAGGAAAAAGAAAACGATTGGATATTATACCAAGTGTGGGGTGCTGGGACTGTATTGATTCGAGTCCATGAGGTATTCCCAATGATGTCTCTCACATGCATAAGACATGCATTCATACCCTCTTATTCACCCACCAGGGGATTGAGAGAAGTGTTCATTCTTACGTGAATGCATGCCTTATACATGTGATCGACATTATCTGTTACAAAGAGACATGGAATGAATACGGGTAATTAAATCCACATGGATTAACAGGGAGCTGCTTTCAAAATGAATGACTTCAGAACTCAAAGGCAGTGCAGAAGATATTCAGGTGTTATTCCTGTGTGATTCAGCCGGGAATCCATTATGAATTTGTGGTCATTATTTTAAAGTGTAACTGTTGGATCTATTCCTTGTTTTACTCTGTGCAAAGCTTGATCTGCAGTTCTACCCCCCACCCAGTCCCCACACTTTTATCCATGTGGTAATGGTTAAACATATTGACACTGAATAGCACCTTTTGGTGGATGCAGTTCATTCATCTTTTCTGCCAGCATTGTTTGATTATCACTAGGTTAAAGGCTGAAGCACTGAGACATAACGGACTATAATGTAATGTAAACTCATGTCAATTATACTTTGTGATGCTACAATCAGTGACATTGTACATCTTCTCCCACGCAAAGCTGTTCATGCAGCTCTTGAAGAGGAATATATAGATATTGTTTAACTGGAGAAGTCAGGCTTGTGATAATGGTTGATGAGAATAGGACAAAGCTTGATTATGTCATACTTAAAGATCCCCGAGTCTATGTTGCTGTTTCTCCTTAGATCGTTATCTACCAGGCTTACACATTTAATGTCGGGGATGCTTTGATGGGGTACATCCCACCCCTGAGTTTATTTGTATTTTTGTATTATTATTGGTATTGTTATTATTTAATTGTATTTTGTGGGGAAAAAAACCCTGTGTTATTATTATTATTGTTGTTTCGTTTAGCAGGGAAGGAGTTAAAAACCTTCCCTGCCAGAAATCCTGATATAGAATATGGCTGTCTTCACACTGGCTAATTGTTTGCCAATTTGAGGACAGTCACATCAATATAGACAGCAGCTGTGTGCTGGAAAAGGGTTGGCTTGTTTTCTGGTCTTGTGTACTGAGAAGTTTCATGTCGTGCTGGAAGAAGGAGATTGCGGAGAGAAGGAGGAGAACTGTCAGGATGTAAGTGTTTTGTTTGTTTGTGTTCCTGTTTTGTGTATCCAGACCGCGGTTTCCATCCTGGGATCTGGCGCTCTAGAGCCAGTATTACACCCAGAATCACCAGCACTACACACCTGCACAGCAGCCCCGCACGACCCTGCTGCACTCTACCCTGTCTGTGCACTACAGATCGCTGGCTGCATCCTGTGATCTGACGCTCTGGAGCCAGTATTACACCCAGAATCACCAGCACTACACACCTGCACAGCAGCCCCGCACGACCCTGCTGCACTCTACCCTGTCTGTGCACTACAGATCGCTGGGATCTGACACTCTGGAGCCAGTATTACACCCAGAGTCACCAGCCCTACACACCTGCACAGCAGCCCCGCACGACCCTGCTGCACTCTACCCTCTCTGTGCACTACAGATCGCTGGTTGCATCCTGTGATCTGACGCTCTGGAGCCAGTACCCAAACCCGGGAAGCTGCATCCGAGCACTGCACTGCGTTTCACAAGCTACACTTCGGCCCTGGACTCCACTGGACTGGACATATGGTTTTTGGGTTTGTTTATTTTGGTCACCGTGCCATTTTGTTTAGTGTTTTGTGTTTGTTTAATAAAACGACTCACCCGCAGTCTGGTCTGACGTCACCCACCAGCCATCCTGTTCACAGATGGACTCCTATTGCATGGATGTTTGATCCATTCCTGGTTTAACTGTGAGTTCAATAAGACACACCTGAGCTTGTTTCCTATACACTGTGGTTAATCAAGTTTGTATTAAAACCTGGTATGGGTAAAACTGCTATGCAACAGGAGTCTTATTTCCATCCGTGACAGATAGCCCCTTTGGAATGAACAAGTTAACACCACAGTAATATAAGGTCTGTCTAATATAGCCAAGTTTCTGTATTACCAATAGCTTTATACTGCAAAGAAGAGAGAAGCAAAATCATTTGGATCCCTTATAGTGGGTTCTGTGGAAAACGTCCCCAGGACTATGCTGTGTCTCACAGTGCATTACACCGGGGCTAGCGGTGCCTCAACTACATTTGTGAGAAATTCACCAGTTGGCTCAATTTTCTTTAGAATTAAAGAAGTATTCTGGGAAGACACCAGATGGTGTGGTTTCAAGTCATGTGGCATGCTTTAAACAGTAAGTGAAGCTAACTCTCCAATCTGAAAAAAAGAAGAACATCTAGATCTATTAATGGGAGAAGGAAATTGTGACAATTAGTAAAACCTGAAGGTAACATACAAGCAACACCAGATGTAGTCTTACCTTGGCTAGAAACCAGCATTTATATTATCATGACTAGAGGGATTTCTCAGAAATTGCGGAATTCTCAGTCTTGCACAGATTCACCGTATTCTGCAGCTACATCTTCATCATAATTAACATAAACAGACTGCTTAAAGTGAACTGAAATATATAACTTAGTTGTTCGGTTCTAGTTTGGTTAAATCAACAGATGTTCTGTCTCCTTCAAAAAGTAGGAGTCCATTAAAGACTGGAGTTCAGGCTTTAAAATGAGGCTCAATAAGGAGTCTCATATGATTGTGATGTTTTTGTTTGACAGTTTCTAAAGATTTTACTGACACAAATGCTTGCTATATTAAATTGGAAGCACTTAACCCATACATTGTTTGATATGAATATGTTTACTTGATTTACATTTTTATAAGCCATTATTAACACAAACTCTAAACACACAAGATGCTCCGCAGAACACTCCGCAGAGATCTACTTCAAATGTTTGCATATTTTCAATACCATAGAAGGGGGCCAGGTTTATGGAAGAACCCTGTTTCTACGGTAACACAGAGCTGAATGATTACTGATAAAAAGGATGGGAAAGCCTTGTAGCAGATCAGGCAGTGAAAATCCAGAGATAGCCGTCCAGTACTTGAGATTGATCCGAGACTTCTCCTGGGGGTGGATTGCTATGGATGGGAAGATGAAGGCAATAAAGAGCCCCCCCCACACACACAGTCTGTCAGGACTCACAATAGAGCAGCACTTTACTGTCAGTCACTTTGTAATCAGTCATTAGCGTCCCTCAAGGGGGTCACTGTGGGACCCCACCCGTCTTCCTAAAAGTCGAAATTTGTTGTTGTTGTCTGGATCACACATAAGGAGCTGTAATAAATCTCCTCCTAGCGGCTGATGACTTATTCAAACTGACAACCGCATCAGACATGTACTTACCTCTCCACTACAGAGCTTGCTCTTTAGCTGAATGGTAAATGGGAAGACAGCGTGCTACCATATCAGTGCTGTTCCACTCCATTGTGGTTCCGTTGGTAGTAATGCTGGGGTCTGCTACTGGTTCTGCTAGCTCGGGTTTCTACAGAGTATAACACTGAGATTGTAATGGCATCACCCAGGGATTTTGTTTCTCGCTCAAGTAAGGGCAGTTCCATAAAGGAAAGGGTCCTTGTTTTCCCACGTTGAGAACGTTTTCCGCTTTGCACAATGAGGAGTGAAGGAGTCCGGCTATCAAACTCTTTTCTGGCACTTCTCCCCCTTTTAAGATATTCTCCTGCTAAATGCGGCTCTTTCCTGCTGAATGAGTTCATTTCCTCAGGTGGGTGAACCTGAACCATGAAGTGGATTATACTGGATAACATTCCAGGCAAATCCAGTGCGCCGTGGGCCACATTCCAAAAACACACCAGCTCTGAAACTCTTCTAATGTTACACAGCCAGCAAGAAACAGCTGGAGAGCATGCAGGGGCATCGCCATAACCCTTCCAGTCTTTTTAAATTCAATGTTTGTTTTTAGAAAATAAATGGCGTTAATTTAGCACAGTTGATAAATGCTTTGTGAATATGGCCCAGTTCACAGGTAAATAATTTGTTTTTGTATTTAAAAAAATTATTCAAATTGAAGTTTGTGTTAAATATGGCAGGGCTGGGATTAGAATCCCCTTACTAAATAAGACAGGTGTGGAAAATGGCCAGGTATTAATTGATGTACTGCTTGTCAATTAACCCTGCTATAAAAAGGAGCAGGAGAGACAGTTCCTTTGTTCTCAGCTAGTGAATGGAACGGCTGTAAACCCTCGTGACTGTGTGTATATCCAGGGGAAGTGAAAGATGTACACGACTACTGTGTGTCTAACCGGGGTCATGAGCGCAACTGAGGATTACCACGTGTACCTCGGGATCATTGGCTTTGAAGAATAGGGATTCATTTAGGGGATTTTAATCCCACCCAGTAACAACGGTGTGTCAAGTTGAAGGTTCCTGGAGAGGTGTAAGGTTTATGAATGAAGGTAAACATGGAATTAACCATTGTGTTATGCTATAAGAATGAGACCAGACTAATGCTTACCATTTATCAGTTCCAAATCCCCACATTGCATTCTACACTGAACGTTATTGTTTAGATACAATACGTGCCGCTAGTATTAACAGAGACAGGCAATTGACTGACTGACACACCGATGGTCCACGATGATCCTGGAGGTATTAGAGACTTCTCTGTCTTTGTTGCCTCCATGTCTGGTATTTATACCTCATGGGCTTAGGTCATACATGACCACAGTCTGTTTTTGTTATCTTACTAATTATAGAATAGAATTTAACCCTTCAGCTCCATTCAAGTGCAATCGACCACTAACCACTAATCTCTTTCACAAGGTTACCGTGGGTAATTGTTTTCTGTCATTTGTGCACAGGCTTTATCTCTCCAATTAATACTTATGCCACAAGTCACCGCCAATAAACTGGTTTAACATTATCAATACATTTTAATGTCATATGATGTTTTCAATACATTTTCATCCTACAGCAGGACCTCCCTTACAGAGGGAGTAGCGCTCGGCTGCTTTGGCCAGCTTTTTGTCTTATTAGCTCAGTTTGGTTTTGACTTTCTGTATGTAGTATTTCTGTTGTCCCTCCAGTTTGTTTATGTGCCCGTGCTGTGCCATCGCTTCTTCTCACACAGGGCTGTTCTGTTTGTAAATAAACCTGCTGGCCAGTGTGGTGTGACAACCCCAACTTCTGTGCCTATCTCCTGTCTCTTGTAGCGGATCCCCACCACCATATTACAGTCCCATAGGTATCATTTGTTTCTTATGCACGGCTCTGAACAATTAAGATACATTCAGAGATGTGCGTGTCGCGTGGTTTAACACTAGAACTACTGGACGTACATATATACCAAGAACTACAGTGAGGGACACCTGTTACAGCATGAGACTTGAGGGTGGTGTTGGAAGGGGAGTTATGATTGGCTGCACTGTTTAAAATGCTGCAAGTTTATACAAATGCTGGACTATAAAATGGGGTGTTTTTTTAAGCTCAGAGCTGAATTTTGGGATGCAGTAGGAGCTTACGACACTCTCTGGAGCAGTAGAGAGTTACAACAGATGGAAACGTAGAACTGTTCAAAATGTGGAATGTAAAAAATAAACCTTGTGGAGTCTAGTTTGTGCAATCAATACAGACGTGCCACTTCTGTACATGTGCAGTGCACAGTGCCACAGCCGTGGTTGTGTTTGTCTCTGTCCCAAAATTTCTGCAATTCGTTATCGCTGTCACTATAACTAACTTCATTGGGATCGGAGTAAGTTTCATCACTGTCGTCTTCCGATAACTCCGGAAAGTACTTCAAGACTTGCTGTGCAGTCCTACGCTGTGTTGATCTATTCATTTTCACTAGACAATCAAAGTCTCCTGTTGTAGCTATTCAAAATAAACCTGAAGCTTTCAAGCTGAGCAGCTCGATCATGTGATCGATCTCACGTGCACTGAGTCACACCCACTGTTTTTACTATGACGGTCAAAATGACAGCTCCACTAGTTCTAGTGTTAAATCATGTGAAATAATGCCTAACATCAGATGAATCAAACTGTTCTCAATTACACGGCGTTGATAAGCTTGATCCCAGGCACTTATAAACCGAATACTCCATCAACGTTCAGTGTCTTGTGGTTATTTAACACAGGAGAAAAGCTGTAAATAACTCACCTGACCCCATCAAATTATATTAGAATAACTACAGTGCTCCATGAACGTTTACGGAGTATCACTTAGAAAAATGTCCCATAATAAGAGCACAGCAAAGTGTAATAAAGCAAAGGCAAGCATTGTAAATAATAACGAGGTATGGTAAAGTATATCAATAAGCAGAATACCAGGGTAAGTGCATATTAAAAAGTACAAGATTACTTTTTTAAGGGATCCTATTTTTATCTGACATTACAATTATACCTGCATACCTGCCCTATTTTTGGAATATTACATTTTATAATTTATTTGAGGAAGACACTCCTGATTGTTTCCTGATTGTTCTTGACTATATTCTTCCATAGCTTGAAGTGAACATGCTTCACCACCGCAGCGCCTTGGAGGTCAAAGCATGTCACTGGCTGCGGAGCATGTCAATCATTTGGGGAAGCAACTGGTTGGCCAATGACAAGACAGAAGGTGCTGTGGAGAGAATTACAACTAGGAAGTGCAATTTAAACAGACTAGATGTAAGTAAGACATACAAACGGAGAAATCCCGGTAACACATTACATTAAGTGTCTCTAATTACTGTGTGTTTACAAAGTAGTTACTTAGTAGTTACTTATTATTATTATTATTATTATTATTATTATTATTATTATTATTATTATTATTTATTTCTTAGCAACAGTCGTCAACAAAAATACATTCAATTAAGAGCAAGATAAAATACAATGACTTTGGTTCTAGCAAGTACAAGTATATGACAAAATACGATTCAATAACGGAGCAGATAACAGTGTCAGTGATAGTTACATCAGGATATAATTAAATACAAAATACTACAGATAAAATAAAACTTGTGACAAATTACAGTACACTGTAAAGTACAGGTTTAAATGCAGTAAAATAGGGAGCAGATAAGAGCAAGTAAAGCGCATTAAGGAAGAGTGATAATGTGTCCAGAGGGAAAAGAGGAGTTCTACAGGTGCTGTCTGAAGAGGTGAGTCTTGAGGAGGTGCCGGAAGGTGGTCAGGGACTGGGCAGTCCTGACATCTGTAGGAAGATCATTCCACCACTGCGGGGCGAGGGTGGAGAAGGAGCGGGCTCTGGAGGCAGGGGAGCGTAGAGGAGGTACAGCCAGTCTTCTAGTGCAGGAGGAGCGGAGAGGTCGAGTGGGGGTGTAGGGAGAGATGAGAATCTGGAGATAGATGGGTGCAGTCTGGTCAAGACATCTGTAGGCAAGTACAAGAGTCTTCAACTGGATGCAAGCAGTGATCTGGAGCCAATGGAGTGAGCAGAGCAGTGGAGTTGTGTGGGAGAAGCGAGGCAGAGAGAACACCAGGCGAGCAGCGGAGTTCTGGATGAGCTGGAGCAGAAGGGGTGGCAGACGCAGGGAGGCCAGCCAGGAGGGAATTGCAGTAGTCTAGGTGGGAGAGTACCAGGGCCTGGACCAGGAGCTGGGTGGCGTAGTTGGTGAGGAAGGGTCGGATTCTTCGTTTACAATGTTAATACTTACAATCTTATTATGCATCTTAACCCTATCCCTATCCCTAACTTTAAACCTAACCCTTTTCTGATACAATTGTGTACTTACATATATGGAGGAGCACAACTGGTTTGTGTGATGGAGTGAAAAACCCTCACTTGTAAATAGTGTTCATTTTGAGCCCTAATGTGAATGCTGCTGTTCAGGCCGAATTGCTTAATTAATTTGCAGTTTCACCTGGTCCTCCTGTATTGAAGCCTGTCCTGTGCTGTAGTTAGTTCTAATTGGACTCCAGGGAGAGGCTGGCTCCCTGTGTGCTCACCTGCTCTGCTGCACAGAGCACTTCTGTTAGGAGCCTGCTTTTGTTTTTACTTGGTTAAAGTATTTCATTTTTTGTTTAATAAAGGTGTGCAGCTGTCTGCTTGAACCACACCCTCCAACTTCTGCTGCAGTGTTTCAGCACTGGCTACCATTCTGCCTTCGTCCAGCGTGGTCAACCCTCATAGTTTGTGGAATAAATAAATTAATTTAAAAAAAAAAAAAAGCAGGATAAAGTTATGTCATTTTTGGGGTATAAATGTGCTGCCTGTTTTCCTATTTTGGAATTTCTGATTTTTGAACAATTTCAGTTTTTATAGACGGTGGGGAAAAAAATGACTTTTTTGCAGCAGTCTCTTTACAAGGATAAAAGAGAGCGGTAGATTGAATTACTAGAGAAGGCACTTAAAATGAAGAACAGATGGGGCCAAACGCAACACAGGGACTGGAGAGTTCAAACCAAACGCAGCACAGGGACTGGAGAGTGTCTTTAATTACTGTGTATTTACATAGTAGTTACTTAATACATACATGTTTACTTACACATAATTACAATGTTATTATGCATAGTTACAATGTACTTAATGTGTGAATATTTTTGCATGATCTAACACTACTTAATTACACATTAAGGGCCTATATACAAAAAGGCGCTAAACTTTATGGTGCACGATAATTGCAATTACTGTGCATGTTAATGATTTCCGTATTTACTATTGCAATTTTATTCATTATTGCGTGCGGTACTTGGCAAATGTAGTGCTTCAGAATGAATATGCAATTTTTATGGTAATGCATGCTGATGTATTTAAATGAAACCAGGTTTTAACCACTGATAGGCGCGCTATTTAAACCTCTTTTATTGGGTTGTTTGATTCATTCAGTTTAGTGAATCAATTCAACAGATTTTGTTTGATTCACTAACGTGAAATAAATACATCTTGCTGAATTACTTATGAAAATTTGTTTGAACGAAAAAAGTCCAGAAATGATAATTAATTGACTAGGTCAGTGGTGTCAGACTCATCTGGCAGCAAGGGCCATTTAAGTTAAGACTGTTCACTTGGTGAGCCGCACTGTAAAAAAAGAAAAAAAGTTATACATTGTAATTTTAATTTATTTATTTATTTAGCAGACGCCTTTATCCAAGGTGACTTACAGAGACTAGGGTGTGTGAACTATGCATCAGCTGCAGAGTCACTTACAACTACGTCTCATCCGAAAGACGGAGCACAAGGAGGTTAAGTGACTTGCTCAGGGTCACACAGTGAGTCAATGGTTGAGGTGGGATTTGAACCGGGGACCTCCTGGTTACAAGCCCTTTTCTTTAACCATTGGACCACACAGCCTCCTGAAAATGTCTATAGAAAGTGTATTTAGGCCAATATACTCAAATATACTACTTTACACCAAACACATTACCCCCACTGCACGATTTCTAGTCATCAATAAGTATGCTGGCACAGTTTGAATCAATTAATCAACATATTACTTAATGTATTTTAAAGTACAGAAACAGGCAGTTATAACTAGAAGCAGCTTTCCTAGAACACTGACAAAAAAAAACTCAATATCACAAATGTAATATAAGTAGGCTTGCTACTTTTTGTTTTTAATATTATTACAACTATTACAGGAGACTTTGATATAGCATATTACATTTATGCTATACATTTATGTAATACACATTTATATACTGTGTTTTCTAGGGTTTATTTGAGACAATTTTTAAAATTTGTGTAGGATCTTTATCTTTACAAGCTCCTCTGTGACCAAATGTTATTTCAATTAGGATGTTGGTAACCATGGTTTTGTTGCATGTTGAATATTATAAAGGGGTTTCGCTAAATGAGACGTTTCTCAATGCATGAAAGTCGATTTCTCCCATTCTCTGCTTGAATTGAAAGATAAAGATAAAAAACCCAGTCAATTCTTTCTAAAATAAAAACTGATATTAATCGTCAATTTCACACAAAAAAAATCGAATAGTATTTCAATGAAAATCTCAAACAGTAAAAACAACAACAACAAAAAAAGCAGAAGGTAGAGTATATAATGCTAAGTCTCAATATTTAACTTATATTCCAAAATATAACGTTTTTAAGAGCACTGGGGGAAAAAAACACTGGCAAGCTGTGAAAATGTGATTTAGTAAACAGAAACAGGACCACTATGAAATGTACCTTTTGGCACTTCTTTTCTCACACACTTGATAACAATGCTCATTACCTGTTCTAATTCTGTAACTTTTCCACACAATGCCTGTTGATGCAGAATACGCTCAGCAACTGTGTTTTACGAGACATACTGACGTTACAAAAAATGTCTATTTTTTCAGGTCATGCTACATCAGCTGTTTTAAGCATGCACCTTTTAACAAACTCACCATCTGAAAAAGGTTGGGCAGCACGTATGCAATCTCATTGCTAACAGTAAAATTGGCATCCACAGCAACTGTTGCACGGCAAATCAGACATATTGCCTTGCCGTCAAATTTATTCAGTGAAAAAATAATCATCTGGCTAACAATTTTAGAATCTTCTGTGTTCTGTCTCCACCTTTCGCTTCCATGACATCAAAGTACAATAAATTGTTTAAACAAGCCATTTGATTGGCTATTTTACTACCTCTGTGAGCTGTGATTGGCTTAATGGGAATGTCACTCATACAATGCAGACTTCACATGTTGTGTTATATTAAAGAGGCGGATTGTTTTGAAGAAGAATTCCATAACAATACAGTACATCAATGCAATTTTAGAAACTAATGGGCGGGCTGCCATTAAATTACCCCTCGGGTTGTATGCATTAAAGGAGAAAGGAAAAAGGCTTTTTTTTCTTCTTCTTCTTCTTCTTCTTCTTCTTCTTCTTCTTCTTTTTTACATCAGACAAGGAATAAATGTTACAATTAAATGGTAAGCAATGCAGTTTCACTTTGCATTGCCTCGGCCTGTCCCTTGCTGAGTGCTGTGTCTGTTGATCACTCATTTTTGGTCAATGTAAGCCACCTCTACCTTCACAGTAAGCTACTGACCAAAAGATATGCCTGGACTGCTGGGGCTTTTGATATCAGGGTGGTCATGGATAAGTCTCTGGCATTATCGTGTACATTAAATTATCGCTCACAATACATGTAGTGTGCACGGTATGGTATGTAAATTAGCCAAATACTGTGCACGTATTTCAATGTGTTCTCTGTTAGTAAATGGGCAGTAAACTTTGATTTATCACGCATGTTAGGCTCACTACTTTACGTGCACGCTGACTCCAAATTTAGTGTCCTTTCGTAAATGAGGCCCTAAGTACATTGTAACTATGCATAATAACATTGTAATTATGTGTAAGTACACATGTATTAACTAAGCAACTACTATGAAAATACAAAGTAATTAGAAACACTTAATGGAAAGTGTTACCAAATAAAATGGACATTAAAATATCAGAGGGCAGATAGTAGTTGATTGTAATGACTTCAGTTCCCCTGACAATACAATGATTAAAGAAAATAACCTTACTTAACCTTCATTTTAAGATCACTTTCCCTTATCCTAACCCTAAACTTGTCCCATCCAGTCCCCTGTGACAGGTCCAGTCTCACCTACAATAATGCATGATAACAGCCAGCTCACATTTAATAGCATTGTACTTGAGATTATACTCATCGGAGCACGTCTATTAGCCAATCATATTCTTCCATTTCTTCAGCTGGTTAGCATGGAACATGTGAGTAAATCCGTATAAAATAACAGGAAAAGGCGGCATGCTTCTCACCCCTTTTTGTCTGTTTTAGCCAATCACCGGACGAACACTGACGAGAGTGAAATCAGAGAGGCGTGGGTTGTAATGAAGGACGTACCAGCGAATATTTGATTCATTTAATTTTCAATAAATGTTTTTAATTGTAATTAAAATAGCTGTTTCTGTTGATTGTTTTTTTTTATTACTTTTGGGAAGAGGTTTTCCATCAGCCCCCTTTGCTTCAAGACATACAGCTGATTAATATTCCTTGCTCCAGAACTAAAGTTTGTCTGAATTGCTTACTTTATATTAAATAAATACATTTTGCATGTAAAGAACAGTATCTAATTATGGAGAAAATGCATTTAACAGCTTTGATCTGGGGTGAAACATTAAGAAGAGATGAAATGTGTCAGTTAGCACAGAATTATACAATTATTCTGCTGCTGGTGGCTTAAGGGGACCCCAAGACTTTTGCTTTTTTTCTGCCTCCCCATTTTTTTGACCACCAGCCCCCACTTTTATACATACATAATTTACATAAAAATAGAATAAATAAGCATGCCACCTCTCAGAATAAACAACCCAACACAGCAGAATGAAAAACCTTAATAACCTTTGGGACTGCCTCTAAAAGCGCAATTTCACTCAGGAAACTCACGTCATAGATTATTTATTAAAACATAAAAATTGCTACATTATACATATTTTCACATTACATTCTTTGGCCTTTGGCCTCACCTTTCGAAATGAGCTCACAGATAAGTGGAGAAGCTACCATAGAGAAGCCATGGGCAGGGGGACAGGATAGCTGCCCTCCCCGTTAGACGAAGTCAAAAAGCAGGTGGAGGCTGGGAGAATGAGGTGGACTCTGTCGCACAGTGGGGACGTAATGGATTGAGGTACAATATAAATCCCTTCCTTGCTGATCACCACAACATCCTGGTTTGCCATTTAGTCTGATACTGTGTACCTGACTCACAGACTTGCCGTGTGAGTCTCTACTTCAGGAATGCTGCAGATTAGAGTGACTCTATGCAACATGAGCTTAGATAATGAAAACATCTAAATCTCCAAACTGCAAACAAGGATTTCACAATCCAGAGGATACAAAAGTCACAAAACATCAGAACTCTTGTATAAACATGAAAATAAGAGTCAGGTCTGAGTGACTCACTTCTGCACATTTTTGCAATGTTTGTCACAGTAAGCACATCCATCACACAATTCCGCTTGTGTTTACTGAGCTCCATAAATGTAGTAGTTCAACAATAACAAAGTTAATTGAATTAACATGTTGTCTGTAATCCGATTTATAATCATAATTATTAGGAATAAGTATTTATTTTAAAATTAATAAAAATATGGAATGGCGTTTTGCTCTGTGTCTCTTGAGCTCACAATATGCCACTTGTTGAAGGTGAAGACTTCAGCTGTGTGAAGCGCTATATAAGTCCAGGTTAGTTCTTGCTATTTTTCTATAATAAAATAAGGTAACCGTGTGATATAATGAGGAACAGGAGGGTAATTAAAGAATCATTATTTAGTTTTGATCATTTTTTACCATCAGTTTTTCCTCTGTTTTTTTCTACCTATTTTGAAATGTCAAATTCGAAATGTCGTCTCGCCATGGCAACCAACTTACTAATCAACAGACGGCCTCTTCCCCCGCTGTTGAGCCAATAGCCTCTACTAAAAACGGACAACTTGCCATTACCGGGACTCAAACCCTGCTCTGCAAGAAACTGAGCTTTTACAAAGAGAGCCGATGGGGGCCAGAAAATAAAAAAAAACCATTAACTACTAGCAATACTATTTAAAAATAGAAAAGTAAATACCGTCAATAATACCTACAAATTTAAAAACCTGCTCACATGATCTTGTATGCTCGTGCCAATGGACGCACTTCTCTGGCAAGGCTATGCAGCTGTTTGATGACTTTCCCCATTTTAAAAGCACCAGTGCTAAGCCTTTAATTGGGGATTGCTTGACACCCACTCCTCCCGCATACTGCACGTTTTTCTATCGCTAGCCTGTAAGGTGAATTCACGTTAACGGAAATGCTCCAGGCTGGAGTAGCAGGAAAGCTTTCCCAGCTGATGTATTTAACCTTTAGCAAAGCTGCTAAGGATATGGAACTGGTTAAAACCCCCGCCAACGTCTTCAGTTTTACACGCATGGCAGGGGGGAAATAATAGGGCAGACACAACACCAAGCTTAGTAAAACTTTATTTTTAAGAGATATGATTCTGGAACAATATATGCGGGTAAATGACTAGGTTTTGGTAAACACTTTACATGAAGTGTCTAATTCCTGTGTATTTACAAAGTAGTTACTTAGTAAATACAGGTGTACTTACACATAATTACAATGTTATTATGTATAGTTAATATGTACTTAATGTGTACATCTTTTTGCACTCCATATCTAAGTACAGAATTGTATCAGAAAAGGGTTAGGGTTAGGGTTAGGGTTAGGGTTGAAGGTGATTAATTTCTCCCAGAGGGATGGTGCAATTAGCTATGTGCAATTTAAGACGAATGGTTTATGTGGTAAGGCGGTACTAAAACTTATATTTTCTGTCTAATTATCTTTAAGCCATTTGAAGTGGTTTGGTATTAATTAAATGGAATAAAATGCGGTCATTACTCAACACAAAACAATGCGGTCCCTCGGTTTCCCTTGTTTACATAATTATTGAGTATCAGTCGACAATCTGACATTGTTATTTCATATAGAACTTTTCATGATCAAACTAACTAAAACTCATTTATATATTTAAGTGATTATTTGGCTTACCTATCTTTTTTCTTTTGATACATTTTTTTTTTCACTTTAATTGTTTTCCTTAGAAATACATCATCCCTACAGTGCATTGTGGGATTGTAGTCCTGGGCAGGGTGTTATCTCTACTTAAACTCCACAAAGAAATACATATCCCAGTTTCCCCAGTGGTAGCTCGAGTTTCTTTATGAAATGTCACATTTACGTGATGATTCAATTGCACTTGCTAGTTTTGCAACATATTTTCATTGTCCGTTTACGTCCTTGTTACGAGAGTACAGCAGTGAAAATGTCAGGACCTAGAATAAGAGGAACATTTTATTCCAATCAGCTTTTAAAACACTCAATGCAGAAGTTAATTGCCATCGATTGGTACTCCAGTTGTAACGGCGAGGGAAGGACAGCTTTTCTTGTTTTGAAATCGACACATTAATAAATACTGTGTAACTGTCTACAGCTCTTTCTATAGCATTGTATTTCAAACGTGGCTGGGCAATTTAGCTTCCCTGACTATTACAAAAATGTAGTGAGTATAAGATATCCCTATACAGTGTAATATAGAGTAGACCGTATGTGATGGAAATGACTTCACATTAAAGTTAGCCTTACTGTTAATTGTTCTTCCTGGTATTATACAGCAGTGTGTAAAGGTACACCTCAAGATTTGTCATTTATAATCTTTATATACCTACCTGCCTGAACACATCTGGGTGTGAGATTTTTCAGTCAGTAATCAGTGATATAGAAACAATAGGCACTTGTGTGAAAATATTAATCAGGCACCTTAAACAACTTTTGAAAAGTGTCATGCATTTTATCACCTGTGGCGATGTGTTCCTTTTCCCGTACTATTTTGAATTAATTGCACGTGTGGCCGATTAAAGTAATTAATTAATTTAGACCATCACTCATTTGCCTATTCTGATAATTTTCCAAGATTGTGATTTAATATGCACAACAAAGCATACCACTGAAGCAATGGGGTGTTCTAATACATGTGCACACTGCTGAACTACAGAAGCAATGGGGTGTTCTAATACATGTGCACACTGCTGAACTACAGAAGCAATGGGGTGTTCTAATACATGTGCACACTGCTGAACTACAGAAGCAATGGGGTGTTCTAATACATGTACACACTGCTGAACTACAGAAGCAATGGGGTGTTCTAATACATGTGCACACTGCTGAACTACAGAAGCAATGGGGTGTTCTAATACATGTGCACACTTCTGAACTACAGAAGCAATGGGGTGTTCTAATACATGTGCACACTGCTGAACTACAGAAGCAATGGGGTGTTCTAATACATGTACACACTGCTGAACTACAGAAGCAATGGGGTGTTCTAATACATGTGCACACTGCTGTATATTATATAGAGTATAAGGTGCTGTGTAGGTGAAAATAAACTCACTCTTTCTGATATCAGCACCCTGTACCATATTCTATATACAAGGCTAGTACTATTCAGCCCCTCCATCATCTTTTAAAAGCAATACATCAACAAACAAGGGCTTGAAAAATCACAAGGTACTTGCCCATTCGTATGGTGTCGCTGTAGTCTGCAATGACAGTAAAAGATTTTGAAGAGCACAGAGGCTATAGATATCAGCGTGACTTTTAATGCATGCATATAACGAGGGATGAAATGCATTTTATTTTGCAGCAAAGCAACATGTAAAAGCCTAAATAAATAATGATTGGTATGATTTTAACCAAGAACTGTGCCTCGGGTGCCTCATAGCTGGCTATGGCCTTGTATATACAGGGTGATTACAAAGTAAGTTCACCACAACAATGATATGGTGTGTTGATGTGGTAAACTTACTTTCTAATCACCCTGTATATTAAATCAGTTGTATATTAAAATGGCTGTGTTCATCAAAACACAATAGAGCCTGGCTTGACTTCCAAGATATAAAAAAAAAAAAAAAAAAAAAAAAACGTCCAGGGAGTTAAACAGAATGTGAATTATTAAACAGATAATCAGAATTATTAAACAAGTCATCCATACGTTTTCTTTATTATATTTTTGTATAATAAATTACTGTGCTGTCAGCGTGCTGAACACACTGCTACAGTTTTGCGAAAAAAGTGAATACAAAACAGCAAAACTGGGACGATTTTAACAATTTTACTGTTTACGGTCACCGCATGCACCATTTATAAGGCACTGAATTATATCAATGCAAACACGTTCTTATGCCGAAGCATAACTGTGTCCAACAATTCGGCAATTGGGCTAAAGTGACAGAGTGGCTCGAAACACCTCAAATGCTGAGCATTGAGTCCATTGTTCCAGGCACCTCCCACAGATCACACTATCTCCAAACCCTCCTGCATTAATAACCTGTGTGATGACTTCACTGCGCTTGTTGTGAGTGCCATGGGCAGGGGAAACTCTCCTCCGCCAGCAGCACTGGCCTGTCCTTCAATGTCACTTTAAACACTTGCTTCGACAATGAAAACAGGAAATCTCCGGGAAGCAGGCAGTTCCTACTATTTAACAATCCAGACGGGAGTTTAATAACAAAAAATATCTATATTGTTGCGCGAGATCAAATTAATTTGTTGTCATTCGGGCCGGCAAGTGGAGAAGGTGCGGCGGGAAATACATGTTTGTTTGGTTTTTATTTCTTGTCAGGAGTTCTTAATTTCAAATAAGTCCCAGTGTGAGGGAAAGGAGGTTTATATTTGTTTTTTTAAAGACACTGCTCAAATAACTAAGAGCTGCACAGAGATAAGTATCAACGCTGAGCATGTGAATACAGGCACTCATCAGTGCCAGGGTTACTGCCCATGATGATCAAGCTGGGGCAGGGAGGGAGGGTTTACAATTGGGACCAAGGGTCTCAGCATGGATTATACTGTTAGATATTTGTGTAACAGTGTGGAGGCTGGGTCCGAACTGACCACCCCACGCACCGCAAGTGTCTTAACCACTATGCAAAAGAGCATGTAAGGATACTCTAGTTAGCATGTGTTAAGCTAGTTTGAACTAGTGAGGATCCCGTAGGCACATTGATATACCACAGGTAACAATAATAAAAGGAAGCCCAGAAAGTTGTTTACTGCACGGCTCTCTAACCTCTGCACATAAAGAACAAAAAAATACCAAAGCACGAACAGCAAATAAAAATAAATACAAGAAAAAAAAAGAGAACAACATGGATGTAATTAAACTGCCGGCAGCCCTGAAACTCACAGGAAATGTGGACAATAACCGGAGAACATTTAAGCAGGCATTTTCACCAGTGCTCGAATTATGGGACATTAAGTAGGGGGGCCCTAAAATGTGAGCCTGAAATGTTAGCACAGCAAATCAATGTGTTCCTCACAGACTTCACAAGCACATACGAACTCCAGTATGTAATCACAATATTCCAGGACACACTATTGATAAAAAAATCACCATATTTGTCATGTTTGATTTATTTATGCTTGTGTTTTTTCTTTAAGGAAACAAAGCTAAAAGAAATAAATAAAAACTTAAATAAATAAATAAATAAATAGCGAAATAAATAAATGCATATTTTTTTCTATGTAATGTATTTCGATTTTTATTTATTTATTTGTCTTTTTAATTTTGCCACAGTCTTTTCACTCTAGTATTTCTAATTGAGCGTTAATCATACTGGAAGGACGGGACAAACCACATGCCCTGCATCCCACAGGCACCCACTAAAATATAAACCTTTTTATTTTTTATATACAGTAGTTATAATTTGGTCACCTGAAAGACCTGGGGCCAGGGCTCATTTCTATGTCATACGGTGTCGTAACTGGCTAGTATGTCGTCGGGAGCACAATAGAAGTAGCGTTTCTATGACGTTGCTCACACACAGACAGGTGATAACTGATCGAAAGACCTATCATATTTGAACTTACGATCTCGCAATATAGAAACTAGCCCCCCGGCTCTTGCTGTCTGAGCAAAAAATAAAAATAATGAACTCAAATTAGTTACTGGTGACGGACTATTGCTGGAAACAGACTCAGGACTAACTTAGTGATATAAAAACTTCCAATTGGTTCCTGTTCCAGGAAGTCCACTGCTTCTCTTTGCAGTTATTGAATTGGTTTAGTCATTTTTGAGAATGCTACTGCTTCTTCTCGATTTCTATGCAGACTCAAACCTTGCAGACTCGTTAGTAGATAATCGAAGGCACTAGCGGCATTGTCCTGCCCTTCCAGTATGACTGCCGCGCAAGGAGAAATACTAGAGTGAAAAGATTGTGCCAAAATGAAAATAAATAGCTAAAGAAATAAATAAATATAAAAATAAATAAAATCCGAAATAAATAAATATATAACAAAACACACTACATAGAAAAATGTATTTATTTATTTATTTATTTTGTTATTTTATTTAACATCTACATGCTTCCCTTGGGTCGCCTCATCTGCAACACAGCTTCATGTTTCACTCCAATGCAGATGACACCCAGCTCTACCTGAAACTAGACCCTGGATGTCCCTCTGCCATGGTCCAGCTCTCAGCTTGCATCCAAGACACCGAGGCCTGGATGTCTGCCAATTGTCTTCAGCTCAACACCAACAGATCTGAACTTCTTCAAGTAGGATCGAAAACTCAACTCAAGAATCTCAATATTGCTGCCTTGAACCTCGGAAACTGTCTGCTGTTGCCTTCCCCCACTGTACGAAGCCTTGGTGTACTTCTGGACAGTAACCTCTCCTTTGATGCCCAAATCTCCTCTGTGGTCAAGTCCTCCTTCTACCACCTCCGAAACATCTCAAAGGTCCGTCCCTACCTTTCCCTCCCGGACGTAGAGATATTCTGTAATGCATTCATCTCCTCTCGACTCAACTACTGCAACTCTCTCTATGGTGGTCTTCCGTCACGCACCATAAACCGATTGCAGCTGGTTCAAAATGCTGCTGCTAGGATCCTTACCAGATGTAAAAAACATGATCACGTTAGCCCCTGTCTTGCCCAGCTGCACTGGCTACCTGTAAAGTTCAGGATTACTTACAAAATTCTCCTGCTTGCCTACAAGGTCCTTCATCACAGGTCCTCCTCAACCTGCTGACCCGCTATGTCCCTGTCCGCAAGCTGATGTCCTCTGTCTCAGGCTTGCTTGTTATACCCAAGCAAAAGTGCACCACACTCGGAAGGCGCTCTTTTAGCTTCATGGCTCAGACTCCTGGAACTCTCTCCTCACTTCAAATCAACTCTCAAGACCCACTCGTTCTCTCTTGCTTTCAATGCTCTTTAAGCCTGATATCTGTTATTAGCTGTTGTCTAAATTGCTATTTCAGGTTTTTCACTCCATCTTATTCATATGATTCTGTATAACGCACGCATCCACAATGTTTAGAATTCACATCCCAGCCTTGTATTTAATGTGGCAGCAGTGTGGAGTAGTGGTTAGGGCTCTGAACTCTTGACCGGAGGGTTGTGGGTTCAATCCCAGGTGGGGGACACTGCTGCTGTACCCTTCAGCAAGGTACTTTACCTAGATTGCTCCAGTAAAAACCCAACTGTATAAATGGGTAATTGTATGTAAAAAATAATGTGATATCTTGTAACAATTGTAAGTCACCCTGGATACGGGCGTCTGCTAAGAATTAAATAATAATGTATTATTCCTGTATTGAATGTATTTGCATTATTATTAATGTGTTCATTATACAAAACACCAAAACTGAGCTCAACAAATAACAACCCCGGTCTGTCTTTTTTTGCACTGTCTGGAAGGAATAGTACACCACTATTTTTATCCCAGTGTATTACAGTGATTATAATTATTTCAATACGTGTATTTTATAATACCAGATGCCAGAATAAATCTGCATAATTGAAATAACACACTCGTTGCACTGCAATTTGAGCCATTTCAGGGATTACGAGCTGCAGGCTCTGTGCACATTGTACTGATGTAGCACAAAAAAAGCAAATGCCTGCAGCTCGTAAAAATGAAATGGTTCAGACTCCTATGCAAGGACGGTCTTATTTCCATCCCTGTAGCGTGCACCTTGGAAAAACGAATTTGCCAATACAGTGTCTCCGGCTAAGAGAACAACCCTCGGGAAGCAAGCAAAGTGTTCTCGGACAGAGCTGACCACCGGACACAATATGCCAAGGCCGATCACTGTATGAATCAATAAATACAAATGTTTTTATTACTTCTGTCATGACGCATGTGCATCAACATATGAAATTAACAGAATAAGTATGAGAAAAGCAAGCAAGTGTATGCTAATAAACTATAATAATAAACTGACAAACTAAACTAACTGATGACAAACTAAATCAACAAAGCCCTCCATACATGCAGCACCAGCTCAAACAGTAATTATGAATATGGGAGCCCTATTCAAGACAAGCCTACATTTTAACACATTTACATAGCACCACTACACACGTTACAAAATGCAGCAGCAGCTCTAGATTAATTATGAATTATAATATTCATGACAATAGCAGAAATAGAAGATGCAGTGCTTCTGTTAGTTTTTACTTCTGCTTTACTTTTTAGAAGACGATGTCGTAAACATGCTTATATGCGAGAAATCCATCTCAAACGACTCAATTCCTGCCAAAATACTCGGGTCAATTGGACGCTGACAGTGTGTCGATCAGGCGATAAACTAGTAACAGGTTTTCAGTCGAGCAACCGGCCTTTACCCAAGTATACACGAAAACGAATGACGAAACAAGCATTGGTTTGTGATGTTAGTCACTGTAATTGTTAATTATAGATAAGTAGGTATTTAAGAAAAACTTAGCGATTTCTTTCAGAGCAGTTTTTATCGCCTGATGCGGTCCAGTCCAGTCTTCTTAATCACGACTCTTCATGAGGAATTAAAACTCCTGCTCACTTGTACAGTCTCTTGCTGCACGCATTTCCATTCCTAGTTTAATTTGGTTGCATCTCCAGTCATTCATACTGCGTGTGGCCGAAACAGCAGTTTGATTGTAAGAGGATGTCCATGTACACCACAGAAATTTTCTTCAATGCCTGCCCCGCAATTATTTAAAGGTACAGGTAATTCAGTGGTGTTGATAACTGTCTTGCTTATGTTGCCAAAAAACTTTCCCCACAAAATACTAAAACAAGAAATATCTGGCAAGATTGAAGCTCTTCCTGCAGCAAACACATTTCTATCATCCCTGGTGTGAAGTAAAGGGGCCAACCCCCTTCAAATAAAAAAAATGTGAAGAGGCCGTTAAAAGAAGTGAGGCTGGGAGACCAAACATGTGAAAAAATGGCACTAGTTAAAAGTGTTTTCACAGTGACACACACACCAGGCAACATGCAAAAGAAAACTGTTCTGCAAACAAATCCAGATGTAGAAGCAACAGCAACTACTGAGTTCTGGGATCAGAATTTCCCTGGAATTTTTGAAGGAGTTGGAGTATTGCCCTTCACATAAAGCATTAGATTGAAAGACACAGCCCGTCCAGTAATACATGCTCCAAGGCAAGTACCAGTTCCCTTAAGAAAAGAATTGCAGAACGAGTTAAACAGAATGTTTTCATTGAATGTAATTAAACCAACAGAAGAGCCTGCTGAGTGGGTCAACTCGATGGTCTGTGTGAAGAAATGCCACAGTGCACTCAGAATATGCATGGACCCTAAAGATCTGAATGAGAGTATATTGCGGGAGCATTATCAGATTCCGAAAAGGGAAGAAATCCAAAGCGAGATGGCTGGAGCACGGTATTTTACAAAATTAGATGCCTCACATGGGTTCTGGCAGCTGTAACTAGATTGCGAAAGTGCTAAAATATGCACATTCAACACACCCTTTGGAAGATACAACTATCAAAGACTTTCATTTGGAATAAGTTCTGCACCAGAAATATTTCACAGAGCATCAACCCTTTGCGGTTCTATGTCGGACCTGGTCCGACATTTCAATTTTCCCTTTCCGGTCCAATGTCGGACCCTGTCTGACATCATCAAAAAAACGCAAAAAACAGGTCTCTTGTCAAAGGTATGACTATGAGCTAAACGACAAGCCAGGCAAGTACTTATTTTTGGCAGATGCTCTGTCCAGAGCAAGCATGGAGCAACAAGCAGCCAATGTTCCACAAGAAATAGAGGATGTAGCCATTCATGTACACACTGTCATGGAAGCACTGCCAGTGTCCTAGACTGAATAGCTGAGGAAACGAGCAAAGGCATACAGCTGCAGAAGGTTATTTAGCACATGCAGAATGGGTGGCCAGAGGGGCCTGCCCACAATATTATGCATTTCGAGAGGAATTAGCTTTAGCTTGTTAAAGCTTATTGGATTGTGGTTCCAACAGCTGTAAGACAGGAAGTACTGCAGAGCATGCACCAGGGGCACTTGGCATTGAAAAGATGAAGATGGTAGCCAGAGAAACTGTATACTGGCCAGCTGTAAACAAGGACAGAACTGAAATGATCAACAATTGTGCCACATGTATTAAGTACCAACACAAACAGAAGGAACCATCGATTACTGGGGAAATACCACAGTCTCCCTGGGAAAAGAATTGGGGCTGTTTCACTTTAATGGTAGGGAATACTTGCTGCTAATTGACTACTATTGGAATTACCCAGAGATTGCCATTCTATCAAGCACAACATCAAGTGCCATAGTAATTTGCATGAAATCTTTCTTTTCTAGGCATGGCATACCAAAAATAGTCTGACAACAGACCACAGTTTGCCAGTCAAGAGTTCAACATTGCTAAACAATATTAATTTCAACATGTAACAGTGAGTTCATAGTACACACAGGCAAATGGGAAAGCAGAGTAGGGAGTCCAGATAGTAAAACAGCTACTCAGAAAGGCCTCAGAAAAGGGAGAGGATCCCTATCTCTCTATGTTCAGAAAGGCCTCAGAAAAGGGAGAGGATCCCTATCTCTCTATGTTCAGAAAGGCCTCAGAAAAGGGAGAGGATCCCTATCTCTCTGTTCAGAAAGGCCTCAGAAAAGGGAGAGGATCCCTATCTCTCTCTGTTCAGAAAGGCCTCAGAAAAGGGAGAGGATCCCTATCTCTCTATGTTCAGAAAGGCCTCAGAAAAGGGAGAGGATCCCTAACTCTCTGTGTTGGCATGCAGAGCAGCCCCTATGGCTTTTGGAAATCGCCTGCTGTACTACTCATGGGCTGGAAACTGCAAACTCAGGTCCCTAGATATGTAACCCAAAAGAAAAACCCACCTCTTCTACAACAAATGAGGCAACTGTAAAGAAAAGAAAAATTCTACTTTGATAGTAATGCAAGACCATTCTCCCCTTTGAAGTCAGAAGCGACAGTTTATGATCCAGAACGTGAGCAGTGGAATCACAAGGCTACAGTGCTGACTGAGTGCCCGTTATTACATTTACATATTGATATCAGCTGACACCTTACGAGATCTTCTAAGCCCTAGGAGACATTCAAGTATTACATAATAAGGCTTTCGACAATTTCAGACCCCCACCTACTCATTATCAAACCATTATTTTATATGCATGTTGCCTTCATTAAAATAACAGTAAATGACATCCACAAGATGGCAAAATCACGCTCCAAAGCTCCAGCGAAAGCCCCAGAAAAAGGTTTTGAAATGTATATTTCAAGCTACCTCAGTGACTACGAAAGTGAGTTATTTTATTTGAATACTTACATTTTTAGATTCTCTTTGTATGAGTGTATATGTAACTGTGATGGCAAAGCCTATAGTTGGTATACTTGATTTATGAGTACATAGAAGCCAGTCCTGCTCTTTATTCCAACCAGGTCCTAAATTAGTTAATTGCCTCTTAACTACAGCGCCAGTTAACTACATTAGAACCTGCATGGAGTAAAAACCTGGACTGGATTAGATCTCGAGGGTCAGAGTTGAGTCTAAACTGTACTATATCACCATAGTAACGTCTCACACAGTCTAGTAACAGGGACTTTACTAACTTAACAAGCATGTTTAAAACTGTACAGGTTATATTGTGTAATTACTGGATTCCACTTAGCAATTCAAGCTGAACTCACAACAGAATATGTTCTGCTTTGTATTTTTTGTGAAGCATGCCTGTATGCATATATTGAATCCAGGCCTGGAAATAGTTGTATGATTGTGCATTGTGTGAATTGTAGTGTGTGCGTTGGAATAAGTGAGCGGCATACTGATGCGTTCTGTGATGTTTTAGTCTATAACTTTATTGAAATAAAGTAAAACACACTGAAGCCCTAAACTGGTTTTTGTATCATAAATGACCAGTTTAGAAGTACTGGTTTATGATAACTTAGGCTACATACTGAAGTGGGACACAGCAGTGATCCGAGGAGCTAGCTTCTTATTTCTGAAGTTTCACAGATTTTGAATTTAAACCTGAAGTAAAACTCCTTGTACTATTTGCAATGAATCATGTAAATACTATTGTATTGGGAAGAAAGTTGAAATAAATACAAATCAATGGAACAATCCCAAAAACTAACGAGTAACCCCATTAACAAGATGTAGACAAGAAGTAAAAGTGCCAGTATAAGTGAAACGGTATATGCACAACAATGTGCAAATAGCTTATTGTGCCAGAAATGAGTGACTCAGAGTTAGGGAAGGGGGTGTAGGGTTAGGGGGGTAGGGTTAGGGTTAGGGTTAGGTTTAGGATAGGGTTATATCATGCAAAATAATTTACACATTAAGCACATTATAACTATGCATAATAACATTGCAATTATGTGTAAGTCCACATGCACTTGCTAAGTAATTAGTATGTAAATACACAGTAATTAGAGACACGTCATGTAAAGTGTTCCCTAACATTTAAATACTGTAGAGTAAATTACTTACACCGAAGCCTTCTAATCTTTTGCTTTTATCCCTTTTTAATGTGGTGACAGTATTTGTAAATGTTGAAGCCCTCCATGTGGCACTATGCACTTTTCAGAAAGTTTTTTCATGAACCCCATCGACCTCTTATCTCAAGGATCAGAGGCACAACAAACAGATGCACTGGGGGTGGAGGTCTCGTGCTTTTAATGGCTAGATGCTTTAGGGAGGAGGGTGGAAAGGGTGAAGCATCTGCCTTGAAGGCGTGTTTAAGAATGACTCGCATTCCACCCACATTCTTTAGCTTGGACTCAGAATGACAGAGTGGAGATCAGATTAATGAGGTGGCACATCCGGTGGGGAGGAAAACTAAACTGCAGCACACACATGTGAAAACGGGCAGACCTTCACACATTTAAATGGGTGGAATGGTCTGTAATATATACTGTATATATATATATATATATATATTGTTCATAGGAAATAAAAAGCATATATCTTACTTATTTTTACTATGCTTTACTGTACACAGAGGCTTAAAGGATGAATAGAAATGTAATATATATATATATAATTAATGTATGTTTTATTTTCTTTCTAATAGTTTTTTGTAGCAATTTCAGGGTTAAAAATAGCAATTAAAATGATTTCAAAATCTGGTATCTGGCATGCACCTTCATTTTTACATCTGGAGTTGAAAGGGTTACTTTGATTTTTATTATTATTATTATATATTAACTTATAGGAGGCTGTGTGCTCCAGTGGTTAAAGAAAAGGGCTTGTAACCAGGAAGTCCCCGGTTCAAATCCCACCTCAGCCACTGACTCATTGTGTGACCCTGAGCAAGTCACTTAACCTCCTTGTGCTCCGTCATTCGGGTGAGACGTAGTTGTAAGTGACTCTGCAGCTGGCGTCTGCTAAATAAACAAATAATAATAATAATAATAATTCATTTGACAGACGCCTTTATCAAAGGAGACTTACAGGTGTTACAGGGCAGTACAGGGTTACATTGCAAGATTCATATTTAAATGCAGTATAGTTTACAGTAAGTGCAAATAATACTACTAAAGCAGAATAGAATGGATTACAGCAAGTTATATCTACAAAGACATATTAGTGGTGCAATAGTGAAAGGATGGTGAATTAGCTGAGGATGTGGTGCTGAGGTCAGGTAAGTCCAGTGCATAGTAGGGGCAGATCAAGAGATCTGCAAGTGCAGTCTAAACAGGTGGGTCTTGAGGAGGCGGCGGAAGTCAATGAGAGACAGAGCAGTCCTGAGGTTCTCCGGTAGCTGGTTCCACCACAGAGGGGCTAGGTAGGAGAAGGAGCGGGCATGGGAGGATGGAGAGCTGAGGGAAGGCATGACCAGTCAGCCTACAGAGGAGGGTGAGGGAGGGTGTAGGGAGACATGAGGGATTGGAGGTAGGAGGGGGCAGTGTGGTGAAGAGAGCAGTAGGCAAGAACAAGGGTCTTGAATTGAATGCGAGCAGAGAGGTAGCCAGTGGAGGGTGCAAAGCAGAGGGGTAGCATGAGCATAGCGAGGTTGGGAGAAAACAAAATGAGTAGCAGAATTTAGAATGAGCTGAAGGGAGCGGATAGCTGAAGCAGGGAGACCAACAAAGAGAGAGTTACAGCCTCCAGTCTGGAGAGTTCAAGAGCTTGGACTAGTAGTTGGGTGGAATAAGTAGTGAGAAAAGGATGAATTCAGTAGATGTTGCTAAGTGCATGTCAGGCAAGAGGTGTTGAGAGAAGGAGACGGCAAACAGCAACGTGACTGATTGCTGAGAAAAGACAAACAAACCCGATCTCGAATCATCCATGACATACAGGCAGTCATTTTCAAAGAAGCGTCATTAGGAATTCATAGAGAAGCTTTTACAATTTCAGCGTTTCTAACAAACAGTACCAGCTTAGACAGATTGGAAATGATGACCAGACCCCCATATTTTTCGACATGCCAAGCAATACCACTGTTCTCAAATTGAGAGAAAAACAGGTGTGAGTAATCGTGACTGGAAATGAGAAGTGTACATTTTCTGCATGATAAACTTACCCTTAACCCTAACCCTAACTCTAAACCTAACCCTAACTCTAAACCTAATCCTAAACCTTTTCTGATACAATTGTGTACTTACACATATCCTGCGAAAAGATTTTGACCACATTATCTTGGAGGCCAGTTTTACTGTCAACTCCATAGCTCCACACTCTAAGTACTGAAAAATAAACTTTTACAGTAGATCTAAGCTATTTTCCCTACAGCATGGAAGATACCGTACAAACTCAGATATGTAGAATAGGATCCAGACACCTCCTGTACGCTCTGGTTTGCATTTTGTAAAGCTTTCCTGCTGCATCAGCCCTTTAGGTTGCAGAACTTTTAAACTGTGTTCTTTTACCTCACCTTCCTCTACTAAAGGAAATGCAAAGTTCTCTTGCATTGTTTAAACTGTAGCTGTGAACCACCCTGACCGCCTTGTCGAATCAGAGAAGTCATGTCACTACACGATCTTCATCTGCATGAATGGTCTCAGTGGCCTGCAGCTACGACCACAGAATGTGTGACAGCAATGTGTGTCTCTGGCTTGTTTTGGCAGAGATTCAAATGTACAATGTACACTGCTGTGCGCTGGAGAGGTTTATAATGATGTTTAATTATAGGGTAACATAATAAAAATGAAAACCTGTTAGTTAATGTGATCCACTGTCTAGTGTCAATGCATTCAATATTTACAGTACTGCTAATGCAAATCATTTTGGGGCGTATCTGATATTGTTAAGACATAATCTATAATAGATAATTACAGTGTCTGCAGGCTTAGTTCTCTATTGGAAAATTGAACTCCCTTTCCCAGAAGAGTGTAATGGTCTGTTTTTGCATATTACTGTTACCTCCCATCTGTCTTTCCTATACTACTAGAGCGCTCTGCAGTGTTGAGTGGAGTTCTCTTTCCTATACTACTAGAGCACTCTGCAGTGTTGAGTGGAGTTATCTTTCCTTTACTACTAGAGTGCTCTGCAGTGTTGAGAGTGGAGTTCTCTTTCCTATACTACTAGAGCACTCTGCAGTGTTGAGTGGAGTTCTCTTTCCTGTACTACTAGAGCGCTCTGCAGTGCTGAGTGGAGTTCTCTTTCTTACACTACTAGAGCGCTCTGCAGTGTTGAGTGGAGTTCTCTTTCTTACACTACTAGAGCGCTCTGCAGTGTTGAGTGGAGTTCTCTTTCCTATACTACTAGAGCACTCTGCAGTGTTGAGAGTGGAGTTCTCTTTCCTGTACTACTAGAGCGCTCTGCAGTGTTGAGTGGAGATCTCTTCCTATACTACTAGAGCGCTCTGCAGTGTTGAGTGGAGTTCTCTTTCCTATACTACTAGAACACTCTGCAGTGTTGAGTGGAGTTCTCTTTCCTATAGTACTATAGCGTTCTGCAGTGTTGAGTGGAGTTCTTTTCCTATACCTGTGTAATGGCCAGCAGAGTTGAAAGAGACAAAGTAGACAAACAGGGTGACTGGTTGAGCACTGCCAGTGAGGTTGCTCCACCATCTCGCAGGTCAGTAGATTAATTGTACATGTGTCATTGATTGCTATACAGTAAAAGCCTGATTGCCCATACAAATACATATTTGTTTAAAAGACGGATAACAATGATCAGCAAGGAGATCAGTTAAAAAAAACACACCCAGAGTTTATGAATTTAAGTTAACGAACAATGAGCTAGATTCTCCGAATCTCTAAATCGTCATTAGCGCAATTTTTATCTGAAAGGAAAAAAAAAACACCATTACAGTTCAAAAAACAAATAAAAAAACCACTTAACCCTACTCACAAGTTACTGAGTTAAAAGTCCTAGTTGGGCTTGTGACAAATTGAAGTAAATACCGTATATACTCAAATGTACAAAGCAGCGTTTATTATAGATTGCCAAAAGGAGCTGCTGCATTTAATCAAGGGAGGCGTTCATTCGATGTATGATCTATTCATGGATACAAGCATATTTATACCCTATCCACGTTACCTTAATAATGCAAAACACATTGAAACCGCTTTTCAAAATGTGGTGATCGCAAACATTGAGGAGGGTGAATAGGGTATCGGAGAAAAAAGTAATTCCTAGAAAATAGATAATATTTTGGGGTACCACGGCACTTGCTTGTTAAAATCCCTTGAGGAGGGGACGTTAATATATTCAGGGCTAACAAGAAAGGACAAGGGTCTAAAGATGGGACTCTTACCTACAAGTGACAGCCAAAAGTGAAATATTTCCTGAGTTATGGCACCTGTAATGGAACACACTTGTCTGTTGCTGCATTCTTATTTTGTATCATATGCTATGTAGGCCCACAAGTGTAATTTTGCACTAAGTTCATTTTTTCCTTCTTTGCATTCATTTTTTCCATGGGAATGTCGTCTTTAAACAACTTCAGTGTTCAGTGTGGTGTTTAGCATTATGGGATGTGATAAATATGAAAAGATGACATTGGCGCTCACAATAAAAAATCGTGGTCGCTCTTCAGACGACTGGCAGTGGGATTTCACAACAATAAGATGCCGATGTTTCGAATAAAAAATATTTTTTTTATAGTATTGAGACTATAGACATCGGAAATCGTTTCACGATGGAGAAATTTCACAATGAAAATAAACAAAAAACTTGTAGAGTCTTTTTACTGCTTTCCACTCTTGGCTTGAGATCGCCCACAATGCATTGCGTGCCACCGCTGTCTCAGTCTATTGGCGTTTCCGCTGGGTCCTAGTGGAGACTATACTAACTAGTGAGGGGACATGTCCCCACGTCCCCGTGTAACTTACCACCTGCGATTCAAAGTAGAAAGAAATACCTTAAAATAAGCACAATTGCACAAGTGGGGCAAATGTGTCAATAGACAAGTTTCAAATACACCCTATGGAAGTTCCATTAAAGATGAAACATCTTCCATAGGAAATATTTCATTTTCAGCCTTGTCAAAAATTGAAACCATGTCACACCACAGTGAGTTCCGTTATCATTTTAAGGGGACAATTGGAAGATAAAAACAATCATTTGTAATTTAGCTTCCTTTTAATCACTTGTACAATAGAAATGGCAGTAATACTGACAATAGTATGATTGCATGCCTTGGAGTATATTTTATTGCACAACATTTTTAAGTATATAGCCCAAGTGATCTGTTTGCCTTGGCAGTCTTCTTGTTTTGTTGCTCAAGGCATGCAACACTCCAAGTTGAATCGGGTTGCCTAGGTAACACAATGTAGCGTGCACCTCACTTCCTGGTGTCATTTACAATTGAAAAGTTTGTTGACTAATCCATTTAGTGCAAGAGACTTTGCAACAAAAACAGAAATTATAAAAAACAGAAGGCCAAAACCAAAATTGGAAGTAGAAAGTACTTACAGAAAAGCAGGAAAAGATTTGAAACGGTATTTCAGCGAAGCGGTGTACAGTTGTGAATGGGTCTGTGGTATTTGGTTTATTGAATTGCTATTAGTAGCCTACATAACAGGAAATCTGTAAGTTTTTGCATGTCTTGCTAAAAACGTACTGCACGCCACTGGGGCCCTGTAATTGAAAGTGTTTGAGAAAGATGAAAGGGGGTAATGACAACACAAGAGATCCTTACACAGAGGACCTCTTGTGATCCAGGGCTCCTGCCTATAATTATTGTATTCAACTTTTCTTATGGTAAAAACACTTATTTAACATGCAGCTGAGACCAATACAAAGCAGTGGTTTCTAATCGAGGAAAATGTGCTTTGTGATGTGTTGCTCGCTATGATTCATTTCAGCAGGACAGAAAACAGCACACTGCATGGTAATACAGTGCAGATGAGCCTTCTTTCTTTCTTTCTTTCTTTCTTTCTTTCTTTCTTTCTTTCATGTTTCATTCACATCTTGAGGGGATGATTTAAAAAAAAAAGAACTTTGGTGATGGTTGAACAAAATAAACATGTTCGTTCAAACACGCGTTCAGTTTTGCTTCGATGAAGGCTGCTTTCACATGGTTTCTTCTTGCGGTATATTAGCCCTTCTTTTGACATTTCATTCACTTTTAAGGAGCTGTATAAAATGATACGATTGGTTAGGTCGACGGTGGGTTAAGATAGTTGTCAGTTATTGTTGCACCATTTCTCATTAGGTCTAAACTTGTTCTTCAATAATACCTAACCTGCCAGATTGCATTGTAAAATTATGCTTTAATGTATTAATAAATCCTCTATCAGCCTAATTTCCCATTTCCTGGAACACATCCCAGCAGATGGAAGGTGGGTGGGAGTTCAATTATGTTGATTGTTGTGACAAAGCATCCGTTTGGATAGATAAATACAATAATTGCATGTTCTAAAAACAGCATTTACTGGGGGAAGAGGCAAAATGTGGATCCTGATTGACTCTGATATGTGTGTTTCATCCCACCTCATTTAGCTATGCACTTTAATGATGTTTTTTTTAAGTAACTGTAGAAACAACAAACAAAAAAAAACTATTCCATAAATGACGCCTGGTGTGCACTTCCGTTCTCTGTACAGTACAATACAGTTTGATTTTATTTAGCGCTCTTCATGCAGAGCATCAAAGGGCACTTTATATTAAAAGCTCTAATAATAATAATAATAATAATAATAATAATAATAATAATAATAATAAAAGCTGTTGGCCAGCATTCCTGATATGACTTGGGATGAGTTCCAATGCAAGGATCATAACAACGACAGCTCACCAATGTTAAAGCAAACACGTATTTTCATTTTGAAACAAAGACAGTTCTTAGTTTGCTTGCCTTACTACCATGAAGTCTGTTACTTTTTCACTTCCTAGGTCGCCTCACTTGTCTTTGGGGTCATGTTACGGGAGCCCAAATTATCTGGTCCGATTTCACTCCTTGGGCTGGCCTGAATTCTAAAGGTGGGAACATACCGTATAATTTTGGCTGGTTTTTGAATTAACGTTTTCTTTTTACTTAGTACATTCACAAAGAAAAATGCAACATTTATATTTTTAATTCCAAAAACATTCAAATAAATGTTTACTTAATGAAACATGTCTGCTAAAACAGTATCTCATTTACAGTAACTCGTTACAGCATCGACAGTCTCACTGCAGCAACTTGGAGAACAACAAAAAAGGCTTTCTAATCAGTTACAGTATTTATCGTTCTTATATTAAATTAAGGTACCGGTAAACTTTTACAGTTAGCATTTGCTATCACTCAGTTTTAAAACTTAGCTATGGTTCACTAACATAACACAGTGGAACGATCACAGTATCATGTAATTGTAGGACAGTATTGCCACGTGTGAAAACTTGAAAAATATAAAGCCAAAATGAAAATGCTTTAATTTACATAGAAATAATTTCAAACTGGTTAATAGACTAGCAAGCACTGGTAAAATCAGCTGAGTTTGATATAATGCAGAACTAATTTATTTTAATGTTTTGTTTTGTTTATAGACTTTACACTACTACCTAATTCTCCTTGACCTCTCTGCTGCCTTTGACGCTGTCGATCACTCTATTCTACTATTCTCTCTTGCTGACCTGGGAATCTCTGGCACTGCTCTGGCCTGGTTCTCCTCCTACCTCTCCAACCGCACTTACCAGGTAACCTGGCGTGGAGCAACCTCCACACCTCGCCCTCTCTCAACAGGAGTCCCCCAAGGGTCAGTCTTGGGTCCTCTCCTGTTCTCTCTCTACACCCGCTCCCTGGGACCCCTCATCGCATTTCTATGCTGATGATGCTCAGATTTTCCTCTCCTTCCCCACCTCTGACTCCACCATCCCCTCCCGTATTTCTACCTGTCTGTCTGCTATCTCCTCCTGGATGTAATCGCATCACCTCAAACTCAACCTCTCTAAATCTGACCTCCTGTTCTTTCCCTCCTACCTCTCCTCTGATCTCTCTATCTCTGTTCCTCTGGAATCTTCTACACTCTCTCCCTCCTCCTCAGCTAAGAACCTCGGAGCCACCCTGGACCCCTGCCTCTCTTATTCCCAGCACATCTCCACTCTGGTACGCACTTGCCGATTCTTCCTGAGAATCCGACCCTTCCTCACCAACTACGCCACCCAGCTCCTGGTCCAGGCCCTGGTACTCTCCCGCCGAGACTACTGCAACTCCCTCCTGGCTGGCCTCCCTGCATCCACCACCCGTCCGCTCCAGCTCATCCAGAACTCCGCTGCTCCCCTGGTGTTCTCTCTACCACGCTTCTCCCATGCAACTCCACTGCTCTGCTCACTCCACTGGCTCCCGATCACCGTTCGCATCCAGTTCAAGACTCTTGTACTAGCCTACAGATGCCTTGACCAGACTGCACCCAGCTACCTCCAGACCCTCATCTCTCCGTACACCCCCACTCAACCTCTCCGCTCCTCCTGCACTAGAAGACAAGCTCTACCTCCTCTACGCTTCCCTGCCTCCAGAGCCCGCTCCTTCTCCACCCTCGCCCCGCAGTGGTGGAATGACCTTCCTACAGATGTCAGGACTGCCCAGTCCCTGACCACCTTCCTGCGCCTCCTCAAGACTCACCTCTTCAGACAGCACCTGTAGAACTCCTCTTTTTTCCCTATGGACACTCTTCCTTAAATGCACTTTACTTGCTCTTATCTGCCCCCTATTTTACTGCATTTAATCCTGTACTTTAGAGTTCTGTAATCTATCAAGTGTTATTTAATCTGTAGTATTTTGTATTTAATTATATCTTGATGTAACTATCACTGACACTGTTATCTGCTCCGTTATTGAATCATATTTTGTCATACTTGTACTTGCTAGAACCAAAGTCTGTATTTATCTTGCTTTTAATTGTATTATTACTTGTACTGTGATTCTTGAAATGTATTTTTGTTTACGACTGAAATCGTCCTGGATAAGGGCGTATGCTAATAAATAATAATAATAATAATAACAATAATAATAATAATAATAATAATAATAATAATAATAATAATAATAATAATAATAATAATAATAATCATTTTAAAACCTGGAACAGCTGTGCAACAGGAGTCTTATTTCCATTCTTACATTATCCCTGTGGGCAGTCAAAGCTTCTTACTTTTTACTGGTTAAAAGAAAATCAATCTTTGGCTCACGTTTTTAGTTTTACTGCACAGGGATTAGATCCAGCCATATGCAGAACATGAATTTACACAAATAGCCAAACACATACATACAGCACATATTTAATGATGCCCCAAATGTGTATTGCTCAGCTGTGGGGGTCACTTGGAGCTTATCTGGTTCCACAGTCCTTTCTTTAGTGTTTGCAGCTATTTTTACCCTCGATATGATCTTTCCCACACCAGGACCCCCCAGCCACTGAGGCTCTTGTTTAGCGCAGAGCTCTTGAATATTGCTATCCCGGTGTCACCTGATCTCCCTCACAGGGAAACAGAAACTTACTGTACCCAAATCCCAAGTCCCAGTCTTTGGCCAGTGCTCACACCCACTAAACAACAGATGAGTTATGCACTACACTAAGTAAAATCAGAAACTCCATGGTCTTGCCTCAAACAATTAACTTTGGCATTAATGACACAAACAACATTTAACTCAATTTGTTTGCTGCAAATGAGAAGGGAATTGGCTGACAGACAAAGACTTCCAGGTTTACTCAAATTAAAAAAAAGCAAACGTTTCTCTTAGATACTGTACTAGGAATTAGGTTTATTGATTTGAGTTTGGCAATTGATCCCCCAAAGCAGCTGCCAGTTCTTGTAGCCAATCCCAATATAGAGTAATGCTTCTTCAGCCTCTCTGTGGTAGGTCTGGTGTTTTGCTATTATTTAACTGCTGGCCTCTTAGTCGAAGAGAAGATGTGAACCCTGGCATAGATGGATTGGCATGATCAAACTGTTATATGTATCTGGAAAAAGTAACAGTTTTATTTATTTGAAATTGTTTGTATTGTGCCAGTCTTGGCAGTAACTTTCAATAACCTTTTTTTTTCTTGTAAAATGAATAAATACACTCTGGTAGTAAATGGATTTGGAAGATACTGTGTGAACCCTTAAACATCTGCATGTCTTTGCAGTGGACAAAATATCTATTCGGATAAGATATTTAACACATAACTACTATCCACGGGTCCTGTGGACCCAAAGCACTTGCCCACCGCTCTTCTGCCACGCGCAGCCACTTACTGTATCCACTTAATGTTTCATGTCATGTGAGTGCCATTGTATGGTGGTGTTCTTGCCTGGCTGGGTATTTGGGTCCAGGGGACCCATGGAAAAGACTTGCGTGACATTCCTTGATCAATCATGCGATTTAGAATTCATCATTTTTGCAGCTACTAGGAGTTAGTTCTAGAGCCATATGAAGTTGATATGTTGAAAAACGAAAGAACAAAGCTTTTCTATAAACATTTTCAGATACATTTTTCATAGAAATAATAAAACAAATATGTTTTTACTTATTTTGCCAGTGGCTCTATTTCATGCCATTCTAAACACTGCCTGGATAAACAGCAGGGTTCTCTACTTGTCTGCTGCCCCAAGTGTGAGTCTAACACACTCTGAATTCTGCAAGGGGCTTGGGAAAGCCCTATCTCATCCCTTTATGGAGCGCAGAATGACCAACACCAAAGTACCTCCCAAACTCCGCTCCCTTACAGCGGATAACTGCGCTGCCTGCTGACACAATCCCTGCAGATGGTATTCCCAAATCCAAAAGGAAAAGGGGCTCCATTTATCCATCAACAAAGGATCGAAAGACAGACGTCTCCTGTGTCTTGTGCAGAAATCCCATCTGTCTTCAATGTGCCCGTCAAAATTGCATCTGAGCAATGACACTGCTCTGAAAGATGTGAATAGTGTTGCTTTCTTTTGCAAAAATGTCACTTTTTGTTAAATGGATTTAATTTGTCTGTTTCTTAGACCAAATAAATGACCTGTGGATAGTACTTGACTTTTTTTGTGGATAGTAGTTATGGGTTAATAAGCAAAAGATCCAAACTAGCAATAAAATGGCCCATCCACCAACACCATTTACTAGCATAGTCTTATAAGTCACTGAAGAAAGCTAATGTGAGTGAATTTAAATAACTTTTATAGACGGTACAGTATACTGTACTTATATTTTCTGATTACAGCTATGGCCAAAAGTTTTGCATAATAATAATAATATTTTTTTCATTTAACATCACATAATCAAACAAAACAATATCTGTACTACTATTCTACTAGGATAGTAGTACAAAATTGCATGTTAGATTTTCAAATGTCACATTTTGTAATTTCTGTCAGTTTTTGGTTAAGTATATGGAAAACTACAAAGCGGTGTGTGATTCAATATGTTAACGTAACATTATTCAGCAGGTTTGATTCTGCTTTATGAAGCAGAATGTGTTAATTTTATAGGGTGATGCAAAACTTTTGGCCATAGCTGTAGATTTAAGCTTTTGCCTTACTTAAATAGAGCTTTAAATGACCCCCTTCCCCCATTCTGTTCCTGTCCCTGGTCTTTAACTTGGTATCCTCAGTCAGAGCTGTTATGTAAGTCTGTTCCTGTCTTCAAGACAAACCTAAAGGCTTATTTGTGTCTTAGAGCATTGCTAAATTAAATTGGGGTTGTGCTGATGTTTAAATAGCTGATCAAAAACTGATTTTCTGTTGTAGTATGTGTTTATTTGTTTCTCAAGACAATCACTGAACTCCACTTGAGCTTCTCAGATTTACACAAACCTTTCACAAGCTTTCAAATCTAAATACAGTACTACCTACAATATAGTTTTACACTGCTTCAGTTACTTTGGGTATACAGTAAAACTTTGATTATCCGAACCCTGATTATCCGAACACCTCTATTATCCAAACACACCTTTGATAACCTGTCCTGCTGTGCGCTGTGCTCTTCTGCCCTGATTGCAAAGAAAATGTGCTATTCAGCCCTCAATCTCTGGTATTTACAGAACTGTATGTTTTATATTCAAAAGTAATGGGGTTTAATTATATCTTTTTAGGAGGTTCCTTGATTTGGAAAGTCATGTAAAAAATGTCACTGTCATAATTCAATTATCAGAGCAATTTGATTATCCAAACAATTCAATTATAATAACAGAAGTTTTACTGTAATCAGCAGTGTAGTCCTAAATCTGATGATACTGGAACGCCACTAAAATATAGAGGGCAGCATTTTCAAAAGTTTGTAAATGATAACTCCAGTGTTAATCAAGAAATCGGTATGTAGCATTGATTTGGGCATTTTCATGTGGTCGTTATGCCCATTTCATTATTAAATAATCGTCCTAATGTGATTTCTGAAATTATGTTGATTTACGAAATAATGTTAATATCTTAACAAGCAGGGCTTCTTGCGACTATTTCTTTTGTTTGTGTGGGAATTTAAAAGCAAATCTGTGTTAATTGTCATAATTTATCAGAGGTCAATTTGCACTTGGAAAAGGAGGGTTTTAATTAACGAAAGAGTATATAAGGCCAGTTAAAGCCGCACTTCATTAAATTCGATGAACCAATTGGTTTCATACTGGCGAACCGAAAGCGTATCACACTTATTCCAAAGAAATCTCCCAAAGTGCATCATAAAATCCAATCGGAGACAAATGATGACAAGAAAAAATCGTGTCAAACAAATACACAGCTAAACAAGTTTTAATCACATTTAACCATCATTTATGTCTCCTTTATTGTAATAATAATAATAATAATAATAATAATAATAATAATAATAATAATAATAATAATAATAATAAATTATTAATATCTCTCAATATAGTGATTTGATTCCGTAAAGATGGATAGCTGCCCAAAAACACATTAAGAACCCAAACTCTGGAAACGATAAATCGCAACAAAGGGCACACAGAACCCCATTTTTACATTAATTTAAATTAGGAACATGAAATCTGAAAAGCAGAGTGTACAGGACGAGAGTTAATTTCTTACAGAAAACCTAGATAATTCAATGTTCCGGCGTGTTCCAGCATGCCTACACCACTGACTGTAATGGCAACCCGAATGGAATTTATAGAGACTCACAACTTTTTGTTATATTTATACAATGATGTCTTGTAGCCACAGACTTTGTCTGAAAACATTATTTGGTGCAGGGGATAAACAAAATGTACTTTCCACTAGCAGAGTCCTTCTAATAGCTAGAAGTTCCTTTGAGAACATAAGAAAACATAGCATGCAAGGATGCTGCAGCAGAGTAGCCCTGTGTGGCACTAATTCACCTTGTGAGACACCACCTCTCAAGAGATTTTGATGCTGGGGAAATTTCTGATTCAATACATATGCATGTTAGTCACTGAAGCATATTTGTCTTCCCTGGTAACGCCCACTAGCAGAGTCTCTGGAAGGAGTCCTAAAAGAAAGTCTGTTAAACTGCTGAGATAGATTTATTCCTCCCTGCCATTTCATATCCTGCAGACTTGAGGTGCTGACATCAGTGATAAGCCAGTATCTGTACTGGGGATGGAAGGGAATGGATGTCGTGCACACAGCTGAACGAACCAATAGGGAACTGGGAATGGTACTACAGACCTTTCAGTGTGCTTTCAAACGCTGAGAGCTGCCATCATGTACAAATCCTTAGGGTTACAGGTTGGGGGGGCAGTGGGGTTAAAATAGCTCTCAATGAAATACATTTTTTATGATGTATGCATAGGCCATATGTTGATTTCTACAGGTTTATATATATAGTTTTTAACTGCAGTGTATAAAACTGAAAACTCTCTGTGTGTGTGTGTGTGTGTGTGTGTAATTATATATAAATATATATATTTTATATATATTTGGATGATTAAAAATATATATACTGTATATATAATTCAGGACGTTTCTGACAAAAGCCCTTCTGTGTAGAAGGAAAAATAAATGCAGTGCAGTGAACTTGATATTTTTGTCAAGAAAACTTTTATTATGACATTTTGAAAAATGACATGTTTACTGCACTGTGTTTACTTTTCTTTCCAAACAGCTGACACACACACATACACACACACACACACACACACACACACACACACACACACACACACACACACACACACACACACACACACACACAATATATACAGCCACAGCTGTCTCTCTCTTTGACCACTATCCCTTTCCTTTGCCATTGCTGATCCACTCCGATGACTCTTAGAGCAGCCGAACCAACAGGACTGTCCTTGCTGCTCTGGCACTTGCTCAGCATTCACCCTCTATCGTGACTCTTTTGAATTCTGTTAGATCTTTGCGCCACGTTTAAGAAAATAGAACAACAGATCATTCATACTCCCACAGTATACTACAGCTGCAGGTAGAGCAGAAGCAGAAGCAGCAGCTTGCCTATTTGGCTCATAAAAGACTGTTTCACAGACTCTTATTGTCAATAATGTGGGACTACCTTACCTAAGATAACATTAGGTAGGGTCTGTGAAACAACTTTAAAGTGCCATAGTGTATGGGATTGATTTTAATCAACCAATTCTCCACCCGAACAGGCCATAGGTGGATTTTACAGCATGTGAATCAACCACATATTTTACGGGTCATCTCTGAATAACCACGGATAGGTGGTTGATGCAATGCAGGTTGAATCCACAGTGCTGTAAAAGGCTCTAAAAATCAGTCTATGGCTTATCTCAATGGGGTACAGGTTGATCAAATTAATAGTGTCAGTGTTCACAGATCCGGTCCGGAGTCCTCCAGGTATAAATTATTTGCTGATTATAACTGAAAGGAGGTAAATTGGTTCATTTTACTAACTTAGGTTACAGGGGGATCAAAGATCTGCAGGGCTTCGGAACTGCGTCGTTGCCATAGCGTTTCAAGACTGCATAATGATGTGTCCCTACAGCGAAAACAACCTTTAGATAATGTACACAACACAGCATTTCTGATAACACACACTTTACTACAGTCTTCCGCAGTTTAGTATTCTCAGCAGTCATCAAGGACTGTGAAACTCACTGTGACTGTGGGACGATACCGCTTTAAAACTGCGATGTGGGTCTAGGGACATCAGCGAAGCCTGGCTCTATATTTTAGCGGAAATCCCACATGGGCTCATGGAACACAGCTTTTAGTGATAGCCACTGGCCCCAGTGCTGTAATAGGGCTGGTTTATTTTAAGCCCTCAGCGTCAGGCCCCCTGGCATTTTTACAAAGTGATGAATAACAAAGTAAGCGTGCTCTTGTATTTACTGGAAGACACCGGCCTACGTTGCAGTAAATGCTCAATGTGCTCATAAGAGTTTCGCTCTGCTTGTGCAAGGTTGTTCTGTTTTTTTAAGGATATTCCTAATAAATAATTTCCACCACTCGTTTTTTTTTTTGGTTTGGTTTTTTTAAAGGGAAGCGCACACAAAATGGAAATGTCAGAGCTGCTTAGCATTACTTTTGCTTTCTTTTTCTCCCATTTCAGTGCCACTGAATGTTAATGATAAAAGGTTTCAGTGGTGTCATGCTGGTCCATTTCAGATCCCTGCTGGGACTTACTTCTCGGCTCTCGTTGGCCCCTGGTTGGTGGACCTGTTACTTTTTACGAGTCTGTCAAATGGATCAGTTCAGCTTGAATAAAACATATGAAATTAGAATCTCGAAGGACGGTGAGGCTACGTCACACAGGTTCCTAAAAATACCAGCAAACATAACAAAGTGGCACAAGAGATTATTCTGACATCGAAAGTCATCTCTTCTGCCGCTTCTTTGAAGAAAGTAAGTGGATTTAAGTTGAAGAAAGTTAAGTGGATTAGTTATTATCAATACAGCCTAGCTTTTTTTATTATGATAATTTTCTTTTGTTGCTATTTGTCCACAGTATTAAGACATACAGTTATGGCCAAAACTTTTGCAGCACCCTATAGAACTCATTAATTTAGCTTCATAAAGTCAAATGAAACCTGCTGAATAATGTTACATTAACATATTGAATTACATGCCACTTTGTATATTTCCATATACTTAATGAAAAACTGCCAAATTTTACATTTCGAACTCTAACATGAAATACTGTACTACTATTATGGCTTCTGGTAGACTCTTGCAACATCATTTCGTAGTTTCTTTGATTACATGATGTTAAATAAAATACCTAAATTATGTTCTTATAGCTTATTTTTATCTCAATCCTAAAATTCTAGGTGATGCAAAACTGGTTCTACAAACCCTAGTCAACGGTTCATTTGAAAGGTAAGAACTTGGACTAATTAGCTGTCATTTATGTATGGTATTTATTTAAAATGTTCTATCCTTTTGAAAAAACAAACGTTTTAATTTTTACATCACTGCCCCTTTCATAGTCGCGCCCCCCTTACTGACTCTCCGTGCCCCACACTTTGCACACCACTGGTGTAGGGTGATGCAAAACATTTGGCCAGAGCTGTAGGTGTCTGACACTTCTTTTTGTGAAGCGCCAATTAAAGCATGCCTGAGGATTTTCTGAACATGTAATAGCTGTCATAGAATATAATATGCACTGTTATTAAAAAGAAAAAAACTACAAAAGTTTTCATGAAAAAATGTAGTTACAAGGTGATTCATTATTTGTGCAATATTGTCGGAGCTTTGCGAAAACAGGAGGATATGTGGAGGATGACATGCAAAGGAAAAGTGTCGATGACAGAGACATGTCCGTAATGTGCCCCTAGGCCACCAGAGGGCTGTTCGATAATGTCAACATTTAAACAGAATTCAAAACAATGCAAATCAAGAATGTTGCAGGAGTTATGAATCACCTTGCACACTAGGTTGTTTTGACCTATTTTCGTACCTTAAAATCTGACCTCTCAAGCATGTGGAGATCTTGATTTATATATAAGATGTTGCATTCAGCTAATTCTTATGTACATAACGAATGAGTTTTAGCACGATAGGGGGTGGTCTGATTCATACTGTAGTATTGATGCAGGTTATCAACTTTGCATGGCCAATCAGACTGAAGCATATTAAACAGGTGAGCTGCTTTGCTGTTCATCCTGTTGTTGTTGTCATCATTATTATTATTATTATTATTATTATTATTATTATTATAAATATATTGTGTTTATGTGTGGACGGACGAAAGCCATCCAACATGATTATGTATTATTTGAGATGACGGCAAAAAGCTGTGCGTTTGTGTTTTGTTTATTCATTTAAAAACCTCATGCAGAAGGTGACCATCTCCCGAGTTAATTCATTGATTAATTGTTGCTAATCAGGAGACGGTCACTCGTATAAAAACCTGCAGCTTTCTGCCCTAAAGAGGAGAGTGAAGGAGAGAAAGCAAATGCTACCGACCAGTGAAAAAGGTACTCGTTGTTACAAGAAAGCATATTAGTTAGTGTCTGTTTTGTTTGGCCAATTGCCCTTTCTTTTTGTGGTTTTTTGTTTACCTGTTTTGTTTGTTTATTAATAAAACGCTGAGCGCTAAGCCCCGCTTCAGCCCCGTACCCGTTTTGCTGTTGCACTTCTTCCTGGTCCGTGATGTCACCACACACGCCACTCAAGCCCACCTGATCACACCCCCAATATTATCCCTGATAATTACCAAGAAAACTGCTTATTTTCCCCGGTTTTTTACCTGTTTTTTTAGTAGTTACTAAGTAATTACATGTCTACTTGCACATAATTACATTGTTATTATGCATAGTTATAATGTACTTCATGTGTAAATCTTTTTGCACAATATAACCCTAACCCTAACCCTTTTTTGATACAATTGTATACATTACATACATCGTGCAGAAATATTTGCACATTAAGTATGTTATAAATATACATAATAACATTGTAATTATGTATAAGCACACATATTAAGTAACTACTTTGTAAATACACAGTAATTATAGGCACAATATAAAGTGTTACCAAATACTGTTTTATATAAAATAGAAAAATAAAAAGCATGATTGGAATATATCATATAAAACTGTGCACAGAATATTGAATCCATTTCTAGGGTGTGTTTTTAAGGAATATGTAATGGGCAGTGTTGTGTGATGCACTGCCACTAAGGACTCTGTCCCATCGGTGAGATGAGATGAGGAAAAAAGCTCTACAACCACGAATGCAGAGGGTTAATCCCCCAGGTTAATTTCCAAGGATTAAGACCATGGGCATGGATTATTCACCTTTCCTGCTTAGTCACCCATGTCCAAATGGGTGTTTACACTAGTCCTTAATTAACTCCTATTTTTATAATATAAAACATCTGGTAAAACATGCGGGATCTGCCATTACAGTATATTTTATTTTTCATAAAACTTGAGAAAACTATGAAACATGTCAACAGGAATAAACATGCATAGTTTTAAAGAAACATAAATCACTATGAGGGCAGTAAATCTATAAATATGTGCCTATCACTCTTTCTAAATGGATGCATTCTTGACACAAATACATTTATCAGTGTTGGCAAAAAAGCAACTACTTCTTGTAAAGCAATCTCTAAAATCTCTCTAAAAGGAGTCCAGAACCCGCAAACAACTTATCGCTAGCCAGGAAAAGATGTTTGAGGTTACACTGTATCATGATTATCTGTGTCTGATGGAACGTAGATTGGCCTGAATCACCGCGATGCCTCAATAAAAGCAGCAATATATATATATATATGTGGTTCAGTATGGCTAGTAAATAAAACATGTCAAAGGCCAGTATATTTTGGTAAGAACCAACTGTGTGTCCTCTTTATTTTAAATACTGTACTGGGCTATTCATAGTAACGCCATTAAAAGATATTCACTTACACTCAGGAAGTCACAGTGTAAGCTTTGTCCCCCTCATTGGATGGCAGACTATATCATTTTATTGTAGTTGTTTCAGTATGTAATAGCGGGCATGTCTCCGGGGATCGGTCAGCATCTGGCTTACATGTGTGTGATTGTGCCCCCCTCCCTCTCCCCCTGCTTGCTTTTCAAATCTGCTTGAAATGGAAAACCTCTCGCAGCTCTTCCTCTCTGCACTTTATTAAAGAACCAGCTTTGTAACCCTCCGCTTATTATCGTCAAGTGGATTGGGTTGGACTATAATGGAAGCGGAAGTGTTGTCTAGGTGGTAAACGCAGGTAAACTGAGCTTACCCATTTCTCATTTAAAGAATACAGCGTTTACTCATTCCTACTCTCCTGTGATAAGGAAATCCTGGCTATACCAAGGGATAAAGCCAAGGCATGTTCCAGTTTATTATATAAACTGACTCGTGCATTTAATGATGTGCGTGAATCTCTTCTGATTAACCTTTAACCCACAATCCTGCACTGCCACCACAGCTGACGTGCGTGTGATCTAGAGGCATCTCTGCACACGCTCAGTGCCTGCTATGCCACTGCCTGGCCTGGAACACCAAACAGGATAGTTTACCCACTTGTGTTTTTTACCACTACACCACTAAATGGGAGTCTATAGAAGCACAGTCTTAATAATATTAGTTTGGTTACTATCTAGTTACAGAGTAAGTATCGGTAACACTTTACATTGTGTTTCTAATTACTGTGTATTTACATAGTAGTTACTTAGTAAATACATGTGTACTTACATATAATTACAATGTTATTATGCATAGTTACAATGTACTTAATGTGTACATTATTTTTGCATGATATAACCCTATCCTAAACCTAACCCTAACCCTAACTCAAAACCTAACCCTAACCCTTTTCTGATACAATTGTATACTTACATATATCATGCAAAAAGATTTACACATTAAGCGTATTGTAACTATGCATGATAACATTGTAATTGTGTATAAGAGCACATGTATTTATGAAGTAACTACCATGCAAATACACAGTAATTAGAGGCACTTAATGGGAAGTTTTACCTAAACATGCTGGTAGGGGCAGCAGACTTGAAAAGTTTCAATGGTCTTATAAGTGTTAGACATCTTTATAACTCTTTATGTGAACTGGATGGAGTTTGCCCTGCTAAAAACTTCTATGCATTTTAAAGTTAAAGTGCCAATGACATCCTCCGAACCATTTTTAAGAAACATAATGTATGACTAATATTCCCAAACGAGATTTAAAATTGTTGGCAGTGATACAGTTTTTTAACCCTTTGCAGTCCATTTATTAATTATGTGTCAGGCTCGCCAGATCCAATTTATTTTCACACGCGCAGTTAATTTTAGGCAGCTGTTTAAAAGTATTTTTTCCACAGTCAAAGCGGGTTTAAATGGCCCTGCATATCAACAAAGCACTCACTAGGGATTTCCAGCCCGCCCCACCCTTTCGTTTGCTATCGCTTTCACATATGCTACCAAATAAAAAATAATAATAATAATAGTGGTACATACCGATCAATGCGTCTCCTGATGACTCGTTTATCACCAAACTCCTCAATAATGCAATCCAAGTCATTATTTTATTGCTATAACATCTCAAAAGCTCTGCAAATGTCCGTGATAGTCTCTATCTTTGATACTGTAACTCCCAGCTTGTTTCCATATGACCGCCCCATCTGATGCAAGGGGCTAGTATGACTATTCATGAGATACGCCTTTTTTTTTTTATCGGCTTGTCTCGGCTCCTTTCGTTCCCACTTTCGGCCATTGAATGGTTTTCTCGGCTCTTTCCGTTGAAAAACCGACTTTTTGCGTTTTTGCGTTTTTGGATGATGTCGGACAGGGTCCGACAAAGGACCTGATGGGAATAATTGCAATGTCGGACCCAGTCCGACAAAGGACCGCAAAGGGTTAATAAAATGCAGATTTTAATTCTGACGGGCGCAACTTCCTGTCTCAGTTTTGAAGCAGCCTCAGGATACTGGTAGTGACATCACAGAGGGAGAAGGTGAACAAAAGACAGATTGACATTCACAGAGACAGGTCACTTTGTAATAGTAAAGTGCCTCGTATTTGTGTTGTAGCTGGTTTTCCGAAAGACGCAAAAATGCAGCGCATATGGGAGAAAAAAGTTCAAACACTCCTAGCAACGTGGTATGTGTCTACACCTACATATGTAGTGTGCATTTCATGCCAGATAGTTTTGAAGAAAGACTGATGATAATGGCAGAGATGGGCCTGGATGTAAAAAGAAGGCGTATTTTTTTAAAAAAAGGTGTTTTCTTTTTAAATTTGTAGTCGCCAATTCATTTTCTTTTTGTAGATTTCTCCTCAATTTAATAGTGTCAATTTATTTTTGTTTAGCTCAGCTCACCGTTACCACCCTTGCGCTGACTCGGGAGTGGCGAAGACAAGCACACGCTGTCCTCCGAAGCGTGTGCTGTCAGCCGACCTCTGTTTTTTACACTGCAGACTCACCATGTAGCCACCAAGAGCTACAGTGTCGCAGCAGCAGCACTGGGCAGCTTACAGGCAAGCCCGCAGGCGCCCGGTCAGACTACAGGGGTCGCTGGTGCACGGTGAGCCATGAACACCCTGGCCGACCTAACCCTCTCTCCCCCTGGGTGGCGTTTGGCCAATTGTGCGCCGCCCCCTGGGAGCTCCCGTCCTCGGTCGGCAAAGGAATAGCCTGGAACCAACGACATCCAGACTATGGGGTGCATCCTACACTCCATGCGGAGCACCTTTACCGGACACGCCACTCAGGAGCCCCTGTATGAAATATTTAAAGTATCAATCTATGTTAAACGTAAGGGTTTTTATTAACCATTCTGTGTTGTCAAGACAAATGGCTTGAATTGATACGGGAGACATTCCCTGATTTCTCTCTCTATGTCAGATCCATCACTACATGATTCACATTAATAAGAGGTCTTGTCTGTCATGTTGTATATATCTTGTGGGTTTACAGTTCTGTATCAAACCACTTACCACAAACTGTGTTATGCATTTGTTATAGTATTAAGGCAGCTGTTTCAGAATACACTTGCTGTAAAAACTACGCTAAAATTAAACACGAAGAGCAAGTGAGCTGCTTAACTGAATTAATTCCCATCCTTTTTTGATCCCAGCTATGTCCAAAGACACCGCGCCTCTGCCCTCCATATTAATAAATATAGTTTGTGAACTGGATGTCATAAGCCAGCTCGATCGCCCAAAACAGCGCAACAACATCCAAGTTGTTGATGCCCTCTCAGAACTGACCAAATAAAATTGCAAATGAACGTATTGATTGTGCTTTATTTGTTTGCATCATTAATATTTAACACAGCAGTAAATCCAACACAGCTTAAAAAAAAGGAGAGCATCGCTGACAGCACGAGCCTCCTCAAATTGAAGAACAATTTGGTCAAGAGCAGTAAAACATATTATTAACCAAGCAGGCACAGAGTATTTTGCTTTATTACAGCAGCTTAGATTCACTTGTGTTCTCTGGGCATGGAAACCACATTTTCACAAAATGTCACTAGTAATCTTCAAAAACAGCACAAGTACTTTACGCATTGTTAATTTACATATCAACCCCCACCTTTCCCATTCATTTGCATGACGTCGGTGAAAAGCCTGGTTTACTCGAGTAAAATAAACCGAGCGAATGGAAATCCCAAAAAGCATTTTACACAAGACATTTTTCTCGTGTAAATGTCTCGAGTTAAAAAAAAACTTGCATGGAAACCCCATGAATGTTGCTTAATCATTATTTTGTTGTTTATTATTAGTGTACTTCGTTTCTGTGTGTGTGTAAACAATGGATAAGTATTTAGCTGTAGTCATTACTTTTATTATTATTTAGCTGTTTATTATTCGCATTTTTTACCCTATACAGTATTCACAAGTTTCTTCTTTTTTTTTAAATAAAGAAATAAAGTTATTAATAATAAACATACTCAACATCTTGTGTGGCATACATATTGAGACCTCTACACATAAATAATTAACTTGAATCACAAATGGGATTATATTATATTAACATGTTTCTTCATTTTCAGTTCTCTCCATTTTGGCTCTTTTATGCACATTTTTTTGTGTTACAAAACCTTATTATTATTATTATTTGTTTATTTAGCAGACGCCTTTATCCAAGGCTACTTACAGAGACTAGGGTGTGTGAACTATGCATAAGACAAAATCTATAAAACACCCTACAACATAACCAATGATATCATTGGAAAGGTCTACTCAATACCTTTCTTTTGATATATTGGGTTTTAATTTGTGATTTATGGTTATTAAACTACAAGTGCTCAAATAGAAAGTTGTTGGATGCATGCACAATTTATAGTCATTCCTTGTAGGCAGCATAGGGTTAACGATGAACATAATTTAATTAATGCCCTGATCATTCTCATTAAGGATATCAGCATTGTTTCTTTGATTTGCTTCTAGATGGATGTGTTCCAATCATAATTTAATTATGACTACTATAACATTAATACTTCTGTCAAGAATATGTTGTTTTGCACTTCAGGGCAAATACCTTCCTCTGCACTTCCAGCAGTGCAAATGGACAGTTCAATCTTAATCCTGTGTGCTGGGTAACTCATTGTCTAAAGGGCTTGATTGGCATGTCACAGCCTAATTTCAGATACTTCAAAGTTTACCTTGAGGTTTGTAAGATAACCTTTTAATGGTCTGTAATAAGGCAATACGCTGCTAATAAATTATGCAAACAGTGCAAGAGCATCTGTTTAGAGCTGCTATTTAGGATTGGTAAAACAGAAGGCCAATAAATTTAATCTGATTCTGTCCAAATAGTTATTTTGGAGTTTTGGTGTTTTGAGGCATCTTGAAAACAGGAGTTTGTTGGTATTGCTGAAATATGAGTAGGGAAAAGCATGGCAAACTGCACACTAGTTATATGTAGTGGTGCTAGGTGTGAGAAGCTCCTACTCTTATTCCAATACTCTGAGCCATCATACATGTACTGAAATTGTACTTAAAAGAGGGCTACAAACAGAAGTGGTCTGAAAAAATGAGTACAAGTAATACGTATTGTAATGAAAATCCTCACCATCATTAAAAATGAGTACAAGTAATACGTATTGTAATGAAAATCCTCACCATCGTTACGGATACTCATTTTAAGTCATTACTCGGCACAGCCACACAGATGCACCCTTGAACTGGCTGCAGTTGTGCTTTTGACTATTATAAAATTGGGGACAAAATGGGCAGCCAATGCCCCCTACCACAGCCATTCTGCATTTGTTGATCTGTCCCAATACTTGTTGGAGAGCTGCAGTGTGTTTTCACTGCTGCTTCCTCCCTTGGGGCACTCCTTAGAAAAGGTTGTTTGAAGGCCTGCCAGCGGACTGGTGGAAATCTGAATACCACCTCTTATTCAGCGCTGCCCGGTTTCCAGTACAGATCAGGTATATTCAGTGCCAGTTCCTTTTTGTCCCCAGGCTTGATTTATTGAACCAGTCTGGGCCGACACAGCAGTGGTTTACACAGGTTTGTTTCAGTATTTAAACAGGAAAGGGAAAGGTCTTTTGAAGAGTTCTAGGGAAACAGATGGAGATATTGAAGTAAAAGAGGAGTTATCAAGTCTCTGTGTTCAGTGTGCTGCACTGTTATCAAAAACACATGCTGACTGGGGCTAGGTGATGCAGCACACTAATTCAATTTCAGCTCTGGACACCTGGGTTCAAATCTATCTCAGGCTACAATTTAGCAGGATCAACCTCGCCCCCTGTTGTGCCCTCACTGCACTCCCTGTAATTAGGCACAGCTGCAGAGCTGTGAGGGGAAGCTGTCATGACGCCTGCCAGGCATACTGTAGCTTTTAGTGCACAAATATTTATACATTAAGTACATTGTAACTATGCATAATAACATTGTAAGGACTAAGGACATTCTAAGGAGGCTGTGTGGTCCAGTGGTTAAAGAAAAGGGCTTGTAACCAGGAGGTCCCTGGATCAAATCCCACCTCAGCCACTGACTCATTGTGTGACCCTGAGCATGTCACTTAACCTCCTTGTGCTCCGTCTTTCGGGTCAGACGTAATTGTAAGTGACTCTGCAGCTGATGCATAGTTCACACACCCTAGTCTCTGTAAGTCGCCTTGGATAAAGGCGTCTGCTAAATAAACAAATAAACTAAGTAAATATACATATACGTGAGCCCTAAATAATCTGGTCTGGGAGACCTATAAACCTGAACAAGTGTAATACAACCACAATCACAAAACTGTCTGGACTTAAATACTGTTTCCCATAGAGAACAGATATAGTTAATATTTGAAGATATCTCTAAATCATTTCCAGATATCTCTAAATATTTGAAGATATCTTCAAATATTAAAATTTATCTCTAAATCATTTTAAGACATCTAAAATCGATCTAGAGATATCTAAAAAACGATTTCCAGATAGCTTTAAATTTTCAGCTATCTTGAAATAATTTTAAGATGTTTTTAAAATGCTATAGCACACTTTTCAGATATCGGAAATTCAATTTAAGATATCTCTGAACGACTTCCTGTTCATTATAAGACACCTGTAAATCATTTTGGATAATGTAATGTGGCAGGGTTCCAGGATGAATGGAGTAGGTATTTTTAAGGCTTGATGACCAAACCAGTTAACCAGCTATGAAGCTCAACACATAGCAAATGGAGCTTTATCACACCAAGAAATTAATATTTTTTAGGCTTCAGTTTCTTATTTATATTGAGGGATCATAAAAGCATCTGAAGGGATGTATTTGCAGAATTAAGTTACATTTAGACTTAACTTTTGCGGTTAACAAAATTAGAATAAGCTATCATAACAATATAGTTAAAAAGAGAGTTAAAACAACAGGTAGATGATGGTAGTTAAAAATGCTCCCAAAAATGACAAAGTAGCCTGTGCTCAAACAAGGACAATGGCACTGAATGGGTTAACACAGGAAACACTTGACACACTCTAGTGATACAAGACATTGCTTGGCTGTTTAGCTAATTCAATTTGCCAGTATAAATAAAAAATCTTGAGAAGCATACCATAAACAGGAAAAAATCACAATAATATTCGGAATACTTTAGTAGCCAACACATATCATTTAGTGAGGGTGACTGTGGCAAAGTGGATTGTAGTGCGCAGGTGTAGAGATGATGCACTTCTTCAACAATAACACACAGACAGAGTTCGTGGTGCAGTTCTTTTCTATTTTATTTTTCCTGGTTTTGCACCATTCAAGAATAGTGCTGGCAACTGCACAGCAATGTGTAGTTTGCACAGCGAAATAATACTGGCTTCAGTCCTGAAACAATAATAAACAAAGGCAATGTCCAAGCACGACTCAGCGTCCTTTCGCTCCTGTGCTGGTGGTGAATACACAGTGATTAGTGACTTGGTGCAGTAGTTGTTATCCAGGTTTTAATGCTGGCTAACAAAATACAGCACTCACGGTTATCTATGTACTCCTTTTACAGGTCTGTCCATAACCATAACAAAGGAACAGATTGCTTGGCCATATCTCCTGATATACCCTTATTCATGCCTCCTTCGGTGGCGAGTCCAATCACGTATCCTCCAATCCGTGACTGACATTAAGACGATGACTTCTGGTACTGTGGCTCCGCCCTCTTCCTGGATGGCCGACTTCCAACTGACCCTGGAATGAACTGTCAAACCATCCAGTCCGGAGCACACTGTTCCTGATATACCGTGCCCTCACAGGTCGGAAGGGAGATTGTTGACTAGGTTTCATTCAACCTCTGTCGCAGTGACACATCTGCTAAATGCTGGGATACAGCTGACAATCTTTATTTGGATAGTTACTGCATGACAATCTCAACCACAACTTGCCAGCAGTCTCTTGACCATCTGAAGCAGAATTTTAAGAATGTGTCTGTTGTGGAGACAGGATATTAAACACAGCACTTGATCTCTGCTCAGCTTGGGAAGTGATGCCCCAAATTAAACAGATCAAGCTGGCCACTTTCAACAGGGTTTAAATGTATTGCTTTATAACGACTTTTAAATTAAATTTTCAAAAAAGACCAAAGGCAAAGAACACAGAAATGACATGGCTTATTAAAGAATAATTAAAAAGTAAAGGTGTTTTAGAGAAGTGATAAAGATCAAATATGACTTAAAACAGACTAACAACTGTTTTTCTTTTATGACATATCACGAGGTAAGAACGCAATATATCACAGGAAAGAGTTTATTACAGGAATGTATTTGTGCGTAAATATGTATAATCATGAAAAATGCAAGGAAATATTTATTGCTATAAAGCATTCCACTGTATGTAGTATAATAGGTGTTCCTAATTATAATTTATTCATGTTTCTGCACTCATAGCTATTTGAAATGTTTAATAAAGTCACCAGCTTAACAAATGTTACCATCTCATTATTTTACAGCTTTACAAGTCTCCCATATAAACAGTACCCATACAGAAAAACACAAGACTTTTCTTTATGTATTCTATCGAATTTTGCCACACCAGGTGAGTTAGAATGTGGGGTATCACTAGACTGTGGCAGCCTTCTAAGCATTACAATATCATTTGTTCTTACAGTGTATAGCCCTTAATTGCAGTAAACTTTAACAATACACATTTTATAACTATTCGTTTTAAAAATTAGCTATGGTTCACAAACAGGAAATGATCACAGTATTGCCACGTGTGATCACAGTATTGCCACGTGTGAAAACTTTAACATTAAAGCTGAAACAAACACACAAACAATGCTTCAATTATTTCAAACTGGTTAAGAACTGGCAAGCCAGCTCTGATTTATTTTACTTAAATAAATAAAGTAAATACATTGCTGGTAATATCTACATACACAGCTTATCGACAATATCAACCCACAGCAAATTTGCACTATTTATTACAGACGACTAACAAGTCTGTCATAAACAATTGTGGATGTTACTTTTAAAAGAAAAATATTAACCCCTTGTAAACAAAATAATAATAAATAACACAAACATGCTTAACATAAAAATGAACAGTCCTACCACGGTAGCAGGCACAGTTTACACTGCTTGGAGTTTCTGACAGCATCATAAATTCCAGATTTTTTAAATCCATTGATAGAAATGTCCGGTTTACTTTTAATATAAGCGCTTGCACAATCCAGCGAGCAATGCTGGCTTCATCACTGCCATTCCCATGTCCATTTTGACATCTGACACATTCTTTCCCTTGTCCAGCGCTTCTTTTAACCTGTTCTGCATACCAATCTTGGAAACTATTTCTCATCTCATCCTTTAGTTGCCTGTTCACGCTAAGATCTTGTGGCTGTAATTTGTCAGTGGTGTTTGGTGGGATGCAAACACATTGGACATGGGGTTCTTGCAGCTTTGCTAATACAGATGGGCTTCCTGTGCTCTAAACACATCAAACATTGCTAAAGCTGAGTGTGTTGTGCTTAAACCCAAACTGTCTGACAGAGCTCACATAAGGCACAGTGATGTGTTCAATGTTACAAAGTATTGTTTCTTCTTTACTCCACTGAGTCGGTGTATGCCATACATCAAAGCCCAGTGGAAATGTATAACATGGGTGCCAACCAATGGTCTTCCCCTCATACAGTAATTGAGGTGGCAGAAATGTCCCTGTCATCGAAGAGCAGTTTTAGTTCCTTCTTGAGCCATAGTCCACTTTCAACTTGGTACCAGTGGTAATGCCGTTTGATCCCAGTTATAAATTAGTTCTTCCGGGATGCTGACTTCTTTCACTGTGCAGACAACTCTTTTAAGACAACTCTTTAAATTTCTCACTGTCAAAGTTTGCTGATGGCATTTTTCGACTAGTGCTGGCTTTTCTTTTTACAGAGTCAATGCGGCTCAGCAGTGATTTATCCCAGGTTGGTGTAACAATAAGTGGATCACCATTCTCAGACAGCTGGAGACGATCGTGTGATATTATAATTCCTTTTCATGCAGCAACAGTAACCGCATTATTGACAACTCCTCCCGATTCACGTAAGGCTTTTAAGTAGAGCCTGACTTTATCATCAAGTAAGAGAGGCCTTGTGGGAGAGACTGAAGCTGAACAATCTGTGTGCTGTTTTTCATTTCAGCAGCCTTCAGTAGACTTCAGTTTGCTCTCGTATAATGTTTTAAGATGCCGAGCTGTTATCTCAGGGATACCACATTTTTGAACTGCTTCAGCAATCTTGTGCTCACTTGCATATTTTCCGATTTCAAGACGTTGCTCGGCTGTTTAATTTGCATACGACCCTTGAGGGCCAGTGCCAGGTTCTTTTCTACTTACAACTTGTGAGTCTTCAAAAACTTGAGTCACTAACATATATATATATATAAAAGTAAACATTTATCTAATCTATCAGTCATTTTATAGGAGCAAACAAACGACTGTGCTTAATGATTAATAATGCTGTTCTTTTGTCTCACTTGTTGAGTTATAAGCACAAAAAAATGTAAAGTGTTATTTAATTTTCTCTTTAACTACTGTTATGATAACTTACTCCAATTTTGTGAGCCGTGAAAGTTAAGTCTATATGTAATGTATCAAATCAGCTTGTGTTCTGAATTTTTCAAAGAAATTGGTACTAAATGGGTTTATTATAATATGGGATGTTATTATTATGAATTCAATAAACACAGACGGCGTTCAGTCCTCCTGGTAGATTGACCCAAGCATTAAGTAAGAATTTAGATTTTTGATTGCAATGAGGCCAGAGCTTGTCACAAGATAAAACAGGCTGTTCCTTTCAGCACCTCCAAACAAACATATGACAGCCTGACAGAGGCAGACAGTAAACATGTTTTTTAATCTTGAACGATAACATCATCAGCTTCAATTACCTTCACAATAGTTTATCTTGAGAATAATGAGCTGGAAAAACAAGCTTTAACTTATGAAATGAACAATGACAGCTTTTCTTGTGCTGTAACGCAATGTCAGTCCACACACTTAATGCCAAGCAAACACTATCAAATATTTTCCCCTATTAAAATCATTTATAACCTAGCATTACATTTCCAGGTACGATCTGATGCAAATGTTATGATAATGCTTATTATGACAATATAATGCTTTTTTTTAATGCGCTGTATTTTAACGCATTAAAAATTGTGTGGGTAGATTGTGGTGTTTCGATAGCGAGAGACATGGAAACACGGAGAGACACGGAAACCAGCAACACTAAGGGTATTAACAAGGATCCACTCCTTTAGAAGAGATGGGGCATAAAATCATACAAACGACTTTGCTTTCAATGAGATTCATGTACGAGAGTTAATTGAATTCTGATTGGCTGGCATGCATGCCTTTAAAATAACAAGCCAAGTGTTCTTATTTTCAATGTTGTCTACATTGACAGTGATGTTGTTTAAACAGTTGCTTTACTTTTCTGAGGAACAGAAGGGAAGGGAATGGGAATCTCTCCCAGACTCTCTGTAGTGTCTGCGTCTAAAGAAAAAATGCACTCGAGGTATTTGGCGACAGAAGAGCAAAAACAAAGCTCAATTGATAATGTCACCCACCACTCGAGATCACAACATAATGCCGGCTGGTTAATGCGACGATTCTCTTTTGCAAACCATTTCAGGGAGAACAATTCAACCCGCCTCTTTAAAAAAAACACAATGCAGTCTCTTCTTGGGCTGCTGAATTGTTACCCACTGTCACTCAGATCAGTAGCCATTCATGGAGATCTAATGAACGAGACAGCCCGATTCGAAGTCTCTAATGCAAATAATGTAAGTGATACTGCCCAAGCTCTTCCAGGTTACATGGCTCTTGTATAGTCCAGGGATGTGGGAGAGGAGTGAGGGTCTCAGAGGAATGCAGAGGAGTATTCCCAGATGAGAACTGGTATGCTACAGCCAGTTCAAACATAGCTGTGGAGAGTGGCTGGTGGGGGTTTACACTACCCACTGGCTTTAGACTTAGAAATTGCACAGGTTAATTTGTAAATAAAAAGGTTATAAATTAAGGGAGATGGATATAATTTCTGTTTCTAGATCTAATGTACTGACCTTGATTTGCAGTAGCTGCCACATACAGCAGTGCACATGTATTAAAACACCCCATTGGTTCTGTATTAGAACACCCCATTGGTTCTGTATTAGAACACCCCATTGCTTCTGTATTAGAACACCCCATTGTTTCTATATTGGAATACCCCATTGCTTCTGTAGTTTGATTTGTTGTGCACATGAAATCAAACCACTGAAACAGAAAATCTTGGGAAATTGTCAAAATAGGGAAATTCGTGATTGTCTAATTTCATTGATGGCTTTAATAAACCACGATTCATTCAAAACAGGAAGAGAAAAGGAACACATAGCCACATATATTGTTTAAGATACCTTTTCATATTATTATCACTGATTACTGACCGAAAATGAAAATTCTCACAGAGGTTTCCATGCAGGTATATAAAGGATGTAAATGACAAATCTTGAGGTGTTGTAATAAATGTGCACACTGCTGTAGGCTTCAATTTCTCCTCTGCTTTTGGATCGGGGGGGGGTTTCGTGCCTTATTGTTGGTGTCAGTAGCTGTATGCCCACCTTTGCCTGGCCACGTTTGAACACAACATTCAGGCCATTCTTTCCATGCGGTTCATCATTTGAAAACTGATGTAAAGGTGCTGGATCTGGGATCCAGTGCAATCTGGCACAAATGAACCCCCAACTCGGCAGGTGGGGGACTCGGCCTGCCTCAGAGAGGGCAAGAACGGTGCTCGGACCTGGAAAAGAAAACTAGGGAGAGTGATAACTGCGAAAGTAGGGAGAGTGATAGCTGCGAAAGTAGAGATGTGGCCGGGGGTTCCCTCTGACCGGCGAGGTACCACCGGAGACAACAGGGACTTACACAGGACGCCGACCCGGGCGGTTGGGGGAGTGAGACTCACTTCCCCCCCAAAAGAAAGACCCCCGGCTCCCTGCAGAACCACACTATGTAGATAGGAAAGAGACTGCAGAGCCGCACATATAGATGATAGGAAAGGCTAGAAAAAGAAACTAAACAAACAGAGGTTAGTATAACAGGCTATAGATTGGTCCATCCGCGCTGTGGAGAGGAAACCCTCCCCCCTATTGAGAGGACCTGCCTGGTGGAGAGGGCACCCCCACTCTTGGCATACTAACGAGGGACTTCCATTCCAGTCTCTTTGTGGTGATATGTACAGCTGCAGCCAAAAGGTTTGCATCAGCTAGACTTTTAGGATTGAGACATAATTAAAAAATAGAAACTATATGAACATAATTTAGGGCTTTTATTTAACATCATGTAATTAAAGAAACTACAAAAGTATACTGCGAATGTCTACCGGAAGCCAGAATAGTAGTACAGCATTTCATGTTCAATTTCAAAATGTCGCATTTTTTTGTCAGTTTTTCGTATATGGAAAACTGCAAAGCGGTATGCAATTCAATTTGTTAACGTAATATTATTCAGCAGGTTTCATTCGACTTTATGAAGCAAAATGAGTTAATTCTATTGGAGATGCAAAACTTTTGACCATAACAGTACAGTACTGTCGTTTCTAAAATATCAAATCCCTGTAGAATATCACTAGGGCTCTTGCTGTATAAACACGTAAGGAATACAATATTAGAAAGATATAGGAAGACTGCTTATTACATTTCTAATGTCTTGATATAATTCACACCACAGTATTTGAATACGCTATAAGCAGTTTCCCCAACCTCAATCAGCAATAATCTTGAACTATGACACTGTAAGAAAGTCTGTGTGGATTTACATAACTGCTGTACTCACACGCATAAACTGGAGCTGCATTACCATATAAGCAACATATTCATCTAAAATGGAGGCTAAGAAAAGAGTGACATTTCCTGGCCCCCATAACATCGGGAGTGCATTACCAGCTTGAAAATGAACATGACATTTAAATACAGACAAAAGGTCACAAATGAATGTCTGGCCACCACATTCCCAAAGGCTGAATCTAGACTAATCCCAGGGTTTGTAGGAATTAATCATAACGGTAGTTTAATTGGCTGAGGGACATTAATGTATTTATCCTAGTGCAAAGAAGAATTCGTGGGACCTTAAGTGAAGTCTTTAAAATCTTAAAAGGAGTTGGCAGAAGTTAACCCAAACCAATACCTTAAGCGCAGAACAGAAACCAGGGCCAGAGGACACAGCTGGAAATTAAGTGGAGACAGACTCCGGACTGAGGGAAGAAGACACTTCTTTATACAGAGAGTGGTGAGGGTGTGAAAAGGGTTACCTACCCATGTTGTAGGTGCTGAATCGTTGGGATCCTTTATGGCCTGACTTGGTTAAGAGACCAGCCAGCTACTAGGAACCAGTCGAGCACTGATTTGCTGAATGGCCTCCCCTCAATCGTGCATTGTTCAGACCCCCCTTCCTTTCTCGACGCTCATGGTGGAGTCCTCTCTACTTCCCCTGTTTCTACCTGTGTTGCCGCTCACTGAGTTTGACTCCTCCTCCTCCCCACCTCTCAGGTCTCCTTTCAGTGGAAGTAAACTGCATCTACATACAGCTGCCAGTAGCCAGAGGCGTGAGATTAGGCTAATACTAACACATTCATGGGTTGTGTGATTGCATGTTCAGGAAATGAGACCTTACTCTCCTTCCAACGTCGCCTGGCAGGTCAGTAAAGGTGGTGCCGGCACTGGTGCATGAAGACCTACAGAAATTTCTTTTCCCATATTGTGTTATTGGGAATTTCAATGTGTCTTGAAGAGCCATTTGGTACGGCTCTAAAATATCAGTCATCTTGATTAATGCATTTGTGTTGTTGTTAAGAATCACTCTGTATATCATTTTTTTTTGTTTCCGCCATCATACCTTGGTGACTTTAAAAAAAAAAGTTCAGGCACCCCTGTGTCCTCAGAGCTATCAGAATCATATCTAATCTCCAGGAGTCATGTGTACAGCTGGCACACCAGAGTGTAACCATTAACCTGTTCCCCTGCAACACTCTGCCCCCAGAGGATGTATGGAATGCATCAGTAAGAAATACCACAAAGAAGTTGTATTTTTTATTTCACTAGCCAGCAGAATGTGACGACTGAAACAGAAACTCACACACAGAGTTCTAAAGAACAAGGAGACAATAGTTAAGATCCAGTGACTCAGATGCCCATTCTGAGTTGCTGCTGAAGTAAATTCTGTTTAGAGGCAGTTGTTGCTCTTCTCTTTGGGTTTTGGGTTTGAATTGTTCTCCACTATTTATACATTTGTTTTAACCTTTGCGGTCCATTGTCGGACTGGGTCCGACATTGCAATTATTCCCATCAGGTCCTTTGTCGGACCCTGTCCGACATCATCCAAAAAACGCAAAAACGCAAAAAGTCGGTTTTTCAACGGAAAAGCCGAGAAAACCATTCAATGGCCGAGTGGGAAAGAAAGGAGCCGAGACAAGCCGATAAAAAAAAAAAAAAGGCGATCTCATGAATAGTCATACTAGCCCCTGGCATCAGATGGGGCGGTCATATGGAAACAAGCTGGGTGTTACAGTATCAGCACAGAGACTATCACGGACATTTGCAGAGCTTTTTTGAGATGTTATAGCAATAAAATAATGACTTGGATTGCATTATTGAGGAGTTTGGTGATAAAACGAGTCATCAGGAGTTGATTGATCGGTATGTACGACTATTATTATTATTATTATTTATTTGGTAGCATATCTGAAAGCGATAGCGAACGAAAGGGTGGGGCAGGGCTGGAGATGCCTAGTGAGTGCTTTGTTGATATGCAGGGCCTTTTAAACCTGTTTGACTGTGGAAAAAAATACTTTTAAACAGCGCATCTAAAATGAACTGCGCGTGTGAAAATAAATTGGATCTGGCGAGCCTGACGCAGAATTAATAAATGGACCGCAAAGGGTTAAGTTTAGTGTGTCCAATTATTATTTTTCCCCTTGATTTTCTCCCTCACCGTAGCAACTGCCCACACAGCTCAGGAGACCTGAAGGTTCAGTGGGCGTCCTCCGATCCCACGACCAAGCCAGCTTCCTCTTTTACACCCAGGAACTTGAGAGCGGATGTCTACTGGGTGCCTGGCCAGGGTTCACTGTAGCACGAAGAGGAGAAACAGTCCCTGCCACTTTTGCCTCCCCAACCTGCAGGAGCGCCAGAGGCACAGTGACGCTTCCTTCAGAGTCCCCAGCGAAGACGCAAGAGATATAATAATACAATTATGCAAATGTTTATGATACCCAAGGAAGGTATCCCAATCCTGAGAAATACTGAATTTCAGTTAACAGAAAAATATTTAGGAATTGATTAGATTGAGGGGGGGGGGGGAAACAAACTCAAACAAGTGATACAAAATAATGCTTTATTTCTTAATGTTTTCATACATGCATGCCAGTTTGGTGTAAGGGATAACAAGTTAATATATTTAAATAATTGAATAAACATTAATGATTGTGGGCAGCACGGTGGTGTAGTGGTTAGCGCTGCTGCCTCACAGCTCCAGGGTCCTAGATTTGAATCCGGCCTAGGGTACTGTCTGTGTGGAGTTTGCATGTTCTCCCCGTGTTCACGTGGGTTATCTCCGGGTACTCCGGTTTCCTCCCACAGTCCAAAGACATGCTGTCCAGGTTGATTGGTCACTGTAATTGTCCCTCTGTGTGAGTGAGTGTGTGTGTGTGGTGCCCTGCGATGGACTGGCGTCCCGTCCAGGGTGTAGTATTGCCTTGTGCCCTGTGTATGTCGGGTTAGGTTCTGGCTCACCGCGACCCTGTAAAGGAGTAAGCGGTTAATGATAATGGATTGATGGATGGATTAATGATTGTCAAGAGACCAACATATTACTGCATTCAACAGATCACATGTTTGCTAGAAACCCCTCTACATTTCTGTTACTCATCTGTAATCCCATATGTTGTGGTCAATGTATATAAACAGGCTGCTTTCACCACTATAAATGAAACCACAATTTCAAAGTAAAGTAAAGTATGTCATACATTTAACACAATCATTTTCTATAGGGTAAGATGTGCAAATAATAAATATATCCCACAAATGGATTTACAAAAAGGGCTTGAAAATTGAGAGCCATTGGAATTGTACATAACAGTACCTCATTTACATGTATAAACAATTATAATAAAAAATAAGGTGATAATCCAATACTCCTTTGACACAAAATATACAAAACATTAAGAGATATTTGGCATTTTTATTACCAAACAGGCAACACAAATCAAGTCTTCTGGAACTCTAATCCTGACCTTCAGTTAACACATGTCAATCATTTTGAAACTTTAGAAGTCTGAACAGAGTGAATGTTGCGTTTCTATGATTTACTACCAGCCCTTAACCAGTAATTGATTCAATTCTGTGGGCAGTATATCTTCCTGACTTTTTGTACTTTTTGCTGTCATGAAAATCCCCCCAACAAAATCATCAGCTCGACATTATTTCAGTGAGGGAGAGTTTTTCTCAATTGCTATCATAAATTTACCAGTACCATTATCACAATCATCAAAACAGCTAACACAAACACCAAAACAGTTTACTGATTTGAAAAACTCTCCGCACATTTTACTCATTAGCACACACAATGCAAAATCCTAAACAAACTCTTCAGCTCTCTTAATACAATTGCATTGCTAACATACACGTTTCTAATTTGAATGATTCATCTCCAAAATGAAGGTATTCTCTGCAGTTGTCAACAATCAACACTCATTTATGTAAACAGATAATCCACACCTGGAAACTCAATCCGCACTTCTCAGTAAACATTTTTTCACCTGGGAGTGATGTATTAATGGCCTATGTAAAAGGTAAAGTTATTGTTGCCACAAGTTGCAGACATTGTGGAATTGAAATGATGGCTGCATGTCAGTGCTGACAAGGGAGAGAGCCACAGTGAGTGAGACCTCAGCATGCAATTGTTTCATGATTATTGATCATGTCATCAACTGGGGTGTGACAATGAGGGAAGCTGGGGCAAAGGTCCAACCAAATGTTCCACACTCAACTGTTGCATCAATTATATATACATACCACGCTACTGTGATATACCTGTGTATTGTATTTTGTCTCAAATGTTTAGAGTAGAAAGAGAAGCTCCAAGTTTTTATTTATTTATTTCTTAGCAGATGCCCTTATCCAGGGCAACTTACAATTGTTGCAAGATATCACATTATTTTTACATACAATTACATTATTTTTTGCACATTATTTGTACATACAATTACCCATTTATACAGTTTTTTTTTACTGGAGCAATCTAGGTAAAGTACCTTGCTCAAGAGTAGAGCAGCAGTGTCCCCCACCAGGAATTGAACCCACGACCCTCCGGTCAAGAGTTCAGAGCCCTAACCTCTACTCCACACTGCTGCCCGGTGGAGGCCGTGGCCACCGTTTGACAGACAACCAAGAGACGGTCATAATTCATATGGTCCGGGCCACAAATGACATTCGCCTGCAAGAGATCCAGACCAACATCAATGAAGATGAGGACATGTTCCAAGGAGTTCACAACATGAGCTTGTCAGCTGTCGTCAGAGTGATCAAAAAGCATGGCCTCAGTATGAAACACATTTACAGTGCCTTTTGAGAGAAACAGTGAAAGAGTAAAGGAATTGCATTATCAGTGTGTTCAAGTAAGTTGAAACCTGTGATAAGAAGAGTGCATTGTAACAGGGGTGGGGTAACAAAGCCAAACAAGTATAGGAGTGTGCACGGCTACAGCGGGGGCAACTACGCTCAGGCTAAGCCACCACCGTGCCGTACAGTAAAAGAAAGAGCAACTCAAATGTAATGTTTCCCAATGTTGCCCTAGTTTAACAGCACAGGCTCTTTTATTGGGAAGGAGCAATGCATGAACCACAAGGAAAGTAGAGGACAAGCAAAATGGAATTCAATGTTTTTATTTATAAGAAAATATGCATTTCGCATTTACCAAAATATAATATATCAAATGGATCCTTTTTTTCCAGGGCTTTGTAAAAACAGAGGCATATTAGTTACCTCTCACTACAGTTAGAGCCGCTGTCGGGATAAAAATGTAGCAGCAACACAATTGCTATATGCGGATACACACCACCGCCAGTAAACGCTACAGTTCAGAAATGTCACACACAAAGTAGCAGTTTCTCAAAACCCCTCCCGCCTTTCCTACTTCCCAGCCCAGCATCCATGCTCACACAAACTGCTCATTATCCTGAATGTCCTCCCAGCTCTCTCCTCATTCTTCTTAATGCTTTATAAAGTATTCCGCTACAAACAATTGGACTAATTACAATTACAACGCGATTTTTCTTACACACATATCACAGGTGCTTTAAAAAAACATATCAATATAAAATAATCAAAGTGCAATAGAAAAACGACACATCTTAAATTTGAAATCCAAAATAAAGTGCAAAGAAAGCTTAATCCTGTTAGAGCATGCCATTTTAAAGCAATAGTCTGTCAGTCTTATATTGTATACAGTAGCATATTGCATGGAAATATATGAATCATCATCTCAAAGTAATACTGTTTGGCACTCAAACACTGTCCACACTTACGTGGTACTCTTATACTGCCTGACAGTGAAGACGACAGTACAGTGGAACATCGCATATCCGACCGTCACATAACCGCCCAGATCAATTAACCGCCTTGCTAAATAAATAAATAAATATTAAAAGTAGGCTACAAGAGTAATGGCATTGGCAGCAAATGCAGCTTCCGCAATGGAAACAGAAATAAAGCGTTTTTGCAATCAGCCTTTTGGTGCGTTCCCCTTTAAGAGAGGCGGGCTGTGTGCGTGTGTCAGTCAGCTGCGGGTAGCAGTGACATTTCAATACACCAGTCGAGAAAGCTTTTTTTTTTGTGCAATGTGTTTATATGATGGAGCGCATGCTTGCAGATATTGGCAGAGTGCTGTTGTAGCTTTTAAATGCATTTTGAATTAAACAAAGCAAGCTTCATAAAATAGCCGAAGCAATATTCAAACCAAGCTGCTTATCGGTTCTTGGCAATATCAAGGAAGAGTGCAAAGTACCGTGACAGAGATATTAAGAAAGCAGAACCAGGGAGATAGGGACTTTTAGAGTTAAGAAAGAATCCATCAGTTGCAGGTTACTGTACATTTACCGTTTGTTTTGTATTTTTTTTTTAAAGCTTTGCTTGGAGATGGCTTATAACAAACCGCATAGCAACTCTGTGTATTTGTAGCCTAATTAATCTTGTTTTCGTTTGATTACTTTTAAAGCAAAAAAAAAAATTGAATGCACAGTGCAATTTGAATGCACAGCTGATTTCTGCTATTTTTTTTTTCTGTACACAGTCAATTATTGAGCTGGATGCCAGCAATCGGCCTGTAAAATACATCTTCATTGATGAGGCAGGTTTCAACTTGAGCAAAGTGCGACGGCGAGGCAGGAACATCATTGAACAACGTGCCACAGTGGATGTGCCTGGGCAGCATGGAGGTAACATCAGTATGTGTGCTGCCATCTGCCAGCATGGAGTTGTTTGCCGCAGTCCATTGCTTGGCGCATACAATACAGAGCGGCTGCTAGTTTTACTTGAGGAATTGCACAATCACCTTGTCCCACCCGATGCAGCAATGTCGGCAGGAAGAGAGGCCATAATGTTTGTCATCATTTGGGACAATGTGTGTTTCCATCATGCTGTGCTGGTGCGGGAGTGAGTGGTTTGATGCACATCCTTGTTTCTCTGTGATGTACTTTCCACCGTATTCCCCTTTTCTGAATCCTATCGAGGAGTTTTCCTCCTCCTGGAGGTGGAAGGTGTATGACCACAATCCCCACGAACAAGCCACACTTCTCCAGGCCATGGATGAGGCTTGTAATGACATTACGGCAGAAGATTGCCAAGCCTGGATCCGTCAAGCCAGATGATTCTTTCCAAGGTGCTAAGCCAGAGAGAACATTCGCTGTGATGTGGATGAAAATATGTGGCCGGAAAGCAATGAACGACTCAATGTTCAAACATACATGTATATCTGTATATTATCTGTGTATATAATGTATATAGTGTTACTGTAAGTTTAATTTTGTAAATAGTACTGTATTTTGTGCCAATCAAATATGACTAATGCGTTCTACATTTCGTTAATGTTTGATTTGTAATTTCTTTAATGTGAGTTTTGTAATTGGGTGAAATATTTGGATTAAATAGAGATATTTTTTTTTTGCTTGAATACTTAAACACAAAAGCTGTAATTATTTCTTGATTTGGTGCAAGCATTTGGTTATGCAATATGTATAATAAAATTTGGCATGGAAACTTAGTTTCGCCACTGTGTGAAGCTTTTTCTAATTGAGTGGATGGTTTTGATGTTTGTGTTAACTGTTTTGAGAAATGTGCAAATAGCTTTGCTTTAGCCATTGAGAAAAACTGTAACTGGGCAGTAATGAATGAATTTGTTATCTAGAGAAGGGTACTAGAGTAATATATATCAACTGCAGTATGTACTCCAGTAAGCTGTAGTACCTGTAGTAATACTGATTTTTTTAGTGATAGTTTTGATGTAGCAACTACAGTAAACACAGTAGTATCAACTACTGTAAATGCTTCAGTAAACTGTAGTTTTTTTTTATTTTTTAAAAGCTATACACAGTATAAACTACTATAACTACTTCATTAAACCATAGTGCTTGGGAGTACAGAAGGTATATGTTTTAACACTAATATAAAATACAACATTTATTATGACTATTGTTATAAATACTATAGTGCACTTTATAGTAAAAACCACAGTGTTAAAACTATAATTTCCACAAAAATACGACAGGAAGCTATTACAGTGCTAAAACTATAGCAAATTCCCTGTAGTTTTATTATAGTAATTTTTTCCTGTGGTGTGTGTGAAACTCTGGAAGTAATTTGTTGTATCGCATCAGTCAAAGCAGTATTAGAAATTCTGGGCTATCCAAGATATCTACTCCAATTCAATAGCACATTTTTTTTCAGAAAGGAGAAACACACCCAATTAAGTTACCAAACCAGAAATAAACAACTAAGGCTTTTAACTTAAGAAACAACAGGAGGCTGCTTACAGGTTTCTGTTTGTTTTAGAATGGAATGCTGCTTTTTTCCCCCTTTCTGATAAAAATCACACTAATGCCGATTTGGAGTAAATAGCTTTGAGAATTTAAATGCCTGAAGCATTCTTTTTTCAAGACGTCTGAAATACGTCATGAACAGTGTTCCGCCTCGGGGATTTATTTATCTTGAAGCCGGGTGTCTACGCTCTAGCTGCGCTTGATTCATTACCCTTGTTGCGATAAATGATGTTTTGCCTCCCATTAGACAAAACAGCCTCGGGTAGCAGTGCGACAGCTGGGGTGCACAAGGCCAGTGTAAAACATCTGCACCATGATCAGTCTCCTACTGTTTTGCAGGGTCAAAAAGTAGGCCAGGGTAGATGTGTAGTTAGGGATAGAGTGTGTGGTCCAGTCAAACAGGAGCTTGCCTATAACCTTCGTGTTGCTTCTGGTTTCTATTCGATGTCTAGCGGGCAGTTTGATAAGGGGTGTGGGGTGGGAGATTAGTTCGGTCTTCTATCTTATCCAACTGTCTCCGACTGTAGTGGTGTCCCAATTACTGAAACCCTCTATACAAGGCTACTCTTCCAGGTAGGGTACAAATCATGTGGATTGGGATTAAATGTGTTAACACTGGGGTGGTTTTCAATATCAGGACCAGATGTACCAGCACATTGAGAAGCGAAACGCATTACAATTGTGCAATGCTCTTACACCGATAGATGAAGGTAATACAATATGTTTCTATAGCTTTTTCCATTGTCTTTCGTCTTGTTTGAACATACAGTTAATACACTGGAAAAAGCTCTAGCATTAGAACTAGCCATAGTATCACTGTTACATTAATGCAATTAAAATAATATTACACAAGTTTATTAATAATAATAATAATAATAATAATAATAATAATAATAATAATAATAATAATAATAATAATAATAATAATAAAGTTTAATGTAATTTTATTTAATTTAATAAATATATTAAAATGCAGATGTAAATGAATTTATAAGTGGGAATTATACAAAAGGAGATATTGACAATCTCTGACCTTTTGAGTTTTTCAGTAACAGAATGGATTGTACCCTGCTGCTAATACAGACAGCAGACTGGGAACGAGATGAGATTGAGTTTTACAGACCACTTTTATGGCTAACGAAACTTGGCATAAAAACGAGATTTTAAAGCTTCGATTCTCACTTGTTTGAAATGCAAACACTGTTTGCCTCAAAAGGGTTTTTTTTATTGAACTTAACCAAACAGATTATCTTCCAGGTGCCATGGGACACAATATCAAGATTCAGATGACCACCTGCTTTGAAGATTAATTTGTGTTGGAATTCCAAGCTCATGAGGTCAAGGACAGGAGGCTAGTCTGATGGAAGAACGATGAAAAGAGACATATATAGTCAACATTCATAGCCAGATCTGTTACTTAACACTGGGAGACCAAACAATCATTCAAATGTAATCCCATCCTAATTGAAAAACACTGTTCCCATGACCGGTCAATAATGAAACCAAATATGACCCCAACATAGTATTGCACTTTCAAGACTGTATTACTCTTTTTAGGGCATGTCATTCCCATTTCTACAATAGATGAAGCAGTGTGCACATGTATTAGAACACCCCATTGCTTCTGTAGTTCAGCAGTGTGCACATGTATCAGAACACCCCATTGCTTCTGTAGTTCAGCAGTGTGCACATGTATTAGAACACCCTATTGCTTCTGTTCTTTTGATTGGTTGTGCTTATGAAATCAAACCACTGGAACTGAAAATCTTGGAAAATTTTCACAATAGGCATATTAGTGATTGCCTAATTTAATTAATGACTTTAATAGACCACACATCCAATTTAAAATAGTAAGAGCAAGGAACACATAGCCACACATGATAAAATGCATGAGACTTTTTAGAAGTCTAACACATTTGTACACTAGTGTACACCACAACTTTTTCCAGCTGCAGATAATCTTCTGGGAATCCTGGGGAAACTACAGATAGGTGGTTATTGAAACAAAATGGGGATTCCCTGGTGCTGTACAATATTCTAATGACATTCAGCTGCAGCTTATCAGGGTATAGGCTGATCAAATCAACCCCTTAAGGAGTAAGTAGCGGGGTTCCGAAAAATATCGCATTACACGTCTCCATGTGTTGCTACAACTGTTTAAATAATGTACCTGTAATTTTTCTGAAAACAGATTTGAAACAGACTTTAAAGTTATATAAAGTTGTCAGGATGTTAACAATGAAAAGACAAATTACAGGCATATTATTTAAACAGTTGGGGACTTTAAGTTTTTCAAATTAGAATTTGATTAAGTGTTTGAAGTTGGGATGAAATGCTTTTAACATGCAAGTTTTCTGCTGTACCGCAGTAAAGTTTAAGACTATTGTTCAGAATGAGTCTGGCAAAATGCTTAGGAGGTAAGCTTCAGCTCTATAAAGATAAGATCAAACTCGACCAGGCATGCACAGAGAAGCTAATAAAACAGAGAAAGGAGAAAGTATTCCCCAAGCAGCCGTGCTAACATAGAAATAGATGTGGCCTTAGGCAAGGACTAGACTGAATGCACAAAGGCTCCAGCAGACAAGATGTAAGGACATCTGGAAAGGGTGAAAGGAAAAATAATATCCGTAGGAACCGAAGAAGGAAATGTGTCCAGAGCAGAGGCAAACAGGAATACTGTGATAAAGGAGAGCATATTGATCTGCCATGGCTCTGTGGGTTCTGCCATTCACAGCGACTAAAAGAATCCTTATCAGGGCAGGGTTCATTAACAAAAGCCACACAATAGTGTAGTGTTGTCATGTAAAGAACATATCGGCCTGTATACATTAGGGTTGAGTGATTTTTGTTTTAAATACCAGTCTTTATGTCTCAGTAGACATGTTGACAATGTATCGGCACCGCTGAAAAAATGTGGTGCTTTCGAATCTCATGAAGAAAGGTGAGGGACAGTGACACTGGCTAAAGTCAGGGATCAGGGATCGTGTGATTATCCTCCCCCTCACAGCTCTGATCATGTGACTGCATCTCAAACCTGCCATTAGTCCTGGGCTCTCTGAGCAGACCTCTAATTGTGCCGAAGCAAATTGCTTTGGAGGAAGTTGAAATCATTGCAACTGGGACCTGAGAGAGCCTCAAGCCTCCGGAGGCAAAAGCCTAACAAAATATTGACTGTTGTGTTATTTTAGAAAGTTCAGCCTTACAAAAATACTACTTTTATGGGAATTCGTACGTTGCTTCAGACAGATGCTTGATTCCAGCAGTCGCTGCCCAGCTTCTGTTTTAATGGAAGGAAATTGGTAAAAGTAACATAGTTGCAAGAGTACTCAAAGAAATGAAAGAAGTTATTTACAAACTGCTAACCAAGATCATGCAACAGTCTCTTGACACAGGGGTTGTACCGACAGACTGAAGAATTGCAAACGTAATACCGATCCACAAAAAGGGAGACAAAACCCAACCAGGTAACTACAGACCAATAATCCTGACTTCTATTATATGTAAAATTATGGAAACTATAATAAGATCCAAAATGGAAAATTACCTATATGGAAACAGTATCCTGGGAGACAGTCAGCATGGTTTTAGGAAAGGGAGGTCGTGTCTAACTAACCTGCTTGATTTTTTTAGAGGAAGCAACATCGACAATGGATAATTGCAAAGCATACAATATGGTTTATTTAGATTTCCAGAAAGCTTTTGACAAAGTCCCGCATAAAAGATTAATACTCAAACTGAACGCAGTAGGGATTCAAGGAAATGCATGCACAGGGATTAGGGAGTGGTTAACATGTAGAAAACAGAAAGTACTGATTAGAGGAGAAACCTCAAAATGGAGCGAGGTAACCAATGGTGTACCACAGGGATCAGTATTAGGTCCTCTGCTATTCCTAATCTACATTAATGATTTATATTCTGGTATAGTTAGCAAACTTGTTAAATTTGCAGACGACACAAAAATAGGAGGAGTGGCAAACACTGTTGCAGCAGCAAAAGTCATTCAAAATGATCTAGACAGCATTCAGAACTGGGCAGACACATGGCAAATAACAATTAATAGAGAAAAGTGTAAGGTACTGCACGCAGGCAATAAAAATGTGCATTATAAATATCATATGGGAGATACTGAAATTGAAGAAGGAATCTATGAGAAAGACCTAGGAGTTTATGTTGACTCAGAAATGTCTTCATCTAGACAATGTGGGGAAGCTATAAAAAAGGCCAACAAGATGCTTGGATATATTGTGAAAAGTGTTGAATTTAAATCAAAGGAAGTAATGTTAAAACTTTACAATGCATTAGTAAGACATCATCTAGAATATTGTGTTCAGTTCTGGTCACCTTGTTACAAAAAGGATATTGCTGCTGTAGAAAGAGTGCAAAGAAGAGTGACCAGAATTATCCTGGGTTTAAAAGGCATGTCTTATGCAGACAGGCTAAAAGAATTCAATCCATTCAGTCTTGAATAACTATGCGGTGATCTGATTCAAGCATTCAAAATTCTGAAAGGTATTGACAATGTCGACCCAGGGGACTTTTTCGACCTGAAATAAGAAACAAGGACCAGGGGTCACAAATGGAGATTAGATAAAGGGGCATTCAGAACAGAAAATAGGAGGCACTTTTTTACACAGAGAATTGTGAGGGTCTGGAACCAACTCCCCAATAATGTTGTTGAAGCTGACACCCTGGGATCCTTCAAGAAGCTGCTTGATGAGATTCTGGGATCATTAAGCTACTAACAACCAAACGTGCAAGATGGGCCGAATGGCCTCCTCTCATTTGTAAACTTTGTTATGTTCTAATGTTCTTCTTATTACATGCATCTTCTATCTTCTGTTCTAAACTTTTACTCAGCTTCCATGTATAGCCTCTTGATCTGTTGGGGTCTGGATTCGACACTTGTTCTGCATCCAGTCCTGTGTTACAGAACTTGCTTTACAAGTATAGCATGGGATACATTTCTGTTATTTCACTTAAGTGGGATAACATGAGTGGGATAACATGAATGGAATAACATGCTTATTGGGACTGGTTTCGAATGTGTCTTTGTTTCCATTCCAATGCAGTGGTGTGCTGCTGAAATTCAGGACGGAGCTGTGCTTCGGTATTCAAACAATACTGTCACCGATACGTGTTTTAGAACAACTTTAAAAATGTCAGAAAAAATTTCTATTGTTGTTTTGATTTGGACTCCGATTTCCTTCAATGCCAGCTACCTATCTTCCTGCGTTTGACTCATCTAAAAAGACTGTTGCGAAGAGGCCATAAACAAGGTTGGAAATTAATCAAAGCATCGTCTGTTGAAAATGAAAGTAAAGATCCACCAGGTAAATTCATCTCTGAATGAATTGATTAATATAAAAAATGTACACATTGTATGACTATTTATTGGTATAAACAGAATATTAAATGACTGTTCGTGGTATTTGTTTTTATTCAACTTAGGAGGATGTCCTTAAATAAACCCCTCGCCTCTGTTGGGGCTCGTGACTTACAGGAACATCCTCCTGCAGCGAATAAAAACCAGGAACGATCATTCAGTGCCCACTACTTATTACAAGCTACTGAGTGAGAGTAACACTGTAACTTATATCAAGTGTGGCAATACATTTGGACATATGTAGACACATACAGTATATAGGAGGTGTAACGTATATAATTGTGTTACACATTTATTACAGAACTTCCACCTCCACAGTAAGACCACCAGCATCGTGCTGCTACATCAGTATTACTGTTTTCCACCTTCAAAAGAAACCTGCTCTATTTTGCATGAATGCTTGATGGTGTGGAAGTGAACAATGTTAGACATAGACTTGAATGTTCTAGCTGTCACTCTCTGTAACTGCAAGTTGCTAAGAAACTAGATAAACATTTTGCTTGCTTCTTCACTTTTCTTACACAATGCAAAGTACTAGCCATTGCTGATAGAAATACAAGGTTACTATAAAAAGCTTATTAACATGTGATTGGTACAAGTAGAATACTTGTAAAGACTTGATTGGTTACTGCCTTATGTAGAATCGTTCCTGTTTAGCTATATAAACTCTTTGTTTCTGCCTGCGAGCAGAGAACTCATGGGTTACTAGAAGAACTTGTATTCGGTTGCCTTCTGATTGTCTCTCCCTGCAATTGCTGGAATGTTAAGATTTCCATTACACGAGAGTAGATGTTAAAACTTCATGCTGATTTGAACTCAGCTCTCGCCAAGATAAGCACCAACTAAGACGTAGCTTCACAGTAAACTAATGTGATCCATCTGTGTCTCCATCCATTTGCACTTCCTTCTATATGATGGTGTAGATATCCTTCTGTCTGGTGTTGATGGCTGAAGTGTAATGCTGGTTCCAGGGATGAGCTTATTGCCTCCCTAGCGCATCAGCACACACAACGGCTGCAATGCTGGCTCCGGGGATCAACCACAGTGCAGTCTCCCCAGCGCATCAGCATGACAGCCGTCTGGATTGAGCTAAGTAGGTACATCTCTGGGGTCTTCAAGTGGGCACCTTCCATCCTCGGTGTTTCATTGACTAGCCCACAACACCTCAAGAGGGCTCGACGGTGATTCTGGCGTCCCAGCATTACCCCCCTCCGTCCCCCACTCAACTCAGCCCAGCTTACTTACCTGTACATCAGCTTTTCTTTCTTTCTATTGTGCTTGAGATCCCCAGCCAGAATCTTTCTGTCTCAACCACAGCCAGTTGCTGCTTCTCTCTGCTGCTTCAGATAAGTTCTTCACTGTGCAACACAACTCTTGGCCACTGAATCCGACGTTAATAAAGTGCACTGAATAACTTTGGATCTAAATTTAGACTGAAGTGTTTATTCTTCCACAATTCATGGTGTCGTGACCCGGATGCCTATCGCCCAACTTGGACCCTCTGGTAGCGGACCGTCTCTCCTCTGATTTCCCCGGCGCCACATAATAAAGGTAAGAGACCTTTTGAAATCTCTATAAGGGAAGTCAGAGAGGGGCTGCCCACACCCAGCAGCAACAGGAACAGAGGCTAACGGCATCCTGAAAGACGGGGTTAGTCAGTGCACTTTGATTGACATGATTATATGTTCGTATGTCGTATGAATTGAGGTTATAACTGGAGTAAGTTGATGACTGTTACTGAAATCGAGTCAAGACGCCCTGGAGGTATATCTTGATATACATTCAAAAGCAAGTGGGCTCGGTGGAAATACAGTGGTCAACAGAGTGAGTGAACAAGACCTTTCCTTAGCCCTCCCCTCCATGGTATGAGCCACAAACTACGAAAAGGCAGGAAAATGTCATGATTCGTAGGACCCCTTAATAAATTCTTCCTTGTATGCGTGTACCCTTCCACGGTATAAACCGACCAAACATTGTTGGAGTATAACGTTGGGATGTCACTCAGTTCGTCCTCGTGAACACTCCCTTTGTTGTCGGTAAAACACACCCTGAGTGAAAGCCCCGTGTGAATTGAGGAAATGGGAGGACAAACGTCAAAGGGAACTCCAGCTTACTACATGTACTTGAACTATGGCCAGGGATCTTGCAAGTTTTTAAGAAAATGGAATTGGTATACCAGGGATGATGTAAAACTGCAGTTTCCAGAAAATGGTAGTTTTGATATAGACAAAATAGTGCACTTAAAGGGCGCCCTGGAGTCAAGGGGAAGGAAAACACCCCAAGCTCAATGAGGCGCATTTTTTAATTGGCATGAAAAAGCTAGCAAAAGAAAAACAGAATCCCGGGTGCGGAGTATCAAGAGAAACTAAAGGAACAATTACAAAAACTAAAGGAATCTAAAGTTAGTTCTCCCACACCGAGCGCTCCTCCCATCTCGCTATACCCACAGATTAAAATGAAAAACAATTCAGATAGTGAGCAGGCAGAAGAATTGTTAGATTGGGTACCCCCACACTATCACACCACACCTGCCTTTGCAGCTGCTTTATTATTATTAGTTTATTTAGCAGACGCCTTTATCCAAGGTAACTTACAGAGACTAGGGTGTGTGAACTATGCATCAGCTGCAGAGTCACTTACAACTACGTCTCACCCGAAAGACGGAGCACAAGTAGGTTAAGTGACTTGCTCAGGGTCACACAATGAGTCAGTGGTTGAGGTGGGATTTGAACCGGGGACCTTCTGGTTACAAGCTCATTTCTTTAACCACCTAACCACACAGCCTCCTTTGGCTCTGATTCAGCCTGCTTCACTGCCCACAGGTACTGATACTGAAGTCCCTAGTTCCTCTACTACAAAGCCGCCGATAACTAGGAGCAAAGAGAAGAAAAATTCCAAAGAGTAATAACTTGCTATAATCCTAATTGGGCCGACATAAATCAATTACTGCGAGCTGTATTACCTAATGAGGTACGTACCCGTCTCTTTAACGAGGCAAGGTGGCCACAAAACAAACCTACAGCTGATCAGCTTCCACAATACCATCAAGACTTGATGATGTGGTTTCGAGGGTATGTCCCAGAAAAACTGACTGGGCTCAAATAAATAATTGTAAGCAAAATAAAGGTGAAACATCGGCGGATTATATGGATCGTTTGCGCATAGTATTCGAACGCCATTCAGGCATTGACAACGCAGCGAACAATGCTACAGAAGCTGTTGCAGCAGCCTTTGTGCAGGGTCTGCAACCGAAAATACAAGACCAGCTCCGATCGATCGCTGTTTGCTGGCAACATCATTGCCTCAATTGCCAGGAAAAGAAAAAGGAAAACACCGAAACTAAATGAATGGCTTTGCAAATCCAGCATTATCAGCCAAACAGGGGAAGGGGTCGTGTGGGATTTGGAGGAAGGGGACGGGGCGGAGGACGAGGGCGAGGGCAATTTCCCTCTAACCATAATAATAATTGCCATTTTTGTGGTCAAATTGGACACTGGAAAAACGAATGCCCTAACAGACCTGGCCAGTCTTTAGATGCATTCCAAACTCAAGCTCTGCCCCCTCCCCATCCATCGACCAATGTTTATCATTAGGACAGCCTGGGGAATGGTAGCTTCATCGCTCCTTTTCTGCAATTAGACCAGTCAGGTCCCTTTGTTTCCTGTTCTATTAGTGGTAAGCTGACTCAATGTCTTGTTGACACCGGTGCTAGCCGCTCTACTCTCAGATCTTCTGACTTTCCTCAACTTCCTCTTTCTAGTGAAACTGTAAAAGCTGTAGGCGTTTCTAATCAAATTCAAACACTCCCTGTCTCAGCCACTCTTCCTGTCTCTGAGGGACCTTTGTCTGATCAACACGCCTTTTTACTCAGTCCCTCCTCTCCTGTTAATCTGTTAGGCAGAGATCTTTTGTGCAAGCTTGGCTGTACTATTTACTGCACTCCTGATGGAGTTTTTCTCAGTGTACCTTCTCACAATGAACCAGCAGTGCTCGCTGCTCTAATGTTTTCGACTACTTTACCTCAAACCCCTGAACAGCAGGATTCTCAGTTACAGTCTGAAATCTTAGCATCTGTACCTTCTACTCTCTGGTCACAACACTCTAACGAAGTAGGGCATATTATGACTGCTGACCCCGTGCACATCTGTCTCAACCCAACTAAAGCATTACCTAGACTTCCCCAGTACCCATTGAAACCTGCAGCCGAGGAAGGTATCCGACCAGTTATTACATCTCTCTTACAACAGGGTATTATTATCCCTACCAATAGCCCTTGTAATTCCCCTATCTTGCCTGTTAAAAAGCCTGGGAAGGATACCTATCAGTTTGTACAAGATCTTAGAGCTGTTAATGCTGTAGTACTCCCTTCTTTCCCTGTAGTTCCCAACCCCGCCACAATTCTCTCCTGCATTCCCTCCTCTGCTACATATTTTACAGTAGTTGACATCTACTCTGCTTTTTCTCTATCCCTATCCACCCCGACAGCCAGTTTCTGTTTGCTTTTACGTATGATGGGCTCCAATACACTTGGACCCGACTCCCTCAGGGCTATACCGAAAGTCCCTCTTTATTTTCTCAAATCCTTAAACGTGGTCTGGATGATGTTGTGTTTGTTTGTGGTTCTACCCTGGCTCAATATGTAGATGGCCTTTTACTTGCCTCTCCCTCTCTAGATGCTTGTAAACAGGATTCTGTGATACTCCTTATTGCCTTAGCTACAAAAGATCACAAAGCCTCAAAGGCTAAACTACAGCTGTGCCTCCCTAGAGTACATTATTTAGGACATGATATCTCTGCAGGACAGCACCATCTCTCATCAGAATCTCTCGTCAGAACGAGTAGAAACTATTCTAAAGGTCCCTAAACCCAATACTTTGCTCTCTCCTCTCCAAGTCTCCTTTAGCCACCCTTCATGAATTGGTTCTCCTCCAAGATCAAGCACCAAATGCTGAAAAAGAAACATGGAGACTGGCAGGGTGCCTTTTACACCCTGATAACCTGTGGCGCTGCCCAGATGGTCGCCTAGTTGCACTACAGGTTTTGCTCCCCTACCTTGCCCGCTTGCACCACAGTGTGGCACACGTGAGCAAAGGGGGGATGCTTGACTTTATTAGAAAAGATTGGTATGCTCCAAATTTCCCCACAGTGGCTCGACAGTATTGTCATGCTTGTCCTATCTGCCAAGCATACAATGTGGGAAAATCTGTGAAAACGAAGCGAGCGGCGCATCCCCCTCCCTGGGGGCCCTTTGTAAATATCCAAATAGATTTTATACAAATGCAGAAATGTTGCTCTTATGAATATGTATTAATAGTTGTATGTATGTTTTCTGGATGGGTAGAAGCTTACCCATGTGCCAAAGCAGACACGAATAGTAAGCAAGAGACTTTTGAAGGAATTTATCCCTCGGTTTGGAATACCCCTATCTATCAACAGCGATAGAGGAACTCACTTTACAGGACAAATAGTAAAAGAGATATGCAGAGCCCTACAAATTCAGCAGAACTTCCATACACCGCACCACCCACAGTCTGCAGGAGCGGTGGAGAGACAAAATGGAATACTGAAAAACAAAATTGCAAAAATCTGTACTGAAACTGGTCTCAAATGGCCTGATGCTCTGCCCCTTGCTCTTATGAGCATGCGATCCAGTACCAACAGGAGGGTCGCACTGAGTCCACATGAAATACTAATGGGAAGGCCCATGAGACTTCCAGCCACCCCTCCCATTAACCATCTGTTGATGGACATTACTTTAACTGATGAAACTGTTTTGCAATACTGCCAGACTTTAATGAGATGTGTCAAAGCTTTCCATTCACAGGTTCAAGAGGCATTGCCTAGAGACTCTGGAGAACAGTGCCACGACCTTAGTCCAGGAGATTGGGTCCACGTCAAGGTACATCAGCGGAAAACTGCACTCGCTCCTGGGTGGAAAGGCCCTTATCAGGTTCTACTCACCACTCATACTGCAGTAAAGTGCCAGGGCCTCCAGACTTGGATGCATGCCTCCCACTGCAAGAAGACCACTGCCCCACCAGACGAAGAAAAATAAGGAAGAGGATTTGCCACAACTTGCGAAGAGGATTTGCCACAACTTGCGAAGAGGATTTGCCACAACTTGTGAAGAGGATTTGCCACTCCATTGCCACTATGAAAAGCTGTTTAGGTGGTGTGTGTGCACTTATTGGCACCGAATGTTGCACATATATCCCTGATAATGAGGAACAAATACATGACCTTACTGAACATATCAGGAAGGAAGTTACTAAATTGCACCAAACTCCTAGCTCCTGGGGAGCTTGGTTAAGTGGATTATTGGGTGACCTTGGGGCCACCGTGGTGCAAGGTCTATTATTTTTCTTTGGTATTGTGATTTGCGCATATTTTTGTTTCCTTCTTATTAAGTGCTGTTGTACCTGTATGGCTGGGAAAATGCAAACTGAGTTAGAATCCATAGGGCAGAAGCAGAGTGCCAGACTTATGAATGAGGATGATCAGGACGGAAAAAATGAAATAAGAGGTTTAATGAATATTGAAGTCTAAGCCAAGGTGAAGCTAGAAGCTTCAAAGGGGGGAATGTGGAAGTGAACAATGTTAGACATAGACTTGTGTCTGGAAAAATTGTATACATGATATAAAGTTGGAGAATGAGTACAATAGGTCTCATTTCTTCAGAATGTTCACTATCTGTAACTGCAAGTTGCTAAGAAACTAGATAAACATTTTGCTTGCTTCTTCACTTTTCTTACACAATGCAAAGTACTAGCCACTACTGATAGAAATACAAGGTTACTATAAAAAGCTTATTAACATGTGATTGGTACAAGTAGAATACTTGTAAAGACTTGATTGGTTACTGCCTTATGTAGAATCGTTCCTGTTTAGCTATATAAACGCTTTGTTTCTGCCTGTGAGCAGAGAACTCATGGGTTACTAGAAGAACTTATATTCAGTTGCCTTCTGATTGTCTCTCCCTGCAATTGCTGGAATGTTAATAAAGTGCACTGAAGAACTTTGGATCTAAATTTAGACTGAGGTGTTTATTCTTCCACAATGGCAAATCTCAGCAAAGCATGAAACCGCATTCCGTCAACACTGCAGAAGCATTCTGTGATCGCGTTCCCCAAGGGTTGCCAAGGGTAGGTTTACCCATGTATCAGAGGCAGTGCTAAAGCGCTTGATGGTAAACTTGAGCAGACTGATTCTCTTGGACAGTGAATCTAGGTAGCTGCATGAGCAAACATCCCATTCTCTCATTGCTGGCATATTCTGCCATTACGGATTCTGTTGGTTCTATTGCATTGTGGTTAGGATGCTCGCTTGAGGTGCATGGGGTCGCCGGTCCGCGACCAGCCTCTGCCCTGTTACACATGCAACTCCTCTACTGTGCAGTATAACAAATATTAAAATTACAATTCTCGACTGCACAATAAAAAAGGAGGACTTCGGATAAAAAGAAGGAGGCAATGGGATTAAGAGACAAGGTACTCAGGGAAGTTTGGACAGTCTTGATTCAAAACCCAAAGACTTTTTAGAATACTGTACATTCCAAGCAAATTGTTAACATAGTTAACCTGAACCAGTACTTTAAGTGCAGTACAGAAACCAGGACCAGAGGACACAGCTGTTTTCTATGTACAGCAAGGAGCACAAGTGTATAGACTGCTTTTCCACACAACCTCTTCAGCAAGCCTCTCAACATGGTTTCATAGAATCTCCTATCCCTACACCTAGGTGTGATGTGGAAGTCCTGGGATAAGTGAGTCATAGTAATAACTACTTGCCTTCGTTGTAGCTTCTCATGCACCTTTTTAAAGGCATCTTTTATATCTGAAATAAAGAACCATGAAGGCCGAGGAAGGTTTCACCACCATGTTGTGTTTTAATTGAGAAATGACAACAGTACTGTATGAACCAGTACGCAACGGACACTGCTGGTAATACATTTGCACAGATTGATGTTCAATGTGTGTGTGTGTGTGTGTGTGAGAGACTGTGTGTGTGTGTGTGTGTGTGTGTGTGTGTGTGTGTCACACACACACACACACACACACGCACAATGCCAGTGCAATAAAAGTGTCGGCCACATATGTGTAAATACTGTTAGCTTACAGTGCATCTGTGGTGACTCGATCAATCAACCAATCAGAACCTTTATTGATCCAGATGAGTCAATGGAGAACAAATTCTCAATTACAATGACAAGCTGGCAAGAGACTCACACCACCACAGCAAACTCAAAAAATAAGGAGTACAAAAAAAACAACATACAGTAATCAATCATAAAACATTATTATTATTCATTTCTTAGCAGACACCCTTATCCAGGGCAACTTACAATTGTTACAAGTTATCACATTATTTTTACATACAATCACCTATTTATACAGTTGGGTTTTTACTGGAGCAATCTAGGTAAAGTACCTTGCTCAAGTACCTTGCTCAAGGGTGTCCCCACCTAGGATTGAACCCGCGACTCTCCGGTCAAGAGTCCAGAGCCCTAACCACTACTCCACACTGCTGCCCACATAAAACATAAAACATAAAACTCAACAACAACTTAGCAGGCAGAGATAGCAGGCAGAAATGAGTCGGCCCTACTTAACCCTTTGCAGTCCATTTATTAAGTGCGCGTCAGGCACGTCAGGTCCAATTTATTTTCACACGCGCAGTTAATTTTAGACGCGCTGTTTAAAAGTATTTTTTTCCACAGTCAAACGGGTTTAAAAGGCCCTGCATATCAACAAAGCACTCACTAGGCATCTCCAGCTCCGCCCCACCCTTTTGCTTGCTATCGCTTTCACATATGCTAAGAAATAAATAATAATAATAATAATAGTCGTACATACCGATCAATCATCTCCTGATCACTCGTTTTATCACCAAACTCCTCAATAATGCAATCCAAGTCATTATTTTATTACTATAACATCTCAAAAAAGCTCTGCAAATGTCTGTGATAGTCTCTGTGCGCTGATACAGTAACAGCCAGCTTGTTTCCTTATGACCGCCCCTATCCGATGCCAGGGGCAAGTATGACTATTCATGAGATACGCCTTTTTTTTCTCTTTTTTTATCGGCTTGTCTCGGCTCCTGTCGCTCCCACTCGGCCATTGAATGGTTTTCTTGGCTTTTTCCGGAGAAAAAAACGACTAGAAACCTGTTTTTGCGGTTTTTTTGATGATGTCGGACAGGGTCCGACAATGGACCGGATAGGAATAATTGCAATGTCGAACCAGGTCCAACAATGGACTGCAAAGGGTTAAACTCCAGTTTATGTTCAGTTTGCACCAGTACAAAGCTTGCCCTCAGTTTGTATACATTGATCTTTTGCTCAAGACTGGAAACCTCTTAGCTGCAGATGGAAGCAGTTAAATGAATGCTCTAGCTTGTGTAGGATATAGGATTTCTGATTAAGATCTATAAAGGCAGTGCTCTGTCGTTTTTCACGATCTGTTTCAGGAATCACTTCTTAAATCTGAAACACTTTTTTAAGCTCTCGAGTTTAAAGTGCCCCTGTGACCTCAATAGAGCTCTTAGTAAGATGTCTTGTTTCTGGGTTCATCTGGTAGATCAGCGTGTAACCTGCCACCCTGCAACACTCTGTCTCGTAGTGCAGGTGGTCAGTGTTGTCCCTTCAAGTCTTAGTCTTTGCTCCAACCCTATGAACCAATTAAACATCTACCCAGACCCTAAGCAGTTCATGAGTTCACCTGTTAAACCTGGAGATTAGATATTCCTGCCCAAGTGGACGTAAGAAACACATCAGTAAGAAAAAGCCCAAGACAAATGTCGTATTTCTTGCCTCCAAGCACAGTGGGCCACAGAAGAAGCTGTGATCTCATGCTGCTACTACAACTACAAAATGTCAGATGTCTGTGACCTTATTTTCCACTATAGCTGTTTAGTCCCCCAGTGACTATTTACCCTTAACCTCTTGGCTTAGATCCATGTGGTTTAAACACCAGACTGAGCTGTCTCTGAATGTAAACTGCTCCAAGCCCCCATATCTCTCTGGTTCACAAGCCTGGTCTGTCAAGAAGACAGCAGCCTGTGAGTACTCAGGCAAAGATTCATTTTTTTGCCCAAAGATTTTATCAACTTAATGCAACACAACTGCATTTAGCAGACCCATGCCAATGGGGTAAGGTTGTGTAAGACTTTTCAGAGACTTCGTGTGGGTTCAAACAATCGAGACCATTCCAGATATCGCCTTGAACAAGATGACTTTAATCAGGGTCCAGCAATACAGATTTTCAAACATTAATTCACTGTTCATTCGCTGCATAAACATGGGTACAGCCAATACAATCCACTTGCTTTCTTGCATTACCACTAAACATTTCCTCCAGGAAACACTATCTCACAAACTCTTGTGTTAATTCCATTTCAGCATGTTCAAAAGCTCCTACTAGGTTATATATAAAAAACACATTTAGCAACTACTATTGGTTTGCTTTGAAACATTGTACTTCGTTTTCAGTTCTTATCACTAAATGTTATTTCAAGTTTCTAATTATTTTAACTTCTACCCCTTGCTTAACCATTTAACTATAACCGTTAAATGTTACACCTGCAAGCTCAATTTACATGGATTTTAAAAGAAGGTATTTAATATACTGTACAGTAAAAGCCATATACTGACCTTAGTGTAGCAGGATTCAGGTCTCTCTTCTTTAACATGCTTTACTAATTAGGATTTTTGTTTTATTTGATGTTTTTTGTGGATGAGTTTTGGAGACAGGTTTTGTGATGCTAGTGGAAAAATCTTTAATTGTAAAGGCTTTATCCAGATCGTATGAAGATGGAAACCCTGTGTGTGTTTGTGTGTGTCCATGGTTCACAGCTAGTGTTTAGAAAAACAAAGGCAGAGAGAGAGAGAGAGAGATAGAGAGAGAGAGAGCGAGAGAGAGAGAGAGAGTTTTAAAATCCCTTTATTGCATCCATAAAATAACATCTAGCCACAGTAAATATTTCAAAACAAACAAAAACAATAGCAGCACTATCACGGTGCGTTCAGGTCACTTTTAAAGCCCTTTTTTCTTTTTTCTTTTTTTTACCTTTATAGGAGCACAATAAGCTCCCCCTCCTCACTCACATCGCACATCCAGTCTCCAATGCACCAACGGACTTTAAAACTGTCCAAGTCCTGCAACATTTGATAATAATAAAAATCTATCTTAATTCTGGAGACCATCAGGATTCTAAAAACACTTACAGCTCACAGCGTTATTAAAACCAGTGGCTAAAATATTTTTTTAAATGGCCAATTTCGCCTGACCCAGTACAAAGTTGACCAGTGAGCACCTGTTTCTTTGTTTAAAACTATATTTAATGTCAACAACGAAGAGCTGTTTCGTAAAAACAATACCCAAGGAAGCCAGCAGGTTTTCTAAAAACAGAAAAAAAGGCTGCAGCCGGGGGCAGTCTGAAAACAGATGGAAAACTGTCTCCACTGTGGGACAGAAGGGGCACTGATCACTGAGCCCCGGCTCCACACGGCTCAAGTACGGTTTGTTGCTATAATTCTATGCAGCACTCTCCACTGCAGGTCTCCAGAGCGCTTGGGCAGGGGTAGTTTATATAAAACTCTCCAGACAGGGGATTCATAGTCAGGAGCACTAAGGTGAGCTCTCCACTTAGTGTCCCCCAGGTCCTTCAGCTGATTATAGTGATGCTTTTTAATACACATTTCATACAGCTGCTTTTACTCTGCTGTATGGAAAGCCACCTCTGACACTTTCTTCAACAGCAGTATTTTGCCAGGTGACTCTTCCTCCTCTGGCACTGAGAGGGAGACCAGCACTGTGCTCCGGAACCAAGCGCTCTGATAAAAAACTAGTCAAAAACTGGGACATAGCTGGAATAAAAAAGGTAAATCACTCAGGGTCTTTTCTACAAACCGCACTGATTTGATTTGAAGTGCTGTAGCTAACTCCCTGCTGGCTTTCCATTTAAATAGACTAAAATCAATCAGCTGGCCAAGCGTAGTAAAACCTGCTTTATAAAACACTGAAGACACATGTGCAGAATTAAAACTCTCCCATTTAAAAATGGGATTAAAAAACAGGGGCACTTCAAAAACCCATTTTGTGCACAGCGTCTCCTATGATCTAATGTTTTTTAAAATCCTCCATGCATTAAGCAGGTTTTTATAAAAACTGTCCAGCCCGCAACCATTGAGCTGTTCAGAGTGTATTAAAAACAGGTGCTTATCAAGCCCCAGCCCTCCAGCTCTGTGCAGGAGTGAGTGAGCCAGGCCTCTCCAGCTCAGCTCTCGGGCATAGAGCAGCTTCTGGGCAGCCTGCTGCCTGAACACTGCCACCCTGCTGGTGATATAAATCAGTCCCTACCCCCCCTCCTCACGGGGGAGATACAGGACAGCCGGACACAGCCAGTGATGTCCACTCCAGAAAAACTGGACCAGACACTTCTGAATATCATTTAACAGATCCAGGGGAGGGTCCAGACACAACAGCCTGTGCCAGAGCATAGATGCCACCAAATTGTTAATAACAAGTACCCTCCCTCTAAATGAGAGTCGTGAAAGGAGCCACTACCAGCTCTGCAGCCTCCCTTTCACTTTATCCAGCAATCCCTCCCAGTTCTGTTGCATGAATGCTTCTTTTCCAAAAACACTCCCAATATCTTAACCCCAGTGTTTTCCCAGGTCAGCGCTGGGGGCAGTGATGGGGGAGTCACTCCCTCCCAGCTACCAGACAGAAAAGCTGCACTTTTTGCCCAGTTGTCCCGAGCTGAGGTGGCCTTTTCATAGTTCTTAATGAGGACTCCAGCACTGTGACGACCCTGTTATTGGTGACAAAGACATTAAGGTCATCAGCATATGCAAAGAGCCTGATGGGGGCACTGTTGGGTGCAGCTGGCACAGCCAGCCCTGTTCGCTTCTCCCTCAGCTGGTTCAGGAAGGGCTCTATAGATAGAGAGTAGAGCATCCCTGAGAGGGAGCAGCCCTGCCATAATCCCCTCTGCACAGGGAAAGAGACACTCAGATCATTATTTACTTTTACTAGGCTAAAAAAATTCTTATATAGGAGTCTAATATTATAAATAAAAACAGGGCCAAAACCAAATGCCTTCAGTGTATGAAACAAATACTCATGGTCAACTCTATCAAAAGCTTTTTCCTGGTCAATTGAAATGAAACCAATATCAATTTTAAAAAGTTTGGACACATTAAAAAGGTCTCTTATTAAAAACAAGTTATCAAAAATGGATCGCTCTGGTACACAATAGGATTGATCCTTATGCACCACATATCCTATTTGTGTCCGCAGCCGATTTGCCAGCGCCTTGGAAAATATTTTGTAATCTGAGCACAATAATGAGACAGGGGGCCAGTTCTTAAGGTTGCAGAGGTCTCCTTTCTTGATTACTGCCCTGCGGCAGCTCAAAGGCAGCTCTCCATCCCAGCTGCACTCCTGAAGAACCTTGTAAATGTCCTGTCCGATACAGTCCCAGAAACGTTTATAAAATTCAGCTTGCAGCCCGTCGATCCCAGGTGCTTTCTGGTTGGAGAGCTGCATGACGGCAGCAGTGAGCTCCTGGAAGGTTAGCGGGGTGTCCAGCCACTCCTTCTCACTCAGACTGTGAAGCCCCTGATACAGTCACTCCATCTCTTCCAGGTCACAGTTTTCCGCCTTATAAAGATCACTGTAGAAATCCACTGCTGCACACCTGAGCTCCGGAAGCATGGAGACCTCTCTCCCGCAGGGCTCAGACAGCTCATCTGCTTGCGCTCCGCTGTCTTCCTTTCCAGGCTGAAGAAGAAGGCTGTGGGAGCATCCATGTCTTTAAGCTCAGTGAAACAGACTCTGAGCAAGGAGCCCTTCACCTTCTCCTCCAGCAGGCTGCCATCTCTCCTGCAGGCCCCGGTATGCCTCCTCACTGCGCTGGCCACCCAGCTGCCTCTCAAACTCCACAATCTCACTCTCTAACTCTACTGACCACTGTATCTACTGACCTGGTGATACTCTGGGTGTACTACTGACAAAATACTTTAATTTGGATCTTTCCGATATCCCACCACTGTCTCAAAGTGGCATACTTATTTTTTTTCTTTTCTCCAATTCTCCCAAAATAGTTTAAAATAATTGGTGAATTGTTTGTCTTCCAGTAGTTTTGTGTTAAAGTGCCAGTATGATTCTGAATGTGTTTTGGTGGGTAAAGATATAGTAGCAGATACAAAGTGATGATCGGAGATAGAGTTGGGTGAGATACTGCATCTCATGAATTTATTTATGTGATGTTTTGGTGTGTAAAACCGATCCAAACGTGCCCCAGACAGCTGATTTTGATTGACTTTAATCCATGTGTATTGCTTGCTGGTGGGATGAAAATTCCTCCAGATGTCAACCAGGTCAAAAGTGTTTAATACAGTGGCCAGCTCCCTAACAGATTTGGGATTGGGCTCCCCGTGGTTTCTATCATTAATAAAATCCATAGTGCAGTTAAAATCCCCTCCCAGTATGAGGACATGACCAGTATCACACTGCCTCAGCACCTGACTCAGCTTTTTAAAAAATAAAACTCGCTACCCCCAACATTAGGAGCATAAATATTAATTCAATTAATTAAAAAAAACACCATATTTTACTTCTACTTTTAAGAGTCTTCCTTGAACAATTTCATCTACTGCTAAGATTTCCACCTTAAAACCTGGAGAAAATAAAACAGCCACCCCTACACTGACATTTGAGCCGTGACTTAAAAACACAGTCCCCCTCCTCTCCACACTCAGACTAGTGCAGTCTGAGTGCGTCTCCTGCAATAAAATCACATTCGCTCGTTTACTATTTAAAAAATCAAATAGCTGCACTCTCTTATTAAAACCACTAAAGAATGAAGACAAAAATATAAACATTCCAGGTAAAATTAGCCATTAAAATTGATTAGAAGATCTCAACATTTTCTTCACTGAACTTTTTCAGTCTGAATCTTTTTTTTTTGGGATCAAATTCAGCTAAAGTTGCTTTCCTGATTACAACATTTGCAGAGTATAGAAAACATTTCTGGTCTGGGAAGAAGGATTTTACCTCTATTCATCTCTTACCCTTTGTTTTATCGAGGAAAGTGCTGATTGCTTTAATAGTATATAATTTGCCCTTAACGGTTTGGCTGGCCGAAATGTCAGAGAGCTGTAAGATGTCAGAGAAATTTCCATCTTCCTCTTCGCCCTCCTCGTATAGCGACATCTCCTGCTCGTCCGCCGATTCCTCTGCCTCTGCCACCACTGGCTCCTCCACCACCACCAGCTCCCCGAGCTGTGAGGAGATTCACCTCCGCTGACCCCACCCGTCACCTGAGCCTGAAATGCGGGATCAGTGGGCTGGGAATCACCTTCACCACCCTCCTCCGTCCGGCTGCTCTGTCCCACCGCAGTGCACGGTTGAGACCCTCCGCCGCTGCCGTGAGAAACCATAGGTCCCCAAATCGACTTCCCTCTGCCCGCCGTGTTGGCAGCAGCAGAGGACGCCTTCCTCTCTTTCAGCCACGGCTTCTTCCCCACCACCTTGAACTCTCCCTCCAGGTCAGCATCAGCTGATGCTGTAGCCTCTGGGTCAGCTGCAGACTCGCTGTTGGTGGGCTGTTACTGAGCTGAGTCGCCCGGTTCCAGTCGCTCTGTCTCTTCCACCCGCGCTCTCTGAACCACCTCGGCTACCTCCCCGTTGCCATTACTACTACCACTCGGACCTGCTTCTGCATTTAACTGTGGGCATGAATGTTTGAGGTGCCCCTGTTCCCCACAACGAAAACATTTCATTATGTCTGTACTTGAAAACACTACGTAGTCCCTGCCTTCAATGTTAAAACGCCATGCAACATTTAAAACAAGATCAGGATCGTTCAGAAGCACAAAAACTCTTCTGAGACATTACATGTTTAATTTCTGGTGCCTTGCAACTGAGTGGAATTTGTTTAAAAGGCGAAATTATTTTGCCGTATTGAGAGAGCTCTCTCTCAACTACAGCGTTATCAATAAATATTTGAAAGAATAACTTTAGTCAAAGGTGTAGATAGCATAACTGAAAATAATGAACCATTTATAATAAACCCTTCTTCCACAATTTTACTGACCAGATTTTCTTGACTCAGGAAAATAACTATTGCTTTGTTCATTCGTGAGGCAGATTTAATATATCCAAACCCAACTGACTTCCCCACCGCCAACAACACATCCTCCACAGAGACATCGGGGTCAGGTATACACCTGAACCCGTGTCTCCGAGTCAGCACCCCCATTCCACCTGAGTGGGAGCCCATCCCTGGGTGCACAAGCTGACTAAAACATTTGCAGATATTAAAACAAACTTATATAGAAAAAACGATTTATTATTTATATGTTTATTTAAACTATTTTAAAGTTACTAATACAGCTCACCGCTCGCACAGTTCACTGCTCCTTGCTCACAAGCCCCTCCCACAATCCCACAATCCAGAGAGAGAGAGAGAGAGAGAGAGAGAGAGAGCTTTATTGTTTAGAGTCAATATGCGAGCCTGAAAGTCTTTTCTCATGTAACAAATTAATACTTAATTTAAGCACCTGAATTAAACATCTTAGTTGCTTATTTCTTTGTAACTGTATTGGGTGCATTTCTTCTTGCTGAAAAAAATGTGTTAATGACGAATTGGAGTAAATAACTTTGAGAATTTACTCTCAATAACTTTTTCAAGATCTTCTTCTTCTTCTTCTTCTTCTTCTTCTTCTTCTTCTTCTTCTTCTTCTTCTTCTTCTCTTCTTCCTCCTCCTCTTCCTCCACCACGTAATTTCAACTGTCTGTCACCCTATATTATAGTTAATTATCAAACACGCATTCACATTGTATGCATTATTATCCACCTAGAACCAGCAGAGAATGATGCCTTTCCTATGATTAATAACTCAATTACTCTTTCTCGGTGACAAATCCCAAACAATTGTTAACCTTCGGAATGGCAGCTTTTGTTGACAGGACTAACAGCAAAAAACATTTTACGGGGCTGGGTGGAGACCGAGATACTCTTAGATCACACAGACATTATGGAAAGGCGTACTGCCAAACTACAACATGCCAGTGTAAAGACGGTGGCCGTCTGATCTGCTGCTTTTTCTTTTATTAAGAATGTTTTTTTATAGTTTCTCTTTTTGTCTTGTGAAAATTTTTTGCTTCATTTGTGTGGTTTTCTTTTTAGACCTCCCCCCCACCCCACTGCTATCTTATTTAAATTTAATAAAAATGTTAATAACTCAATCAGGGTCATGTTAGTGTCAGACAAGCCATATCCAACAGCCTGTGAAAGCGTGCTGTAACATGAGTACAGAGCACTGGGCAGGTAGCCTTTAATGGCACCAGTCAGCCCAGTTCTATTTTGATCTTTTAAACACATGTTGGCACCTGGGTGTCCTTGTACTCTGTGTGGAGCCAGGACATCTGTTTCAACTACCGGCTACTGCAATCATCAAACAGATAAATACTTCGTAAACCTTAAATAAACAGCGAGGTACTTGCATAGAACAACGGCATGCTCGTGTCAGGGTGCTTTGCCTCCTTCCAGATGAAGAAACGCTATCTATTGTTGGGTGACAGCTGTAAATATTAGAGTAAATGAAGGAGCAGGTGATACATTTTTTGGCTTCGGCTCCGACTAGTGATCTGAAGGAAATAAAACCTACGCTGAATGACACACTAACAATGTGTCAATGTCCCGCTCACTGTGGAACGTGATGAAAACCAAACGGATACGGGGAAAGCTGATTCAGTGAGGCACACTGAAAGTATCCCGCAAAAAAACCTAAACACATCAGCTGTACAAACCTTCCTTTTTATACATGGAAAGAGGCTCTGTTGACTTTGCATTCAGACGGATTAATACCCTGGTAAGGTATTTCTCTGCTTTCATATACTTGTCTCATAATCGTGTGTAAGCACGTTACATTTTTAACTGCTAATTCTTGTCGTATTATATGTAGGTTGCCTATAGTACACAAACATCACAGTATCTAATTACAGCATGTATTATTATTGGGTCATTATAAAGTTTACTGGCCGTCGACAAGTCAAACCTTGAGCAAGCAGAAACAGCTGGCAATGGTTTCATGTTACACTGTGATGCCATAAACCTCCAGCTAACAACCTCCAGAATCTGCTCAGAGCAATAAAAAGACTGAACTTCTGTTGCCACTTGTTCTAACCAATTGGTTCAGGACACTTCCTTTGTAAAGCTGAGGGAACACAAAGCCACTTTTTTTCAGAAACAGTGGCTTGGAACATGGCTCCAGACTTAGTTTGAGGCAACTTTGCTGTATCAAACCCCAAGTCTCCCCTGGTGTGCCATCCAGTGGCCTGAAACCTCGTCTCCTGAAACCAAGTTCCAAGTTTCTTGGGATAGTTTAGACAAAGAAGTCAAATTGTCATGAATGGTGTCGACATTTGTCCAAATGCAGCTAATTATAAATATTGTTGAAAAATGATCAATGCTGAAGATTTGCCACAATTCCAGCATATCTTATCTTGCTTATGGATGTCATCCTGTGCATAGAATATACAACAGAGGGGGGTCCCTGAGTGGCTCACCTAGTAAAAGCTCACCTAGTTAAATTGGGAAGAAATTGGGGTAAAATAATTGGGCACTGTAAGTTAAAAAAAAAAAAAAAAAAAAAAAGATGTTTAAAGTAGTTCATGAGTACAAGCTTTATTTTTGTGATTTATAATGAGTTAATACAGTACCTCGTTTGTATAAAACACTACAGGCATCGAGCAGCACGTAATTCCTTCTGATTTCGATTTCTACTACAGTACTGAGACATGCCTGGTGAATGGGTAAGCCCAGTGTTCTTCAGTAACTATGGCAGCGGACTGCCCATAGACGCCACTGCTGTTTGACATTCCTTTTCCCGCCCTTCCTCTTTGATATCCTCTCCCTTACCAAACCCATTGAAAGGCTGTGTGTAGTTCTCAAATGCTAATCCTGCCTTCCAGCAAGGCGCGTCTACAAGCTTTCACCTGCCATGCATCAACGCAGAAGACATTTCTGGATGTTATTTGGGAAGACATGGAAGACATTTAAAATGCATACAGTACTGTGGCAGGGTGGCGAAATACATAACCAAAAATAACAAAGCATGCACACACAAACAAAAAGGCTTGATGGCCAAACAAACAAATAGAACATGAAAAATAAAACAAATATCAGCTGTAATGCAGCCAAACGGATAGCAATTGTTGATCTTACTTTGTGATGGATCTCTCTCTCACTCTCGCAGTGCTCAGCTGCTGCACTTTTTATACATGTGGCCGTCCTCAAATTGGCAAACAATTAACCAATTTGAAGACGGCCACATTCTGCACGTGCTCTTTTTATGTTGCATTATGTTGATGTGGTTTTGGGTTGGCAGGGAAGCAGACAATTATTTTCCCTGCCAACCCAAAACCACATCAACGTAAATCAACATACAATTAAATAATAACAATAATACTTCACAATAATAATACAAATAAGCATAGGGGCGGCCGTACCCCATCACAAGTACTTAGCAGCGCGATGACTAACAATCCTACACCCTGAAACAGGTTTGTATTATAAAAACCTTTTAGATGCCATTCAAATGGCACTATGACTTAAGAGTTACAGCATACCCTGCAGTGTTTACAAGAAATGCATTATGTTTTATTTTAGTGTGTTAAACTGAGGGAATATGAAGCCCCTTTCTGGCTTAGAACTTAGTTTCAGGCCACTGCATTACACACCAGGGGAGACTTGGGGTTTGATGCAGCAAAGTTGCCTCAAACTAGGTCTCCTGGTCTCCTGGAACCAGGTTTAAAGCCACAGTTCCTGAAGAAGTGGATTTGTGTTCCCTCAGCTTTAGAACAACTGTAAGTATTTAATAGAAACATATAAAGTCTGTCGCTGTATACAATCTCAGGGGGCTTGGTGGTGTAGCAGGCTGATTGACAAGCCCTCATGTCTTTATTCTCTGGAGGCTTGGGTTTGAGTCTTGTTTGGGTAACAGCTTGGTCCTCAGTGGGCACGAGTCTTCACAAAACCAGTCTCTGCTGGAGAGAGATCCAGGACTGAATGGCAGGCACGGAGTGCTCAGGTCAGGATTGAGGTGTGCTTGCAAAAGCTTCCTTGAATACAATCACTGGCAGAAAAACACTTTTTTAATGCAGGTGACACATTTAATCCTGTAAATGGAGAATGGAAACTTGTATCAGACATGAAACTAAACAGAATACAACTCACAGTCATTTCACAGTCAAATCGCTTGCTTCAACTCTCAAGACCCACTTGTTCTCTCTTGCTTTCAATGCTCTTTAAGCCGGATATCTGTTATTAGCGGTTGCCTAAATTGCTATTTCAGGCTTTTCACTCTATCTTAATTGTATAATTCTGCTTGACATACGCATCCACAATGTTTAGAATTCACATCCAAGCCTTGTATTTAATGTATTATGCCTATATTTAATGTATTTGCATTGTTTTTTACTGTGGTATTTAATGTGCTGTGCCCTGTATTTCACTGTTTTTAATGTATTATGTAGCAGCAGTGTGGAGTAGTGGTTAGGGCTCTGGACTCTTGACTGGAGAGTCGTGGGTTCAATCCCAGGTGGGGGACACTGCTGCTGTACCCTTGAGCAAGGTACTTTACCTAGATTGCTCCAGTAAAAACCCAACTGTATAAATGGGTAATTGTATGTAAAAATAATGTGATATCTTGTAACAATTAATAATTGAAAATAATAATTGTTCCTCACTATCTTGTAAAGTGCTTTGTGATGGTGGTCCACTATGAAAGGCGCTATATAAATATTGATTGATTTCTGGTTTGGTTACTTTATTTATTTATTTTTTTCTGACAATTTTGCATAAATAGCTTTGAGAATCTAGCCTGATGTGTTGCATATGAGAATGATGACTTTTGATTGTGGGCACACCACTGGGTTTTAATTGGCCATTTCAACTCAGATGAAACCATTCCACTGATGAAGGCAATGGCTGAAACACTGAAAACAATATGGTGGTCAGTAGACCTTCATGTGTATTGTGACAGAGAGAGGAAGAATTTGAACTGTAAATCTCCCTCCCGACCAGAAAGGGCGCTGTGTAAGGTTGGTGGTATGCAACCTCCTAAATAGGCAGCCTTGACGGTAGGCGGAAACCAGAAGGTGACCATATTAGCGGGGCAGAGTTGCACGCATACCGGAAAGACTCTATTGTAGTCAGCTGCGGGGCGGCCCTTTATTGGAGAAACCATGGCGACGGGTTGGTTGCAGGAAGGTGTTTTTGGGTACAAAGGGGAAGCAGCTATGTCAGTACTACACCCTTGCACTGAATTCTTAATACAGCTGGAGCGTGTGTTTGTTATTGTTTTCTGTTCTGGGTTCTAGAGGAGGAGTAAGTGTCGGGATCTGCAGCCACGGAGCCAGCACTAGACCCGGAGCACGTCCCTTGCGACACAGCACAGCACCAGCACTCACCACGATCCCCGGAGGAACGGAGCACAGTTTCATGCACAGAGGATTGTGGTTTAGGAGTGTCTTTCTTTTATTTTACAGGACTGTAAACCTGCCGTGTCATCCCCCCCTAGACATTTTTGGTAACATCCTTTTGTCTGGACATTGCATTGCATACTGATCACAATATCCATACTTGTGTACCAAACAGAGACCTAGCTGGAAAGCTAAGAGATTGAAAGCATGGCCCAGTCAATGCATCTCTTGATATCCAGTAGCAATGCCATTCACAGTCTCGGGGCTTCTAAGTAGCTGTAGAACCCTTCACCCTTTGTACACAAACTGACAAGGACGATTCACAAGCCTTCATCCTGGGAATGCAAGCTGGAATACATGGGAACAGTAGTTTGGAAAAACATGCCGGACCGAAGCTATTTTCAGCTTAAGCTGAGGGAACACGAGACCGGGAGACTTAGTTTGAGGCAACTTTGTTCTTTGGTGTGCCATGCAGTGGCCTGAAACCTTGTCTCCTGAAACCAAGCTCTAAGCCAGAAAGTGGCTTCATGTTCCCTTTCAATTTGAAGCTATAAACACTGTACAACTGCACTCTGTTTAAAAAATATATACAGTATATATTGTATTTTCAACAACCTACATCACCTGGCGACTGTAGTCTGCATCTTAACCCTACAGCGTTGCTATTTTATGTGTCTTTTTTCCTCTGCTATTTGCAGTTATAAAAAAAAAGAAAAAAGAGAAAAGAGAGACGCATCATTCCTCCACCAGGACCCGGCACTGCCACAAAAAATGTAAATAAATAATAAACCCTACCCCTTCAGCTTCTGCTGGGTGTGTGTGTGTGAGTGTGTGTTTTCTTTCACTACTTTGCAGTTTAAAAAAACAAAAAACAAATGTGTGCTTCCTCCACTGGGCTTGGTTCTACTAGCACGCGGTCCAGACCCAACTGTCTGTAGACGGTGCTCCACACCGCTGCAATCTATGCTCTGCCCTGGTTGTCCAGACTAAACACCCAGCCCAGAACCCTTAGTGCTTGCGCTTTCGGTGTTCGGTGCCCTCAGTGCCCTCGGTGCCCTTGGTGGCTCGGTACCCCAGAGCCTCGGTGCTTTAGCGCCCTCGGTGCTTAGACACTCCCTGCATCGGTGCCCTCAGTGCATCAGTGCCTCAGACCCTCGGCAGCCTCAGTGCCCCACAGCCTTGGCGCCACGGTGCTTGGGTGCCCTCGGTGCTCACACCTCCTTTGTGTCAGATGCCTGGGTATGCAGCATGCCTCTTCCGCCTTAGGGGACGAGACATTCTGCACAATCTGCGCAGCTTCCCAGCGCAGGAGCCTCACAGTGTTCACTGGTGCTGCTTCCTCAGCCAGCTCAGCTGAGCTCTCTGCAGCGTTGGGAGCCCCGTCCTACCCCTTCCTCCATCTGCCTTCGAGCCCTTCGCAGAGCATACCCTGCGCGCTGGCTCCAGCCCATCGAGCTCGCAGCCGCTCAAAGTCTCCTTCAAGGAGCAGTAAACGGGCGTGTGGAAGGGTGGTGGGTAATTCACTGACACACGGGAGACACAGGTGATTTTGACAGCACCGCACAGGTGCCCAGTTTTATTTAAGTGGGGCAGTTCCACGTTCTGGCCCGCAGAGGGCGCTGTTGTCTGTGGTCTGCCTATCAACAATGATAGACAGAACCACAGAGATACCAGGGATGGTACCTTTCTAAATTAGATGTGCACTCGCAGGTGCTCAAACACAAAAATAAGCAAAAGGAGAAAAGAACAAGGAAAATAAAACACATTAATCAAAACTACAAACAAAGGTGCTGCACTCGGCAGCTTCACCCCGACCGTCGCTACCCAAGACGGTCCGGTCTCCGTCCTACCCTCGCCGCTCCCTCAGACTGCTAAAACAAATACTGATGGGGTCTGCCCACGGTTTCCCCGCTAACCCTGTTTCCTTTCCTTTCTTTTCTTTTCTTTTTCTTTTTATTTCTTTTGGGTTTTCCTCCCCGGCCGTGTTAGGGATCAGTGCGTCCGACGTCCGTTTTCTCTCAAAAGGGCAGACCTGAGGGAACAGCAGAATGTTATTTTATAGGGCTAGCAATCCCCCAAGACCCGCCGCTCAGCCATTCAGAGAGAGGGAAAGCCCGCACACACACTCTCCCACCTCTCCATGTCACTGCCATGACTGACAGGCGAATATTGACGGGCTGCTGCCCTCTTCCTGCAGCACTTCGAACACATCAGAAGAGTCAGTACAGGTCTCCCCCTGTTACAGGGCGAGACACTTGAGGCAGGCAAAGGACATCGCCGAACTGAAGAGCCAGATGGCTCAGGTTTTGGAGTACCTGGTCAGGCAGCAGACTCTTCCCCCTGCCCCAGCTCCAACTCTGGCACCTGCCTCGGACCCGACCCCGCCCTCACCGGTGGTTGCCCCAGACGTCTCAGAGCAAGACGTGGCGATAAGCTACGTCATGGGTCCTCTTTAGAGGAGCTTCATTGACTGATATTTGTACTGTGGCTAGCTGGGCTACTCTGCATACATTTACCAGGTTCTACCGACTTAACGTGGTAGATCCCTCCATGCCTTCATTAGGCACAAGAGTCCTTGAGGTTGCACGCTCGCACCACAAACATTAGTTTGGCGGTTGCAAGACGTCCCTCATCTGCCGTCTCCCCTCACGCTCCCTCGCAACGGCTTTGATATACTTTCCCAAAAGTATTGTTGTTGGTCGCCTTCGAATTGAAAGGGAACTTTAGTGAGGTGACATCACTCACATTCGCGGGATCGACGCAAAACAGAATGTGATCTCTGCGGACTGACTACTTATTTCCTCGGTAGGCGGGACCGAGGACGCCGGAGGGGCCTATTGGCAACTCTGACATAAAATGCTCAGTAAATACCTGACCTGTGGCAGGCATATCCCAAAACTATTGTTGTTGGCCGTCTTCTCTTTCAGGGAACCAGGGTTACATCCGTAACCTAACATTCCCACAGCTTTAAAAAATAAGTAGCTTCAAATATCATTTTAATTTCTTTTTTTTATGGAGGGAGCTGAGAGGCTTTTGAATCTTCACTCCTGTAAAAACAAAGGTACAGAGAGTTCATTGCCAGGTTGAGTAGTTTGGCCTGAGCCAAGCAGCATTGAATCTCTGTATTGCGTAAGAAAAGCTAGTTCTTACCGCTCTGTCGAGCCCAGCAGATGTATAGAGTTTAGTGAGCGACTCCTCGCTAGCAGGGTAGCAACACTTGTACAGCAAACTTTCACTTTGTTAGGAGTTTTGGCTTTCCTTTTGACTATTTGTGAAAGTTTGTCTAGCAGAGCTACCATTAGCTCATTGCACTGTAATTGATTCAAAGAAGATTGTGTAAACGATTGGAAATAAATAGCAGCGTTTCAACTGCAATCCCAGTCTCTCTGTGATTCTACAAGATGACCCTGATACCCTCTCACACTGCCATAAACAGACTTTAATGTATGTAGTCTAGATCGTCCAAAGTGTCTTTATATTTGTAAGTGTAAGCAAAATGGCTGTGCACTAGATGGCGCTGACTCTTACTTCTATAAAGACACTTGCTGCTCTAGCCTGTGAAACATATATCAGTGGCACTCAATTGGAACTAAAGAGCAGTTTATAAACACTGGTGAAACCTAAAAATAAAACCACTGTATTTGAAAAACAATGCCGTAACAACCATCAAGAATAAGGTCAAGAAGATAGTAAAATAAAAACTACTATTCTTTTAAATAACTGCACACAGTTAGCTCAGGTTTTGTTTTAAAATCTACAGTAGGGATACTTGTGCCTTAATGTTGAATTAAATCTGATGGTTGTACACAGCTGAGTAATGATCATCTCATTCAGACTGATGTACTCATCCCCATCTCTCCCTGATATTGGAAAGTTAATAGACAGTGTGCCCTGAACTGCTATTGCTAGTGTATCTCCTGTATTAGATTTTTCACATGACACATTAACTCATACTAGCAATGTTCCTGTTGTTTTTGCAAAGGTTTCATTTAGATTGCATTTATCTTACTTGGATTTACTGTTTATCTATCTTGCGGTTTCGTTTTTGTGTAATTCTATGCACAGCACCTGCTGAGTCCCTGTGACAGAAATACAATGAGTTTTGGTTGTAAATCTCCCTCCCGACCGGTAAGGGCGCGAAGCAGCGAGAACAGAGTTCTTTGGACGGGTTGGTCTGACAGTTCTTTCCCCGGGTCGGGAAGTTGGCCAGTCTGGATGAAGGCGAGACTTTGTTGCAAGAATGCATTGACCCAGAAGATAAACGATGTGGCAGCCGCAGATTGGAGAGGCGGTTGCACTCATTTACCAAGGAGTCTTGTGTGACGGCATAAAAGGGGGCGGAGAATCACAATCTGTTCATTCACTTGGTTTGTGGTTTTTAAACCTAGAAGGACGATGAGAAGGACAGCAATTCCTTCTTCAATTTCAGTATCTCCCGTATGATATTTATAATGCACATTTTTATTATGCATGCAGTACTTTACACTTTTCTCTATTAAATGTCATTTGCCATGTGTCTGCCCAGTTCTGAAGCTGTCTAGATAATTTTGAATGACCTTTGCTGCTGCAACAGCGTTTGCCACTCCTCCTATTTTTGTGTCGTCTGCAAATTTAACAAGTTTGCTTAGAATCTAAATCATTAATGTAGATTAGGAACAGCAGAGGACCTAATACTGATCCCTGTGGTAAACCACTGGTTACCTCGCTCCATTTTGAGGTTTCTCCTCTAATAAGTACTTTCTGTTTTCTACATGTTAACCACTCCCTAATCCATGTGCATGCATTTCCTTGAATCCCTACTGCGTTCAGTTTGAGAATGAATCTTTTATGCAGGACTTTGTCAAAAGCTTTCTGGAAATTTAAATAAACCATGTCTTTGCAATTATCCATTGTTGATGTTGCATCCTCAAAAAAATCAAGCAGGTTAGTTAGACACGATCTCCCTTTCCTAAAACCATGCTGACTGTCTCCCAGGATATTGTTACCATATAGGTAATTTTCCATTTTGGATCTTATTATATTTTCCATAAGTTTACATATAATCGAAGTGATGGCTGCTTTTAAAGAACTCCTGTTTGACACTTCCGTTCTTACCAGGTTAATTACAATACTATATGTAAAACGCAAATATGTCTGCCCTGCTCCTTTAACCACACCATCCAAGCAAACAATGTGTGTGCTTGTTTGGTGCTCCCTCTGATTTCTATTAGCATTGAGCATGTTTGCATGAAGGGGATATTATATATAACTTGGGACAAGCTATCAAGAGATATGCAAAGTGTCGGTGGTTCTCTCAAAACCTCACATGTAACACCTACAGAACATACAAGTTTAGGACAGGTACGATTTATGAAATGACTTCATTCTCCATTTAACGGATCTAGACAAGAACCAAGATCTGTCAAAGTTAACCTGCACTATTTCAGATCTTACAATTGGTACCACCTGTGTGAAGGTGGAATTTCATGTTTCAGTATAAGCTGTTGAGGGAAGCTGGCCAGCCTCTTTTATCATTGTCTACTACAGATTTAACTTAAGACAGTTTCTTGTAAAGCTCAGAATTTATGGAATGCTCTGGCCTTATTCTTGAGTTTTCCTATTTTACAATCAAAACTGCATTTTCTTTGTGTCCTCCCCTATGGAAAAAACATATTTTTAATATATGGTAGAAAATTATGATCCTATATTTTTCATACATAGAAATTGGCCCCTTTTTATATATATTGGCCCCTTTTTAAAACTATATGGGATATATTTTAAATATATGGGATATATTTTAAATATATTTCAGTCTGTAATCCATATATTTATTTTATATGTTGAAAATATATGGTGCACCATATATTTTCATTAGTCTGTAATCCATATTAATTAAATATATGGCTTACAGACTAAAATATAGTTTAAATATAGCCCATATATTATAAATATATAAAAAATTTCTAAAATTCTAAATTTCTAAATTTCTAAATTTCTAAAATTTCAATTTCTATATATGAAAAATATAAGGATCATACTATTCTACCATATATTAAAAAATACATGTTTGTTCCATATGGGCTTTTGTTCTCTCTAATTTGTATAAATGTTTTATTTTTTTATAGATTGTTTTTAATTGTATTTTTAATTCTTAGTTTCTCAATTAAAACCACATTTTGTATCTCTTTTTTTCATTTCTGTTTGATCAAATTCTGTATTGGACTGTCTTTAATTTAATGGTTTAATTGTACGTGTGTGTGTGCGTGTGTGCGTGCGTGTGTGCATGTGTGTGTGTGTGAAGCGCTTTGGGATACATGTGATGAAAGGTGCTACAGAAATGTTTACATGCTCTGCGATTCAGAATATGTTGAAACCACCTCTATTTTCACCACAACTGAAGCTCAGTGACTTAATGTATCCATGTGAAGTGTCCTGTCACGATGATGAAGGCAGGGCAGCTGGAGACAGCTCTCCAGGGATACTAGATTTATTCTGCAACAGAAAGCAGGAAACAAAACAAAATTGGGAAAAGCACGAGAGACCAGCATAGTAAATTAAAACGAAATGTCTCCAAAAATGTTTTTAAACCATTCAACTTTTTTTTTTAGTTTTTGATTGCTTTGATCTTCCATGTAAACATAAGAACATAAGAAAATTTACAAACGAGAGGAGCCCATTCAGCCCATCTTGCTCATTTGGTTGTTAGTAGCTTATTGATCCCAGAATCTCATCAAGCAGCTTCTTGAAGGATCCCAGGGTGTCAGCTTCAACAACATTACTGGGGAGTTGGTTCCAGACCCTCACAATTCTCTGTGTAAAAAAGTGCCTCCTATTTTCTGTTCTGAATGCCCCTTTATCTAATCTCCATTTGGTCCTTGTTTCTTTTTCAGGTCGAAAAAGTCACCTGGGGTCGACATTGTCAATACCTTTTTGAATTTTGAATGCTTGAATCAGATCGCCGCGTAGTCTTCTTTGTTCAAGACTGAATAGATTAAATTCTTTTAGCCTGTCTGCATACAACATGCCTTTTAAACCCGGGATAATTCTGGTTGCTCTTCTTTGCACTCTTTCTAGAGCAGCAATATCCTTTTTGTAACGAGGTGACCAGAAGTGAACACAATATTCTAGGTGAGGTCTTACTAATGAATTGTAAAGTTTTAACATTAATTCCCTTGATTTAAATTCAACACTTCTCACAATATATCTGAGTCATTTGCCATATGTCTGCCCAGTTCTGAATGCTGTCTAGATCATTTTGAATGACCTTTGCTGCTGAAACAGTGTTTGCCACTCCTCCTATTTTTGTGTTTTGTGTCAGAAAACATACCTGCATTTAGATGTTTTACAATTTATTGTTATCTTTAATTCAGAGAGATTTTCATAATGGCATCATTTCAATCTTTATACAAGTTTCCCATATAACCATAGGAAAAGCATGTTAAAACTGCAAAAATACTATGCAAAAATACTGTGCGAAAATACTATGCAAAAATACTGTGCAAAAATACTATGCAAAAATACTGTGCAAAAATACAATGCAAAAATACTGTGGTAAATGTTTCTAAGGGAATGGACAGTGAATGGACTTTGATTGTCTTTACAGAAAAATCCTAAAGAGTTGACAAAGTTAACCCTAGCCAACACTGAAACAGGACACAGTTGGAGGACACGTTGATACAGACATAGGACAGAGAATAGGAGACACTTCTTCACACAGAGAGTGGTCAGGGTATGAAATGTGTTACCTAGCCTTGTTGTTGATGCTGAATCACTGGGATCCTTTAAGACCCATCTTGAGAAGGATTCAAGAGCAACCACCTACTAGGAACCGGACCAGCTGATGGACCGAATAGCCTCACTTGTTCTTAAATGTTCTTATGTCCTTATGTGTACAGATGTCAGTGAATAAATTACAAGCAAAATCCAGTAGCAGGACATGTTGAATGTGCTGTATATAAATTACATTTGATATATCTGAACATTGCAGGTTTTGGCCTGATATTCTAAACTACTTGTACCAGTCTAAATCGATTACAGCACATTTCTCCCAAATAACCTAAGACCAATCCTGGTGACAAACTAAATGCCTTTCCAAATAAATAAATTAATTTAAAGAAGAATCGCTGTTGTGGTCAAGGCTAAAACTGGAACTCTGCACTGAAAAGGATTCAAAGGCCCTACAGATGGAAATTTACTTGATGGCTTAATAAAGCTGAGCGAAATGCCTCCTGTTAGTGTGCCAGTTTGGGGTTTGAGAACTGAAAAACTTGGTTTGCGGGCATGTCACAAAATATCAGCTACACAGGTAAACCACGATCTGCTCTGATCCAGACAACCCCCTGACCTCTCATCTCCTTCTGGATCGTGTTTCATCGGCAGGTTTCCAACCATTACATCCCCAGGGACTGTTGCCTGGTTTTGCAGAGGGTTGCTGCTCTATGTGTGACAGACCAGTAGAAGCCACAATGCTATGTCTCAGCAGTGCACAAGATTTGTAACACTGACTTAAACTAATTTGAGGACCTTGATATTCTTTGTTGTATATTCTGACCAGTACATTATTCTCTTTATAATTCTCAAAGCTCAATTTAAAGAAAGAAAAATAGAAAACAAAAGGCAGATTTGTGCTTATCAAACACACAATGCTGGCTCCTGTAGGAACAATTCAATAATTGATAATTCAGAGTTTATCTGGGTTGATTAGTTCTCTTATTAATAATATTTAATTGACGTGTTACAAAGATCGAGGATTTACTATGAACACACATACACGCGAGACACAAGTAATGTTTAATCAATAGTAATATTTTATTAAGTATACAAGTCAGAAAGTAACTCTCTTAGTCTCTAAGCACAAAACACAAGTCAAAAGCTTTCACTGCATTTATGTGGCTAGCAGGGCAATTGAAATATGACACTGCCTATCTCCTCACACACAAAGTAGCAACTTCCTCAGACCAAGCAAGCTGTGATAGAGCTAATAACTTGCTCACACACACTCAGCCTAAACTGAAATGATGCAGACAATCTCAATCAGACAATTGGAAACTCAATCTGTTGAAGTGTCCAGTACAAAAGGCTCTCTCCTCTCAGCAACAAAGTCTTCAATCCCACATTGGATCAAACTCAGCAATAAAGCTTTCAATTCTCGATAGAATCAACAAACAGTTGCAACAAAGTCTTCAGTCCTCGGTAAAGGATCCACAACAGCGCCCATCCGCTTCGCTGAATCTTTTAGCTACAGAGGTAGCAGGGCACAATTTCTTTTGGATACTGTGGTTTTAGGTGTACAGCAGACCCAGATTGGTTTGTCTGATAACAGTTGCTGTAAGTTTTACGGCAGTCCTCCAGCCGGGCCTCAGTCTCGTTGCTTGTGGTCGTTGACTTGCTTGCAGCTTGCTTCCTCTTCTTGGGTCTGTTTTCAGGCAGAGTCCCGGAGTTGAAGCTTCGCTTAACAGAGTGACAGCACCTTGTTTAGCATTCAATGTGGAGCATAAAATGTTTAGTTTTGCTTGGATATTTATAGTTTTTTTACTCTGCTGAGTAGCTACTTTCATGAGGTCATTTGTGTATCTTGACTCTTTAAACTCCCAGTCCTTTGATGTTTTAATGTCCTTTTCCACTGGGACATCACTAGTTTATGTCTTCCTTGCGTCAAAACGATTGTTTTTGCACATGTGAATTATCTGTACATAATTCACCTAATGCACGCGCCACCTAGCCCTGGTCACCTCGTTCAGTAGGTCACACAGTTCAGTATGTCTGAAAGAAAGAGGCCTCTTCTCAAGACACAGCAGTTTGCCCTGTTTCTCAAGACACACAGTTTCATTGATTAATCCAGTTACATTTCAATACAAGTTCATGTATTATTGTCACATTCAGGGAATATGCCCCACACTCCAGTAACGAAAGGAAGGTACTGCTTGTTGATAATATGCCAGTCAGGCACAATCCATCCTTCATTGTCAACGTTATCAGCAGTGATCTCCCAGAAGCAGCTTGGGAGGTGACAGCTGCATGTCATCAAACGTTTAGTTCACGAGAGGAGCTTGACTCACAACACACCATGATATAAAAGCAGAAAGAAGTACAAAACAATCACATCATCACTACACCTGCGCAGTGCAACCCACTTTGCCACAGTCATTAAAACTCAGGTGAGTAACTTTTACCAGTGTTCTTTTGATTATCTTATTTGTGATACCATGTTACATTTACATACACAAAAATTAAAACTACCCAAACACTAATAAAAACAAATATCAAGTTTACAAATATTTCTTTTCCCTTTTGACTTTTGCTAAGACATGAAACCAATGAAATATATATATATATATATATATATATATATATATATATATATATATATATATATATATATATATATATATATATATATTTAACACTAGAACCGCCATGCAAGTCAGTTTGACCCATTTTGCATTTAAAATGTTAATTACTCTTCTGTTGTAAATCGTATGTGTATGTCCATTTTTGACTTTTCCTATATATGTGTATTAAATATCCTGACGCGTATGATAGCCAGAATCGCAAAAATTATAAAGTTATAAACAGTTCTACCTAGAACCGCCACATGGGTCAATGTGACCCATGCATTACAATACATCTCATTTCTTTTTTTAATATAACGTAAGATATTCTATTTTTTGTAAATGCAACAAACAAGACAGGTTTCTTCCTCCTAACACATGTTTTTTTCAAGCCTTTCTTTGTTTGTAGACTGACTATGAGACAGAGATTGTTATGATTGTGGATTTGTCAAGATGCCAAATCAGTGAAAGCCTATTGCTTGTGTTTCAATGTACCTGGGAGACATCAATCCTTCATTTTGTTCCACAAATGCAACTGGGAATATATCAGAAAGACATATTTAATTTTGAAAGTAGTCATTTTGATTGGAATATGGCAAGCTGCACTCAGATGCATACAGCAAACTGAAATGGCAGGTAGGATAACAACTTATGTGCCTAATATGAAACGTATGTTATATATTATTTTTATATTACTTTTAGAAAAAAAGTCAGTTTTACAGGTTTGCAGACCTGCCAACCTTGACATTTTTTTGAGTAGCACTCTTTCACACAGACATCTCGGGGGTCCGGGGCTTCCCCAGAATTGTTTTAGGGTATAAAACAGCTAAATGCTACACTCTATGCAAAAATACTGTGCAAAAATACAATGCAAAAATACTGTGGTAAATGTTTCTAAGGGAATGGACAGTGAATGGACTTTGATTGTCTTTACAGAAAAATCCTAAAGAGTTGACAAAGTTAACCCTAGCCAACACTGAAACAGGACACAGTTGGAGGACACGTTGATACAGACATAGGACAGAGAATAGGAGACACTTCTTCACACAGAGAGTGGTCAGGGTATGAAATGTGTTACCTAGCCTTGTTGTTGATGCTGAATCACTGGGATCCTTTAAGACCCATCTTGAGAAGGATTCAAGAGCAACCACCTACTAGGAACCGGACCAGCGCTGATGGACCGAATAGCCTCACTTGTTCTTAAATGTTCTTATGTCCTTATGTGTACAGATGTCAGTGAATAAATTACAAGCAAAATCCAGTAGCAGGACATGTTGAATGTGCTGTATATAAATTACATTTGATATATCTGAACATTGCAGGTTTTGGCCTGATATTCTAAACTACTTGTACCAGTCTAAATCGATTACAGCACATTTCTCCCAAATAACCTAAGACCAATCCTGGTGACAAACTAAATGCCTTTCCAAATAAATAAATTAATTTAAAGAAGAATCCGCTGTTGTGGTCAAGGCTAAAACTGGAACTCTGCACTGAAAAGGATTCAAAGGCCCTACAGATGGAAATTTACTTGATGGCTTAATAAAGCTGAGCGAAATGCCTCCTGTTAGTGTGCCAGTTTGGGGTTTTGAGAACTGAAAAACTTGGTTTGCGGGCATGTCACAAAATATCAGCTACACAGGTAAACCACGATCTGCTCTGATCCAGACAACCCCCCTGACCTCTCATCTCCTTCTGGATCGTGTTTCATCGGCAGGTTTCCAACCATTACATCCCCAGGGACTGTTGCCTGGTTTTGCAGAGGGTTGCTGCTCTATGTGTGACAGACCAGTAGAAGCCACAATGCTATGTCTCAGCAGTGCACAAGATTTGTAACACTGACTTAAACTAATTTGAGGACCTTGATATTCTTTGTTGTATATTCTGACCAGTACATTATTCTCTTTATAATTCTCAAAGCTCAATTTAAAGAAAGAAAAATAGAAAACAAAAGGCAGATTTGTGCTTATCAAACACACAATGCTGGCTCCTGTAGGAACAATTCAATAATTGATAATTCAGAGTTTATCTGGGTTGATTAGTTCTCTTATTAATAATATTTAATTGACGTGTTACAAAGATCGAGGATTTACTATGAACACACATACACGCGCAGACACAAGTAATGTTTAATCAATAGTAATATTTTATTAAGTATACAAGTCAGAAAGTAACTCTCTTAGTCTCTAAGCACAAAACACAAGTCAAAAGCTTTCACTGCATTTATGTGGCTAGCAGGGCAATTGAAATATGACACTGCCTATCTCCTCACACACAAAGTAGCAACTTCCTCAGACCAAGCAAGCTGTGATAGAGCTAATAACTTGCTCACACACACTCAGCCTAAACTGAAATGATGCAGACAATCTCAATCAGACAATTGGAAACTCAATCTGTTGAAGTGTCCAGTACAAAAGGCTCTCTCCTCTCAGCAACAAAGTCTTCAATCCCACATTGGATCAAACTCAGCAATAAAGCTTTCAATTCTCGATAGAATCAACAAACAGTTGCAACAAAGTCTTCAGTCCTCGGTAAAGGATCCACAACAGCGCCCATCCGGCCGCTGAATCTTTTAGCTACAGAGGTAGCAGGGCACAATTTCTTTTGGATACTGTGGTTTTAGGTGTACAGCAGACCCAGATTGGTTTGTCTGATAACAGTTGCTGTAAGTTTTACGGCAGTCCTCCAGCCGGGCCTCAGTCTCGTTGCTTGTGGTCGTTGACTTGCTTGCAGCTTGCTTCCTCTTCTTGGGTCTGTTTTCAGGCAGAGTCCCGGAGTTGAAGCTTCGCTTAACAGAGTGACAGCACCTTGTTTAGCATTCAATGTGGAACGCAAAATGTTTAGTTTTGCTTGGATATTTATAGTTTTTTTACTCTGCTGAGTAGCTACTTTCATGAGGTCATTTGTGTATCTTGACTCTTTAAACTCCCAGTCCTTTGATGTTTTAATGTCCTTTTCCACTGGGACATCACTAGTTTATGTCTTCCTTGCGTCAAAACGATTGTTTTTGCACATGTGAATTATCTGTACATAATTCACCTAATGCACGCGCCACCTAGCCCTGGTCACCTCGTTCAGTAGGTCACACAGTTCAGTATGTCTGAAAGAAAGAGGCCTCTTCTCAAGACACAGCAGTTTGCCCTGTTTCTCAAGACACACAGTTTCATTGATTAATCCAGTTACATTTCAATACAAGTTCATGTATTATTGTCACATTCAGGGAATATGCCCCACACTCCAGTAACGAAAGGAAGGTACTGCTTGTTGATAATATGCCAGTCAGGCACAATCCATCCTTCATTGTCAACGTTATCAGCAGTGATCTCCCAGAAGCAGCTTGGGAGGTGACAGCTGCATGTCATCAAACGTTTAGTTCACGAGAGGAGCTTGACTCACAACACACCATGATATAAAAGCAGAAAGAAGTACAAAACAATCACATCATCACTACACCTGCGCAGTGCAACCCACTTTGCCACAGTCATTAAAACTCAGGTGAGTAACTTTTACCAGTGTTCTTTTTGATTATCTTATTTGTGATACCATGTTACATTTACATACACAAAAATTAAAACTACCCAAACACTAATAAAAACAAATATCAAGTTTACAAATATTTCTTTTCCCTTTTGACTTTTTGCTAAGACATGAAACCAATGAAATATATATATATATATATATATATATATATATATATATATATATATATATATATATATATATATATATATTTAACACTAGAACCGCCATGCAAGTCAGTTTGACCCATTTTGCATTTAAAATGTTAATTACTCTTCTGTTGTAAATCGTATGTGTATGTCCATTTTTGACTTTTCCTATATATGTGTATTAAATATCCTGACGGCGTATGATAGCCAGAATCGCAAAAATTATAAAGTTATAAACAGTTCTACCTAGAACCGCCACATGGGTCAATGTGACCCATGCATTACAATACATCTCATTTCTTTTTTTAATATAACGTAAGATATTCTATTTTTTTGTAAATGCAACAAACAAGACAGGTTTCTTCCTCCTAACACATGTTTTTTTTCAAGCCTTTCTTTGTTTGTAGACTGACTATGAGACAGAGATTGCTATGATTGTGGATTTGTCAAGATGCCAAATCAGTGAAAGCCTATTGCTTGTGTTTCAATGTACCTGGGAGACATCAATCCTTCATTTTGTTCCACAAATGCAACTGGGAATATATCAGAAAGACATATTTAATTTTGAAAGTAGTCATTTTGATTGAATATGGCAAGCTGCACTCAGATGCATACAGCAAACTGAAATGGCAGGTAGGATAACAACTTATGTGCCTAATATGAAACGTATGTTATATATTATTTTTATATTACTTTTAGAAAAAAAGTCAGTTTTACAGGTTTGCAGACCTGCCAACCTTGACATTTTTTTGAGTAGCACTCTTTCACACAGACATCTCGGGGGTCCGGGGCTTCCCAGAATTGTTTTAGGGTATAAAACAGCTAAATGCTACACTCTATGCAAAAATACTGTGCAAAAATACAATGCAAAAATACTGTGGTAAATGTTTCTAAGGGAATGGACAGTGAATGGACTTTGATTGTCTTTACAGAAAAATCCTAAAGAGTTGACAAAGTTAACCCTAGCCAACACTGAAACAGGACACAGTTGGAGGACACGTTGATACAGACATAGGACAGAGAATAGGAGACACTTCTTCACACAGAGAGTGGTCAGGGTATGAAATGTGTTACCTAGCCTTGTTGTTGATGCTGAATCACTGGGATCCTTTAAGACCCATCTTGAGAAGGATTCAAGAGCAACCACCTACTAGGAACCGGACCAGCTGATGGACCGAATAGCCTCACTTGTTCTTAAATGTTCTTATGTCCTTATGTGTACAGATGTCAGTGAATAAATTACAAGCAAAATCCAGTAGCAGGACATGTTGAATGTGCTGTATATAAATTACATTTGATATATCTGAACATTGCAGGTTTTGGCCTGATATTCTAAACTACTTGTACCAGTCTAAATCGATTACAGCACATTTCTCCCAAATAACCTAAGACCAATCCTGGTGACAAACTAAATGCCTTTCCAAATAAATAAATTAATTTAAAGAAGAATCCGCTGTTGTGGTCAAGGCTAAAACTGGAACTCTGCACTGAAAAGGATTCAAAGGCCCTACAGATGGAAATTTACTTGATGGCTTAATAAAGCTGAGCGAAATGCCTCCTGTTAGTGTGCCAGTTTGGGGTTTTGAGAACTGAAAAACTTGGTTTGCGGGCATGTCACAAAATATCAGCTACACAGGTAAACCACGATCTGCTCTGATCCAGACAACCCCTGACCTCTCATCTCCTTCTGGATCGTGTTTCATCGGCAGGTTTCCAACCATTACATCCCCAGGGACTGTTGCCTGGTTTTGCAGAGGGTTGCTGCTCTATGTGTGACAGACCAGTAGAAGCCACAATGTTATGTCTCAGCAGTGCACAAGATTTGTAACACTGACTTAAACTAATTTGAGGACCTTGATATTCTTTGTTGTATATTCTGACCAGTACATTATTCTCTTTATAATTCTCAAAGCTCAATTTAAAGAAAGAAAAATAGAAAACAAAAGGCAGATTTGTGCTTATCAAACACACAATGCTGGCTCCTGTAGGAACAATTCAATAATTGATAATTCAGAGTTTATCTGGGTTGATTAGTTCTCTTATTAATAATATTTAATTGACGTGTTACAAAGATCGAGGATTTACTATGAACACACATACACGCAGACACAAGTAATGTTTAATCAATAGTAATATTTTATTAAGTATACAAGTCAGAAAGTAACTCTCTTAGTCTCTAAGCACAAAACACAAGTCAAAAGCTTTCACTGCATTTATGTGGCTAGCAGGGCAATTGAAATATGACACTGCCTATCTCCTCACACACAAAGTAGCAACTTCCTCAGACCAAGCAAGCTGTGATAGAGCTAATAACTTGCTCACACACACTCAGCCTAAACTGAAATGATGCAGACAATCTCAATCAGACAATTGGAAACTCAATCTGTTGAAGTGTCCAGTACAAAAGGCTCTCTCCTCTCAGCAACAAAGTCTTCAATCCCACATTGGATCAAACTCAGCAATAAAGCTTTCAATTCTCGATAGAATCAACAAACAGTTGCAACAAAGTCTTCAGTCCTCGGTAAAGGATCCACAACAGCCCATCCGCTCGCTGAATCTTTTAGCTACAGAGGTAGCAGGGCACAATTTCTTTTGGATACTGTGGTTTTAGGTGTACAGCAGACCCAGATTGGTTTGTCTGATAACAGTTGCTGTAAGTTTTACGGCAGTCCTCCAGCCGGGCCTCAGTCTCGTTGCTTGTGGTCGTTGACTTGCTTGCAGCTTGCTTCCTCTTCTTGGGTCTGTTTTCAGGCAGAGTCCCGGAGTTGAAGCTTCGCTTAACAGAGTGACAGCACCTTGTTTAGCATTCAATGTGGAGCATAAAATGTTTAGTTTTGCTTGGATATTTATAGTTTTTACTCTGCTGAGTAGCTACTTTCATGAGGTCATTTGTGTATCTTGACTCTTTAAACTCCCAGTCCTTTGATGTTTTAATGTCCTTTTCCACTGGGACATCACTAGTTTATGTCTTCCTTGCGCCAAAACGATTGTTTTTGCACATGTGAATTATCTGTACATAATTCACCTAATGCACGCCCACCTAGCCCTGGTCACCTCGTTCAGTAGGTCACACAGTTCAGTATGTCTGAAAGAAAGAGGCCTCTTCTCAAGACACAGCAGTTTGCCCTGTTTCTCAAGACACACAGTTTCATTGATTAATCCAGTTACATTTCAATACAAGTTCATGTATTATTGTCACATTCAGGGAATATGCCCCACACTCCAGTAACGAAAGGAAGGTACTGCTTGTTGATAATATGCCAGTCAGGCACAATCCATCCTTCATTGTCAACGTTATCAGCAGTGATCTCCCAGAAGCAGCTTGGGAGGTGACAGCTGCATGTCATCAAACGTTTAGTTCACGAGAGGAGCTTGACTCACAACACACCATGATATAAAAGCAGAAAGAAGTACAAAACAATCACATCATCACTACACCTGCGCAGTGCAACCCACTTTGCCACAGTCATTAAAACTCAGGTGAGTAACTTTTACCAGTGTTCTTTTTGATTATCTTATTTGTGATACCATGTTACATTTACATACACAAAATTAAAACTACCCAAACACTAATAAAAACAAATATCAAGTTTACAAATATTTCTTTTCCCTTTTGACTTTTTGCTAAGACATGAAACCAATGAAATATATATATATATATATATATATATATATATATATATATATATATATATATATATATATATATATATATATATATATATATTTAACACTAGAACCGCCATGCAAGTCAGTTTGACCCATTTTGCATTTAAAATGTTAATTACTCTTCTGTTGTAAATCGTATGTGTATGTCCATTTTTGACTTTTCCTATATATGTGTATTAAATATCCTGACGGCGTATGATAGCCAGAATCGCAAAAATTATAAAGTTATAAACAGTTCTACCTAGAACCGCCACATGGGTCAATGTGACCCATGCATTACAATACATCTCATTTCTTTTTTTAATATAACGTAAGATATTCTATTTTTTTGTAAATGCAACAAACAAGACAGGTTTCTTCCTCCTAACACATGTTTTTTTTCAAGCCTTTCTTTGTTTGTAGACTGACTATGAGACAGAGATTGCTATGATTGTGGATTTGTCAAGATGCCAAATCAGTGAAAGCCTATTGCTTGTGTTTCAATGTACCTGGGAGACATCAATCCTTCATTTTGTTCCACAAATGCAACTGGGAATATATCAGAAAGACATATTTAATTTTGAAAGTAGTCATTTTGATTGGAATATGGCAAGCTGCACTCAGATGCATACAGCAAACTGAAATGGCAGGTAGGATAACAACTTATGTGCCTAATATGAAACGTATGTTATATATTATTTTTTATATTACTTTTAGAAAAAAAAAGTCAGTTTTACAGGTTTGCAGACCTGCCAACCTTGACATTTTTTTTTGAGTAGCACTCTTTCACACAGACATCTCGGGGGGTCCGGGGGGCTTCCCCCCAGAATTGTTTTAGGGTATAAAACAGCTAAATGCTACACTCTGGTGAGTTTTGAGTCTGAATTTTTCAGTACAAAAAAATAATGCGATTAGCTATGATTGTTTCAGTTTAAATTTAATTGTGTTTACCTTAGTATAGATGAAACATTTTTAATTTATACCAACTGAAAATTATTTCAAGTACAGAAAATAGCTATTTTTGTAATATGTTTGTATTTTATTTACTGTCAAAACATAACAAATTAAAATGTATAAGCTTCTAAAACAGAGAAACAAAGCACTTTCAAAAAAGGAAAAAAAACTTGTAAATAGTCACTGAGTCAGCACCAAATATAATAGCTGTCCACAAAGTGAGTTGTTTGGAACAGAAAGGAATCCAACAGGTCAAACTGCACTTTCAGATCTTGAATGTTTAGCTTCATAGGTGGCTGACTTGGCTTTCCTGAGCAAGGTAGCACTAAAGGTTTGTGTGTGACACACTTGCTCTTTCACTGACATCATGACTTTGTGCGTTACCAGTGAACTTAGCATGTCTGTGCTCAGGCTGCCTCAGTGTTGGGTTTTGTTTTTGGTCACCAAGTTGAACACTCTTTCACAGTCAGCATTACTGTGGAAGATGACCAAAATGCCTAGCGCGGTAACATTACAGTAATGCCCGATTATTTTGTTCTGGACAGAAATTTAAAGTTTCCTTCTACAGGATTCCTGCTGATCCAGACAAGAGGGTAAAATGGATTTCAGCTATTAAAAGAGAATAAAAAAAACAAAAAAGACTGGACCCATTCGTTTGTAGTGAGCGCTTCATAAAACGTTAATATCAGTAAGCATATATTGGTAGTTCTGATATTACGTTATTATTATTAGTAGTAGTAGTATTAAGTCCCACTTTAACACACTTATATGGCCGTTTTTTTCAAAAATATTTAGCTATACAGTTAAACAGGATTACACTTATGCAGGTCGGTGATTCCCAGTCCTTACATAAAAAAAAAATACTGTTAACAAAATCCATAATGCTACATTAATGATCTTACTAAACTTCAATATAAAATCACAACCCAGCCGTTTCTGACTTGTTTAAAGCACAATGAAACGGCATTTATCTATAAGGAAATTGTACGCTACTTGCAAAGTAAACAGAAGCCTTACGTACCTTACCACATTAACAATGTTAATGCCGTGCTCATTTTTATAAAATCAAATTTTACTGACATCCCTGTATGGTAACAGGCGTTTGTGAAAAACAGGACAACGAGCCAAAAACAGAATATTAAACTTAAATATTGTACAATATTATTATAATAAACGTTTGTACTTACTCCCTCGCCATTCTCGTAAAATCCTCATTCAGCTGTATTTTCTTTTCATGCGATGCAGTTATCTAAACCGAGCACATTTTTTTTAAACGCAAGTGGGTTTTTTCCCCAGACAAAAATGAATGCATAACTAATGCATTAATTAAAAAACAAAGGTACCGTAGCCAGTTTGAAATAAATCATTTCTTCACAAGTCACAGTACTTCACACTCCTTCCACACTCCCTCCGAAACTGGCAGTTGAAACACAAGCGAGTCAGCTCATCAAAGCCTGAAAGGCTACAGTAAAATGTCAGTGATTATACAAAGAAACTGGTTGGTAGGAATTTCTGTCAGTCAACCCACGATAACTTTTTTTTTTAAACACAGGTTGGATCATCAACTAAACTAAAAAGCTGATTGGTTATTCTATCACGTAACTAAACTCAAAACCTGATTGGTTAATCTATCTTGCTTGCCTTGACCTAAAGTCGGCCCTGACGTTAGATGCAACACTTTCTCTAACTACAGGCAACATCATACACAATGAGTGAAATATGGATTACGTATTATTGCATATCACCTCTGATAAAAGCGTACCCGTGTATAACCAACTCAAAATGCATGGCGGATACGCAAAATGCATAGAGGTTAGCAGGTCTGGGTTTGTCTGTAGCAGTTTACACAATAGTGCTCAATGGAACTGCGTCTGTGTTTACAACACAGTTCCTGGATGCAGGCACAGTCAGCTGGCAGACGCGTACGCTCCTCCATAGAGTACAATGTAGCCATCATACCGGAAGTAGTGTTATATTTTCTTTTTATATAGTATTAGAAACAATGATTTCGGTTTTATAGTTTTGTGTGTACATATACCTGTTTACACTTGTACACGGGTATATGTACATGGTAACACTTTATATTAAGGTGCTGCTTATTAATGTTTTATAAATATATACTATATGCATAATAATTATGTTATAGAGTGTTAATAAAGCATTATAGACGGAATAGCCATAGACAGAATTACAGTTTTATAAAGGGGACAGTTTTAGCCACCTATTGTACTTTGGGATGTTTAAACGTAATTCCATCTATTAACACTCTATAACATAGTTATTAAGTATATATTATCTATTTATAAAACATTAATAAGTAGCACCTTAGGTGTTACCATGTACATACCCGTTTCTTTTGAAATGTGTATTTTATTATATTTTTTCACTGTTTGTTGTAGTCCTATATATGCGCTCATTTTAAAAATAAAGCCTTTTATGCTTTGAAATACAAAACGTTGTCTCGTCCATGCCTACTGCAACAGCCAATAACTACACAAGTGTTCACCATTGTTTCATAAAAGCAAACAAAACTTTATTTAGGGTCTGAAACCGCTTTAAGTGAATCAGAGATACGGCTTGCCTGCCCACCAGCTTGAGACAAGGATCACGTGACTTGAAACGTCATTCAAAATCTCTCTATTAAAAAAAACATGTTCCTTCCTACAGCTCCAAAACTCACTCTTCACCCAGCCTCTCCCTCTGCCAAGCCTACATTTACAATCACAGGCTTGTATTATCATCCCACCACCCATTATTTCAATGCAGCCACATAGTCCATCAACCGCCATGGGGGCTTCCTGCAAATGCATGTTTGCGATCGAGGTATGACACAGGCCCGGTTTTTGGGACGGAACCGCATAACAGTCTCGCATTTTGATTGGTCGTTGTCTGACATAGGAATATATACAAAATATATACTAAGATAGGGCAATTTGAAATTACACATGTCTGTCAGATTTGTATTTTTACTGTAGTACAGTGTAAGATCTCGTCTGATCTTTTTAATTATCTATAACATGTATAACAGGATGCTTTACAGTGCAATATGTAAATGCTGTATGAAAAACAAACTAATATTGCCCATTCTGAAATGACATTGGCATTTTGAAATGAAAATGATATTTATATATAATATGTACATTTGTATTATGTAAGCAGAATGAGGAGACAGGAGGAGACAGGAGTTCAAGACATCAAACAGGGCAGTACTGTGTTCAGATCACTTTGAGGAGGCATATTTCGATAAAACCAGACGTGAAGCTGTAGAAAGATGTGTTCCCCTGGGACCTGGAATCCCACCTCTCATAACACAAGCAGTCCCAGCAGAGGTTGCATACACCGCCTTCAATGACTTACTCCAGCATATGTTTCATTCAGAGCCCAACAACAATCATGTCTTTGCCTTGATACAGTGCATATCTGTGTGCTTCTCCAAGATCAGGCTGCATCACCTGGCCAGATCATTCACAGACACTGCCACTGGCAAGCTGGTCAGAAAGACACTTGGCAAAATAATTTAGTTCAAACACCAGTAGCAGTCCTTTCATTTTTGAAAATGTTGATTAAAATATGTACATATTTGATATATTACTCTTAAATGCAACAGTGTAATGATTCTGTGTTTGTAAATAATCTCAATCAATGTATCTGGTATAAAGCTTTATGTTTAAATGTACATTTATGTTTTGAATGTAAGTCAACTTGAATTACAAAATAGCTGCTTTGTATTTTATATTACGTTCAGATTGCAGTCATTTTGTTTCTGAAATATTTATTAAGATATGTACATATTTGATACATTACTTTTAAATGCAATACTGTAATGTTTCTGTCTTATTTATATTTCATTGTTTGATGCAGCAAAAACGCCGAAATACGTTATGTAACGTTTCGGAGCCTAGTGAAGAGGTTACCATGATAACGTTTTTGCTGTGAGATCAGGCTGTGAGTGTAAGAGTTCTGTATATAGTAAAATTATAGAGTTGTATAAAAAGTGAACACCATCTTCTCTCTACACCACTGAAGAGTTAAGGTGAGGATCCTTTATTATTCATATAACTGAGTCGTTTTTCCCTTCATACAATATGCTCAGAGTAAGTTACATTTATGTATGTTGTTAATTACTTAAATATAGTACAGCATATGCCCGAAATGATGGTAATTTAATTATTGATAAAGCAAAATGAAGGCATTTAATATGCAGTAGGAGTCGTCTTACTGCGTTTGGGATGTATTATTATTAATATTATTACTAATAATAATACGTATTTGCTTACTCTTTTTTAGTACCGTTGCCTATATGGGTTATGTAATCCATCTCTCCTTAATAATTGGGGGAAAAAAGAACAAATAAACGATGATCACTAAAAAAAATAGTTTTCCCATCTTTATTTAAGAGATAAAAATAAAGAATATGTTTACACACAGCAAAGAGGTATGTCTAAGCAGTAAAAACAAACAAACAAAAAACTTCAATAGAAACCCCGAATACAACGTTAAGATGGTAAGATGGCGGACGCGTGGCTTCAGTACAGCGCCCTCTAAGCTATCCAGTGTTTATTGATCAGTGGTCATTTCACTTGCGGTCGGATGCAGTCCAGTTGTCCGCGCGATAGGGACCTTTAACTCAAAAAACTTGCGCTGGCTGTCGTGTGAGAGAATCGGACCTTGTGCTGAGTTCACCGGACTAGAGGGAGCCGTGAGGCTTGATGCTGCCCTCTAGTGAAAGCTGAGGGAAAGTACATTTGACACCGTTGTTTATTACTGGTATCAACTGTGGCACGTTTCCCCGTGAAACATCAATATTGTTATTATTATTAGTTTATTTAGCAGACGCCTTTATCCAAGGCGACTTACAGAGACTAGGGTGTGTGAACTATGCATCACCTGCAGAGTCACTTACAACTACGTCTCACCCGAAAGACGGAGCACAAGGAGGTTAAGTGACTTGCTCAGGGTCACACAATGAGTCAGTGGGTGAGGGGGGATTTGAACCGGGGACCTCCTGGTTACAAGCCCTTTTCTTTAACCACTGGACCACACAGCCTCCTGTGTGTACACACACACACACACACACACACACACACACACACACACACACACACACACACACACACACACACACACACACACACGCGTGTAGCGTAGGATGTATATACAGCCTACGCTACCTTTGGGGTATGTAAACAATCTGGAATGTAAACTATGTCTACCTTGTATTGAAAAACGTGGGCACAGAATAATTTCAAAATGTAATATACAAACAGACACAACGGGCTGCGACTTCAAGACAGCTCGAGATCCCAGCAGCCCTATTGCATTTTGAGTCTGATTTGGAATATGCAGTTTAACCTCGTACATTGTATTCTTGTGTGATTGGGTTGTAAACCAAATGCTGTGCTAATCTGTTGCTTTGAGCGGCCCCATTGTTGATATCATTACTCTCTTTGTTTCCATTTAGCGTACATTTCCCGTATTACTGGTTTGCCCGAGCTTCAGCTCGACGGCAGTTGATGTGCAAGGCAAGGACTGTCCATGGACTGCACATTAAGGGACAACACAAACACATCGGGGTAAAGAGGATTGGAGCGGCATTAGCTGTCTTAATTGTACGTATATGACGGATTAAAAGGAATTATTTCAGGAATCCTATGGGCACTGAAGTAATTCGTCATGTGGAGGGATTAGAATGGCATGGCAAAGAATGAAGGTAGAGAATATATTAGAATTCGTGCTTAGTGCAAATGCAAAGGTTGTTGAAGTATCTGCACTTTTGTATATGTCAAACACCTACACTTATTATCAACTCTTTAAGTGTTAATAATTGCACTCAGGTGAACAGGAGCGCCACGAGGATAATAACACTAAGCTTGAACTGTACAAGTACTCTGCATGTTATATCCAAACTACATTGCCGTACATGTACCCGTTGGTATGCTGCAAGCGTAAAGGGAAATGCTAGTTATGCCAGGAAGGCATTGCCATTTACTGTATGTAACTTGGACTGCAGAGATAAAGTCATGTAACAATCGATCATCTGTTTTATTCGCTTCCTCCCTTAAGTACATATGTTGGCTTCTGTCCTTGATAATTATTTGAACCACGCAGAATCTACATGCTTGTGTAGCGTTTGCCAAGATAAAGTTCTATTATCGAGTAACACATTTAAGGCGTGTTCTGGTGGTGCGTACAATGGCTGATTTGTTGTCTAGTAAGGTGCCCTAAATAAATATATACAGTGTATATTTGAGTGGGGGTGGGGGTAGGAGGGGATCAGTACCCGGGACAGCGATTTGTGTGGGCAAAGTTTTGTGTATGTTGGTGTTGGATGTGAAAGGTCTTGATTTCTACCGTGCCGCTGGTTTAATATTCAACTCGCACAGCCATCTGGCTGGACTGGTTGGTTATAATCGAGCAGATTACGTTTGCAAGTCTCAGAGGGAGAGAGAGAGAATGCGTTTTGGACAGATGATCTGTGCAGATCCTGCAAGCGAAGCCGACGTTGCATCGAGCTCTGTGCTCCTAACTTAACTTTGAAGGCAACCTTCCCAAACATTAATGTCTCTATTGGATAATTTAATACGGATGCTATGGTTACCTTTATTACGGTAAGGAAACAGAATTACCGCTTAACTTTTTCTGTCTTTTTCTTTCAGTTTCTTTTTACTACTGTACTGTTTTCACGAGAGCTGGTACTGCAATACGTACTGGTTTGCTAGTAGGACTACTGTATTCATGTTTTAGCATACAACAAAAATCAATCACAGAGCTTTGATATAAGCAATCGGATTATGTATGGAAGTGGTTTGATTATTTTTTATGTGAACAACAGCAGATATGCAACAAAGAGTTTTGGTTGTAGTTGCAATAGAAAAATAATGATAATATCAAGTAGTTTGAGCTGCAAACTATTAGGAACGTAAAACCCGATCAGACAGGCTGCCGCCCAAGGGAAAGTTAAAACAGTCCAGTCGAAGTTTTACATCCAGTTCTGTGACTCACTGCACACCTACCTCCAGGTAAAAACAAAACAAAACAAAAAGACAATGATGAATGTGCTTGCTCGTTTTAAATATTGCTTTACGTTCACATGTGCTATGCACAGTGTTATAGTTATATAACTGACTGCATATACGGTACGGTTGGTATAGTTCCCATTTTAGTTGTGCGTGAATATATATATATATATATATATATATATATATATATATATATATATATATATATATATATATATATATATATATTAGTGTGTTTTACGTTTCTTTACGAGTAAAATTTAGACGCACAATAATACTTTCCAAAATGTTAGCAAAAATAGTACAGTAATATTACAGCATTTACACTATTTGCTGTATTTTTGTTTCCTTTTGTGTGTGTGTGTGTGTGTAGGTAGGTATTACTATCAATGTGCGGACAGAAGTTGAGAAAATGTCCCCACAAAGATAGTAACTCCTGAAAAAACGACGTTGTGGGGACATCCCTACTTTGTCAAACACGTTTTTAAGAACTAAATATGCCTTAAAAAAGAAGCCAAATATTTAGTTTGTTTGTCGACTTTCACCCTGTGTGGAGTTTTGTCTGACTGGAGTTAGAAATAGTAAGTAAAAAATATAGTGATAGTCAATGAGAAGTCCCCACAAATATAGTAATGCAAGCATGTGTATGTGTGTGTTTGCGCGCATTCAACGCAACAGAGGTACTGTTCAATTTGCTGTGCAGGAGTTTGGAGGGACATACGCGCTGCACAACACTGAAAGGCAGGCACAGTCCTAGTTCGGGACAGCAACATGCTACTCTCAAACGCAGGAAATCCCTGGGTGCAAGTCCAGATGTGCTAAGCAAATATTTAGACATAAACACGGTTGTCTTCTATCTATTCGACTCAGGGTATTCAGATAATCACTAAAATGGATAATCCTTGTAAACCTTTATAGGGAAAACATGGCAAACCATTTCTCATAAGCTAAAATATCATGCGCTTTTATGGTCAGTATGCTATTTATGATATCATGTGATGCATTATATATTCAGGGATACCAAGATATTTAGTAAAGGGTCTGAGTGTGGAAAAATGGCAATACAAACCCCACCCCGAGCCGTTCTATAAAACATTCCAACGTTTGAACACTACTGTGTATACCATGGCACAAAAAGCCTATAACTGCCTCCACTGTTTGTTTTCAAACCCTTTGATAAAGGTCTGCTAAACATACCAAAACGTTGGGAACTGGCTCTTTTGAAAAAAATGTATAAATGGTAAATGCATGGCACTGCTGTATGATTAAATGCATTTTAACAGCTTTTTTTAAATGTTATTTTATTTTGTTTTCCCTTTTCACCCGGGATATGCTAGGATGTCTGTCGAGACTTTTTTTTTTAAAGCATCTGTCAAATAATAGTTTAAAAGCCAGAAGGGGAAATGCTAAACAAGTTGGGATTAGAGACGGCAAAGCTAACTTGTTTCTCATACAACAACAGGTTTTTGCTCAAATATGTAACTTTATTTATTACAAAATTAACCAGACACGCTGTAGTCGAATTTGTCCAGCATCACATTATTCGTTTATAATACTCTGATAGATTTTCAAATTATGAAGCATGTTTAACATGATCTTTTAAATATGCATATTGATTGTTGCCCGATCGTCAATCTAAATTAACACCATGTGACCCATAATAATTCACAACATTAAAACATAGCCCCCACGTTTATGGATAGTAGGCCAGTGGAAATGGACCCCGTTGTTATTCTGTCAATTTCGTATTTTTCATAAATGTTTTTCTTACTGCACACCTGGAGCGGTGGTTACCCAAAACGCACACGCACGGATTGCAAAATTATTATGAATGCCTTGCTACCCTATACGCAATGGACGGTGTTGACTATTAATTTACACACTTTTACGATTCTTAGTGCGCCCCGGTGTTATGCCCAATAGTGTCATCGGAAGAAGTCTAATTTGTAGTCAATAATTTTAGCAGTGCAATGTCTAATGTCCTTTAAGAAAATTAATTGATAGGCTAAGCCATTCGTTTATCTCAACCACAACTGAGAAAAGCGTTAATAGTAAAATTGATTTATTTATTTATTTTCTTGTGAAACAACTAAATGGGCTTCGTTGTCTTATTTTTCATGTCAAAGCAGAAGTGACCCGTCTTTATTAATGTAAATAGTTACGTATAACAATTGTGATAAAGTGTGTCCAGCATAAAATGTTTTAATTGTAAAGATTTGTCGCTTATTAACATGTTAAGATTTGCATTTGTATCTTCTGCTATTAGTTGTAACTGACAACAACGTGCATTTTGTTGCCAAAAGTGTATCCCAATCTGTTATTGATTATGTGCTGCCGGGGTCTTCCAGGACCCCTCTGTAAACGATATGCATTTCAGTAATGTTTTGTTGTTCAGAATAAAACGATAAATAATTGGTTTGAGTTGGTATTGGTTGGAACTGTTGCGGTGTACGCTTTTGTAGCTGGGATCTAATCGGTTCGCCATAAATCAGAATAGACAGCCTGCTATTATTCGGAGTGTAGACAGAGTGATTGGTCGGGACGGTCGTGTTACAGGTGCATGCGTTTGCAGGCACCAAACATTAGAAACGCAGCAGCACACAGACACCTTGATTACACATTCCTGGTTGTTATTCAAACGGCTTCCCTGACATATATTCTGTATTCTGTAGTGCCTCCTGTAAAAGCCCTCTCACAAACCATTAGTGAGGGATATGTCAGCAGATCTTTGAGAGAGGGCTGATGGCAGGTGTTCTGTTGGTAGGCTCAAAAGTGCAATGTGTAGTTGTGGAGAACAGGAATTAGAGATGCTAAGAAGCAATGGTTGCCCACAGTGGCCCTGCACCCTATTCACAGTATGACTTGTACAGCTTGGGTATATTTAAAACCACTGTTGTCCAAATTAATTGGGACCAGAGCGGATGTTCTTAAAATCACTTTTTTGTATAATAGTAATTATAAAATTGGTAATATGACTTTCCCAATGATGTAATATCCTATATATATATATATATATATATATATATATATATATATATATATATATATATATATATATATATATATATATATATATATATATATATATATAAAATACTCCATAACCTTTCAATATGTAGCTGCACTGTAATGTCAAGTACTAGATATAGTACCCAGGGTGCTGTTCAGATAACAGCGGTGTTAAGATAATACAGAGAGGTGTTCTTGCAATTTAGTTTTAGATAATCCAGGATCACACTTGCGTGCCACTATGGGTCGTGTTTCTGTACAGGCAATACTTGCATACATTGGATGAATGCATTACCTATTATCTGTGTTAGAAAAAGTTCAGTATATAGATAAAATGTGAGTTTGTTCATTCTTGTTTAAGAAAATCAATATTTTAGTGGCGTTCCGGTCCCTTCTGATTTCGGACGACACCACTGCACAAAATGTCATTTTACTTAAAAAAAGTACACAACACAAGAAAAAGAGAATGTTTCTAGTGATAAAGGCTAGCTGTTGATCTTTTAAGATGCTCAGTGGAAATAGTCAGTTTCTACAGTCTTATATGGCTGCAGACTCCTTTTCCTGTCCCCCAGTTTTGTTATTCCAGGGGTAGATGACACACCCCTTCCATTAAAATGCACATCTCTGTCTTTGAACCAGTAAACCCGAAAACTGCATCAGCTGGAAGATACGAAAATGTGGTTTTAGTATTTATTATTATTTCTGGGCTCGGTTGGCAGGGGTGCTTCCATACTCAAGACTCCTCCTCAAATTAGTGAGGTCTCAAAAAGTGGGGACTCCAATCCAGTATGATCCGGAGACCAGGCTTTGTGTAGACTTCCACCCCAAGCTTCCTGAAGGAATTAGAGGCAGTACTCATTGAGCAATAAGGCTTGCCTCCAGAATTGAAACCTCTGATAGGTTAGCCAGTTGAATGAGGGTTGTGTCTGTGGGGGCTTACACCCTGTGACACTGTATGTTCCTTGTTAAAAGTTTGTTGCTGCCAAATAGTTATTTTAGGATGGGTTGAATTGAAGCTAGCCGTTCAAGTTCACGTTGCCTGTACAGCGACCCTCCACACTGCGAGTGAGTGTCTTAACCACAATGCAAAAGAGCCTGGCTCGTCTGCATTTGTAGTTTTTGAGCTTTTAACTTCATCTCATCTCACCGACATGGGGCAGACCCCTTAGTGGCAGTGTATTACACAACCCTGCCTGTTACATAGGCATATAGCTACAGTTCCATGTCTCAAACAAACAGCAGGATTTATTTGAGTCAAAGCAACAACCAAACTTCAAATGCATTTATGTCAGTTAAAAAAGAGGACTTATCAAGTACTTTCACTTTTTGAAGTTTTCTATTTAATCCAAGAGCTCAAACTGAGGGAACACGAAGCCACTTTGTGGCTTGGAACTTGGTTTCAGGAGACAAGGTTTCAGGCCACTGCACGGCACACCAGGGGAGACTTGGGGTTTGATACAGCAAAGTTGCCTCAAACTAGGTCTGCCAGCCTCCTGAAACCAGGTTTCAAACCACTGTTCCTAAAACAGTGTCTCTGTGTTCCCTTAACTTACGAGCTTATAAACACCCTTTAAAATCAGTCCTCAAAAAAATCATCCTTAAAACACTGTGTTCTCCTGTTTTCTTTATATTAACTTTACCTTTTCATAACCAGTTTGGCGAGTTACATGCCTGAAGCACACTCCACACAGCTAGATGGAGCCAAGGTGCTTGGTGCTGCCATCTAGTGATACAGGAGGATATGCAAGATTTCAAAGTCGCCAAATAAATAATAATAATAATAATAATAATAATAATAATAATAATAATAATAATAATAATATGCTTCCAACGATTAATAGAACGATGTACAGTTTGGGGTCTCCGAGGGTCTCCCCTGGTAATGACACAGCCATGTGGTGTGCAGGGTGAGCCATACGGTCAGGGGAGTGCAGGGGTCCCTGATGTTTCCCCCTAGTAAAGGCATGGGGGGAGCACAGGTTCTTGCCCTTGCTGTGTGAAGTTGGTGGTCTTTACTAGAGATATCACGGGTATCATTGAATTGCCCCAGGGAGCTAAATTTGTCAGGGAGCTGTTTTTCCAACCTGCCCTACTAGACCGTAATGGCCAGAAGCCTTCGACACCTGCAGGACTGGTCTTAATCCTCCGGGAGGCCCTGGCTCCCCTTATCGAAATAAAATACATTTAAACTGTTTTTCCATAGTTTTCTTGACTTCGCACTTTCAGTCTTTTGTATTGGGCATTTCCAGAGAATTTGCAGTTTGTTTCCCAATATTTGGTCAGGCTTAAACAACAATTTTAAACGTACTAATATGTCAACTGTCTAACAGTATACATTTATTTCATGAAATGCTATTAAGTGAGAATTGTATGGCTGATAAATGTGATTGATGTCAGTGCAATAATAACCAAAGTGAGCTTGTTTCCTCTGACTCATAGGTTGAAAGAATTATAAACAGGACTGACCTAATCACAGAACAGAAACATCTTCAGCATAATTAATGTGTTTCAAAGCCTTGGTTTTTGATTCCTGGTCTGTATATTGTGAACGGGAGCGGTGTCCTTCAAACCAAGGGTGTTCTAGCCTCTACTTCCCAGAAACGTGAGGGTCATAGTTTATTTGGTCTTTAGAAAGAGGACGTAATTACTTTTAATATCCTCCAGGTGTGAATGTTTGACAGTAACACTGATTACTTGAAAGCTATCAGGAAACTTCACGCTACGCAGCACTTAAAAAGCCCTGCTATTTTCCTCTCGGTTTCTGGTATGAAGATAATGTTTTTGGTTTTGCGTTCCATGTTCAGTATGTTAAAATAGCTTCAAATGGCATGTTCCTATATTTTTACAATCCCCCTTATCTAGGTATGATGTTTGCATCGGAGTGGTTCGTATTGACAGATACTGTGGGTTTCTTTTTTAGTTCGCAATATTTGTTAGAGAGCTGCTCTTTGGTTTTAGTTGTCTGCCGTAGTCATAGCGATCGGTTCAAGTCTCCTATTGTATTTCTAGCAGTAGATTGCGCTGGCTGTTCACACCGCGGCTGATCTAGCCTACCTAATAGATGTGTATGACAGTGAAGAAAAACTGAAGAGCAGCTCCCCAACTCCTAGTCAATGCACCTCTGCCCAGATTAAATCAACAATGAGGCCATCGCACTGGGAAATACTCAGCAGAAAAAGACAGCTAGTGTGGTTGAATAGATATACAAAATCCATTGGTTTGAGTGAATTGAAAAACAGGACTTGAGAATCTGACTGCTCAAAGTGTTCAGTGAAAATATACACGCTCCAATCCACAAAGACAACTCAATAGTTTGGCCGCTCCATGCATTATAAACGTTTACCATGGTAAATTAGCATGGTCATTTTGCAGTTTTTCCATGGTTTTACTATGCATATATCACACTGCCCTTTGTCATGTTTTTTAAATATGCTTTACCATACCTCTCTGTGCTTTACCATACCTCTCTGTGCTTTACAATGCTTTCCTATGCTTTACCATACCTCTCTCTGCTTTACAATGCTTCCCTATGCTTTACCATAGATCTTTGTGCTTTACAATGCTTCCCTATGCTTTCCATACCTCTCTTTGCTTTACAATGCTTCTCTATGCTTTACCATACCTCTCTGTGCTTTACAATGCTTCCCTATGCTTTCCATACCTCTCTTTGCTTTACAATGCTTCTCTATGCTTTACCATACATCTTTGTGCTTTACAATGCTTCCCTATGCTTTCCATACCTCTCTTTGCTTTACAATGCTTCTCTATGCTTTACCATACCTCTCTGTGCTTTACAATGCTTCCCTATGCTTTACCATACATCTCTGTGCTTTGCAATGCTTCCCTATACTTTACCATAACTCTCTGTGCTTTACAATGCTTCCATATGCTTTACCATACATCTCTGTGCTTTTCAATGCTTCCCTGTGCTTTACCATAACTCTCTGTGCTTTACAATGCTTCCATATGCTTTACCATACCTCTCTGTGCTTTACAATGCTTCCCTATGCTTTACCATACCTCTCTGTGCTTTACAATGCTTCCCTATGCTTTACCATACATCTCTGTGCTTTACAATGCTTCCTTATGCTTTTCCATCCCTCTCTGTGCTTTACAATGCTTCCCTAGGCTTTATCATGCTTTCACTGTGCTGTATTACATGTTGTGATGTTTTTACTAGGGGAAACTTTACCAAGCTTCCTCTATACTTTATTACACTATACTTTAGGGATCTTGCATAAGGGATCTGTATGTGAAAACAAGGTATTGAGAGGACCGGAATCTGTGCATTTAAAGAGGTGCCTGTCTGTGTATTTAAAGTGCATGTATCACTTCTGTATCACTTCTCAAACCTGGAACCTGGTAAAAGCATTGGTTAGAAAACTGTATTCGTACTTTCATGGTACATGCTAAAGATACCCTTATAAAAGTTTACCACAGTATTTCTGCACTGCATTTTTGCTTTTCCCAAGGTTGTATCATGCATTTGCCATAGTTTACCCTGGTTTGCCGTGTTTTTTAATATGCTTTACTATAATTTACAATGCTTGCCAATGCTTTTACTGTGCTTTATTTTGCACATTTAAACCATGTGCTGTAAATAATGTTGCCCTTCCTCTCCCAGCTGTTTCTTTTTATTGTGGGTGTGGGTTTTGAGTTGGCAGTGGGGGTATTGGAAAGTTGAACGTGTTTGCTGAAATAAATCAGATGATTTTAATAATTAAGCTCTACATTAAAGCAGACCTCATTAAAGTTTTAATATCCTGAGGAGTCAGGAGCCCATGTTTCATTCTTAAGGCTATATCGAAGCTAATTGTAAAAGTAGTTACTGTACAAAGCTAATGAAAGAATCCTGTGAACCTTCCCTCTCATGCTTTTCCTCCCGCTGTGCGCTTTTGAAAGAAACACATGTTGCAGCAAATGTGTTTTTAAATTTTAAAAAGCAATAGCTGGCACTATACTAGGTTAAACAATGTTCTCCACTTGCAAGCCTTACTTTCGGATCGCCTGTTTCCTTTCCTACTGTAGGTCACCTCTGCAGTTTTTGTGCATGAAATGCACAGCATGTCAGTCATTTGGGGAAGCAGCTGGTTGGCTAATTACAAGAAATAAGGCATATAAAAGAGTGGGGCTAACCTAGTTTTCATTTTAATTTTTATGAAAACAGATGTTTGCTATAACCGCATGCATGAAAACTACATAGCGAAGTCCATGATAGCTGAGATTTATGGAATTACTTCATAAACCATAAGCACTTTAAAGAAAAGTGCTGGAATTATACTGTAGATGTTTCTCTGGGACTAAGATATTATGCAATGCCAAAAGCCAAAACAATGACACCGTAATGCAATTTACTGTAGACGCAGAACACGACACTTTGTCCGAATGCTCATTTTATCAGGACATTTTGCAGTCCAATCCTGTCCTTAATCAATGACAAAGGGCATGCTGTGATTGTTAAAGGAGTGCTAACCAAGATTTTAAAAGCCATTTTCTACTTCCTATTGGCAGTAGTAATGTAAGCACTGGTCTGTTGCTTATTCTTTTGTGTATTCCATTTGGAACTGGCAGATATTTCAAAGGCTGCGCCGTAGAAGTTGCTGCTTCTTCCTGCCGCTACAGTAGTTGCCATCAGACCATGTGACCTAGTTAAAATAAATATTATAATCAGCTTTCAAAGTGAACGTCTTGCTGGATTACGGTACCTAAGTAGAGTTTCAAACCCTGATCTTTCACCTTTTGAAACCTGTAGCAGTTTGCTTGGAATGAAGTCAGTTCAAAGATCTATGTATTCTGTGTATAGAGGATTGGACAAAAGCTGGCAAGATGTAGATAAGACTTGTGTAGACATGGGAAATCATTTTTTTATCCAAAGGCTTCCCTGACATGCATTGTGTAAAAATCTAAAGAGTGCATCTCCTGATTGCAAATCAACAAGACATCTGACAGATTTTGATAGACAGTTCCACAAATTAGGCAGCCTCACAGTCAAACAAATAATAACAATTTCGTTAAAATGTTGGTCTGTTTTAGCAAACCGTTCGCATCAATTTTCCCAAGCTAAAGAAATATGGAAACATCTACACACTTCTTGTGATAAACTGTTCCTAATACAATTTTTAACAATAATAAAATAAACTCCCTCTCTGCAGCTGTGAGGTTGAGTCATAGCCCACAACACACCACACCACTGCACCACAGCACCTCACCCCACACACCACACAACACCACCGCACCACACCGTACCACACCACACCACACCACACCACCGCACCACACCACACCACCTCACCCCACACACCACCCCACACCACAGCACCACACCACACCACACCACAGCACCACACCACACCACACACACCACACCACCCCACACCACACACACCACACCACACCGCACCGCACCGCACCACACCACATCAAGTAGTGTCTTGGGTTAACTTTATCTAGACCATTTATGATTCTTTCCCTTCTGTTTTCTAGGCTGAAAAGGTTTAATCATTTTAACATGTCTTCTTAGCTCATTGGGTCTGGGATCAGCCTAGTTGCCCTTCTCTGTACCTTCTTCAGTGCAATGATGTATTTTCTGTAGTGAGGTGACCAGAACTGCACACAGTATTCTAGGTGGGGTATAACTAAGGCATTGTATAATCTTAAGATCACCTCTCTAGACTTGTATTCTTCGCTTTTCGCAATATATCCTAACATTCTATTTGCTTTTTTAATTGCCTCACCACATTGGAGAGATACTTTTAATGGCGACTCCACTATAACCCTGAGATCCTTTTCAAAGTCCTCGTCCCCTATTTCCATCCTGTTCATTTTGTACTTATAACCTGGATTATTTTGCCCAATATGCAATCTGTGCTCTTGAGCGTTGTATCAGTTCCTAATGGTAAAACATGCAGAAGATCATAAACTCAGCAATGTTTAAACATTCAAATATGCCAACGATTAAACTAATTAGCATCAGCTGAATGATTTAAGCTTTTTATTTGTGTGAAATGAATAACAGCCATCCCACTTACTGCATTGGAAAGAAATGGATAATGTTTGTGGCACCACAGCACATTAACCCCTTCAGCTCCAGATGTAGAAATGAATGTGCATGCCATCAATCTTATATGTTGACGTATTTTGTTTGCAATAATAGCAAGCAAGTTATACCAATATAAAATAACAGTATAAAATAATAATGCAAATAAAGTGCTCCAAAATGAAAGTATAAATATATGAATACTATATATACACACATTAAGATCGCCGTGGTTTGCTTCTGTATCCTTCTCAATGCACAAAGGGATGTTTGTGCGAAATACGATTGGATGAAAATGTCACAGGACACACAACCCCAAGCCCCCCCCGACTGCAGAACAAACATTTCACATCGACTGACCAGGCAGAAAGAAATCCCACAGAATATACGGCAAACCTTGACTTACGCAGACACGGCATGGTACTGCAAGTGCTCTGTCTTTTGACGTACTCATGCACATCCTGGAGCTGAAGGGGTCAAAACCTGGCTCATTAAAATCTTTTGCAAATGTGCACATCAGAAGATCACAAGACAACTCATGTTCCAAATTTGTCTGGTTTGATGTAACAGTAAATTAATGTTCCTGTTTAGCTGGTTCCCAGATTAAACCGATTCATTGTTCCGTTCTGTTGTTTGAAGTTTGCAAACACCATTTTAAAAATGAAGAAATAAATAATAAATTGGCCCGGTTGTTTGTTTGTTATTTTATAGGGCGTACACTTTGTCCTCCAGGGTAGCATTAAAACAGGCTCGCCCTTTTCCACGCAATCCTCTCTATTTGATGAGAAGTATGTCGCCTTTAGCCATTTGGTTGAGTGAGTCCTTATGAGCAAGCTTCTGATGAAAGACCTAATCAGGAGGCATTAGGAAGCAAAGAGAGCTCATCTTACTCCAAAATATTCAAACTTGTTTCCGTCCATTCACTGAAGTGGAATTCAAGTTATTCTTGTCTTGAAAAGACGTACACATTACGGTAAGCACATATTCAATTTTTTTGATGATATTTTCCTACAAAATTGGCAAACGCTCTTTAATATTTTTCTCTTGTGCACCCTCAGGACTAGTCCATGAAGAATGCAGAGAAATTGAATCACGTGGGTCGTTTATAAGGTGTTCACTGGAAATGTTCCAAGTTACCTTACATCTCTGTTAGAGACATGTAACAACCTGTGCACCAATATCAAATGATGTGCCTACTTTTAAAATCCTTAAATTGAGATCTAATATGGGCCAACGGGCCTTTGTATATGAGGCATCTCATCTCATTGCCTACGAACAGAAAAACAGCCTCTTCACAATACCTTTAAATCACTCATAAAAATGGACTATGTACAGTACATTGGAATTGTCCTATGTTTATGCTTTTATTGTGTATTCCTGAGTTTATGAATGTGTTTTTGTCCTGTTTGAATGATTTGTCAATGAATGATTTTGCTTTTGATTTTATAATGTTATTAATTGATGCCTTCTCTTGCCAGGACCCCTTGAAATGAGATCTATATCTCAAGGGTTTTATCCCGGTTAAATAAAGACATTAGAATTTGAAATTTGTAGGGAAAGAAGAGATTGGTTACTTAAAAAGAGCTTCTGGGAGTTGGTGTCCCATGACTTTTTAATGAAAGTTTATCACTGAAAATGTTGCAGTTTTCCCATGCTAGGGTAATACTTTACCATAGTTTATCCTGGCTTGAAGTGAACAAAGATGCATTTTACTCTTAGAAAATCATGCATGCTAAATAAATAACAGTCACAAAGCATATACATAATTTGAAGGTATATACTTTATTTTTATTTTTATTATTTTTTTTTTAAATTTAGTCGTTGCCAATTATTTTTTATTATTTTCTCCCCAATTTGGAATGGCCAATTTCGGCTCACCACTACCACCCCTGCGCTGACTCGGGAGGGCAAAGACGAACACACACTGTCCTCAGAAGCGTGTGCAGTCAGCCGACTGCTTTTTTTTCACACTGCGGACTCACCATTCAGCCACCCTAGCGCTACAGCGTCGGAGGACAATGCAGCTCTCGGGCAGCTTATAGGCAAGCCCACAGGCGCCCGGCGAGACTACAGGGGTCACTGGTGCGCGGTGAGCCGAGGACACCCTGGCCGACCTAAATTCTCCCCCCCCGGGCGACGCGCCGCCAATTGTGCGCCGCTCCCTGAGAGCTCCCGTCCACGGTCGGCTGTGGAATAGCCTGGACTCAAACCGGCGACGTCCAGGCTATAGAGCGCATCCTGCAATCCACGTGAGCGCCTTTACCGATGCGCCACCAGGAGCCCCAGCTTGAAGTGTTTTTAATATGCTTTACCATACCTCTGTGCTTTATAATGCTTCCCTATGCTTTACCATACCTCAGTGTGCTTTACAATGCTTACCTATGCTTTACCATACCTCTCTGTGCTTTACAATGCTTACCTATGCTTTACCATCCCTCTCAGTGCTTTACAATGCTTCCCTATGCATTACCACCCCTCTCTGTGCTTTACAATGCTTACCTATATTTTACCATACCTCTCAGTGCTTTACAATGCTTCCCTATGCATTACCATCCCTCTCTGTGCTTTACAATGCTTCCCTATGCATTACCATCCCTCTCTGTGCTTTACAATGCTTAACTATGCTTTCAATGTGCTTTATTACACTTTGCTGTGTTTTTATTATGGGGGAACTTTTATAAGGGTGGTGAATGAAAATCTAAACAGAAACCATTGATTCATTCACGCAATGTTTTACGATACTTACAGTTTAGACATGTTTCTGAGAGGTACAGGGGGCCACAGGTGTGCTATAAACTTTTGAGTTTTAAAAACATCACCCAGATGTGAGGAATGAAATAGAGAATGATATACAAAGTGAATCTAAAGTAAACCAATAGTTCAAATTACTGTCACATTTTACATCCTTAGCAATTTACTCTTTTAGTTGATGAAAGGATTCCTTAAACCGCACCTCGTGCATTTCCAGTCGCTCTGCTGGTCTCACGTGTGCAGTTTTATTGTACTTGCACTTCCTAGACCACTGCACTAATTCCCCAGAGCATTACAACTGTACCATCATTGGTTTTCTTCATACTTCGAATGGGAAAGCTACACTTAGCAGGGGTTTGAGTTAAAAAGCCTCATTGTCCCAAACTGTCCCAGTGAACATGCAGTCAGATGGTAACCCTTCCTCTAATCCACAAAGACAACTCAATAGTTTGGTCCGTTCTTCCTTTATAAATGTTTACCTTTATAAATTTGCATGGTCATTTTGCAGTTTTCCCATGTATTTTCCATGGTTTTACTATGCATAGATCGTAGTTCATTATGGTTTGTTTTTTAATATGCTTTACCACACCACTCTGGGCTTTATGGTGCTTACCTATGCTTTACCATGTTTTCACTGTGCTTTATTACCCTTTACAATGCTTTTACTATGGGAAACTTTACCATGCTTTATTACATTTTGCTGTGATTTCGACTATGGGGATCTTTGATAAGGGATCTGTATGGGTTATCTCATAGGGATCTTTCATAGACCCTGATTGGCCTTCATTTTGGTCAACCTTATATAAGGTAATGACTGTAGGGAGTCCAAGATTAGTGCTAATCGGAGTCTGTGAAACCCTCTGATCCCTAATGGCAGGCTTAAGACTGATCAACAGCAGGTGTCAAAAGAGGAATTAGCAGCACTTCATGATTACAGGGTTTGGAATTCTAGAAGTGTACCTCCTGACATTTTTTATTTTTATTTTCAGATCTTACAGGTGAATCTAGTGATGTCCATCCTGCTGTATGTGATGTTTCTTGCTTACCTCTATGGCCTCCACGCTACATCAATGGATAAAAGGAAACTGCAGAAAGACCCGGTGAATTCCCTGATCATCAAACTCCTCCAAGCGGACTTAATGAAAAACAAACAGCAGCAGCCAGAGGACGTGTTTGACAAATACCAGGACACGCAGCCAGAGGGCGACATTCCAGAGGACGACATTCCAGAGGACGTAGGTTTTTTCGAAAGGAAAACATCAGCCTACCAGCCAGTCTATAGTATTGACACAGAGTTATTGAGACAGCATAAGCGGTATAATTCACCGCGGGTGCTTCTCAGCGACCGGCCGCCGCTACAGCCACCGCCTCTGTATTTAATCGACGATTATGTGGGGAATTCTGAAATGAGGAATAAAACGAGGAAAAAGCGGTACGCTGAGCAGAAGAGCTACCGAGGGGAGTATTCTGTGTGCGACAGCGAAAGCGTGTGGGTCACAGACAAATCCACGGCGATAGATATCAGAGGACATCAAGTGACCGTTCTAGGAGTTATCAAAACTGGTGGCTCGGATGTCAAGCAATACTTTTACGAAACCAAATGCAGGGCAGCCAACCCACTCAAAAGCGGGTGCCGAGGAATCGACGACAAACACTGGAATTCACAATGCAAAACCTCACAGACCTTTGTCAGAGCGCTGACCACGGAGAAAAGCACTATGGGCTGGAGGTGGATACGAATCGACACGTCGTGCGGATGCGCACTTTCCAGGAAAATCAGGCGAACATAATTACATAACATTCTTTTTGGATTGTAAATATAAATTATTCTGTTTTAAGTTATATGAAATGCATGTAGCGTATTATTATTATTATTATTATTATTATTATTATTATTATTATTAATAATGTGGATATATTTGTGTTATTTATTAAACAAACTTTGGTCAGAGAGTAAGGGATATTCCAACCCACCCAAATAAAATCTTAAGGAGAGGTGCCTTTAAGCTTAGTGGTCAGTTTAGGTTCCCTTTTCTTATTGTGCAGAATGTGGTGAAGTCTTCTCAGTCATGTAAATCAGTATTGTGTCTTTTTAATAACATAGTTCACATCTCAATCTCCAGTCCTGTTTGCTACATACAGTACACATTTTTCCAAAATCTTTATCTTGAAGGCCCAACTATACAAGGGATATTAAGAGTGTTAGGATACAGGATACTGTCCTCATTTACGGTGTCCATTTTAGGAAATCCCCAGGCATCACCCTTACTGGAGTCAAGTATCAGGCATCCCCCACTCAAATCTCATGCATCAGTAACTTCCTCTATCACTGCTCCTCGAGTCAATCGTCAGACCTCACCCCTCCTTGAGTCAATCATCAGGCATCAGGTATCAGTCCTCCTTGAGTCAATCGGGGAGAATGATGGGTTGGACGTAGTTGTCTGAATCACCCATTCATATAAGAGCAAAAAAACTTTCAGTGCATCCATTGGATGACACAGATGTAAGTGTAGCTGCTGATTGGTGCATATGTTTTTACCTTTCTTTAGCATTTAATATGTATATTTGATGCGTTTTTAAAAAATACTTTAAATGTTACGATGTGCAATTTCATTATTTGAATTTGTTTGGATTTAAATTGTAAGGCAAATCTTCTCAGCATACAGCATCAGAAGTAACTAATTTTTTGTTTGTTTTTTAAACAGTATCAATGTATTTTTTTATTTAATTTAATTTTGTTATGTGAAGCGCTTTGAGATGTCTTACGTGAAAAGCGCTATATAAAAATGAATGGATTGATTGATAACCCCATCATTAATCACGCTTTTATTTAATAAAGTGTGTGTGTGTGTGTGTAGGGACTGGGTAAACCCGGAACGGTGAATCTCAGAATAAAACTTAAATTTGCATTTTCCTATAATAACAAAATCATGTCTTCATATTTTCTTTTTTATATTATGAATTCTAAAAATAGGGGGTTTACACATCAAAATGTAACAGACATATATAAACCACGTCTATTGCATTATTGAACGGTTCCAAGGCTTTTTCTCCAGCACATTCAATCTAGTCCCCAAAACAATTGCCCTTGAAGTGTCCCCTATTATTATTAAACTGCAGTCATTTTGTCCTGAGGAATAATTCCTGAATGTGGGATTTTTCAATCAAACATTCCATATACGCTGTATTATTCCATTAGCTATTACCAAAGCACACACTTTACTAAATCAAAAACTATTAATGGTGGGATTATTCTGGGGACCCCCTGTGTCTGCTGGTTTTCATTCCAACTGAGCTCTCTGTTACTTAATTAGACCCTTCATTGAAATGATAATTTGCTTAATTAGACCTTTTTAATTGTTCTCAGCTTTTAAACTGTTGCAGATTTCAAGTCAGCTCAAACATTTTATAAGTAACGTGAACTCTGAATCTCTGAATCTTTACTTCAGGAGTTTAAAGAAGGATTGGAAAAGTCTTTTTAAATTGATTCAAATACATTTCCATACACATTCACACTTTCTAGACAGCTGCTAAAGAACCCGGCAGTGGTTTAAAACACTTTCAAGAATATCTAATCTTCTTTTAATCCATCTTTACATTTCTTTAAATAACTTGTGAGTTAATGCTTTGATGATCTGGGCCCCAAGCATTGCATAAGAATGAGATCCATTCCAGTTTTTACTGCAAGCTTAATAATACGTCACAGCCTGTTAAGATCCGATAAGTGCGGAACAGAACCCATGTTTAGATGTCATTTCACGCACAGAACATACAGTACAGCATAGTTAAAAACAAACAACCCTTTTTCTGTTTAACAGCAGTTTCTGCATGTAATCTTCCTGTATGTAATTCTAATGCATGACTGCATTGTGTGCTGGGTGTCACTTATTTTAACAGAAATCCTTTGCCATAGTTTGAGCAGACAGAAACACTCTGCTTCGTTTTGACAACCTTGAGGCCCCTTTAAAATAACGGCCACAAATGCATAATGAATTCTGACTGAATCCCATAGGATTAGCACCTGCACATCTTCTGCACATCCTCTGAGTCATTCCTTTTAATTCACATGGATTTAATCACCTGTATTCATTCCACGTTCCTTTGTAACAAATGATGTTGATCACATGTATAAGGCCTGCATTCATGCATGAATGTACACTTCTCACAATCCTCTGGTGGGCGTGTCAGAGGGTATGAATTAGTGAAGAATGAAGATGATTTAGGAACAGGGGAAAGGGAACCAAAATGTTATTAAATCACTATGGATTAAGGGGCTGCATTCAAAATGAATGACTTCAGAACACAGATGAAGGGCAGAAGATATTCAGGTGTTATTCCTGTGGGATTCAGCCGGGATTCATTATGAATTTGCGGTCGCTATTTTAAAGCGTTACCATTATAACATTAAGAGACACCCTTTACACCACGTATTAACTAAACTACCAAGGATAGGCAACAAGCCTAGCTGTGGCTAACTCAGCTTGCAGTAAAACCATTCCTCATTACTACAGCCAAATGTCATCCAGTCACATGTTTTTCTACATATTACGGACTAATGTTCTTTTATAAACCCAATGCTGAAATTGTCAACTGAGTAAGCTGTATAATTTCCTTAAAGCATAACACAGCTTAAAATTGAATTCATATTTTTTTTATACCTTGCAAGTAGTGATTTAGCAGGAAGAGTTCCATTTGTCTATCACTTTACAATATAGCTTGGTGTCCCTATAGCTTGAGGGTAGGTAACTTCAGTCCTGGAGGGCCATTCCATTCCAGTTTTAACAGATATAATCAAGTGATTAATTACTTAAGGAACTGACCAGGAGTTTCATTAGTGGAATGTTAAAGGCCAAAGCTGCCTTCCCCCAGCTAAATCAACCTAACAGGATGTAAACAAACTTAAGGCCTGCTTACACAGGAAGTATGGAAAAATGGATAACGCTCTGTGTTAACCAGGCTGGCAATTATTACTAGGGATTATACTTCTTGTAAGAGATTACCAGATACATATTACCCAAGCCTCAAGCCTCAACTTTAACCTTTTCAGCATTTACAAGGGATGTTTGGACAACGGAGATATTATTATTGTCTGCCAACTTCTTTTGATTATTGCCCGCAGAATATAATAAAGTGAGCAAACTGCTTTGTAAACAGAGACCAGGAAGTTATATATTTTGGGGATAATTCAACATCTTTCTATGTATAATGGCACAGTTCTGTCTGCCCCATGAAACATGTATGGTTCCATTTACGGTCTGCAATCCGCAACCAGTTACACAACTGCCAAAGCTGTCGTGTATCTGGTCACATTTTTATATTATGCCCATTAATACATTTGTATACCTACCTCTAATATTCCACTGATGATAATTTGACAGCCCTGTTTTATTGTACCAGGCAACTCATCGCTCCTTCATACTGGGTGCTCATTGGATCACTTCACCCACCCGCGAGTTGGAGAGACTTCAGGGTTGCTAACTGATTGATTGAGTCCCAATTCAGACCTGTTTGATCTCGGTCTGCTGCCAATGGAAATGAGCTGAACCGAGCATGCAAATGGAAACTAGACGTAAAGGTCTTGTTGTTTCACTTATTAAACTACCTTGATTGAAATGTGCACATTTCAGTGATGAAGCACAATGGGTGTAAATAGCATTACAGTAAAACCTACATTTTGTTAGTCCCATCATACCAGTGCATTTAAAATGTACAGGGCTTGAACACAAAATTAAAAACACCTGTAATAATTAACACACACTTTCGTGCAGATTGGCTGCAAGTTACCTGTGTGGTAGTCCGTATTGCATAAAAGCTGCATCTCCCTGTTCCACTTGGACAGCAAATCAGTAGAGGGGTGAGAGGGGGTGCTCGATTGGCAGGTGCTTCCAAACATAAGAGGCACCATCTCAAAAACAGTGACTCATCCTGAAGAATCCTTTACACCATTAGCAGATTTTCTCCCTTAATCCAGCTACCCTGAAGGAAATAGAGGCTGATAATATGTGAGGTATGGTCCAAAACAATTTAAACAGCTTGCAGACTTGTCACGTCAAATCAGTGCTGCTCAGTCTGCCCAGGTTAACCCCACACCCTACTGATACTCTTAAGGCAGGTCGTTCTCATTTTACAACCAATGAAATTGTACAGAAATTCAGGTATGTGTTAGTGTTGTGCTTTATGGATATGTATATGAGGAGAAGAGTGGGTAGACAAGCTTGAACATTTTTAAATACCTTTTAAATACAGGATCAGGGTTACTTGTCAAACATGCCAAGAAATTGAAGCCAAACAGGCTTTCAACAGATGGTGTCCCAGCTACCGTTTAGTACTGCATTTCAGATCCACAATGTTAGATCCTGAAGTTGCTTTGTTTGTTGTATACTGTGGGGCAGCTGCAATGTGGCCACCTCCAAAAAACTATCGTGATACTTGCTGTTAGTCGGCAAGGTAGTGTAGCGGGCTTGGGTGGTCTCACCCCCAGACAGTGGGCATTAGTTTAATCCAAATCACAACAAACAAACTGTTTGAGAGAGAACCCAGCCCTGGCTGAAGGACCAAATGGCAAGCGTTATCATTATTTTCTATTGCAGATATGTCCAGATAGATAAGGGAGCTCTGTCACATCACCAACAATTACAGCAAGTATTGACAGTTACCACCACACGAGGAACCTTTGACTAACTGGGTGAAATGATGTAAATTTTACTGCTTGTAAATTTGTGCAGTAGTTTTGCAGTGTTTTCTGAAAACTAAAACACTGCTTTAACTTACCATGGGTTTACACAATGTGCTTTATCTTACCGAGCTGAGATCTGGCTTTTTTTTTCTTTTTTTTTTACCATGCTTTCACACAGCTTTATTATACAGGGTGATGAGAAAGTAAGTTTACCATATCATTGATGTGGTAAACTTGCTTTCTATTCACCCTGTACTTGGCTATGCTATTACCGTCACACACTGCAGTTAAACTGTTATGAGGGCTATGTCATGACATCCTAATGCAATCTACTTCAGTGCTAACCAACGGGTTATAATTTGGTTATGTTAACAGCTGTAATCGATAAACAGATTATTTCAATTGGTTTTATAATTGAAAAAAAAGGGTCAAAATGGTGTTTTAATAAGCATTAATATCACATTCCTTTGAACTGTGTGTTTCGATCTCTGTGTGTGATGACAATTTATTTTACAGTGTTTAACTCAATGTTAAGGTTCGTTTTTTAATATGCTTCGAGGCCAACATTTATTAGAAAATATTATACATTGTCTGAAACTAATTAGGAGTGTTTTTTTTGTTTTGTTTTTGTTTTTTAGATAATTGCACTGGTAAAAATGGTTTGTTGTTCTTATTGTTGCTGTGTTTTTAAAAGGCACAACTTCAAACGTTAAAATTATACAACTTTTGGACACATTAAGGGATAGGGCTGCATGGACCAATTATTATTATTATTATTATTATTATTATTATTATTATTATTATTATTATTATTAATAATAATAATAATAATAATAATAATAATAATAACTAGTCATTTAGCAGACGCTTTTATCGACTAACAGAGACTAGGGGGTGATTATTTGATTATTCGGATCAAGCTTCCCACAGGCGAGGGTCTTTAGTGAACCAAGTGAAGAAACAGCTGCTTGGGTTTGTGTGGGTTGCTGTTCTCCACAGAGTAAGAAAAGCAGCACTCATCACAAACCCAAGCAGCTGTTTCTTCCCTTGTTTCACTCTGAATGGTTAATCAGCTCAATCGACTCCAGAGACCCGCCCCTGATTGTCAGGCCTGATTTCTGCGGAGAGCTCGATCACAATAATCGATTTGTGCAGCCCTGTTAGGGGAAGTTTCTCATGGTCAGTATGCCCCTTTAAAATGTATGTTCTTAGTGTACAGCAAAAATGTAAAATACTTTGATTATATATATATAAATAAATATTTATATATATATATATATAATTACAATGCCTTTCAAAAGTATTCAAGACCCTGACCAATTCTCTCATATTGCTGAATTACAAATGGTACATTGAAATTTTGTTCTGTTTGATATTTTATTTTAAAACACTGAAACTCAAAATCAATTATTGTAAGGTGACATTGGTTTTATGTTGGGAAATATTTTTAAGAAACATAAAAAACTGAAATATCTTGCTTGCATAAGTATTCAACCCCCACACATTAATATTTGGTAGAGCCACCTTTCGCTGCAATAACAGCTTTAAGTCTTTTGGGGTAAGTATGTACCAGCTTTGCACACAGTGTCGGAGTCATTTTGGCCCATTCTTCTTGGCAGATTTGCTCCAGGTTGTTCAGGTTGGTTGGATGACGCTTGTGGACCGCAATTTTCAAATAGTGCCACAGATTCTCAATGGGATTGAGCTCAGGACTTTGACTGGGCCACTGTAGGACATTCACCTTTTTGTTCTTGAGCCACTCCAATGTTGCTTTGGCCTTGTGCTTGGGATCATTGTCCTGCTGAAAGGTGAATTTCCGCCCAAGCTTCAGTTTTTAGCGGACTGAAGCAGGTTCTCTTGCAGTATTTCCCTGTATTTTGCTCCATCCATTCTTCCTTCAATTTTAACAAGATGCCCAGTCCCTGCTGATGAGAAGCATCCCCACAGCATGATGCTGCCACCACCATACTTCACTGTAGGGATGGTGTGTCTTGAGGCATGGGCAGTGTTAGGTTTGCGCCACACAGCGCTTTGAGTTTTGGCCAAAAAGCTCTATCTCATCTGACCACAAAACCTTTTCCCACATCACAGCTGGGTCACTCTCATGCTTTCTGGCAAACTCCAGACATGCTTTCAGATGGTACTTTTTGAGTAGCGGCTTCTTTCTTGCCACCCTCCCATACAGGCAAGTGTTATGCAGAGCTCTTGATATGGTTGACTGGTGCACCATTACTCCACTTCCAGCCACTGAACTCTGTAGCTCCTTCAAAGTGATTGTTGGCCTCTCTGTGGCTTCTCTCACAAGTCTCCTTTTTGTTTGAGCGCTGAGTTTTGAGGGACGGCCTTTTCTTGGCAGTGCCTGGCTTCCACTTCCTGATTATTGATCCAACTGTGCTCACTGGGATATCCAAACACTTGGATATTATTTTGTACCCTTTCCCTAATCTATGCATTTGTATTACTTTATCTCTAACTTCTGTAGAATGCTCTTTGGTCTTCATTTTCCTTCAGATTCACAGCCTGACCAATGATCCTTCAACAGTGGGGTTTTTATCCAGAAAATGTGACAGCAACTTTAATGGTTCACAGGTGGAGGCCAATGGTAAGGTAATTGTGTCCTCGTTAGGGCAATTTCTTTCATCGGTGTAAACTGGGAGCTTCCACAGCACAGGGGTTGAATACATATGCAAGCAAGATATTTCAGTTTTTTTATTTTTGTTAAAAATATTTCCCAACATAAAACCAATGTCACCTTACAATAATTGATTTTGAGTTTCAGTGTTTTAAAATAAAATATCAAACAGAACGAAATTTCAAAATCAGTAATATGAGAGAATTGGTCAGGGGTCTGAATACTTTTGCAAGGCACTGTATATATATATATATATATATATATATATATTATTTAAAGCTCTATGTGTCTCAGAAATGTACAGAAAAGACCTCTATTTTAGTACAGACATGTTTTACTGTACTGTATGTGATGATTATACTGCCTGGTGTGTTTTCCAGTTTGTAGACTTGCACATGTAATGTTCTCTTAGGGAGTACCTCCTCAAACCCCAATCGTGGCTGAAGCGCTGCAAACTGGTTTACTGTTTCGAAAAGAAACACGCTTGCTTTCTGAGGCAGGGGCTGCCTCTCGTCTGTGTCTCAATATTTCAGAATAAACGTATAATTATGTTTTCTATACCTTCTATTCTGCATTTTTCTTTCTGGCACGGCTCGAGAAATAATCGAACATGAAAGGGTAATTTATCCACAGTTCAGAAATTAACCTCCCATCCCTTACAAACAGTTCCCATTGGTATTGCAATATAATCCCAGTTTATTCTTTATATCTCTTTCACTTCTCTAAGAAATGCTTCCTTATTTCCTTCCCATTTCAATCAGATATCTGCTCTACAAGGCTGTATTGTTCACAGTCGAAAAATAGGTATTTCAAGATATTTCACGATTAAACATATTTAGTAACGCAGAAACAAATAGCGTAGTCACATTCAAAACTGATCATTGTCTCCAATTATTATACAACAAACGTTCCTATATATTCAAATGCTTACCTGAAAAACAGTAAATGCTAAACTGTAGAATATTTCAGTTTTTTTTATGTCCACTTTTTAAAGACATTCTATTTTCACCATTATGCTTTTGCAGAAACATTTGGAACATATACTGTACATGCTGTAGTTTCCAAAAGTGTGGGATCACCGTTGAATTTCGGTATTATGTTGTTTTTTTTCTCTCATTATAAAAATGATTGTTTCTTTCAAAATGAACCCATTAAGTACCAAATAATGGTAGCCTGTCGTCAAATGAAGACAATGGCACTAATGGGTTAAGGTAAAAACTAGTAGTGACGCTTATGGCTGGTTTCACAGACCCCCATTATCACCAATCTTGGACTCTCCAATTCTAGTGTAGGTAAGGCAGTCCTGGATTTGTGAAACCAGCCCATAGGAAGAGAAAGCTATTAGAACATGTAATACCACCAAGTGCTGTCAGCAGGCTGTCAAAAGACAAGGAGCGAACCGATCTTGTAGAAAACAAGATAAAGCACGGACCACAGCAGACACCTTTTAAGACTGGTGTGAAATAAGACTTGAAGGGCTCTCAGGCAATTAGCATATGGCCTAAAAATATCAATGAAGACACTGTGAGTAAAAGTGAGAGTTACCAGAGTTCCAGAGTGAAAAACTGGGATGGTTGTTCTTGTCTTCAATTCACTGACGCCATAGCAACCCTGAAGCTGTTAAAATAACAGTATATAGTAACACAATAATAATTGAAAAATTCAACACCAGGTGCGTTTATTGCAGATCGTAACAGATTAGAAAACATATATCAGCTATTATCAGTTAAACATGTGATATGCACGTATCAGAATGATTAAACAAATAATCCATAAGATTATTTTATTTTTTAACGAAGTACATCACTCCATTGAACTTGCTGAGCACACTGATCATTTTTTTCTGACTGGGACAATCACAGTTTTCCTGGGATGTCTGGTATGGGGGACCATGCTTTCACTTGATTTGATTGGCTCTTGTAATGCTAATTGGGAAATATGCAAATTTAAGCATTACAAGTGCCAATCAAATCGCGTGAACGCACAAAGCGGGTGGAGCTCATTTGCATACAAACTCCAGATTTAGCTGGCCACTTAAATATTTAGCAAAATGTTAAATCTAGTTAAGATTTAAGATTTAGTTAAATATTTAACTAAATGTTAAATCGTGCAGCTAGATTTATACATTATATGTGAATGTACACATTTAAAAAAAATTTAATTTATTTTCACATTTATAAATCTGGGGTAAAAATACAAGATTTAAATTAAATCTGGAAAAAAAGACATGTTAAAATATTAACACTTTTTTTACACATGGTAACCCCAGTCATATTGGGATTGGACTGGGTGGAAGAGGGGTTTGCTTGCTTTCACCTCATTTTAAAACCTTTTTCTATTTTTATTTTTTATAAAGAGAAAGAGCCATAATACTGAAATCCATAGCTGGTCCTTATGTACTACTTTACATCCCAAAAGTTTCTCCAAAGAAATGCTTTTGAAGAAACAAAAGAACCAACAAATGATACAGCTTTCAAACGAGATGTTCTTCAGAAATTGTGCAGACAAAGAGAAATACATCTGGGCTACACGTGTGAAACAAATGAGCAAGCATTTATGTTAAAGTGTTACCAAGATATTTCTCTAAGATTTTCACACATCACACATAATACAATGTGTTCTGCTGGGGTTGTTTTTATCGTACAGTAAGACCACCGTTTATTATGTGGATGTAAACATCTTTAAATCTTGGTAAGACTTTAAAATAATGGCCGCATTTTTATAATAAATTCCAGCTGAATACCACAGGATTATTTCCCTTGTAACAAATTATGATGATGACATGTATGGGCATACATCATGTTAATTCATACCCTCTTCCTCACCCACCAGGGGATTGTGAGAAGTGTTAATTCATGGAAACATGGAACGAATACTGGTGATTAAATCCACATGAATTAACAGGGCTGCATTCAAAATGAATGACTTCAGAACTCAGAGGAACCGCAGAAGATATTCAGGTGGTATTCCTGTGGGATTCAGATGGGATTCATTATGAATCTGCGGCCATTATTTGAAAATGTTACCAATATCTTTGTGCAGAGTTTTGTATATTACGGATTACACGACAAGTGTTGAGAGATCTTGTTGTACTGCCCAGCCCAGTGGTGTAGTCTAGGGTATACGCAGGTAAACAGCATTTACCCACTTTGAATTTGGGCAATATAGCATTTACCCACTTCTCATATAAAGGATACAGAGTTTACTCACTTCTACTATCCTGTGATGTGCAAATCCTGGGTTAAAGACAAGATATTTTAACCATGAACGTGTGTTGTGCTGTGTTGCTGACAACTGAGAGCTCTCTCAGTCAGAACTGTGGCGTGAGCAGGGGGTGTGGCCACTGGACTGCGTGTTCGTTTGAGTGTGTGTGAGTGTTCTGCACGGGTCCTACTAATTACCACAAAGTACCGCAAATTACCACAAAGTCACCACAAAGTACCCCTATAATTACCACAAAGTACCCCCATAGTTACCATAAAGTCCTTAAGTGACCTAAACAAAGATGCATTTTACTCTTAGAAAAGCATGCATGCTAAATAAATAACAGTCACAACGCATATACGTAATTTGAAGGTATATACTTTATTTTTATTTTTATTAATTTTTTAAAATTTAGTCGTTGCCAATTATTTTTTATTATTTTCTCCCCAATTTGGAATGGAAAATTATTTTTAGGCTTAGCTCACCGCTACCACCCCTGCGCTGACTCGGGAGGGCGAAGATGAACACACGCTGTCCTCCGAAGCGTGTGCCGTCAGCCGACCGCTTTTTTTCACACTGCGGACTCACCATGCAGCCACCCAAGAGCTACAGCGTCGGAGGACAACGCAGTTCTCGGGCAGCTTACAGACAAGCCCGCAGGCGCCCGGCCAGACTACAGAGGACGCTAGTGCGTGGTGAGCCGAGGACACCCTGGCCGACCTAACCCTCCCTCTCCCTGGGCGACGCTTCGCCAATTGAGCGCCGCCCCCTGGAAGCTCCCATCTTCGGTCGGCAAAGGAATAGCCTGGACTCACGACATCCAGACTATAGGGCACATCCTGCACTCCACGAGGAGCGCCTTTACGGGATGCGCCACTCGGGAGCCCCTGGTATATACTTTATTGACTTACAGTAAAATACTTTTATCTATTTTTAGTTATTTATTTCTTAGCAGATGCCCTTATCCAGTGTGACTTATAATTATTACAAGATATCACATTAGTTTTACAAACAACTTTACTGGATCAAAAAAACAATAAAAAAATAGACTTAAATTTAGACCGATAGGTAAAAAAACCTTATAACAGTGAGCATGGAGAGAGACTACCGAGAAAGAAAATACCAGGGTATCACACATGAATACAATTACAATAGGCCTATTGAGAAATTTATGAAAAACAATCTTGTCAAAAAAGGGGATGCTGAGATAAATGTATTTTATATTCAGCTAATATATTGGTTTAGCACACTATCTTCACTATGCATTGCACCTGCTACCTACACAAAAGACTTGAACGTTCACTCACTACGATAGGATAACTTCTGGACTCTACAGTGACTTAGTGTCAAACAAAAATAAAAAGTAAACAAGGATGGATATGTCGTGACCACAAGATCAATTATCTGGGCAACAATTTTTTTTATTTACATTTTTTAAAGCTACAGTTTTACTGAAACACACTGTTAGACAATGTTCATACCCACTAAACTCCCCCTATTTATAGGATCTAGTAGGTGGCAGTTTTTAGATCTGCTGCTGTTTAAATCAATTGCAAGACCCCAACTCAGTGCCACGCTACTTAACAAATCAGATGATCAGTGAGAGAAGGGAATAATGCAATAATTACACTACAGCGATAGCTGAGCCAGCTCTTTGCTTGGCGCTGACCCTGCACATTTTGTTACAGTACAGGGCACACTCGCAGACCACATGCAATGGACACAATCATTTATCAAATTAGGCGTGGCGTCATTTTTATTATCAGCAGGGTGTCACTTTCAGCAGGGAGCCGTTGAAATAGCTGCCGTGTTTACTGTCATGGTCAAGCCACTGATAAACTAATGAGCTCGACCTCCAGAACTACTGGCAGCCTCAGAGCCACTGGATCTCCAACAGCTTGCGGCAGGTGAGTCCAATTCAACTTGTATAATGAGTGCATTGTGTAGTGTTATTATTATTATTATTATTATTATTATTATTATTATTATTATTATTATTGTTGTTGTTATAAACTAAATTATAAAGTCAAGCCCTTCTTAGGATCAGGGCTTGTCCCTTCCAAACCCATGGTAAAAGCATAGCAAAGTGTAATAGAGCATCATGAATCATAGGCAAGCATTGTAAAGCACAGAGAGGTATGGTAAAGCATAGGGAAGCATTGTAAAGCACAGAGAGGTATGGTAAAGCATAGGGAAGCATTGTATAGCACAGAGAGGTATGGTAAAGTATAGGGAAGCATTGTAAAGCACAGAGAGGAATGGTAAAGCATAGGGAAGCACTGTAAAGCACAGAGAGGTATGGTAAAGCATAGGGAAGCATTGTAAAGCACAGAGAGGTATGATAAAACATAGGGAAGCATTGTAAAGCACAGAGAGATCTGGTAAAGCATAGAGAAGCATGTAAAGCACAGAGATGCATGGTAAAGCACAGGGAAGCATTGTAAAGCACAGATAGGTATGGTAAAGCATAGGGAAGCATTGGAAAGCACAGAGAGGTTAGGTAAATCATAGGATAGCATTGTAAAGCACAGAGAGGTATGGTAAAGCATTTTAAAAAACTAAACTAACTCTCATAAAAGTGCCCCATGGTAAAAGCATAGAGCAGGGTAATAAAGCACAGTGAAAGCATGGCAAAGCATTTAAGATTTGCAAAGGGTTATCAGATTTCCAGAGTGAAAAACCAGGACATTTCTATATTTCTATATATATATAATCAGTTATGAAAATGGCTGTGTTAATCAAGTGGCACTTCCAAAAAAAACAAAAAACAAAAAACATAAACACATAATCAGAATTATTAAACAAGTAACCCATATGTTTATTTACTGTATTTTTGTATAATAAATGACTGCGCTGTCAACTTGCTGAGCACGCTGCTACAGTTTTGTACTTATAAAAAATGTGAATACAAAACAGCAAAACCAGGACAATTTAACAATTTTACTGTTTCTGACTGGGACAAAAAAAAAAGGCTGAAAAGTGGGACAAACTTCGTTGTTTTCCCAGGAGATCTGCTAACACTAGTAAAACACAGAGAGCTATGGTAAAGCATATTAATCAACATGGCAAACCAGGATAAGCTGTGGTACATGCAGAGTATAACTATGGGAAAAGCATGTGGGAAAACTGCAAAAATACAGTGCAAACATACCGTGGTAAACTTTTATAAGGGGTTTGCCACAAATAAAACTTGCTCTAGAAAGAGATTTTATTTTATCTAAAGTGAGCGAGCATTGCTGCACTGTAATCTTATGTGATGCAAACAGGAGAGTAATTATAAAAGAAACAGGGTGACACTTTACATTAAGTGTCTCTAATTACTGTGTGTTTACATAGTAATTACATAGTAAATACAAGTGTGCTTACACATAGTTACAATGTTATTATGCACAGTAGCAATGTGCTTAATGTGTAAATATTTTCTGATATAATTCTGCACTTAGATATATTGTGCAACAGTTTGCTCAAGTGATGTTGTATTAATAAATACAATGCGATTGCCTTTTTTAAATTCATAAGCGACCACGCTTTGGGAAAAAAAAAAAAATTCTATAGTTTTGAAAATGTTGCTTCATGCAGCTGAAGATTTTTACATTTGGCCATTGTTTACTACGAATTGATGATGATGATGATGATGATGATGATGATGATGATGATGATGATGATGATGATATTTCGCTAGTCATTTTCTTAATATAAACATCACATCCTAAAATATATCGGTAGGGCACAGTTTTGTCGTTCAATTCATAGAACAGTAAAGCAGTTTTTTTTTATTGTATATTGTATGTATATAGAGTTCTTTTTTAAAAACGGTTTCATCATTTGGAAACTGTACAATATCAGACAAAAAGGTTCCGGATCAGGCACAAATGAACCCCTGGGTAAATAAGAGGAACTGTCGAAATGTTTTTTGTTCTTTGTATTTCAAAATACACATTGCCAGCTGTGGCCATCTCACCACTTGAGTGCTAGAGTTCACTGTGCATATTTAAAATGTACTACGATGAGTGTAATAATTAGCCATAGGGTAGACATTGTGTCTTCATTATGACAAAACAAGCCCTTCACTGCCAGCCAGCCCCTGCTGACTTGTGCGAGTAAAGCTCCTGCTTGATGTCATGGAAAGAAGGAATAATCAGGTCTTTCACATACACACTGTGGCTCCGAGGCATGGTCTCACACATGCAATGAGACCAAGGAAGAAATATTCTGGGTGACCTGGGGTAGGATATTGGGGAGGGATCCTCCTGCACAGAAATTCTTATGAGTCAGCGATACTTCATTGCAAAGAAAATATAACAAACTAGACAGAAAGGCATTTGTTTCTGTTTTGTATTGCATCATTATTCAAATTCATTTATTATTTCATTAAACAGATTGCTGGTTTATTTAAGAAGGCCATATTCATTACAGAATCCATTTCCAAGATATAAATAGATAAATGCTTAGATAAAAGAGAAATATTGCTGAACTGATAATGTTGTCGCTGATTCATAAACATAGCGACATTTTTTTTTTAAAAATATATATCTATATACCGTTTTCATGCACGGAAACTGCTAAGTCAGACCCCGGTGGTCTTTTCTCATTATTGTAAACAGGCATGCTTTGTTTAATCTAAACATCAAGGAAAGGCAAATGTGTGTGATGTGTCTAACACACAATATTGAACTCTGTGTCTGGACTGAGTTAAGGATTTTAACACTAGAACTACTAGAGCGGTCTTTTTGACCAACTGCGGTTTTTAAATGCATTTTTCTCCACTGATTTGGCAGTGCACTTTTTTGATTTTTCCTAACTATATGTATTAAACATCTAAAAAAGCATCAGTAGACCCAGGGTTGTGGAAACGTATGGAGATAATATGTTATACCTAGAACTACCAGAGCTGTCATTTTGACCGTCAGTAAAAACAGTGGGTGTGGCTCAGTGCACGTGAAATCGATCACATGATCGAGCTGCTCAGCTTGAAAGCTTCAGGTTTATTTTGAATAGCTACAACAGGAGGCTTTTTCAGACGTAATTGATTGTCAAGTGAAAATGAATAGATCAATACAGCGTAGGACTGCACAGCAAGTCTTGCAGTGCTTTCAGGAGTTATCGGAAGATGAATCTGGACACGAAAATGTGCCAGACCAAGACAGTGATGAAACATACTCTGCTAACAATGAGGTTAGTGATAGTGACAGTGAAAATGATAACGAATTGCAGAAATTTTGGGACAGAGACAAACACAACCACTGAGAGTGTACTTTCTCTTGCACTCTGAGCTTGATCAGAGGTAGAAACATAGAACGGGACTTTAGAATCTTAAAACTTGCTTTAAACGATCCTGTATCTAGTATGTAAGAACCACAGCATAGAACATTGATGTTTTATTGTTTGCAGTTTAGCTGTGGTCTGACTAAATGCTTGACTGTCTTTAACCCTTTGCGGTCCTATGTCGGACCAGGTCTGACATTACAATTTTCCCTTTCCGGTCCAATGTCGGACCCTGTCCGACATCATCAAAAAGACGTAAAACACAGGTCTCTAGTCGTTTTTTCTCCGGAAAAAGCCGAGAAAACCATTCAGTCCTGACCGATAGAAGCCGAGAGAAGCGGAAAAAAGGGTGCGGATCTGAACAATACACATAGCCCCGGCACCACAGAGATAACACGGACATAAACAAACAAGATAGCTGCTTCTGCATCCAGCGCTCAAAGAATATTACGGACATTTGCAGAGCTTTTTGAGATGTTATAGTAATAAAATAATGACTTGGATCGCATTATTGAGGAGTTTGGTGATAAAACGAGTGATCAGGAGATGATTTATCGGTATGCACTACTATGAAGAGGTATGTGAAAATACAGCTAACAAGGGTGGGCGGGCTGGAGATGCAGTACTGAGTGTCCTGTTGATATGCAGTGCCTTTTAAACCTGTTTTACTGTGGAAAAAAATACTTTACACAGATTGTGTAAAATAAACTGCGCGTGTGAAAATAAATTGGACCTGACGCGCTGAATAAATGGACCGCAAAGGGTTAAAGCTTAGTCTTTAAATCCACAGCACACCCTTGCTGTTTGTGTAATGCATTTTCTGCTCTCTTTTGCCACCTGGTGGCAGGAATAACGAAGTGCAGCTGATTCAATGGTGGTAAGAAAAAAACAGGATTGCAAATCTGAGGCATTTCTGCGTTATCGCACTGCGACAGTCTCACAACAAGGGAATAGCTGGTTTTGGCTACCACTGTGGTCACATTTCATTATTGTTGCTTCAAAAACTGTTTTTATTTCTTTATTTAGGAGCGGACACAATGGACCACACAGAAAGATTCAAAGGGATTCCAATGTCAAAGGTGAGATATTAGGAGTAACTGAGATAGATGGACCTGCCGCAACACTTTCAGTTGGGTGTAACATAGGCACGGTGGTCAGGACTGCTTTGGACTTGATGAAGTGATCTGGAAGGACCATTCCTCTAGGGGTTCACCTCTAATTCACTGGTAATTTATTAAGTCTTAGATGCGGAGCGACTGTTCAACCCGCTATCATTGCTGTCCTACCATTGTAATTGAATCTGAGTTTTTATACAGAATAAAGCCTTAAGAGCTACCCGACCTGAGCCTGGCGGGACCCGACAATAAATGTGGGGTTCGGGTCGGGTCGGATGTTGTTTGTATATTATAGTTCAGGCTCGGGTCGGGTCGGGTCAGTGTGTTATCAGTGAGTGGATTATAGTATTTTTTTTTCTCTGTGTGCAAGTGCTTCCTAAAACTGACTTCCTGCTTCCTTTTTTGCCTGTCTAAAAAAATCTTGCCTGAAATGTGGCGAGGACTTCTAGCGTGCACGTCACTTAACCACAAATTTGTACAAAGGAGAGATTCTCTTCCTTAAAAATATTTTGGCTGATTGAGTAAAGGAAAAAAAATATCAACAGGAGAATGTGTAGCAGGGAAACGTTCCGTTGCTGGAAAGGGTGTGTCTAAATCCACTGTTTGGAAAAATTACGACATTGTTGTATTCAGCAATAATAAAGTCCATGTGGCTTTGTACAATGCAAACCTTGCAAAATATTACTGAAATATGACAGCAAACAGATGGGAAATTCATCTCTGCAGCAGCACACTGAAAAAGGATGGATATGTCCTGTAGCTGGGCTAAGTCAGTCATACATGACATCTTTTGTCCAAAATGATTATGTGAATTTGCAAGAGCATCTTAATGTGTGGCTGTTTATGGTAACACAGTTTTGAAGAAGCCTGTTATTGTCTTATTTTAAATCGTGCAGTGTTGGATTAGCAAAGGAAGTAAATTGAGATATGATTCATTGAGCGTGATTTTTTCTTTATTTCTTTACGTTTTAACTGGAAATCAGGAATACTCTAAACAGAAGGTACTTAGTTTCAGTAGCATATGTTTAGGGTCAGGTTCAAATTTGGTTTTGCAGACCTCTACTACAGAACATGAAAGTAAGAAATCACTTAAAGTTGAAAAGTTTGTTTTCTTTTTATAAAGTTAACATACATTAGAGCTGCGTTATGATCACAACACAACTCATACATTACTGCTCAGATATATGGTCAGGGCCACCATTTGCATAACACACAGGATAGCCCCTTGCGAAAGATTTTGCTTCATTTTAAGTTTCGTAGCCCCTTTTAAGCAGACCCAGGCACACGAATTGAAGTTTTATAGCACTTTCGTACCATTTTCGTACCACAAAAAGGTAGTAGTGGTAAAACAATCATGGCTGCTTTGATACCTGTCCTGATATGCGTGATACTTTTCAGTATATTTGATGAATATCACAATAGGCGTGTGATGAAAAGATTAGTAGACATGCAGAGAGAATCAACAGAGAAGATCAATTGAAGAAGGGCGTTTGAAAGGGCACGAGCGAAGAGATATCGCAATTTCTGGAGGAGACAGTGGTTCGTCCCCATGGCCACACTTACTGGTTTCAAACAGTTCCTACATATGCAGAGTGGCTATGGAATTTTAGAATGCGTCAGGAAAACATTGAAAATTTGGCGACACACCTTCGTCCTGCTCTCAAGAAGCAATCCACAAATTGGAGGAAGCCTATGGACTACAGGCTACGATTGGCAGCTGTTTTGCGGTGGTTTGCAACCCCAACAGAATATAGAACTATCGTAAACATGTTCTGAAATTGAGGAATCGACTCTTTGCAAACTGGTGCGAGCAATTTGCAAAGCAATTAAAGATATTTTGTTTAGGAAATACATATCGCTACCTACGGGAATAAGGCTTCAGCAGACTGTGCAAAGGTTAAAGGCCAACATATTTCCCCATCAGGAGTGTTTTAAAAACCCAATAATAACAGTTTTGTGAGCAGTGTCACAAATCGTTCTTTTAAAACAGAATAAACTTAGTAGCGCTGTTTCTCTTAACAAAACATCACTACCTGAACATCTTAAATAAACCATGTGTATGGCAATTGTAGGAATGCTTATAAACTGGGAACAGTGCAAAAAAAAAAAATTGGCAGGAGTGGCACTTGGTCTGTGAATATTGTCACATGAATCATAATGAACCCATCCCTTTGGGGCTAGTCCACTTTTATTATTGTGGTCTTTTATTTTATGGTATTTGGTTTTCAATGGTTTAATTCAGCCATCGCTTGCTTTTTATTACGCACAACACCGCGTGTCATTAACTTTTCTATTGTGGAATACACGTTAGCATCTCACACAGTTCCATCATGCTGTGCATTTATCTCTTCTTCTGCTCTGATGGTCAAAAGCTGCACTGTGCTGCCACTGAACCACCTACTTTTGTCGCGGTCGACTAATTTCCAGAGGGCGTCCAAGAACCACTAAACCCCGGGCAGGAAAACAGTAGCGTGTAAGGGTTAAAAAAGAAAGGCTAACATGAAATTAACTACTTTGTTACGCTGTAAGGATGAGTCCAAACCATGTTTCAAATTTTAACAATGTTTACCATTTATTCGTTCCAAATCCCCATATTGCATTATACACTGAACGTTATTGTTTAGATACAATATGTGCCACTAGTGTTAACAGAGACAGGCAATTGATCAGATTACCTGAACCCCTGGAGAGAGCCCTCACACTGATTCATCGATGATCCATGATAAGCCTGGAGGTATTAGAGGCTTTTCTGTCTGTCGCCTCCGTGCCCAGTTTTTATACCATATGGTCTTAGGAGCAGGGGTTCTCAAACTGGAGATCCTGGGGATGTCTCAAGGGGGTCGCAAAGTATTTGGTAGATTCAACTTTTTATTTTTTAATAAAAAAAAAAAAAGATTATTACCTTTATGCACATCGACTTACAAAAACAGCATGTCCTCCCTATAGTTCTATTAATTATTACGCTTTCCTTCCTTCATATCTGTGGGTCCCGCCTATATCTTTATGTAACCAGAAGTATACCGCTGTTATTATTCTGGAGTCAATCATTTAAGCAAAGAACAGTTAATCTCATATGAAAAATGAAATAAACTAAGTGACCATTTTACAAAGACAAACTTTTTTGTGTTTGAGCTTCAGTATTAGCAAACTGCATTGTTTAACCACTTCAACACCATGAAGTACGCACATACGTCAAATGAAAACCCACGTACAGTACCATGCCATACCTGCGTATGTCAAGTTTCCCATTCTATTCTATGAGTAGTTTCTCAGTTTAGTATTTCAGGTTTCAATCCCTAAGGCAGTTCTGGTACTGTGGAATGTGCAATAAAAATTGGGGGAGGGTCATGTGACATTTGTATCCAATTGCGTGTCGTGTAGAGATTCCAATATACCTGTGGGCGTTTAGAAGACTGAGATATATTGCGGGAAGCCATTCAAGTTTTACAAGTCTATATATAGTGTTTTATATTATTATTTTTTGTTTTATTATTAGTTTTAATTGTTAAGTTGTAGTTTATATAGTGTTTAGCCAAAGCTAAACATGGCAACGTACGTGGAGAGCGACAACGGGAGTGATGAAGATTTTAAAGTTGGTTCGGAGGATTTCGATACCAGCGACAGTGATGCTGACTTATCACTCAGCGATGATAATGAAGAGGATGTGGAGCCAAGAACAGCAGGGGACTGGGTGTTTATTACTGATCCCTACAATGATGCCAGTCCTCCATCATTTGATTTTGCACCTGTTTACACAGATGTGCACCCCGCTGTGGAACTTGAGAGTTTGCGTTCTCCATTGGAGTGCTTTTTGGCTTTTGTTCCTGAAAAGCTAATCACTTCCCTTTGTGACTGTACAAACAAAAGAGCATGCAGCACTTTACAGATAAGCCAGCTGCAAATGGGAAGGTGTTTGGTTTGAAATGGCAGGAAGTGGAACCCAAGGTAACGTACATCTCTGTCTTTTGAAAAGAGGTGATGAGCAGAAACCGATTTTCTCAGCATCATGAAGTTTTTGCGATTCTCTAATATAGACAATGTACGCACAGACCGCCCTCTAGCAAGATTGGAGACGTTTCCTTCCATGCTCCGAGAGACATCAATGGATTTAGTTGACCCAGGACAGAATATAGCCATTGATGAGGCACTTGTTTTGTGGAAAAGAAGACTTTCGGCAGTACACAAAAACAAAAAGAGCTCGATTTGGGATCAAACTTTTCTGCCTGTGTCCCATTCATAAAAGGCTGAGGGGTTACACCTGGAATTTTCAAATTTACATCGGCAAGGATAAATATGATGTCTTGGATTATCCAGAAGCAAGTGAACTCAGTTTATCTGAAAGGATTGTGGTTTATTTGGCTGATCATGTACTGAACCAAGGGCATCATATTATTGTTGATAATTGGTACACGTCTACAAGACTAGCATCATTTTTGCTTACACAAAATACGCACATCACTGGGACTACAGAGGAGTACCAAAGGAAACAACTGAAGAAAAACTGGACAAAGGACAGGCATGTTTTGTTAGAAACTCTGATTTATTATTGGTGAGGTGGCAAGACAAAAAAGGGACATGAATGTACTGACTACAAAGTACACAGCTGGCTTTGTAGAAAAGACCCGTGTTGTCACTGGAGGAGCAACAGTAATTTTCAAAAAGCCATTCCACATTGAAAAGTACAACGAACTGATGGGAGCCATGGATACCTGCGATCAAGACTTAGAGCCATATGATCCTAGCAGAAAAGGTCTTGCCTGGTTAAAAAAACTAGGCATCCACTTCATGTCCCGGATGATGCTGAACAGTAGAGTGCTGTATCGGCTTTCAACGGGGAAGGTAAGATTCTGTTCCTGGATTACCTTTTACAGTGCTGTGACGAAATACTATCAAAACACAGTACTGGGTACAAGGCAATGAAGCAGGTATCTGCGGCAGCCAGATCCATCACAATGTCTGCGCAAAGTAGCCCTGTACACGCATTTGTGACTATCCCTCCAACACAAGGGAAGCAGAGACCGCAAAAAAGGTGCAGGGTCTGCTACGAAAATGAAAACAAAAGAAATGACACAAGAAAAATGTGCAGTGGTTGCAAAGGCAACCCAGGGGGGTTCTGTTTTATTGAACATTTCAATAAATGGCACAGAGCAAGTCGATAATGGCACACGTTTTGATGTTCATTGATTTTTATTTGATAATTACTGTTTACTGATTATTATTTTTATTAGCATTATTAGTAGCATTTTTGTTTTCATTGTTCAAACAAAAAATAAAATAAAAAAAAAACTTGTTTGAACATGGGTATGTAGTACACAGCAGCATAAAGGGTTAATGAAAAGCACAGTTTAGGTCATTTATTTGTGTTTTATTCATCATATGTTAACATTTTGTTGCAATTGCAGGTTTGAAAACATTATTATTATTATTTTCAAAATCTGGTACCTGGGAAGTGGTTTCATTTTTACACCTGGAGTTGAAGTGGTTAATAATCTGGATCAGTTTTTGAAAAAGTCTGCTTCTAAGGCAGCCAGTGAGGAATGTGACGAAAAACATATTGCGCTGAGGTTTACATATACTGGATCCGTGACTTAAACCACAACCGCAGTGTGTTCTTGATGAAATAATTGCTCATGAAAGTATGAAGCCTTCAAAAATGCACTGTCATTTCAAGCAAGCAGGGTGAATCAGAAAACATTGTAGCTTAAAGCCTTACAGCTGCGTGTATTTTTCTGATAACAAGCTGAAACTCGGAGCAGCTGATTCAAACTCCGCTGCGTTCTGAGACACCGGGGAGGGGCGGAGCCAGCAGCACAAACAAACAAAAGGCAGGCAGCCTTCCCAGCGACAGCATGTGGAAGCGACATCGTGTGAGAAGCACGAGTGGACAAGTACAACGCAGTTAGAAGCAGTTGAAAGCAGGTTGACAGCTGCAGAAGCTAAACTAAACTCCACAAAAAAAATGCTCTTCAAGCCAGTAATCTGTGACAACTGCATGATGTGGGAAATCCAAGAAAACCCAACAGAGCTCAATCAAGTTTGTGTAAAGTGCCGCACGATCCAGGACTTGCTTCAGCGATTAAGCCTGCCAGAAAGGGAGCTGGAGGAAATGAGACAGCAACAGGAGCTTGAGGAGCTGACACACCCACAATTCATGGAAGTCTGCACCCCTAGCAGACTGAAAGCCACCAGGGAGATGGAAGAGAGTCGAAACAGCTGGGTTCAGATAGGCACAAGCAGGGAAAAAAAGAAACTTCGTCAAACACAACCACCAGAAATCCAGACATCCAACAAATCTGAGCCACTTCAACATTTAGATGACCAAAACCAACATCAAGAGAATGAAAGAAACAACATCCAGGACCCTATAAACAGTGCTGGCCAGGCAGCAAAAAGAAGGGAGGTCATGATTGTTGGGGACTCCATATTGAGAAACACAGCAAGTTCAGTTCGCAGTTTGGACCCCCTTACTACAACAGTGTGCTGCCTTCCAGGAGCCTCTGTCAAGCACATCACTGAGAATGTGGACAGGCTCCTAGAACGAACAGGAGACGACCCGGTAGTAGTCGTCCACATCGGTACAAACAACATTGGAAGAGACAGACCAAGATCCCTGCAAAACAAATTCAGAGAGTTAGGAAGGAAATTAAAAGACAAGACCAAATCTGTGGTATTTTCTGGGATACTGCCGACACCTTGTAAAGGACCATATGGACAGCTGGAAATACAAAATCAAAATGCATGGTTGAAATCGTGGTGCACACAGGAAGGCTTCACCTTTCTTGATCATTGGAGCACATTCTACAACAAGGATTATCTATATAGGTGGGACGGACTGCACTTAAACAGAAAGGGAACCAATCTACTCGGAGAAAGGATCCTTGAGGAGGTCCAGAAGCATTTAAACTAGAAAGGAAGGGGGGAGAAAAAACAAAAAAACAGAAGGGAGACCACAACAAAACAAGGGCAGCAACTCAGGTAAGACAACTATTAAATGTATTTATCTTAATGCTAGAAGTCTCAGAAACAAAATGTTAGAACTTGAAGCTACTGCACTAACAAGTAACTACGATGTGATAGGTGTTACAGAAACTTGGTTGTCTGAGAGTGACGGAGACGAATATAATATTAGTGGGTACACACTATATAGGAAAGACAGGCAGGACAGAAGAGGTGGAGGGGTAGCGCTATACATAAGAAATAGTCTTGAAGCCCAGGTGTCAAATCAGGACAAAGAAAACAATGCAGAATCAATATGGGTCAGAATAATGGACACAAATTCAAAGGGCATAATAATAGGAGCATGCTATAGACTGCCAAATTCAGACGCTGAGCAAAATAATCTGTTATACAATGACATTCGAAATGCGTGTAGAAAAGGAGAAGCCATACTAATGGGGGATTTCAACTTCCCCTATATAAAATGGGAAAACCCGATGGGGGGCACGACGGACGAAATTGAAATGGTGGAAATGACAAATGACTGCTTCCTGATGCAATTTGTCAAGGCACCGACTAGAGGGGAGGCATGCCTTGATTTACTCTTTTCAAATAATGAAGACAGAATAACTAAAACAGATGTCAGAGAGCCATTGGCAAACTCAGACCACAACATGGTCTCATTTGAAGTATTTTTTAAAACCCCAAAAGTAATGACTAAAGCTAAGGTTTACAATTTTATAAAAGCAAACTATGAAGGTATGAAACAGAGACTAACAGAAGTAGATTGGAGTAAAATAGAGAAAACATCCACAGAAAAAGAATGGCTGTTTTTTAAAAATGTAGTACTAGAGACGCAAAACAATTACATCCCAAAAGTAGACAAATCTAAATCTAAAACAAAATGGCCAAAATGGTTAAAAAAAATATTCAGCGGAAAAAGGCACTTTACAGAGCGTTTAAAAGGGACCAAAAACAAAGTACACAGAAAGAGTACTTGGAACTGCAAACACAAGTCAAAAAGGAAGTTAGAAAGGCCAAGAGAGAGATAGAAATCAATATTGCTAAGGGGGCTAAAGCCAATTCCAAAATGTTTTTCCAATATTATAACAGCAAGAGAACATTCAAAGAGGAGGTTAAATGTCTAAGAGACACAAATGGCAAAATCATAGATGAAGAAAAAAAAATAGCAAATATATTAGATGATTACTTTTCACAGGTTTTTACAAAGGAGGACACGGACAACATGCCCCACATGTCGACCTGTTCCTATCCAGTTTTAAATAACTTTACCATAACAGAGGCAGAAGTGTTAAAGGGACTAGGAGCTCTTAAAATAAACAAATCCCCTGGGCCGGATGAGATCCTCCCAATAGTACTCAAAGAAACGAAAGAAGTTATTTACAAACCGCTAACCAAGATCATGCAACAGTCTCTTGACACAGGAGTTGTACCGACAGACTGGAAAATAGCAAACGTAGTACCGATCCACAAAAAGGGAGACAAAACCAAACCAGGTAACTACAGACCAATAAGCCTGACTTCTATTATATGTAAACTTATGGAAAGTATAATAAGATCCAAAATGGAAAATTACCTTTATGGTAACAATATCCTGGGAGACAGTCAGCATGGTTTTAGGAAAGGGAGATCGTGTCTAACTAACCTACTTGACTTTTTTGAGGATGCAACATTGAAAATGGATAATTGCAAAGCATACGACATGGTTTATTTAGATTTCCACAAAGCTTTTGACAAAGTCCTGCATAAAAGATTAATTCTCAAACTGAACGCAGTAGGGATTCAAGGAAATGCATGCACATGGATTAGGGAGTGGTTAACATGTAGAAAACAGAAAGTACTGATTAGAGGAGAAACCTCAAAATGGAGCGAGGTAACCAGTGGTGTACCACAGGGATCAGTATTAGGTCCTCTGCTATTCCTAATCTACATGAATGATTTAGATTCTGGTATAGTAAGCAAACTCGTTAAATTTGCAGATGACACAAAAATAGGAGGAGTGGCAAACACTGTTGCAGCAGCAAAGGTCATTTAAAATGATCTAGACAGCATTCAGAACTGGGCAGACACATGGCAAATGAAATTTAATAGAGAAAAGTGCAAAGTGTTGCATGCAGGCAATAAAAATGTGCATTATAAATATCATATGGGAGATACTGAAATTGAAGAAGGGAACTATGAAAAAGACCTAGGAGTTTATGTTGACTCAGAAATGTCTTCCTCTAGACAATGTGGGGAAGCTATAAAGATGCTCGGATATATTGTGAGGAGTGTTGACTTTAAATCAAGGGAAGTAATGTTAAAACTTTACAATGCATTAGTAAGACCTCACCTAGAATATTGTGTCCAGTTCTGGTCACCTCATTACAAAAAGGATATTGCTGCTCTAGAAAGAGTGCAAAGAAGAGCAACCAGAATTATCCTGGGTTTAAAAGGCATGTCATATGCAGACAGGCTAAAAGAATTGAATCTATTCAGTCTTGAACAAAGAAGACTACGCAGCAATCTGATTCAAACATTCAAAATCCTAAAAGGTATTGACAATGTCGACCCAGGGGACTTCTTTCACCTGAAAAAAGAAACAAGGACCAGGGGTCACAAATGGAGATTAGATAAAGGGGCATTCAGAACAGAAAATAGGAGGCACTTTTTTACACAGAGAATTGTGAGGGTCTGGAACCAACTCCCCAGTAATGTTGTTGGAGCTGATACCCTGGGATCCTTCAAGAAGCTGCTTGATGAGATTCTGGGATCAATAAGCTACTAACAACCAAACGAGCAAGATGGGCTGAATGGCCTCCTCTCGTTTGTAAACTTTCTTATGTTCTTATGTTCTTATGTTCTTATGAATACCAAAGCTCTCCATGTGTCCTACATGGTGGCTTTAAGGACAACAAAAAGCGATAAGCCCCACACCATTGCTGAATCACTTATAGCTTATGTTGACCTGATTCTGCAAGTAAATTAAAAGTTATACCCCTTTCAAACAATTTGGTTGCACAGCGCATTCGTGAAATGTCTGCTGACGTTCGTGAACAGTTTTACATGAAAGTGAAAAACAGTGACCTTTTTGCTATCCAACTCGATGAATTGACTGATGTGTCAGGGGCTGTGCAGCTTTTAGCTTTTGTAAGATGCATTTGTGATGGATCCTTGCAGGAGTATTGTTTTGTCGTCCACTTTGAGGTCCAGCTACTGTGGAAAGCATTCATGACAGTTAACGAAGCTGGGCTGGACTGGGAGCGGTGTATTGGTGTATGTACTGACAGTGCCAGATCTATGACTGGAAAGAACAGTGGTCTAGTGACTCGAATTCAGCATGTTGCACACAATGCTACTTGGGTTCATTGTTCAATATACCGTGAAGCTCCAAGATTCACAGTGGCTTGCAATGCTTTCTTATCTCGAGGATGTGTTTGATCAGCTCAGTGAACACAACAAAAGTCTACAGGGATGTGCTGCGAAACTTCTTTTTATGAATTACAAGATCGAAGCATCCATTCAAAAGCTTAATTTCATGTGTGCAGGATGGCAGTTTTTAAATTTTCTCTCTGATGGCAGATTTCATGAGAGAATATTAATTCTGTGAGTTGAAGACAAAGGACATTATCCTACAAAACTACTCCACTCCGATAATACCCTGAAGCTCACTTTTTCATAACAATTACTTTGTGATGTTTGGTTATCTGTGCGCATGGAATACTAGTATGCTAAGCCATGCAAGTGCGTGTGCCTTTTGCATCGACATACTTTTGCGAGTCAGCATTTTCGAATCTGGTTGCAATCAAAAGCAAATACCGTAACTGTCTCAATGTTGAAGGTGATCTGCCTTGTCTGGATGTCCTTTATTGAAAAAAAGCAGGCGCACCCATCACACTGAAAAAGAAGGATATATTGTGTTTTTGCATTTGAATGTTTTGCTTAAAATGTGTAGATTACGAAATTAGTCTTTGATTGCCAATGCACCTTTAAAGTGTGAGATTTGAATGTTTTGAAATCATAAATGTGTTTAAAAATATAGTTGTGTATGTTTAGATTTTACTTGCATGGAAAATGAGGGTCACGAGTTGTTCACCCTCAGAAAAAGGGGGGTCCCAGACCGAAAAAGTTAGAGAACCCCTGATCTAGAGGTATTGAAAAGCTTCTCTGTCTGTGTTACCTCTATGCCTGATATTTATACTCTAGTAGGCTCAGAAACTACATAATTTGTTATTCAGCTGTTACTCCACTCAGGTGCAACCAACCCTTAACTACTACTTTTTTAAAGGTGACTGTGATTGATTTTTTACCATATTTTTCCCATACATTCTTACACATGCTCTCCAATCATTCTGAACCTAAGTTACCTTAGCAACTCTACTTATGCCTGAGTCACTTTCAACAAACTGGTTTAACTTTACCAACACAGTTTCTTTCATATGATTACCAATACATTTTTACTCTGCAAGTGAGGAGGGTTTAAAAGTTAAAGAGCAAGAGGCGATTAGTCTCACCCATTCCGCAGAGGTGAAAGCCAAGACTGGCATGGCATTTAAAGGTGACAGTCACCAAGGCAGAGACCCATACTCTGAGGTTTAAAAGAAAGTCTTTCTTTGATTGGTTTCCATCCAAGAGGTAAACGGAGATGGAAAAGGAATTTAAATGCTGTTGCTCTTCATTCTGCTTAGGCAATGAGAGCTATTTGCAAAGAAGAGGACTATGCCTTCTTGAGAAGCTTGGATGAGAGACGGCAAGTGTTGTCGGATGAAATCCAGCAGGTTCAGAAGGAACTGGAGGAAAGGCACGAGGAACGGGTACAAGAACTGATGACTGCACAAACATTTTAGAAATCCCCTTTGTTAAAATCTAATTTGTTCTATATTTCTAAGACATCTGGTTTGGAAAATACAACACAAAGAAAAGTATGGATACTAAAGTAAATATATATTATTATTATTATTATTATTATTATTATTATTATTATTATTATTATTATTATTATTATTATTATTATAACACTGGATATCTTATGCATGTCCTCTGAGTTCTGAAGTAATACATTTTGAATTCAGTCCTGCTAATTCATGTGGATTTAATTACCTGTATTCATTCCATGTTCCTTTGTAACAAATGATGTTGATCACATGTATAAGGCCTGCATTCATACCCTTTTACTCGCCCGCCAGGGGATTGAGTGTTAATTCATGCATGAGGGAGTGGAGGGCAGTCACTGGTACACCACAGTGCTGATAGAGAATGGGGTTTGTGTCAGTGGAAACGCAGACCCCAAGCAGGTGATTCTTACACGTTGTTATCATTAATATAAGGGGATCTGCCTTTGTAACCTTTACTCAGGTCCAGAGAAGGCACCAAAGGGAGCGCAGAGAAAAAGAAAGACAAAGAGAACTGGAAGAGATGCAGAAGGTAATTCTGTCAGTACTGCTTTACTGCAATCAGGTTTTGAGTTGAGCAATCGTCATGGTAGATGCAACCTACCATAATTGGGTAACACTTCCGTTTAGGCATCAAATACAAACAATTAACAATGCATCTATAGATGTGTTATAAAGGATGTTATCCCGCTTACAGCTTATTCAGAACACAGCTGCTAGAATTCTGACTAAAACCAAGAAAAGTGACCATGTTACCCCTGTCTTAGCATTTTTACATTGGCTCCCTGTGGAATATGGAATTGATTTTAAGACTGATGCTAACATATAAGGCCCTTAATGGTCTAGCACCTGTTTATCTGCAGGAGTTACTGATCCCATACCATCCTAGCCACTCTCTGAGATCACAGGATACGGGGCTGCTTGTTGTTCCTAGCGTCAACAAAAGCAATACGGGAGGCAGGGCTTTTTCCTGTAGAGCGCCAAAATTATGGAATGCTCTGCCTGTATTTGTCAGGGAAGCAGATACCGTTACAGTTTTTAAATCAAGACTGAAAATGTATTATTATAAATTGGCCTTTGTAACTTAATTGCTGCTTTTATTGTGCTATTATTGCATCATTGCATTTTACCATACTTTTTTATTTTTATTATTAGTAGTACTATTATGTAAAAGTGTATATATGTATGGCTATATTGGCACCTATACTTATATTTGTATTTATTTTGCATTATTATTCTTCACTGTTATTAATATGTCTAATGATCCGATAGTGTTAGATGTATATCTATTATGTTATATTAATGTATGGTTTTATCTTGATGTATCATTCTCTTTGCTATGTTCTGTACAGTGCTTTGAGATACCCCTATATAAAAGCACTATAAAAATGAAAATAAATAAATAAACCGAAGTATACAGTTATTTATACAATTATTATCATTAATTAGTCATTACACTTGTAATTTATCATTGACATTTTGCCGTTAATAATAGTTTAAAAAAATGGTCTCATAAGAACATTGACAGTAGGGCATTCATGCTTGAAAATTACCCTTGTAGGGGTGTGCCGAGTAGTAAGCATAAATAATTATCCGTAACCAGTGTACACAAGGTTCATATCTCTGCAACCCAATCATCCTGCTGTATCCTAAGTAAATTCTTATTGGTTTGCTAATTAAATATATAGATTCATTCGCAAATCTTTTTTACAATATTATATTTATATATGGTTTAAAATAAATCTCTCCAATGCCTTAGGTTTTGCAACCATTTCGAATTTTTTTCTTTCTTTAATAAAACACTGTTCCAGTAGACTAGCACGCTTGTAATAGAATCTACAGTGCCTTGCGAAAGTATTCGGCCCCCTTGAACTTTGCGACCTTTTGCCACATTTCAGGCTTCAAACATAAAGATATGAAACTGTAATTTTTTGTGAAGAATCAACAACAAGTGGGACACAATCATGAAGTGGAACGAAATTTATTGGATATTTCAAACTTTTTAACAAATAAAACTGAAAAATTGGGTGCAAAATTATTCAGCCCCTTTACTTTCAGTGCAGCAAACTCTCTCCAGAAGTTCAGTGAGGATCTCTGAATGATCCAATGTTGACCTAAATGACTAATGATGATAAATAGAATCCACCTGTGTGTAATCAAGTCTCCGTATAAATGCACCTGCACTGTGATAGTCTCAGAGGTCCGTTTAAAAGCGCAGAGAGCATCATGAAGAACAAGGAACACACCAGGCAGGTCCGAGATACTGTTGTGGAGAAGTTTAAAGCCGGATTTGGATACAAAAGATTTCCCAAGCTTTAAACATCCCAAGGAGCACTGTGCAAGCGATAATATTGAAATGGAAGGAGTATCAGACCACTGCAAATCTACCAAGACCTGGCCGTCCCTCTAAACTTTCAGCTCATACAAGGAGAAGACTGATCAGAGATGCAGCCAAGAGGCCCATGATCACTCTGGATGAACTGCAGAGATCTACAGCTGAGGTGGGAGACTCTGTCCATAGGACAACAATCAGTCGTATGCTGCACAAATCTGGCCTTTATGGAAGAGTGGCAAGAAGAAAGCCATTTCTTAAAGATGTCCATAAAAGTGTCGTTTACAGTTTGCCACAAGCCACCTGGGAGACACACCAAACATGTGGAAGAAGGTGCTCTGGTCAGATGAAACCAAAATCGAACTTTTGGCAACAATGCAAAACGTTATGTTTGGCGTAAAAAGCAACACAGCTCATCACCCTGAACACACCATCCCCACTGTCAAACATGGTGGTGGCAGCATCATGGTTTGGGCCTGCTTTTCTTCAGCAGGGACAGGGAAGATGGTTAAAATTGATGGGAAGATGGATGGAGCCAAATACAGGACCATTCTGGAAGAAAACCTGATGGAGTCTGCAAAGACCTGAGACTGGGACGGAGATTTGTCTTCCAACAAGACAATGATCCAAAACATAAAGCAAAATCTACAATGGAATGGTTCACAAATAAACATATCCAGGTGTTAGAATGGCCAAGTCAAAGTCCAGACCTGAATCAATCGAGAATCTGTGGAAAGAACTGAAAACTGCTGTTCACAAATGCTCGCCATCCAACCTCACTGAGCTCGAGCTGTTTTGCAAGGAGGAATGGGCAAAATTTCAGTCTCTCGATGTGCAAAACTGATAGAGACATACCCCAAGCGACTTACAGCTGTAATCGCAGCAAAAGGTGGCGCTACAAAGTATTAACTTAAGGGGCTGAATAATTTTGCGCCCAATTTTTCAGTTTTTATTTGTTAAAAAGTTTGAAATATCCAATAAATTTCGTTCCACTTCATGATTGTGTCCCACTTGTTGTTGATTCTTCACAAAAAATTACAGTTTCATATCTTTATGTTTGAAGCCTGAAATGTGGCAAAAGGTCGCAAAGTTCAAGGGGGCCGAATACTTTCGCAAGGCACTGTAAATAGTTTTCTTTCCATTTATTTACAGTCCGCTGTAGTTTATGTGTTTTGTGCACAATAAACGTGTAAGCTTGTGCTGAATATGCATTAATATCAGTGTACAGTAAGCTATCAAAGTACAGTAGTTGGCATGGTGTTTTGGCATAGACCCTCATCTTAACATTATTTGTAAACATGGGAGTCTTACCGTTTGCCATTGTGTTTCTCACAATCATTTGTGGAGCTTTTCTTACGATGTTTAGTGCAGTCTAGTTGCGTAGCCAGAAGGAATGTTTAATTGTAAATTCACTAATTGAGCAGGGACTCGTCGTGCTGGTAAATATGTAAAATAGTTTGTATTGAGTGTGTATACGCTATCACAGGAGAAACAGGAGCAGTGGAGAAACCAGGCAGCTACAAGGGCAGCTGCACAGGAGAGAGCCCTCAGAGAGAGAGCCGACCGGCTAAAGCAGTTTCGGGTAAGGAAATGATATGAAGTGACGTGTGTATCAGCATTGACAATGATATGAGGTGACGTGTGTATCAGCATTGACAATGATATGAGGTGACGTGTGTATCAGCATTGACAATGATATGAGGTGATGTGTGTATCAGAATTGACAACGATATGAGGTGACGTGTGTATCAGCATTGACAATGAAAGATATCCTGGCTCTCCAAACGGGGGGGATGTCAGGTCAAAGAACCACAGCAGGCCAATCCCCTGTAAACAAATGCAGCCAACGAATCCCTGGCTCCGATTCCCTGTAAACAAACACAGCCGATGAATCCCCGGCTCCGATTCCCTGTAAACAAACACAGCCGACCAGTCCCCAGCTCCGATTCCCTGTAAACAAACACAGTGGCAGAGTGTCACAGGTGGAGTGTCTGTCTCTCTCCTGCAAACACATGCATGCGTCTGAGAAGCCAGTGATAGCACGCTGTCCCTGATACAGGGATGAATTCAAGGCTGGAGAGTGGAAATAGAACATGCATGTTTGAGTTAAGTGTGTCATGCTAAAATGAGTGTTCATTAAAGGGTTTTTTGGGGATATCTTGTGATGAATCACCACTGGGGGGTCGCTGCAAGGGGTCCTTGGCGATGATCCATCAGTGGGAGGTTCGGGTGCAGGTTCGATGAGAGGCCCCAACACACGGACACGCAGCGTTTCAGGGAATTCAACTTAAGACTTTTGTTATATTTCATGAGTTCTACATAACTCGTTCCTTTTTTGTAGTAATATCAATCCTATACACATACTGTCTCTACATCCATAACATAAAGGAGGTACCGAGCAACACAACACATCCTCCATTTACACTGAATACTCTCTCTCTCTAGTCCGATCTCATTAGAATCTTGTGTGACCGTCTAGTCTTTCGCACCAGACACTGTCTTAAAAGGTACAGCACTCAAAACATAATCACATAATCGTCACAACCTTTTTATAAGATCAGCTGAATATGTAAATAAAATATACTGCCTTCCTAGACCACAAAAGTCTCTTCTCCCCTGAAGACTTTTGGGGTCTTGAAAGCCTGTGTATTTTTTATACATATTTAGGTATCACCCAAACAAACATTTGTTGTACTCGTAACTGAACCAGCATGACTTCTCTATTCTACAGACAATTGTTCATGAAACCTTTTAGCCAGACAATAGACAAGGTTTCAATTAAGCAAAACAGTGGTTCTGGCAGGGAACTTTTACCTTATATCAAATGACATATACATCAAGCATATTATAGGTGCTTCCAATACCAGACCAAATCGTCAATCGAATAGAGAGTATCTTATTTTCTTTTGATAAAGAATATGTCCAAAGATCAGCAAGGAAGAGATTTATAGCTTACTTCAATCCATTACGTCCCTGCTGTGCACCAGCCTCCACCTTCGTCTAATGGGGAGGGCAGCTATCCTGCCCCCCTGCCTATGGCTTCCCTACAATCAGCCTCTCCACTGATCTGTGAGCTAATTTATGGGCAGAGGTATCTCGAAAGACGAGTCCAAAAGGCCAAAAAACATAGTGTAAAATATGTTTAATGTTGCCTATTGTATGTTTTAATAAATAATCTATGGCATGCGTTTTCTGACTGAACTATGTTAACAAGCAGCATATGTTTAACCAAATGTGATGGCCATCATGACTTTACAAGCTCTACTCTTGTGAAACAGATACTGTTCTGGTTAGCCGTGGGTAAATATTAAAACAGGCTCAAACAGTCAGAACGTGTTTTGAGAATAGGGCCCTGTATTCTTTAAGGATAGAGAAGCTTTTTGGAAACTTGGGAACCAACAGCTTAGGTAATCTTTCATGGGAGTCCGCACTGCTGTTGTGGAAAAAAATAACATTCACCACACAGCCGTGCCGCTATGCAGCACCAACTAATAGCCTAGATAACAGACTATCACCTCGAGTCCTTAAGCGGAGTGTACCTGAGCCCTAGAAGTGTTTTAGAGCATATTTAGGCTGAATAACCAATAAGCACCATGTGCATTTATGGAGCATACCTGTTTATTGTGGAACCATACATAGCACTGGCAAAGCATGAGTGGGGTTAATACGTTGTGGTGCAGCCCTTTGCCTTATGCACTGTGCAACCGCTGTATAAATACACAGTAATAAAAGACACAAAATGTAAAGTGTAACCGCTGTTTAGGGTTAAACAGGCTTTCTTTTTCTTGCAGTGTACTTGTTATATAAACTCCAATGAACGTCCATGGAGTGCAGTGGTTTTCCACTCATGAGGATAAACAGCCCATTTATTGGCATCCTCATTCATGGCATACCTACTCAATGAGCATTCATGAGGTTTCCTCTATAGTCATCTACTATTCTGGATATGCAATGTGCATATGAATCACAGTGCCTTGCCTATAAAGACACACTGATACGAATCGCATGCTGCAAGCAAAATATAAGAGCCCCAGGACCAAATGAACACCAGATGTTTTCACTATGCTGAGAAAATAGTTTCACGTTTTGTGGCTAGCATTTTACTCTAATCCCAGACTGCGTACTGCAAATCCCACAACGATTAATTATTCAAATATACTTTTGTAAACTCAAAATTACACTCAAGACGTGTGCTTGACAAATGGATCTAAAAACAGAAATGCAAGTCAAGCGAAATTCTTACCAGAACCATCTATCACTAATGTATATTTACGCCGTAATTCTGGGAACATCCTAACATTCCAGCTTGTCTCTTCCTATCAGTTCAGGTAAATTGTCCTAAGAGTGAACTCCTGTTGAACTAGACCTTGAGAACTTGAGATTTCATTTGCAGATCAGTATTTTCATCTGGCAGCTGTCAAATTCACCAAATCTTTTACCCCTGATTTTCTTCCCAATTTAGAATGTCAAATTATTTTTCCCCTCACCGCAGCAATTCCTCACTCAGCTCAGGAGAACTGAAGGTTCAGTGGGCGTCCTCCAATCCCACGACCGAGCCAACTTCCTCTTCTACACCCAGGAACTGGAGAGCTACCGGCCAGCCCTGCAAGTGTCCACTCTGAGCTCACTGGGCGCCTGGCTAGCAGGCTTTGCTGTAGCACGATGAGGAGAAACAGTCCCGGTTTTCCCGGTCATGGAAAACAGTGCCGGTTTTGCCTCCCTAACCCACGGGAGCGCCAGTGCCAATGCAACCTTCCCTCTGGAATCCCCAGCAAAGACTGGCGACTTCGCAAAGCCAGGACATGAACCTGAGCTCCCGTGACTAAATCTCCATTGTAATTGTATTTGTTTTTCTATGGATGTTATTTTAGGATGTGTCGTTTTAACAATACCATTTCCATTGGTTTGCAATGAGCGTCATTGTGTGCTGTCTCTCTGATGTCTTGCAGGGACCTCCTTGGAAATGAAAAGTACATCACACTGGGTTTACCGACTCGTTAAACTTGAATGAATTGAACTGAGTTTTAACAGAAATCTGAAAAACCCTGTATTCTAATTGTAATGTTTTCATCTTCATGGGATTTTCAAAGGCAAGTCCTGGAAGAGGAGCTTGGCCTGTCTTCTGGAGAGAACTCAAAGAAGGTAGAAGACTTGCTCTTGAGAATTTAGCTTCATTCCCAATGATTAGAGGCAATCCAGATCTATGGATAACAGAATTCCTTGGAAATCACTGGATTTGCAGGCTCACGTGAAATTCACAGTCTTCCACAGATTCACCATATTGTGCAGCTACATCTTCATCATAATTAACATAAACAGACTGCTTAACTGACCTGAAATATATAACGTAGTTGTTCAGTTCTAGTTTTGTTAAATTAACAGATGTTCTGTCTCCTTCAAAAAGTAGGAGTTCTTTAAAGACTGGGGTTCAAGCTTTAAAATGAGGCTCAATAAGGAGTCTCAGATGATTGTGATGTTTTTGTTTGACAGTTTCTAAAGATTTTACTGACACAAATGCTTGCTATATTAAATTGGAAGCACTTAACCCATACATTGTTTGATATGAATATGTCTACTTGATTTACATTTTTATAAGCCATTATTAACACAAACACTAAACATACAAGATGCTCTGCAGAACACTCCGCAGAGATCTACTTCAAATGTCCTCAGTGTTTGTGCATATTTTACAGCAGAGTTGGACTGTCTCTAGCGATGATTCAAGTAGAGAATAAGGTGTTAATTACAGAGCACTTATAGTGAGTGCCAAATAACAAAATAGACTATAAAACAGTTGTGAAAAAGATATTGCATGTTTTTTGGCATTGCATGCAGAGTAAGCATTAAATAATTGTATAACAATGCACCCCTAGAGTAATTAATCTGTTCACCCTTAAATATCCTTAGTTTCTTTTTGATATTATGTTGCAGATCATATAGAACTTCACAAATTTATTGCAAATGTCATAGATATTTATTTGACAGAAATCTAATGAAATATGGTATATTTAGCCAATCCACTATAAGTCTATCCATTCCTTTGACCGACAAGGTTTACCCCATGCAGAGATGGAGCCAATACGCCTGGCTTTGCCTGGCGACAGAGATCTGTATCTAACACTTTGAATATGCCAGTCACTCATGAAACAAAAGGGTTAATCAAGCCCCTCTCTTTGAAATTTAAATGTAGTGGATACATGCACAGCAAAAGAAAAAAAAACAACCAGTTTAAATCAGCTTAAACAGGAAACAAGAGATCTGAAACAATTCCACATCATCTTGATTTAAAACCACTACAAGTACAAGATGCAACCGTTTTTTATTCTTAAATCACCTAACAAGCACAGAATAACGCAGGTAGAAAACCCCTAAGTAAAGTGAAACTGTTTGCAATGTCTAACCAGTCGCATCCCAACATATTTGGGATGTGATTGGTAAAAATAATGGGAATTCAGAATAAAATCAGAATGATTTTGCAAATGTTGTATGTATGCTTAAAAGTTTCCCTTTTCTAAATTATGACAATGAACAACCCAGTTTGGAAGTTCAATCCAGGGAAAAACTAGCCACAGAAAATGTTAAAATCCCTCTGAAAGCTATAAAAGTCGACTGTAAACATTACAAAGCGCTCTCTCGGATTCAAAAAATCAGAAATTACAAGATCGTGCCTGGAGCCCTCAGTTTTCAGCTCTCAACATTACTCCATCCAGATCAGAGGCCCTGACACTGAGAAAACACAAGGTACTGCAACAGCACTGAAACTAGACTGCCTTCCTGACTGGGTAACAATACTCTTAAATATCAATATGGTTTTGTGTGATGCCTTTTTGTAGTGTGAACATGTACTAATATTTCATTGGCAAATTGTTGTTTAAAACCTTGGTTCTTATTGTAATGTTTTTAACATGATATTAAATGTGTAACTGTCTTGTGTGATTTCCGAACTTAGTTTTGATTGCATGTTTAATAAATACCATGTAAGAAGGGATTTTCAGTATTAAGCCATTCACTCAAGTTGAACAACCTTGATTTATGAACTTTAAATTGAATGGATTGTGGTCTATTTTTGGTTTGTTGTAATGCGTAGATCTGCTATCGTTTTCAGAGAGCAACATTGCAAATGGGTTTATACATTATAATAAAACACTGTTATTGCTTTTAAGAATATTAACTGCCTACAATAGTACCCACAATGTGGTACTTTTAAATTATTTATCTTCATGTATTATAGTATTGTTTTGCGTATATATATATATATATATATATATATATATATATATATATATATATATATATATATATATATATATATACAGTACTGTGCAAAAGTTTTAGGCAGCTGTGAAAAAATGCTGTAAAGTAAGAATGCTTTCAAAAATAGACATGTTAATAGATTATATTTATCAATTAACTAAATGCAAAGTGAGTGAACAGAAGAAAAATCTAAATCAAATCCATATTTGGTGTGACCACCCTTTGCCTTCAAAACAGCATCAAGCATCAATTCTTTTAGGTACACTTGCACACAGTTTTGAAAGAACTTCGGCAAGGTAGGTTGGCCTAAACATCTTGGAGAACTAACCATAGTTCTTCTGTGGATTTAGGCAGCCTCAGTTGCTTCTCTCTCTTCATGTAATCCCAGACAGACTCGATGATGTTGAGATCAGGGCTCTGTGGAGGCCATACCATCACTTCCAGGACTCCTTGTTCTTCTTTACGCTGAAGATAGTTCTTAATGACTTTCGCTGTATGTTTGGGGTCGTTGTCATGCTGCAGAATAAATTTGGGGCCAATCAGATGCCTCCCTGATGGTATTGCATGATGGATAAGTATCTGCCTGTACTTCTCAGCATTAAGGAGACCATTAATTCTGACCAAATCCCCAACTCCATTTGCAGAAATGCAGCCCCAAACTTGCAAGGAACCTCCACCATGCTTCACTGTTGCCTGCAGACACTCATTCGTATGCGCTCTCCAGCCCTTCGGCGAACAAACTGCCTTCTGCTACAGCCAAATATTTCAAATTTTGACTCATCAGTCCAGAGCACCTGCTGCCATTTTTCTGCACCCCAGTTCCTGTGTTTTCATGCATAGTTGAGTCGCTTGGCCCTGTTTCCACGTCGGAGGTATGGCTTTATGGCCGCAAGTCTTCCATGAAGGCCACTTCTGACCAGACTTCTCCGGACAGTAGATGGGTGTACCAGGGTCCCATTGTTTTCTGCCAGTTCTGAGCTGATGGCACTACTGGACATCTTCCGATTGCGAAGGGAAGTAAGCATGATGTGTCTTTCATCTGCTGCAGTAAGTTTCCTTGGCTGACCACTGCGTCTACGGTCCTCAACGTTGCCCGTTTCTTTGTGCTTCTTCAAAAGAGCTTGGATAGCACATCTGGAAACCCCTGTCTGCCTTGAAATTTCTGCCTGGGAGAGACCTTGCTGATGCAGTATAACTACCTTGTGTCTTGTTGCTGTGCTCAGTCTTGTCATGGTATATGACTTTTGACAGTAAACTGTCTTCAGCAACCTCACCTTGTTAGCTGAGTTTGGCTGTTCCTCACCCAGTTTTATTCCTCCTACACAGCTGTTTCTGTTTCAGTTAATGATTGTGTTTCAACCTACATATTGAATTGATGATCATTAGCACCTGTTTGGTATAATTGTTTAATCATACACCTGACTATATGCCTACAAAATCTCTGATTTTGTGCAAGTGTACCTAGAAGTATTGATGCTGTTTTGAAGGCAAAGGGTTGTCACACCAAATATGGATTTGATTTAGATTTTTCTTCTGTTCACTCACTTTGCATTTAGTTAATTGATAAATATAATCTATTAACATGTCTATTTTTGAAAGCATTCTTACTTTACAGCATTTTTCACACCTGCCTAAAACTTTTGCACAGTACTGTATATATATATATATATATATATATATATATATATATATATATATATATATATATATATATATATATATATATAGTTTAAGTTAAGTTTAATCACTTTTAATTAACGTTGTCACTAATTGTTTTACATATCACTGTATCTTAAATGTGCTGTGTTTAAATAATACATATTACTTTACCTGCTATATCTCATCAATGGCTTGCAACATATTCCCAATTCAGACATCATAGGTAAATCAGCTAAGGAATTACTTTTTTTTTAAAGTTTTTACTCAAGAACCGGAGAAAGATTTTTTTTTCTTCTAAACATCGCAGTGTATCCAGTTCATGCTCCCTCCTGCAACAATGCTGGTGATGGAATTGTGATAAGAGAAGCATTGTTGCAGGAGGCAGCGTGATCTGGATGCACCGCATCCCTAGAAAAAAACAATTCTCTAGAATATTGAGAAATCTATTGCCAGTTGATTTATGACTCATTTTAAAAAAGCCAGCAATATATTTAAAAATATATAATGCTGCGATACGGACAGCACAGGACACAGCAATGGTAATGGGATGTGTTTCTTGTAAACACTGCAGTGTGTTCTGTAACGCTTTCATTTCAATTGGAGAAGGCTGACTCAGTGATTAACCTGGTGGGTTTTATATGTGAAATGTGGGGGCAGTTTGTTTAGTGAAATAACACAGGGCTCTGTATAAGTAGCACATGACCCTGCCACAATTACACATAGTTGTAATTGTTTTTGTAATTTGGTAACATTATAAAACCCCACTATGCAGTAAGGATTGTGGGGGTGTAATTAAAATGTAATCACAGGGATAATCCTAAATTATGAGTTAATATATCAGGATCAATTTTAGTACCCTTGTAAACATAACCAAACTTGGTAACTCGTTATATTATGTGTCTCTACTGCGCATTTACATAGTAGTTACATAGTAAATACACATGTACTTAGACATCATTACAAAGTTAGTATGCATAGTTACAATGTAAATAACATGTACATCTTTTTGCACGGTATATGCAAGTACACAACTGTATCAGAAAAGGATTAGGTTTAGATTTAAGGTTGGGGGGGGTAGGGTTAGGATTAGGGCTATATCATGCAAAACAAATTTACACATCAAGTACATTGTAACTATGCATAATAACATTGTAATTATGTGCAAGTACACATGTATTTACTAAGTAATTACTATGTAAATACACAGCAATAGAGACACTTCATGTAAAGTGTTACCCCAAAACGTACCACTTTCAATGACTTCTTTGAAAAATGAAAGAATTGGTGTAGTAGTGACAACATTAAAGTAAAGTCCGAAAGTTTAAACAAGTGGTGGCCAAAGTTGACTCTTCCAGTCCTGGTCTTTGTTCCAACCGTGTTATAAATTGTTAATTTAACCAGTCCATCCAAACTCTGAAGCAGTTAATCATCTCATTTTACCTGTTAAACCTGGAGTGGAATAGCCCTCCAGCACCGGGATTGGACACCCCTGGTTGAAACAAAGCATTTTAATGAGGCACCTAACAGAAGTTCAAGCATGTGGCTCTTGTTGGTAATTACCAGTCAAAATCTATTCATTTCCTCGGTAAGTAGATCCAGGTGCCTGAAACAGTATACAGTCAGCACTCACATATCCGACCCTATAAAATGTTGACTTCAGTGACGGTTAAACGCATGTGATGCATATCTGATTATTTTATTCTGGCCCATTCCAACCCTTGTATCTTTTTTGTGTTCCCTGAAAAACTGACAATATCAAAAATACATTTAAGAGATTTAAGAGATAAGCATGTGCAGAAATGTATGGGATGAAATATGGTAAATAATTACCCATGGTACCCTTGTAAAAGAGATTGGTTAATGGCGGGTTGCACTTGAATGGAGTAAAAGAGAAAGGGCTAAATTCTATTGATAAATATTAAAATAACAAAAACAGACTGTAGTCACGTATGTCCTAAGCCCATATGGTATAAATACCGGGCATGGAGGCGACAGACAGAGAAGCCTCTAATACCTCCAGGATCATCGTGGATCAGTGTGAGGCTGTCTCTCCAGGGGTTCAGGTAATCTGATCAATTGTCTGTCTCTGTTAATACTAGCGGCACGTATTGTATCTAAACAATAACGTTTAGTGTAGAATGCAATGTGGGGATTTGGAACTGATAAATGTTAAACATTGTTCAAATTTGAAACATGGTCTGGTCTCATCCTTATAGCGTAACAAAGTAGTTAATTCCATGTTTACCTGAATTCACAAACCTTACACTGGTGACTCTGAAACCTTACATACTTCTCTGTAACTTCTCAAGTGCAATGCTGTCTTTTTTAGTAGTGAGGTGACCAAAACGTGACTCAGTATTCTAGTAGTTATTATGAGATAGTTATTATGTTTGGAGAGACGTGCTTCACATTGAGAGATAGGTATGTTTGGATGGAGCACTGATTTAACTCCTCAGAAATGGCATGTCTTGTGTTTGCTGTGCAAATCTTTGTTTATATTCTATTTTATTATTTTATTTTTTATGTCTTAGCATACGCCCTTATCCAGGGCGACTTACAATTGTTACAAGATATCACATTATTTTTACATACAATTGCCCATTTATACAGTTGGATTTTTACTGGAGCAATCTAGGTAAAGTACCTTGCTCAAGGATACAGCAGGAGTGTCCCCAACCAGGGATTGAACCCACGACACTCCGGTCAAGAGTCCAGAGCCCTAACCACTACTCCACACTGCTGCCCACATTCTAACATGTCACATTATAACTCTTCATCCTTAGACAAACCTGGTTGTTTTGTTCATTCAAAGACCTGATCATTTTGTATTGAAGGTTTTCTTGAGCATTGGGCTTTCCCTATAATGAGTGCAGTTCCAAAAATGTAAACTACATGGCTGTAGAAACAGTACATAGGGAACATAGACAGGGACACACAGCAGGGTTAGAGTTCAGAACTCCGGGGGCTCCCAAGTGGTGCATCCAGTAAAAGCACTCGCGTAGTGCCCTATAGTCTGGACATCGTCGGTTCGAGTCCAGGCTATTCCTTTGTCGACCGAGGACCAGAGCTCCCAGGGGCGGCACACAATTGGACGAGCTGCCGGGGAGGGAGGGTTAGGTCGGCCAGGGTGTGCTCAGCTCACAGCACACCAGTGACCCCTGTAGTCTGGCCAGGTGCCTGCAGGCTTGCCTGTAAGCTTCCCAGTGCTGCGTTGTCCTCTGATGCTGTAGCTCTGGGTGGCTGCATGGTGAGTCTGAAGTGTGAAAAAAAGCGGTCGGCTGACAGCACACGCTTCGGAGGACAGCGTGTGTTCGTCTTCACCGCTCCCAGGTCAGTGCGGGGGTGGTAGCGGTGAGCTGAGGTAAACAAAAATAATTTATTATTTACACTATTAAATTGAGGAGAAAACAACAAAAAAACTAATTGGTGACTACTAAATTAACAAAAAAACCCTCCAGAACTCCACTCGCCATGCCCCCCCCCAACACACACACACAAACACAAACACACAGCAGGGTTAAGGGGCGTTCACACCGATCACACCGCCTCCTTGCGTGTCTCTTCATGTTACCATAGCCCCTTGTTCACAGCAAAGGCGGCAAAGCCAGGGTCCTGTGACGTCAATGTGCATGTACTGACCACAGGCTACGCGAGCTGGCAGAGTGTGAGGGAAAATAAAAGTTTGTTTGTTTGTTTGTTGTTTATAAATTTGAAATGAATTACTTCTTGTGGTGAATTACTGTGGTAACAATGTAAGAACACTTATTGGAATTAAACTGGGTTAAGAGTCAATTTTTGGGGGTTCTGTTAATCGTTAAAGATTTACAAGACTACAATAACTTACTTAAGCTCTAAAAACATAAATCCCTAACGATGTATAAAAGTTTGTTTTTTTTGTTGTTTTTTCTGTTGTTTTTTTAAAGCGAAGACATTCAGCTATTCGCAGATGAAACATGTTTGTGTTTATTTGCCTGTTTGTTTAAAATAAAGTTGAATTTTAAAATTAATATTTATAGTAATTCTTTGAAGGTAATTTTATTTATTTTATATACTTTATTTATCGTGTAAGTTGTATCCGCAAGGACTCCTCGGTCGGGGTGCTGGGGGAGATCATATTAACAGTAGTGCTGGCGGGTAATCTGAAAACACCAGAAATTAAAAACTCTGCTTTCTTAATTCATATAGATTTCAATTATAGATAACAAATAAAAAAATGCTTTAGCCCTGCTATATAAGGAAAAAGAAAATAAATTCTAGGTGAGACATATTAAAGAACAGGAAAAAGTATGGGGAATATCACCCGCTTGTTCAAGAACTTCGATTTGATGATGAGAGGGTTCAAACCAATTTCAGGTTAAATCCTTATTTCAGGTTAGATATTTAGAGTTGTGTTGTACAGACATGTATAATATCAACTTTTCTTCCTCCATCTTGATTGTGAATTAGTTGTCTGCGAGCCCGCTGTCTTCTTCCGATTGGCTGCTGGTAATGTACGTCACGAAGCAGCGCGGCAAACATTTAATTATTTTTATCTCTTGCCCCTGTGCGCTGCCTTCAGTGTGAATGACTTGATTGAAAACAATAGCTTTTATTTTTTATTGCCGCGCGTCGCGTTCGGTGTGAACATCCCTTTAGGGTTCAGCATGCCACTCCCCAGACACACACACAGCAGGGTTAGGGTTCAGCATGCCACTCCCCAGACACACACACAGCAGGGTTAGGGTTCAGCATGCCACTCCCCAGACATACCTGCACTTCATTTCATATTGCTGTTCAAAAATAAAGCTTAGCCATGCTGGCCCTGAAAGCTTCTCCAACCGTCGGAGAGGTCTTTGGTTTTAACTTTCCGACTGTTTAGGACTGTTTAGAAGATGTAGGTCATGCATTGCCAGTATCACTCACACTCAGCCTTGTCATTCTTTTATATGATATCCTATTATACACTCAAATGTTATTCATTTTCATAAAGTGCAACTGGATTCACAAAACTATAATTTAATTAATACAGAACATACATTTACAAAATGACATTAAAATGAGCTCTCTAACTTTTTTCCCCTTTTTCTCTCTGATCTGACGTACTTGCTTTATTGTTGTGTTCTATTAAATGTATCTCCTCTTGTTTCTCCTTAGCTCCTGAAACACACATCTTTTTTGCTACCTTTCAATCCAACCTGTCCATCAATTGAAATCATGAAACAACATAAAAACTGTAATTTGCGTCATTAACATATAGGCTTCTCATTTAAATACTGAATCGTTATTCCGCACCCTTTATGTAAATTTCACCCATTCCATATGTCGGAAAAGTTTTTCATTTAATCATGGAAACAATGTTCTGGATAAACAGAGACTTTCGGAAGACAGACCGCTGTTGCTTGAGAAGTTCACTGATTCTCCAGTGTACGACTGGCAATACTAAAAGCAGCCTTGCTAGCAACACTTGATGCTGGAACACACATGCACAGATCTAAAAAAATATATAAATAACAGTGATAGTAATACAGAGCTTTTTGCATTATGAAGATGGGTTACACTGCAAGACGTTAACATTAATTGAATAGACCCGACCTAAGTGTTGCAGAACAATTTTCTTCTGAAACCCGTTCAGGTATGGGGCAGGTCTGCGGTTCTTGAGTCCACCCAGATCCGTGAAGACCTATACTGACAGACACAAAAAATTGACTTAGAATATTGCTCAGTACAAAAAAAAAAAAAAAAGAGACTCTCAACAGCTGTGCCTTGTCCTTCCACCCAGAAAACACACACTAGGAAGCCCTGTCCCCCAATAAACATATTTTTGTATGGTCTAGAACTAGAACAGGACCACAAATTACAGAGCGTGGTTGTGCGAGACTGCACCTAAAATACTCAATTCCAATCCTCCACAATACAAAAAAGACATTGTGGTCTTGAAGAGAGTCAAGCGAAGAGCAACCAGACTGACAAACCTTAAAGGATTTGTTAAGATTGAAGGAAATTCATGCGTTTCACCTGAAAAAAATAAATAAATAATTAGGGGGTGGAATTGATTGAGGTTTTTAAAATCTTAAAAGGAGTTGACAGAGGTGACCGATATATTAAGTGCAGCACAGAAACCAGGACCAGAGAACGCACAGGAAATTAAGGACAGAGGGCAGGAGACGCTTCTTCAGGCAGAGAGTGGTGAGGGTATGAACTTGGGCAACCTAGCCATGTTGTTGATGCTAAATCCCTGGGGTCCTTTAAGACCCAAATTTGAATTTTTTAGGAACTGGATGAGCGCTGATGAGCCAGTTGGTCTCCTCTTATGTTCCAGTGTTCCTATATGATGCAGTTGATGTCTCCTGGATGCTACCAGTGCGTTGTGACAGCATCATGAATGAGTGGTGATTTGAGTTCTACAATCTGGGAGGGTGGCTCCAGTTCTGCAATGGGTTTGCCGATCAATACAACCTTGTACACAGTGAATCCTGCAGTTCTTTTTTATGTCCTGTTACCTGGGGTGAAATTCAGCCGTTACTCACCGGTACCGGTACTTATTTTGATGCCGGTACTGGGTGCCAGGACTTATTTTATCTGCTTTTTTATTCAGCGCAGATGCATTCCATCCACTCACTCACACAGTTCATTTTCATTCAGCACAGTTCATGCTGCTTGCATTCTGTTTCCTCACACTGCTTCTGTTTCTGTTAGCTGTTGTTGGCCACCATTAACGTCAGTATAATCACTGCATGCTGATTGGCCGAGCTTTCATTCTGATCAGATTTCATTTTGGCATGCGTCACAAATCTTCGCCCATTTCGCTTTGTGTCAGTGCTCATTCGTTGATCAATGAGAGAAGACCTTACCAGTGCAATGTGGAGTAATTATCATTATTATGAAGTAATAATTATTTTCTTTAGTGCGGCGGAGAAGCTATCTGAAATATTCAAAACGAACATTGCTGCACATGAATTTGAAGGCAAAAATCCATGTCAGTGTTTGCCATAAATTACATAGTTGATAAATATTAGAATAATTATCATAACGCGTTTTGCCTTGCATCGATTTTACCACCTTGCCAGAATTTGCGCGAAATTTTCTAAAATGGCAAGTGATGTGTGGGACAGTGGGGATTAACATTAAAAAACAGGATCAACAAAGTGCTGCTTCAGATTTGGTAAGCGAGTCAGAATCGGGATACAGATGGAGGTGTGCTTCACGCTTTTCAACCTGGCCCAACTTGCAAGGTACATGTTAAGCATAGTGATCAACATTTTGTTTTGTTGTGATCATAGTATTTTAGGTTATGAGGACTGTAATAAACGAAAACTCCCTCTACAGCAGTTATGGCATAGCATAATATTTCTTAATGCTTATCATTTAAGGTTTAAATTTAGTGTTATATTACAGTACATGACTGAGTGATACATGCAGAGGGTACAAAGCTTTCAGTATTTTCAGCTTCCTTGTTTATGGTGAATTGGTTACAATTGATTAGTTATTTTTTAAGGCTTATTTTGTATTTATAAATGTAAATATATACCGATGTAAATGTATACCGATATGCATACATTTTAAAAGAATGTATTCATTGGCACTCAAATTGTCTGCATTTTTAAATGTTTACACCCGGCTGTGCATATGAGTATCTGCACTTTTTTGTTGAGAATTTCACCCCTGCCTGTAACTAACTGATTCCCTTTCACTCTGGGCTTGTGAGTCGTGGCATAGTGGGAGTCTGGATGCTTGCATTTGAGTCGGGATTTGTGTGCGTTTGGTAGAGATTAGTTTCATAGCATATCTTCCCAAGGTGTTTCTTTGGAGCAAATGAGTGCCAGATGTCAGAGAAATCAGTCTTAGAAGATTTACTTTTATGTGCACTGTGGATGGGTGGTGGGCAATTCACTGACACACACGGGATACAGGAAGGTTTTATTTGAAACACCACACTAGTGTCCAGTTTTATTTAGGTAATTTTATTTTTATTATTTGTCGCCAGATGGATACAGGTGCAACCCCTGTTTATCATCGTTGGTATAAGGGGAGTTGCACCTGTATCCGTCAGCACGCACAGGTGCTCTAAAATAATAATGAAAACCAAAGGCGAAATAAAAAGAGAAAATAAAGCACAGTAATAAAACTACAAAATAAAGGTGCTGCTTACACAGTGCCCCCACTGCCGCTAAGCCAGTCAGTTCAGGTCTCCTACCTCAGCTGTTCCCTATACACTGAGGTGGCCAGAGTTCCCTGTATAACTACACATGTCCCTTCGGGTACGTAATTATTTATTTTAATTCTTGGTTAAGGCGGGCTGTCTTTCTCAGCCGTGCTTGCCGGTTTTGTTCTCTCTTCAACCGCTGGCATTCCTGCCTGGTCTTTGTTTACACTGGTGTCTTCCGCCAGCGCCACGGGCGAGCAATCCCCCAAGGCCTGCCTCTCAGCCACTCGGAGAGAGGGAAAGCCAACACACCCTCTTCCCCACCTCTCTGTGTCATTGCCATGACTGACAGGCGGATCTTACGAGGTTGCCGCCCTCTTCCTGCAGAACCACGCATGTGCCAGACAGCGAGCACAGACCTCCCCCTGTTACAGTCACTAAGGCGGGTTGCTCGACCCCTTGTCTCAGTGGCAATCCATTGTTTTCTGGTGGAAAGCCATTGAGGAACACTCTAGAATGTCCCTGGTTTCCTGTTCTCATAGTCATCACATCCTGGTGATTGTTTAAGCTCTGATTCACAGATAACCTCCAAATGCTGCCCCTAGTAGATGGGTGACATATTTGTTCTCGGTGGTTGAGCAGGTTTCTCTGTTCTTTAACCCTTTGTGGAACCTGTCCGACATTATCAAAAAAGACTTCCTTTACAGGTCCCTAGTCATTTTTTCTCTGAAAATACCAGAGAAAAGCTTTCAATGGCCGAGAACAGCTGGAAAAAAAACTGGAGACGGATCTTGGCAAAACGCATTGTCCCTTCACCACAGACATAACTTTTTGAGATGTTATAATAATAAAATAATGACTTGGATAGCATTATTGAGGAGTTTGGTGATTAATCGAGTGAACCGATGATTTATCAGTATGTACGACTCAGAAGAGGTATGTGATAAATACAGCGAACATGTGGTGGGTCAAGTAAGGAGATGCAGTACTGAGTGTTATATTAATAAGCCTGTTTTACTGTGAATAAAATTACTTTTCAGTTACTAATTACTTTTCAGTGCGCAGAAAATAAATTGGACCAGATCTTAACCACAAAGGGTTAATATTCTTGTGTACTTTTTTTGTAACGAAAGCACTCTAAACAATTGTTAGGATTATCGGAAGCAAACCAAAAGCATCCATCCTTTTAGTTTTGTAAACCAATGAATGCGACCTTAGCTGGGAAAGATCTGCCAACATCTATCAAAAACTTGCATAGAAAAGGAGTCTTTTCACTCAGCTAAGGTAGACTAGCAATGGGAGGAGGAATGCGGGTCAATCCCAGCTCATGGAAACGAGGTGCTAGAGGCAGCATGTCCTTAAAGAGATCACTCTTATTCTTGTGTTGGTTGTATACTGATGGAGGACAGTTCCCAGTAACACGCAATCATGAAGAGGTGGCTCTGTGCCAGCACACCGATCTGTCTTGAGCTGTACAGCCAGCACACCTTCTGACTCCTCTCTAATCCCTCAGCAGACTTATTATTCATGGGATAGCAATTGTAAAACAGGTGTGACAAGGAACACAAAGGTGATCTGACAACATTCTGTTTGTTTTTTGTGTTATTTTGTTTGTTGGAACAAAAGATTTGAAAACTACAAGTGCAGATTTTATTTTGAAAATTATTCATCTACTGTATCTGGGATTTTAATCTTGTTAATGGCTCATTTGTGTGGGTTCACTGTGAAATATATAGAGAATACTGCACGGGGTAGTGTGTGATATGAGAATGTAACACACACCCAAGGGTGTGCATGAAATTTTCATTTATCACACATTACCCCGTGCTTTTTTTTTATTTTTTATAATCTCTGGTGAGCAATTTCTTTCCTGCCAGAGTTCAAAAGTTCTGTGTTGCTTGTTGTGGGGGCTTACTCTACTTAGTTTCTGAGTTATTAGACAGAGAGAGAATTGCATGAATAATTTTATTTAAAATTGTAACAACTTTGATAACTTGAACAACATTTAGTTGAATTTTTCTTCTGTGTTGAGTGCCAGTTCTGTTTTGTGGTCAGGTTTCCGTGGCAACTGTTTTTTCTGTTTACTAGTTTGTTCCGAGGGTGTTGTGTTTGCCAAAATTTCTGTGTACCTTTTTGTGAGAAGTGGCTTACCTTCAGTCAGAATCAGAGTGTATTAAGCAGCTTCGTCTGGGGATGGGAGATTTTTCGGATGGCCGATTATAGATGTTTACGGTGACTCGCTCATGGAAAATACAGTTCGGTCGGTCCAAAGATTGAATACAGAGATCCAAGGTAATTTTGATGTTGCTGGTATTAACGAGTGCGTGTTTCCCATCTCACACAGCCGTGTGATATGGGAAATATATATATATATATATATATATATATATATATATATATATATATATATATATATATATATATATATATATATAAAATCATTTTTTTCTTAATTTTTCATCTTTTTTGTACACTGTAGTTATACCTCCTTTCAAACATACTTTTTGTGTGTAAAACTAATAGATTTGTTGCCAGGTTACCTAGACACACCTAGCTACAGATCAATATACCCAAGTATAGTTTACAATCTAGTCTTAAAACTTACTTATCAAGTGACTTCGAGAAGTTGCAGATTGTATTGCCCTTGTTTCCTCACTCAGACCTTTTACTTACTAAATATCTTGGTAGCCCTCAGTAGATATTAGGGATACCAAGAGCAAGTAGTGAGCAAGTAGTCTGAGTGAAGCTATCCAGTAACAAACTCCCCATCCCCAGCTGTGCTGCTTTCCTAGAAAAAGGAGAACATTTCAGAGGACCATTCTACTTGTGAGATGTCTTGCTCATTCAAATTATTTAGCATATTTTTTAAAAAGGAGACGATTATCTATTCATTTGTTGTTTCCAAGTTTTTGAACTCTTATAAAGAGCCAGCTTCCCAGCGTTTTGGTGTGTTTAACAAACCTTTGTCAAGGGAAAGTATGTTTGAAAACAAAAGGTGGAGGTACTTCTAAGTTTTTGATTCCATGGTAATCACACTCACTTATTTCTATTTAAATCTAATAATGTGTTTGTGATGTCATTTACTGCATAGTTAATGATGTAACGATCTGCTATTCCTTTCTATTTAAACCTTCAGGCATCCTGGTATTAAGTATATGCATCCATTTACTTTCCTTTATTCTTCTGTATGTACATTATCTCACTTAATTTCTTCTAAAACCACAAAATTGTAGGTCATTCATGTTATGTTCATTTTTTGTAGTGTTAAATTATTGATTCAATTAGTTTTGTATTACTTGTGTTTGAGAGGTGATTCTGTATTATTTTATATACTAATGTACCTGTTTCTCCTACATATTTAATTTTGTTACATGTTTGTAACACACACATCATATACTATCTATCTGTCTATATATATATATATATATATATATATATATATATATATATATATATATATATATATATATATATATATATATATATATATAGGGCTATAGTGGAACACTGTTGACCCAAGGGAAGACTGCTGTTACCGACAGGGGGCTATAATGCCTGAAGCAGCAGGCTGCAAAACCTTTGGCCATACCTGTATATATTTTTTAAACAGCGTAATCGTAAATGTGTTGGGAGGTCTCTCTATTCAGCACTCCTTTTTTGTTGGCCTTTTTATTGCTGTTCTCCACAGGGTTCTGGAAGCAGGTTGTTTTTTCAGGGATGTGCTCTGAATGTAGGCTTGGAACCCCTTTGATATCTTGTAGCTGGTATGTGCGGACTGTCACGCATGTACACGCTAGCAGCTTGTTATAATCACATGGAATGAGCACTGTTTCGCCTCAGGCCAGCCATTTTCAGGATCAATACAGGCATTAGGAATTTTAATACAGATAGTTCCTACAAGACATGCCTTTCCTAAGCCCTGTAAAGTGGTTGGGAGTTACAAAACACTTCTCAGGAAATCATCTAAAGACCAGCTACTACAGCCTCTCCTCTGCTCACAGCATACCAATCTCCCCTACTGGGGGGAATCTCATTTAAAAGCACAGAAATCTGGCCTTTTTTAAAATGTTCCACGTGTTTTAGATGCTGCTACTTCACCTTGTAGGCTATTCTGTGCATTTATAACTGTATAAAAAAAGTGCTTCCTCCGTTCTGTTCTAAACTTACTTTCACTCAGCTTGCTTTTATGCCCTCTTGTTCTTCTCTCTGTGCTAAACCTGAAGTCGTGTCCTGGGTTAATTTTATCTAGACCATTTATGATTTTAAAGACTTCAATAAAGTCCTCTCTTTCCCTTAGTTTCTTGGCTTTCAGAAGAAAAATGAAGCTGACAATGATTCAGGGTAAATCACTCAGAGAATGCAGCCCACAGTGTTTGTGAAGTCCGACAAGGGGTTTAGAGCAGCAGATTCTACACAGTAATAAAAGGAATGTGGTGGGATATACAATATAATCCACCAGGAATGTTAGTAAGATCTTTTGCTATAGCTTCACAAACCAGCCCTAAGCTATGTATCCTATTGTGATTACATGATTTCAACAGGCGAGGCTCAGGGCGTGAAAGCTGTATAATATAACCAGCTCGATATAAGATATTCTTCGATTGTCTCTTGGTTCAATGGTACATGGCTAGATTTACTGAGCTCCAGTGCAGCGTCTTTTTAATTTTAAGATTTTAATTCATATTATAAGCAGGGTGTTAGGGTGCTTCAACCTATACTTCAGTTAGCTAGTATAACCTTTCCATACTGTCCGCTATGACCCAGAGTGAGTGAAAATCAGTTGGTGTACTACACTGAACCCTATTTCAGTGGGGAGTAAACTTTGTATATGCCGCCCCCTTTTTTAGCGTACAATTTGTCGCACCCCCTGCCGACCCCCACACCGACACACATATCAAAATGTTAGAACTTCCCTTTATATTTTAACGGGTGCTTTTTTTCCCAGATTTTCATGTAAATCATGTATTTTTTCTAGATTTAACCCCAAAAAGTCCAGGCTTAGCTAAATACATAAGCGTATCACAAATTCAATATTTAAAATAAGTCTATACATTTATTTTATTTTTTTACACTTAGCAAGTGAACATTTAGCTGACATGTTAAATCTGGGTTTCTAACAAATATATCTCTGAATTTAAGTATTTTTTTTACACTTGACAAGCCAACATTTAGCTAACATTTCCAACTAATAAATTTGTTCATTTTTAGTTTGGACAAATGGTAAACATCCGCATTGAATACCGGGTCAAATGATATTACAGAAATAGTCTTTTACCCCTTCAGGGGATAACACTACTGCCATTTTCTAACCCTTTCACGCAGCTCAATGTATTATGAGCTTCACAAGTGAGGTCTATCCAGGTTTGTGCAAATTCAATTGGCTTTGAAATCCATCATTTCCAGACCTTGCAGAGTGGCTTGTTCATCCATCGGCACAGTTCAAGGGGGGTTGCTTTAGAAATGTTTGGTTAAATCTGGTGTGCATTTGAAAAGTTGTAATTTGATATCAGTCCTGCTGTTCAGGGATAAGGCAATGGTCAGGCTTGGACCTTGAATAAAGACTAGTTTAATTTGACCATTTTGGGCTATGCAATTACTAGCATTGGTGTAAACAAAATACTGCAACAACTAGGTTTTTGGAGCAGATGTTGAAAGACTAGGGCTTGTGTCACATTCCCCTCTCACACCTCTTACTAAATATCCTTGTCAAAATGGGCTAATGATCAGGGGTTCAATGGTGTCCTATTCACAATAAGGTATTTTTAAGTCCATATTGATTAGTTGAAGTGGCTGTAGCTAACAACATAGTTCCATACGCTACACACGCCGTGCACTCCACTTTGCTTCACAGGTCTCAAATAAAGCAGTTTTCAGGCCCTATACCTGAAGCACAACAAATCAAAATATGCTGTCATCCTTTTTTTAAAAAAAAATGAAGAAAAAAATGCAGTAAATATTCACAGTGTCTTATTTTTTCAATGAGCCACTATAGGTGGCTTAAAAAAAATGGAGCCATTCTCTTGTGTGTTGGACTGGAAGTGCTAACCAACATTTAACTGAGGTGAGTCTGACTTTGTGAGCCAGCTTCAAACATGTGAGCACTGTAATTTGCAGCTCAATTAAAAATATGCTGCTATTGAGTAAACTGATGGTTGCACTCCTCTAATCCAACCAAATATCATATTTTTTTTTAAAAAAAAACAAAGGTTTAAGTTTGATTTTCTCAAAAAAACAGCAACTGTGTGTTTTCCACTGTGGAATCCCTGGTCAAGGTCAGTGACTTTACCAGGGGAGACCCTCAGGGACCTGCACCAACTTTAATGACTGCCACACACGCACACTGTAGCAACCCAAGTAAAGACATTTCAACTGCAAGATTACAACGAGACTCCATGAGGACAGATGGAGGAATGTGTTTTTTAAACAGACCACATGTGTTTTTTATTAGGCCGGTTGCTGTTAACAATATATTTAAGAGGGGACCTTTCACCATTGGCTCATTAGGAGACAAAGTAAAAATGCCAAGACCTCTTGTTCCAGTCACTGAAAAGGGTTAATATTTAAAGATTATGGCCACTGTCATTTTAACGCATGAGCTATCTGTTAAGCCTGATTTGTAAGCAATAAGCTCATTTGGACAGTTGTTAAATAAACCAATAACAATCTAAACCAGTTAAATAAATACAAAAACAAATATTTAATACAGTGCTTCACAAATCTATAATTCACTAAATTGGTTATTTAACTGTTAGTCCATGTTGACAGTAAACTACATGTACAATATTTTACTGTTTAAGGGCCATTCACTAATTCACTGTGTTCAATACTATGATACACGTGCAGCATGTTTCGAACACAAGCAGTAATCCTCAAAACAAATTCACCTTGCATGAAATGAACACAAAACATGTCACTTTAAAAAAAAAGGCTTACTTACTGTACAAGAAGATCAGAAGCCCAAGCAGGTTTGAGGTCACAATGATGACACACCGCAGTGCTGCACAAAGTGATTATTCGATTGTACAGACTGGGCTCGCCACAGAAATCAGGTGCTGACAATCATGTGAAGGCCATTGGTGTTGATGAGGCTCATTTACCTTTCAAACTGAAATAAGTGAAGAAACAGCTGTTTGGTTTTGTCATGACTGCTGTTTTTCCAAGGCCAGAGGTACACAAGCAATTTTTTTCCTGCCAACTCAAACTGACAATAATAAAAATAAAAATAAAAACTTTGATGTGATTCTCAAAACAGCACCTGTATTTTACCATTATATTGCCATTTCTCGTAGCTTAAGGCAGTTAGCCCTGTTGAAACATGACTGCAGTCGAACCATCTTTCTGCTTGAAAACTGAACTGACATGCTGCTTTTTGAATTTCTAATCCATACGTCCCAAGTTTAATGAACTGGAATGCGAGTACAGACTATTTGATAGGGTGGAGGGGAGGAGGTTAGGTTGGGGTCCCCTGCTTCCGAGAAAATTTTGAGCAAAGATGATTCTGACTTGACTTAAATTATTAATATTACATTTCAATTCAGTAAAAGAAAATGAAAACAACAACATTGGTTGATTTAAAATGGCATAACTTGCAACTTGAATTAAGAACCCATCAATGAATGGTGTGTACATACAATCACATGCTGATAATGTCAAACTTGAGTCTTTTACTTCACCCAAACAGTGATCTTACATAGAAGGGGCCGCTTAGAAAGGTTAACCACTGGCCAGCTGAGCACAAGGAGGAACTAGCATGAAAATGTTTACAGGAGGTGACTTTTGGCATAAGTAGAGTAACTTAGGCTTAAAATGTTTGTATAAAATGAAATATGGTATAGAATGAATATGGTACCACTGGTTCAGGTAATCTGATCAATTGCCTGTCTCTGTTAATACTAGTGCCACGTATTGTATCTAAACAATAACGTTCAGTATAGAATGTAATGTGGGGATTTGGAACGAATAAATGGTAAACATTGTTAAGATTTGAAACATGGTCTGGTCCTTGTAGCGCAACAAAGCAGTTCATTCCGTGTTTAGATTCATTCAGAAACCTTACACTGGCAACTCTGTGATGCCTTACAGAGGTTCCGATGGAATGCTGTGTGGAACAGAATGGAACAGACAGGGAGGGAATGCAGTGTCAGTGCTTGTGCTTGAGTTTTACAGCTTTATGAATGCAGGTAGACAATTGCTCTACTGCGAATGGGTGTGGTAGGTCAATGGCCTTACATATATCATGGCCACAAAACCTGGCAAGCAAGCAGTATTTGTGTCCAAACTAAATGGATATGCATACACTGGCAAATCAATTTACACAATTTCAATAATAAACTGTTAATTTTGAAATAAAAAATACCTTGCAGAAAGTTTGCCTGGGAGACAAAGCGTCCAGCAATCTCTGCACGACTACAGAGGTCTGCTTCATCTCACTGACCTGATCATTAGAAGCCATGGAAGCATTAAACTCCTAGTAAAACCAGGAATGGATCAAACTGCTATGCAAAGGTAGTCTTATTTCCATCCCTGGTTCCTCACATCAGATTGTGTGAAACAGCTCTAGATAGCAATTGATTCATTCACCTGTTCAGTATTGCCTTTGGATTGTAAATGCTGGCTGCTGGTGCTTTTGTAAAGGGCTTCTATAGAAACACTAAATAAAAGCTTTTGTATAGTCATTGATATGAAACTGCTTCCTCCAGTGCAACTGATCTAGCTCCTGTCATTACAGCAACCAGGCTGATCCCAGGACTTGATGACATGAGCTATGTGGAAAGGTTAAAATAATTAAATCTCTTCGGCCGAGAAAAAAGAAGGGAAAGAGGGGACTTGATTGAAGTCTTTAAAATAGTTAACCTAAGACACTACTTCAAATTGAGCACAGAGAGAAGAACAAGAGGCTATGAAATGGAAGCCAAGTAAAAGTAAGTTTAGAACAGAAGATAGGAAGTGCTTTTTTTATTTATTTATTTATTTTTTTTGCAGTTATAAATGCATGGAGTAGCCTACCAAGTGATATAGTAGGATCTAAAACACTGGGAACATAAACACTAGATTATTTTAAATTAGACCCCCCTCCCCCCCTTTGATCTTGAAAAGTAATGAATTGAATGAGAATCTGAGACTGCTGCTGTGTTTCAAGACGGCTGCCTTGATTTTTCATGGAATGACGCAGCTCCCAAATTGCATTGACCTCAAAGGTATGCTGAGGTTATACTGGTGCCTTTACTTTATCTGAGTATACATCATAAACCACAAACATGCTGAACCCATGAACTTGACATGAATTTTCTGTTTGCTTTTTCTCTTGTGAACTACACCTCTGTAGTAATGATTCACGCCTTGGAAATGCAGACATCCTCATGCCATTCACCTCCTTCACACATGTCTGTCAATACCTGTATTGTAGTAGATCTTCAAAATGCACGGCTGACTGCCTCATGATTTTATTTAATTCCCCTTTGCCTGCTAAAGCTACTGTATGTAGCGTCTACGACCGCATTCATAATCTTTTGGTTGATTGACGCAGTCACCGATTACAAGAAGCTAAAAGCACAAGGCAAGCCACAAGGAAACAGTCAACAGCACAGTGCTTCAACACATGTAGCACAGCACCTTTTAAAAGGTGCACCGCGCTTGACAGATTTGGTTTCACATTTTTCTTGAAATACTGTATAGAAAGAATCAGCGGCCCCCCCAGCTCATTGTGTCTTATCCCCCCCCCATTTATCTGCTTTCCACGTGCATTTATATTCAGTATCCACATAAGGTGTCAAACTCAGCTCCTGGAGGGCCGCAGTGTCTTCTGGCTTTCGCCACCCAAGCTCTCAATTACTTAATTGGTCTAATTATTTGATTAACTGGATACATTTAATACTTCTCTTCCAGCCTCAAAATGTTCCATAGGTTGTGTACCTTGAATCAAGTGCATTTTTTAAATCATCAACTGTAAAAAAATATGAAATATGTCCATATGAACAAATAATTAGATCAATTATGTTAATTCAGAGCTTGTTGGAATGAAAACCAGAAGACCCTGTGGCCCTTGAGGACTGGAGTTTGACACCCCAGACTGACACCGTCCAGGGTCATTTTTGGACAGCCGTTTATTTCGGACAAATAGTGGTTTGCCATTCGCATTGATTTCAATAATAAAAGGCATCGTTTATACAGTGTTAAGCACACTGTATATTTCGGGCAAACTCGGCTGTTTGGATCTCGTTATGTGCCATTCACAGATTTAAATAACAAACACACTGCTTGTTACTATAGTAATCACTCTTACTAATCCACCAATCAGCTGTCTTCACCTTGTTACCTCACCAATCACATAGATTGCAATACAAAAGGCAGCACAAATAGCAGTAGTAAAAGCTTGACAGATCAATCAATCAGCTGTTTGCACCTTGTTACTGAGCGATTACCCCTGTACTGTACCTTGGCTAGTTAATCCCTGTATGCAGTGTCGGGTTTACAGTTTGACAAAACAGCACTAACTGCAACAGCAAACATGGCTGGAAAGAGAAAAGTGATGAGTATCAGCACAAAAATTCATTGTAAATAAAACATCTCTGTTCGATACTGTGCGCTTGCTAAAGCATGCTTGCAACTCTTGTCAGTCATCAAACAATGCAACGTTGCTTCATCAAAGCTGGGGTTTCTGTAGTTGAGGAGAGTGCTGACGAAAATACAACTGAAACTACAACACTAGAGGGGATGTCAGAGGAAGAATTCTCAGCTGTGTCACCTTGGCGATCAGGACACTCTGCCTGAAGCAGACACCAATGATGTAAGCATGCGTGCTGCGCTTTTAACACTGTGACGTGTTATGGAGCAGCATCCAGATATAAAACTGAATTGGGATTTTTTAGAAAACGCTGATCGTTCAGATGCATATCACAGAGTTCTTCACTGGAAACAATTTGCAGTAATGTAGCCTACCTGTACTGTACATTTCTGCATTTGCACTTTCTTAAAAGTCAAACATTGAGCAAGTAATGGAGTTTTATGCACATTCCTTCATTGAGACGTGTTTTTTTTTATATAACTCAGCAGAAAAAGATCCCCAATATCCAGTGTTCATGATGTCATCTAATTTCTAAAAACTGAAGGAAACAACTACTTGTGGACTGTGCTACCCAAGTGCTGCAAATGCTTAAGAGTCCTTCTGGCTGCACCCATTTCATCCTGCGCTGCAGAACACTCATTCTCCAGCCTCAGAAGACACGAACTATCTTCAGTTAACAATGGGACAGACGAGGCTGTCATGTTGCTGTCCTTAATGCTCATCAAGACCTTACCAGAGCTCTAGATGTGAATAAGATTGCTGACAATTTCATCCAGAGGGCTACAGAGAGAGGTGATCTCTTTAAAATCGGGACATTACTGAAGGCACTCACTGGCAGAAACAAAAGTCGCTGCCTATGAGATGTAATATGGGCCAACGTGACTTTGTGTATCAGGCATCTCCTCTCTGGAATGAACTGCCTTCAAGCATGAAAATGGCCTCTTCACAATACCTTTGTAAATACCACTCATAGGATACTTACTTTAAATCTGACCAGGATTGAAAATCCTGTAAAACACTATGACTAGGATCATGTCAATTGGAATTCTTTACTTTCCTGTGTTTATATTTTTGTATTTGTGTTCATTGTTTTTGTCCTCTTTGAATGATTTGTTTCTTTTATACCATGTTATTTTCTGTGCTGCCTTTACTTCTAGGACCCCCTTGTAAATGAGTGTATGTATGACTCAAGTGTTCTCTCCTGGTTAAATAAATACATTTTGAAATGTTGAATTGTGAATGAAGGTTCAAGTGCAATGTATGCAAACACTTTCTTTATCTCCAGCTTAATTTGGAACAGTGCAAATCAGTCAACCTGTCATTGGATTTAAATGAATGCAAGACAGATGAAAACATCACTCCTTGGATCCCTCAACTCAAAACCAGGTATCAGTCATTTAATACAAGAGAATAAAGACGATATATACTACAGTATCTTAGTAAAGATTTATTTGTTCCATTTATTATTTTATTCCAGAACAGAGAGTTATTTTGTACTTATACAGTATTTAGACAAAAGCGTCAACGTCATCATGAAAAAATAGCCTTAATATCTCATGCAAGCCCACCTTGAAACCAAGCGTTTCCACTGGCAGATCAACACAGATTGAATTAGGTCTCTGTCAGCCCCAGTTAGGATTGCTGGCAGAAAACATCCTCTCTACGATCCTATCCATGCTAACTAAATTATGCGCCACCAACACACACTTAAACCCAGTGGTTGCCAGGTTTTGACAGTTATCTAGGTTGTGTGGACATGTTTTGTAATTGTTAGTAGTAAGGGAGGATGCTGAACTGAGGGAACATGAAGCCACTTTTTGGCTTGGAACTTGGTTTCAGGAGACTAGATTTCAGGTCACTGCAAGGCACACAAGGGGAGGCTTGGGGTTTGATACAGCAAACTAGGTCTCCCGGTGGTCTCCTGGAACCAGGTTTCAAGCTGCTATTCCTGAAAAACTGACTTTGTGTTCCCCCAGCTTAAGGATCATCCAATGTGAAGGGTGCAAGGGATGAGGGTCAAAAACTCGGACTGCAAAAAAAGAACACCTGCATGGTGCGAAGATTTCACGAGACCATCAGAGAAATTATTGGCAGAGGCAGGTGAATTTTATATTGGAATGGAGATGAGATTGATGAGATTGAGTGTGTACAGAATTAAAAGCAAAAAACAGAGAGGCAATAAAAGAGGACAGATAAGCATCTGCAAATTACATTACTGTCCCTTTTTCTGATATTTGCAAATTGTTCCGAGTGCCATTGCTCAAATAAAAGTCTGCATTGTACTGCTCGTTAGATCAGATATGGCAATAGCTGGCAGGACCGGATCAGTTTTGGATTTATAGGAGAGACGTCACGGAGGGTAAAGTCACTGAAATCCACTACCCGGAACGGGCAAGTGCAGGAGACATTAGAAAATGGCATTTTTCAAAATAGTTCGAAGCCCAGGTTATACAAAAGAAAATAATCAATATAACATGCGTATTAGCTGAAAAACAGCATCATCGTTGCATGGATTGTGTTCGGACACATTCCACTTCTGATTTACGCGAGTGAAAATATCAAAACTATTGGGACTATTTTGAAAAAGCAGATGTGAACAGTAAGTAATGGCCATTACTTACCCTAAACAGTCCTTTTTTTATGCATGATAACTTCTTAAAGCACAACACACAGTTCTTTTAATAAAGTATAGGAATTAAGACACGGTTTCCACCCCCACAGGAAAATCACATGGCGTAGACGGAACGAAACTTTTGACTAACTAATCATTATCCTATCACACCAGCTTCCTGATTTAAGGTTTAAGTTACAGGCGAACCGTAAAAAGAGTACAGCAATATATTCTCCGTTGCGAGGTTTCCTTGCCATCCAATAACATGACAAAAGAAAATGATGTAATAAAAAACAGGAAGAGTGCAAAATTCATTACAGCAGTAAAAGTTCATTTGCTAAAATGTTTCTGCACCCAAAATAACATCTGTGCTGTAGCCCTTCGGTGAAGAAAATAACTTTCTTCCACCCCCAAGATTTCCGCTGGCTTCTTGCGTGTCTGTCTGCAGAATCGTTCCTCAGGGAGAGGGAAGCTCACACGTCAGTGTGCTGGGAGCCGTCGCTGGGTTTCTTCTCCGGGCTGAACTGGCATAGGCTGGCCGCTCGGCTCCGGGGGGCTAAGTTCTTCAGATTGGGCTTTGGCTGAGCGGGCTGGTCTTTCTTGAGGAAGTTCTGGATCAGCTGCAGCTTCTCGTGCTCCTCTTTGAGGAACACGTCCACCATCAGAGTCTTCTCCTTCTTGATTTGCTCACTGATGTCCTTAGGGATGTCTGGGATCATCCAGTCCAGCCCCTCACTGAGCAGCATCACGAGGTTCTGAAAGAGAAATTGCTCTTCAGCCAACAGCTGTGCCTACGAGTTCCCACATGACCCCAAAACAGATCCCCCTATGCACAGGGATTTAAATGAAGATCATTGGGCAGGACTCAGTCATTGGTTCTTTTTGAGATCAATAGAATTGGAACTTTTAGCCTCTGATGTCACCACCCCCATTTCAGTCCCCTGGTTGCAGCTACGTGTCTGTGAACATTTGCAACCTCTTTACACTTCTTGACCAACTTACTATTTTGTATACGGTTTATCATTTGAAATCTCTATAATTAAGCCTGCAGAGACAAAAAAAAACAAAAAAAAACAACACAGTACCGGGTCTCCGATCGGCAGCGATCCGGCACAAATTAACCCCTGGTGTCTGTATTTTACAAAGCAGCGAACCCACAGCATCTGTTGCAACTAAGTAAACAGTACCTCTCTATTCATAATTGAGATGATTCGTCGATACTGTTAACTAGGCATTTCCACAGCATGTCCTGCATTGCATTAAAAGCACACAAACAACAGTTTGGTGCCAGTTCAAGTGTAAGATAAACAACATGGTATTTGTGACCCTGGGAATCCACATTCCCCAGAGAGACTCACCTGAAACAGGATGACAAAGGCAAGGCGCGCAGCCAGCACAGACCAGTACTGCTTGGAGAACTCGTACGGGTTTGATGACCAAGGTGGTTCTCTGTAGTCCCTGTACCTGTAACAGAGAACACGCTGCTTTATTAAAAAAGAGTAGCAATGTAGAGTAAAATGTATTGGTAATCATATGCAAGGCTGTATTTTTGTGTGAAATGTATCCATTGCTGTGCAATGTCTAGTTCCGCGTGAACATTCCTCTTTCTGAAAGAATAGTGTAAATATACATATTAAAAAATAAATACTTGAGCACAAGATAACCCTCTTAACAGACTCATAAGTGTAGTTGCAACCGACGGGATCTGATTGGAATGTCATAAAATGATTAATACATGTCCGACCGAGTCATTCTGCATTGTAAACTGGGTAACAGATAGGGTAACTGCATTCATGAGACAGCTCTCGCTAAAAGATGTGACCCATTACTTACCTGGACACCAAAATATACTAACAGGACTGATGAGTGAAGTAAAATGGCAAATAATGTCCAACACTAATACAATACAATTTTTTTTATATATAGTGCCCTTCACACCCTGGCATCCCAGAGCGCTGTACAAACTTAAAAACACAGGAGAGCTCCCATGTACAATATACTCCAGCTACAACCGATTATAGAAAAGCACTTTAAAAAAGTAAGGTTTTCAATTTAGACTTAAGAATCCAACATTTACTGCAACATCTGCTTAATGTTAAAAAGCTCTGGTTCCAGTTGATTGAAGACGATTTTTTTTAGAACTAAAGATTCTGCATTTTCTCATCTCAAAGAACGAATAGGAATATACACAGTTAGCAGCCCAAATCCATGAAGGACATTATAAGTTATAACGGCAACTTTAAAATCAATTGGAATCTGCATTGTTCTGCATTCATCTCAAAACTTTTTGCAGAGTATGGTACACAGTCAATAACTGCTCCAATTACTTCTTCAGCATGTTGAGAGAACACATGTTACAATAACATGGATGTCTGGGCCAAATTAAAAGGAAAAAGGCTTACACATGACATTTGAGCCATGGTTTACTTTCACCACCACATAGCTGCATGTGTAGAGGTCAGAACTGGGGAAAGTGATTTGGATTCCTTTACAAAACTATTTCCCAGAACATAGTCACAGTGGATGCCTGTCCATGGAAATAAGACTTCTGTTGCATAGCAGTTGCAGCCACTCCTGGTTTTAATACGAGCTTGATTAGCCACAGTGTATTGGGTAACAAGCTCAGATGTGTCCGATTAATCTCCTAGTAAAACCAGGAATGGATCACACTGCTATGCAGTGGGAGTCTGATTTATATCCCTGTTGTGCATGGTTGATCCTAGAACAAGGCTATCCCTGGCTTAACCACAGCAGGACTATCAAATATCTTACAGGAGTTATAACCAAGCACTGCTAGGATGCTATGTGGTCCAGTGGTTAAAGAAAAGGGCTTGTAACCAGGAGGTCCCCGGTTCAAATCCCACCCCAGCCACTGACTCATTGTGTGACCCTGAGCAAGTCACTTAACCTCCTTGTGCTCCGTCTTTCGGGTGAGACGTAATTGTAAGTGACTCTGCAGCTGATGCATAGTTCACACACCCTAGTCTCTGTAAGTCGCTGTGGATAAAGGTGTCTGCAAAATAAACTGTTAACTTATATACAGGGTCTAGTAAAGATAACTCCACTCAGAATTGCAGGGCGCTCTAGTAATGTAGGATGTTACATGGTAAACAACAGGGTTGTCTGTCTGTGAAGTTACTGCGGAGTAATTAGTACTAGAAACCAGATTAGTCCAAATCAAAAAGAAAAAACAAAACTGTAAACCGGTCATTTTCACCCTGAGAGTTTCGTTTTTAACGCACTGTGTAATACCAGAGCAGCATCACACCATGCCTATGAAGTGCTGGAAATCAAACTAAGGAACTGTACAGCAGGTTCACGTTTTAAGGAATATGCTAAATCACCATTTGTCCTTCACCGCCCCAAGGTATAATAAAACCAGTCGTTAATAAAATCTCTCATAAAGTGTAATTGATAGTTAACATGCGGAAAGAATCCTGGTGTAATCTAGAGCATGCATCATAAACACATCAGCAGTCTGCCAACTTTATTTGCGTTGAATGCAAACAAAACTAAATTGGTCTTATTCAGTAGAAAACATGCCAAGAGTTTCTTAAGTAGTGACCATAAAATCTTCACCTTGGAGCGAGTTGCAGATTATAAATACTTAGGAATTTGGCTGGATAGGGCATTTAAAGTTTTACACATATTGACAGCTTACAAAAAATAAAAATAAAAAATAAATAAATCTAGTTTCCTTTAAATTGCAAAAAAAAAATAAATCTTGTTTTATTACATTCCACATAATACATCTGAGTTCAGATGTCTTTACTCCCTATTTCAGATCATGGTGATGTTACTTATAACATGGTCTATAAAAGCCTATTGATGAAACTAGATGTTTTATACCATTCTGCTATAAGATTTGTCACTGGTGCCCCTTACAGAACTCACCATCGCAACCTTTACAACCTGATTAACTGGCGACTGAAACACGGCTAGATGTTAATCAGTAGATGTTAATCTACTGAACCTTCACTGGGAAAATGCCTGCTTACTTGCGTAGTTCACTGGAGCTCTCTTCTGCATTGCACAACTTAAGAGCCAGTCACTTTATCAAACTGCTTGTTCCCCTGCAGGGTTGCGACAGTTTCTGGTCGTCACTCATTTCAGTTTGCAGCAGCCAATGACTGGAATGAGTTTTTAACACCAGTTCAAATGAGAATGGTTCATATCTGAGGCTGCTTTGAGCCGCAGGGTCGACTCGTTGCTGACTGACATCTGTACCTGATAAGCTGCTGCTGAGTTTTGTGTTATGATTAATTCCTTATATGTTTTTTTTTTTGTACTCCTTATTTCTTGTGTTTGATGCTGTGGTGTGAGCCTCTTGCCAGGTCATCACTGTAAGTGAGAATTTGTTCTCAATTGACAGAGAAGCCTGTTAACATGATGCATTTAGGTGTTATGGTATTAATATGAAGTTCTGTGCCTATTGTTTTAAGCCTGCTTGGAACATGTATCTATTTGCAGCGATGGCTTCATCCAGTTACAGGTTCGCAATTAAAAGTTTAGACAGGAATGATCTTATCCCTTCCAATAGTTACCCCAAGTAAAAGCAAAGCAAAGTATAACAAAGCATAGTAAAAGCATGGCAAAGCACAGGTAAGCATTGTAAAGACCAGACAGACTGCAAAGCATATCAAACAGCATGGCAAGCCATGGTAAATGCATAGTTTTAAAGATGAAAACTGCAGCATTTACTATGGTGAACTTTTACAAGGGATAGCCCATCCTCATCTCTTCTTCAGCTCAGTCTTTAAATATGTCCATCACTGGGGAAATGGGGCTGAGTGAAACCCAGACTTCTTGCTGCCTCAATTCTCAGGGGGCCCTCTGGAAAATCTGGAAGCAAACAAGGTCAGCTCGTTCCCAATATACCTTGCCAGCAAAACCAGCTTGGAGGAAAAATACTGACAGGCTCCCTGCTGTAACATCGCTGGGGTCTGCTTTACAGATACTCTCTATGTCTGTGTAGATCTGGAGTCGAGGCCCAACACAGCAGTCGTCTTACATAATCTAATGAAATATCCTGGTCATACCTCAAACCAGTCATTTAATTCATTAACAAGCACCCCCTACCCCCTCCCCGTCTCATGGAAACAAAATCCTTCGTTTTCTGGTTGTACAATTGGATTGTAATGTGGGAATATGGCTATGGACTCTTTCATTTCATCTTTCTTTCTTAAATATCATTAGCAGTGGAAAAAAGACCACTATCAAATTAAACTCAAAAACCCAATTACAGGCCCTGCTATTTTTCCCCCCATACAAAATAAACATAACAACAATAAGTATGGACAGTGGCCAGAAATGTGAAATAAATCCAACAGCCTCTATTGTGGCAACTTCTCATCTACTCATAACCACTTTCCACATGCAGTATGGTGACAGAGCTGCAATGCAACCAATAGGATGACTGCCAATAACTCTTTGGTTTCCCTCAGCAGTGAAGGTCTGTTTTTTTCTGGGTGTGGTTGCAGGGGAAAGCATTCTTTATTTATTGTACGCATTCATTCATTCATTTATTCATTCATTCTTTAACCAGGAATAAACTCATTGAGACCGAGGCCTCATTTACAAGGGTGTCCTGGCAAGATTACCAGCAGACAGCACTAATTTCACATCATTAAAAACAACATCTGCAGATACTAGGATACGTGATTTATAACTTGCTTGAAAAGAGAACTTTAGTCTTGGCGCAGAATCATTTTTAAAAATGTAGTGTGCCTATTTATTTCACCCCTTGCTTTTCTCTCCCATTTTGAATGTCCAAATGTGTTCCCCTCCCTATGGAAATGCCCCAAAACAGCTCAGGAGAACTGAAGTGGGCATCCCCCGATCCCGTGACAGTCCCTCTTGGTTTTACCTCCCTAACCTGTGGTAGTGCCAGAGCCAATGCAACGCTCCCTGTGGGGATGCAAATCACTCAACCATGTGTGCAGTGCAACCAAACAGGCACTCTTATAAGCAGCCTGCTGGTCATGGAGAAAAATTACTGTACCAGCAAATGTATCCAGACAGAGGTGCGGCAGATTTCGAAGCAAGTACAGGCAATTTTACTAGGAGCAGTTTAGTTTTAAACAAAGCACAGGAGGCTAAATGATGGAGGAAGCTACGGAAATGCATTTTGGTTTAAAAGCAGGCACTACGTTAACCCGTGCTTTCCTGGAAGTTTAAATCTGTGTTTTTGCTACAGTTACAGCTTCAATGGTAACTTAACGTTTGACTTTTTCCATTTATAGTACCGTTTTAAAGACTTCAGAACCATAACACTAGGAGTGTTGCATCACTGTGCTGTATCCTTCACCAGATTAAGGCTATAGATAGCAGGTGTGCACATTTATTAAAACTAGGGCCATTAAGCAATTACAAAAAAATTAAATCGCGATTAATCTTGTGATTAAAAAGTTTAATCTTAGTTAATCTTGGTTTTAATCGCATATTTAATTGATACAATTACTGCATCCATCTCATTCAATTTTGTTTTGTTACTGATGCTATTTATTATTATTATTATTATTATTATTATTATTATTATTATTATTATTGTTATTATTGTTATTATTTTAAAGTTCTTATTACCTATAAGGCCTTACATGGTCTTGCATCTTCTTCCCTTCAAAATCTGCTGACCCCATGTGTCTCTGGTCGTTCCCTGAGATCGGAAAATGCTAATCTGACAGACCCTAAAACTCGCTTGAACTGTCAGAGCCACAGCATTTAGTTATAATGTCCCTCGTCTTTGGAACTTGCTCCTGGCTCATATCAGGAATGCTAGCACAAATTAATCTTTTAAATCCTGTTTGAAAACATATTTGTTTGGGTCTGTTTATTTGTAGCTGGATTATATATTAGGACACAGGCTTGTTTTATATTTCTTTTGCAAAAGCACCCTGGAATGCTTGCATGAAGAGTATAAAAGTGAAATTTATATTGTATTGTTGTATTATTATTATCATCATCATCATCATCATCATCATCATCCTTCTCCAAAAAACAACGCAACATAAAAACCTGTTGTCCTATTTCTAGATTCATATTGTGGCCCCTTTATAGTTTTATATTTATTTACACAGAATTATACAGAAAAAATCCAGCGTTTGCTGTTAAATTGTTTGAACCCACTGCTAAATCACAATGGAGTCAGTTTATTACTCACCTTCATGCATTTCACATTATACTGTACATTTTATTATCAGTTTCCATTAAAAGGATATCCTTTACTGATGTTTTTCATTGCCGTTCAAAAAAAAAAAGGATTCTCTTTTATTAATAACTTAATTGTCTCAATAAAACAAAGCATTCATTGAGTAACGGTTATATTCTTCTTAATTGTAAATACTGTTATAGTATTAATCACTTTCAGTACTTTGCTCCATAATGCAGTTATCTGACTAACTTTCTATGCAAACGCCGACTGCACTCATTATTAAAACCGTGCTGCAGGGAATTAATTTCGGCGTGCTAAGAGAGTCAAAACAGAGGAGTGCGATTAACGCACATTAAAAATAATCTTCAAAGAAATTAACTGCTATTAAAATTGACAGCCCTAATTTAAACCATCGAAAACTAATTTTCAAAATTACGGACATTTCAGACTTACAAACAGCCTCCAAATGGTGTTCAACTTCATTTCATGCAAGAGGGCATACCTCCGGTATCGATAATAGACAATTGCAGAGGTCCAGCATTGGTATTTCTAACAGAAGAAATGAAATGCTGTACCTGCAGATCCCAATCTGTTTGTGGAACTCAGAGAAGACAGGAGCGGATCCGGGCTTGAAGTGGCTGACATTGAAGTGAGACAAGGTGTGGTCGATAAACCCGTCCATGGTCCCAGTCTCACTGTACAAGTACTGGTAGACGAGGCGGGGGATGAAATCCGAAGTGAAGGAGATGACAAAGGCCTAAGAGATAGAAAGACTGTTATGGCTTTTCAACACGGTTTCAAACAGGGCTTGACAATCTGCTTTCATGCCTGTTATCAGCACTATCAATACAAGCGTTGTACTGAAGATCTTTCTTATTACATCATCTTCGTTTGCCATATGCAGAGCTCTGTGTTCTTTTTTTAATTGCCCACCCCCACCCCCCCCCCCCAAACATGCAAGAGACCTGGCCTGCACAAGAAGATAAGAAAAGTTTAGGACACCAGTCTCCCCTACTGGGGGGAACTAATTCAAAAACACAGAATCTAGTGTTTTTTGTCTTTTTTTAATGTTCCCAGTGTTTCAGATCCTACAACATCTCCATGCATTTTCAACTCTGTGTAAAAAAAAAAGCTGCTAAAATGAAGAGTGGAGTACCTTCATTTTTCTTGCATCTGCTGGTTTATGATTAAACATATTCTGACGACTGCCCCCCAAACACTTGATGGTTAAACACCTGTGCTTTTCTTGCTGTTTGTACCAATGTATGTTATTATTATTATTATTTGTTTATTTAGCAGACGCCTTTATCCAAGGCGACTTACAGAGACTAGGGTGTGTGAACTATGCATCAGCTGCAGATCTTCGTACCCAGTATTTGGACTATAGGGCTGCATACTGCTCTTCAAACACAGGTCTGTGTGGCTCAGAGTCGAGACTGAACACTGGCCAATGATTAACGCACGGTTTGGTTCCGTAACAGTAAGCACCGTCTGTTTCTATGCAGAAAAGGCGGGCTAGTGCAGGATTTAGGCATTTTACATTGTTTGTTGCCTTTCTCCAGTTGTGCTGGGATGTAGTTGTATCCGATATGGCTGTAGTCTGGCCAAGTGCTTTCCACCCATTCTACAAGGGCAGTAGCAACTCCCTGGGCTCATCTAGCCAGGTTACCAGGCAAGGCTATTTGCTTGACAGTGTTTCCACTGGAGGTGAGTGCACAGAATGGGCTACCTAGTCATGTTGTTCAGGCGGAAACACTTGGATCCTTAAGACCCCACTTGACCGTGCTTTCCCACATGTTTGCTGTTTGCTTGTTCCTATTTTTAAAATAAACTTCCCTGTGGAAATTTTCATTTCTCAGGAACTGGCAGAGACAGAGGTTGACTGATGGCTTCACCAGTGTGTGCCTTTGGGGGGGGGGGAAGGGTATATATACATATATTTCTTCACTACCTCAGACTGGGGCCTAGGAGTCCTGTGACGTTCTAACGTGATTTCCGACGGCATGTGGTAACATACGGCGTTAAGATAATGACTGAAAGAGTTACTGTCTGCAGACGTTTCTTTTAAATTACATAAACACCAATTGAAATCCCACTCTTTCAAAAAGCTAAAGCTTGAAGGTTGTAATGACCTGGCATCCTGGCATATATATATATATATATATATATAGAACTTCCCTTTATATTTTAACGGGTGCTTTTTTTCCCCAGATTTTCATGTAAATCATGTATTTTTTCTAGATTTAACCCCAAAAAGTCCAGGCTTAGCTAAATACATAAGCGTATCACAAATTCAATATTTAAAATAAGTCTATACATTTATTTTATTTTTTTACACTTAGCAAGTGAACATTTAGCTGACATGTTAAATCTGGGTTTCTAACAAATATATCTCTGAATTTAAGTATTTTTTTACACTTGACAAGCCAACATTTAGCTAACATTTCCAACTAATAAATCCATGAAAAAATACATGTAACTTAAATATATATATATATATATATATATATATATATATATATATATATATATATATATATATATATATATATATATATATATATACTGTATATAAACCTCATAACAAATAAATTACAAGATTGGGTTAAAAAAAAGAATCCTTTTTGCAACGTTTACACTTCGGCTTATTGTTTGAAACACATTTTCCGCAGCTGTTGGCATTCATAGTTTATAAACGTGAACAGATGTCCACGTCCCCTTTACAGCAGGACATGTTTAATGTTGTCTTTGATGTCAGGAAATAATTTAGGAGGGTCTATAACCAACAGTGAGCAATGCCTAGTGCACAGCAGTGTTTTGTCAGGAAAACAAAAGGAAACTTGATCCAAAGTAGCTGATCACTAGATGTCGCTAGCTCTTGTTTCTAAAAAGCTACTTTGGCTTGTCTAGCCTAGGCTATGTATCTACTCCTGAGCTCACAGTTAAAGCACCTTAACATAAACCTTTAAAACAAAGGGGTCAATTCTAATTAGAATTATAGAAGTGTTTGCTGCAATTACAATTACACTGCTACTTTGTTCAATTACAATTAGTTACAATTATGCTGCAGTAATAACAATTCTAATTACAAATGACACTAAAAAGTATCATAAACAGCTCCTCACATTACCAGGTTTACTCTATTGTAAATAACCCAGCAATAATCACAGGTACATGTACAGAAATGTACTCTAAACCATACTGTGCAGTTTGTTTCCATTCTGAAAGTAGAGGACGGGCTAGGGACAGTTCTGCTGCTACCTGCAGCAGCAGGTGGTCAGCAGTTACATATTTAATCTCCCTTCAGGATACCAGGTACAAGGGAAGAAACTAGGGGCGAATCTGATCTCCTGGAAACCTGGGTAGACTGTGTTTTGTTGTAATGATAATAAAAGCATGTACTTACATTAATGATAACGGAAAACTTGCCCATGCCACTGAGGATGTTGTACCAAATACCTGGGGGATGGAATCAGAAACACAGGAGAAAGTTGGGTGTCGTACACAAATCATGAGGTGGGAGAAGAGCATCATTATTTAACCACTTCAAAACCCCCAATCACAGTTCTAAAGCACTATATGAAACAGTCAGGGAGACTGGCGCCTTCTCCACTGTACACTACAAAACGTTTGGGTACTTGACTTGGTTTCTTTCAATAAGTCCACCAGCAGGACTGCTAAGGTCAAATGCAGTGCTCCCCACGGGCCCCCAACCAATACAGGCAACTCAGCGCAACCAGGATTCAACCCACACTTGCACCACTCGCCCTACACTCCAAGCAGCACTTGGGACTCTGTATTACAATGCAGTCGTTCAGGATTTCAATTCTGCCACTCAAGCCACTCGGGCAGGGCTAGTGCATCAGATAAGCCTTTGACACACAGGAAAATGGCTCACATTCCAGGGTAACAGGATCTGAACATACCCGGAGGTGTTAAGCACTCTTAGGTCTGTCTTGCAATCAGTTAGTGTCACTGTCTACAGTAATGGGAGCTGGAGCCCGTGCAACCCGAAGCAGTGTTCTATTAGGACTGATTGACAAGTTTTGGGGCCACCTTTCCTTGTTGGTCGGATCATGTATCAAACATGGATGAAGGGAGCTAGCTATTGAGGCTTCCCCTTTATCCAGGAGTATATCAGTAACATACAAACCCTGTTACTGCTGTAAAATTAGAGCTTTACTCTTGCCTGCACAATTTCTTTCAAATGAAAAAGGCACCCGCTGCAAAGATAGGAAATATTTCTGCTGAAGATCGCTCTGTCCAGTGCAAGAAGGTGACATTTCATATGTCTGTTGTTATTTTTATATTTATTTATTTATTGTTTGATAATTCACCGATGGTGAAAGTAGAATGTCTTTAAAAAGGTGGATATAAACAAAATATTGTACAATTTAGCATTTGCAGTTTTTAAACCACTTAAATATTCAGGAACATTTGTTGTACAATAACTGCTTTAATAAACATATTGTTTAAAATCATGAAATATCTTGAAATACCTATTTTTCAACAGGAAATAGGCTTTTTTTATTTTTACAGGGAACAAAATACAGCCCTACAAATGAGAAGGTGACAGAGGTATGCAAGTACACAACTCTCAGTCTTCCAGTTTTAAAACTAGAAGATCCTGATCTACCGTCTTGTTAGTGCGAGTGCTATATGATTCACTAGTGCTGCTTCTGCTCATATCGCTCTTTTCAGGAGCATTTTTTCCAATGTACGGCACAACACTAATATGCTTCCCCACCTCACTTCCCTACAACCCGAGAAGAGATAAAATCAATTTGTAGAAACACTTCATTCATAGCTATTGGTATAAACACCTAATAGTGGTCAATTTAGAAATACTAAAAAGAAAAGAACATTGTCAAATTCAGTAACAAACATTTCAGCTAAAAGTCTCTCTCAATGTCTTCAATGTTGAAATTCAAATTGTGTCTCCAATTCCTGTGGATTTACATAGCAGTTACTTAGTAAATACATGCGTACTTACATAATTGCAATGTTATTATGCATAGTTACAATGTACTTGATGTGTAAATCTTTTTGCGCAATATATTGAAGTACAAAATTGTATCAAAAAAGGGTTAGGGTCAGTGGGGTTAAGTTTAGGTTTAGAGTTATATTGTGCAAAAAGATTTACATATCAGGTACATTGTAACTATGTATAATAACATTGTAATTATGAGTAAGTACACTTGTATTTACGTAGTAACTACTATGTAAATACACGTAATTAGAGACACTTTATGTAAAGTGTTACCACCCAGTGATAAGCACATAAACCAAAGCTCATTTCAGTGATGGAAATAAGACCCCGACTGCATAGCAGTTTCACCCATTCCAGGTTTTACAATCAGCTTGATTAGCCACAGTGTATAGGTAACAAGCTCAGGCTTGTCTTATTAAACTGTTGGTGAAACCAAGAATGTATCAAATTGCTCTGCAATGGGAGTTTTACTTTCAACCCTGTAGTTCAACATTGAAGATACAGAGCAAAGACTTTTGGTTGAAAGGTTTGTCATCGAATTTATCCAGTTTAATTGGTAGAAACATTAAATGAATCAATTAAAGAAATAAAACAGCCAGACATACCGATGCTCTTCGCCCGCACGGCGTTAGGCCTTCTCAGCTCGGTCACAAACTTCTTGGCATCAAGTCGTATCTCTATGACGTTGTTCAGAAGAGCAAACAGAGGAGCCAGTGGGAACGAGGCGACGAAGAGAGTGACAAACCCAAATTGGATAACTTAAACATGGAGAGAGAGAAAAAGAAGAAAGGACAGAGAGAAAAAGGGTGTTATACGATTTTACACAAAACCTACTGTAAAATAAATCCCAAACTTCATTTCCATTCATGAACTTGCCATTGGTCTAAATGTATAATTACAATTACAGAGCAGTACGTTTTATTGTAATTGATCCTTGTTGGACTGTCTCATGCGTTACTATTAATACTCCCTAAACAAAGTGTAAGCATCTCAATTGCTGATTTCCACCTATGCCCCTACTGTGCAACTAATACAAAGTATATATATATATATATATATATATATATATATATATATATATATATATATATATATATATATACTTTGCATATATATATATATATATATATATATATATATATATATATATATATATATATATATATATATATATATATATATATATATATATATATATATATATATATATATATATATATATGCATGTATATTCCGGACATGAGTATTCCAAGTACATTTTCCTAATTCTCTATTTTTTTACTTATTGAATAAAGTATTTCACTAACATTCTGTGCTAAGAGGACAATAGTGAGTTTTCTGAATCATGACAGAATACTAGTGTTTTAACAATGAGATTCTTTTTGATTTTAGAGACAAATGTTGTCCAGCCATATTCAGATTGGCATATTTACTGGGTTGAAACTCCCACTAGCCCTGCACCCAGTCCTACTTTTTAGTTGATGTTAAAGAAAGTGTTCTTCCCTTTAAGCTACATGAACAACTTATATTAATAAAGCTGCAGACTCAGGTGTGACTTATTACTGCTGTGATCATTCAGAGCTCATTTGCTGCTGTCCAGACTTTTCAATCTTCAGCTACCTGGTCATTTCGATAAGTTACCTAAACAAGGGGAGTTCTGAAACACAGGACTGGGTGCAGCAGCAGGGCTAGCGCCAGTTACAAGCCCTGGTATTTAGTGGGTCATCCAAAAAATCCATGCAGTGTACAATCCTAACAGCATTCTGCTGATTGATAAGATATATGAGAACTTGCAGCAGAAACGTACCAGTGGCGATCCCACAGTGTCTTTTCAAATGTGCCAGTGATAGTAAGCAGTTAACGTTGCCTGTTCCTTACACATTTCTAAATACATATTATCGTTGTAAAATTCCAAACGCTTGTTTTTTTTTATAATATGCTACTTAAGTGCTGCACAAGGATTTGTTTTATGTGCCCCTGGAGTCTGTCATGCTATGATTGCCATCATCAAAATAATATTGCTACTGTGAGAAATGGCAAATCTGTCATGGGCTATGAGGGAAGGGTTGGAACAACAGTTTTTGCAAAAAGCTATGACTTGGTGGTATTTTACTGCTGGGTCTGTCATACTAATAAGTAGCGAGTCATTTATTAGCAGTACCCTTGGTCAAAAAATTATACTCAATTGCTACAGTACCTGGTAGTATTTTCAGTATAGTCTACTAGTCGGATCCCCAAAACCATAAACCACTGCTTGCAATCAACCAAAAGTTACCAAAAAACAAAATTCCTTACACTTTAAGACTAGACTGCACTGTGCAGTGATTACTGTCGTCATTCAGCAACGCCAGAAGGTAGTTAAGGCTGCACAAGCACATGTTACCAAACCAGGGCTCCTGTGCTGCTGCAAGAAGGGCCAGAAGGGTCTGAAATGCAAGTGTCTGCGAATTAAACTCAGATAATCCAGAAAAAGCAACTTGCTGATAGAAAACCTGCCACAGATGGTGGTGCGTATCCTAACCTGACCTTGAAAACCAAAGCCACTTCCTTTGCTTACCAGCGCTTTGTGAATGGAGGAGATGGAAGCTTTGGAAATGTACCACTCTCTTCTTAGCACAACATTGGAAGTCTCATAATTTCTTGCAATTGGACTCGGATAAGACAGAAGTTTCCCTGTTAGGTTCTCAGCAACAACTTGTGCTTGCAAATTCCTTAAAAATAGATTTAGCAAACTTGACCTCTTTCATAAAATCTGATGTGATGCATTTGTAGATTATATAATTAATTCTGATTTTAGTTTTGAGGTTCGTATGCGCAAATTTGCATTAATGACATGGGTTAACTCTACTGTGTATGATTTTTTAAACTTTAAATGAAATCCCCTCTTTTTTGAGGCTGAGTCTTTGAACATGTCCTCATACTTTAGCTCATGCCATTGAGCCCTGGGATCAGTCTAGTTGTCCTTCTCTGTACCTTCCCAAGTGCAATGATGTCTTTTTTTGGAGCGAGGTGACCCAAACTGGATGTGGTATTGTCTGCTGTTTTCCTTTCCCTGCATTTATAAAATGACTGATCTTTTGTTACTTACTACTATATGTTTTTTTCTTTGTAGAACACTTTGTAATTACCCTGTTCAGTAACAGACAGTTCTGTAGAAACTGGGTAGGAGAAAGCATGTGTGTGTGTGTGTGTGTGTGTGTGTGTGTGTGTGTGTGTGTGTGTGTGTGTGTGAGTCCACAACATTAAAAAGTTGCTGTTGTACTGCTAATTCTCAGAATCTGGTAAATTCTGAGCACTAAAATACTGAGGCAAGTGGCAGATACAAACACACACACACACCTTTAAGGTATTGTTCAGGTAATACAAGCCCAGCCTTCCTTCCTTTTTTATTTTGTTGGTAAAATACTTATTTCAAGTACCTGGGTAAAGGCAAAGCTCAGTCTACACAATGCTTCTTTGAGAATTTCCACCTGAACATTTTACAAAATAGATTTAAAAAGGGCTTACCCTTCTAAGGTCTTCAGGGCCTTCTATTTTGTTGTTCATTCCTCAGCAATTTGCTTTATGGAACCTGTTTTATCCCCTCTTCTCTCTCTCTCCTACCCACCTTTGACATACTTCGCATTGTTTCATTTGGTTTGGGGCCTTTTTCAGTTTGTCCTAGAACAAGTGTCAGGTTCTCTAAAACAAACCTGTCCACTTGTTTTTGTTCAATGTAAATCTGGTGCTTTGTTGAGTTGTGGGGGAAAACATGTTTTGTCAAGTCAAGAACGTACTTGAACCCTGGCTTGTGCAGAACACTCTCTAACGTTATACAATTCCCTCGACTTGGCTTCTCACTGCAAATGCCACCTGGAAGCTACCTGTGACACTGTCAGTTGCACATTTATTGTATGAGTTGTGTTCTGAATGCAGAGGCATCACTCTAAAATCCCTGTAATTCCAAACTAAACGTACTTAATGCCTCAGTGCATGTCAAAAGAGCATGAGAGGAAAGAGCAAATGAATTAAATCTTTAGGTGAATGAGTGGATGGATGATAAATTTGGACTTGCAGCTTTTCCATGGATTTTCAGAGCAGAATTTACAAAGATCATCCTGATCAACTTGCTTGCCTCATGACGCGCATTCTTGCCCTATTAAACTTACCCACTGTGACAGACGAGTGTCATTGACATTTCTGGAAATATGATGATTGACTATATGGACTTCATAGAAAATCATGCTCGTCATTCCATGCAAAACCAGCAAAGACCAATAGCAATTCTGCTGGGCCACACCATCCCCCAATGCTACAAAATGATCAGGGCTTGTCAATTAGTCCATCATACTAAAATCCCCATAATCTCTGATGGAGGACTGAGCCATCAGAGCATGTGCTCAATCAAAGCATGTGTTCTACCAGGAAATAAGAGAATCTAAAAAGAGAGGCGATTAACACCCCATTTACTCACAAGCCATTTAAACCTGCCTTTTGAATCGTATGCATTTGGAAGGGTGCAGTGAAAACTCTACAACCCATAAAATGATGCAGCTAAATGGAATACAGCTTGTCGCATCACGTCTGTGTCGCAGCTTTAAGCCACCTGAATCTCTGATGTAACGAACACCTCAGGAATGGAGTCTGCAATGCCATAAGTCTAAAATGTCTGTAACTCTGATTGCACCTGTATTTTCAGTGATTTAATCCATGCGTATGGTATTCATAAAATGTCTATTGGCTGATTTCACAGACCTAGATTAGCACTGAGGATCAAATGAAACCAGCCATACAGTTTAACATGAGAAACAATGATTAGTCAGAAAAGCTGTGTTTAACTGGCAAAGCGCCCATTGCCGCTCTTCATATCCTTTCCAGCAGCCAGGAGCCCGGTTTCCAGTTAAGTGGTGTGTTTGGTTGGCCAGTCACTTCTGGCTGTTTGTAACTTTGAGGCTCTACTGTACTTAGCTCAGTTACATAATCTTTGTTCTTTTACAAATTAACAAGCAAAGTAAAAGATTGTCACATTCCAGAGTGAACTGATGAGACTAAATGAAAAATAGACCGGGGAAATGCAAACAGGGAAGTCAAAGTCACCCATCAATTACTGTTTGATACAATTTATTTACATTGATAAAACTCTCTCCCCCTCCAGTGTAGACTGAGTGGATGGAAAAGCTTTAGATAGTAACTGACAATGACTTTGTTAGTGCTCCAGACCCTGAGGCACGACTGAACATTTTCAAAATGGAAAAACATGGGGCCATGGATTCTCATAAATCTCAGCTATGACTCTAAATCTGTCAATATCTATAGAGTTATTTCCGTGTCAGTGCTAGGGAGAGGGCTCTGTATGTGACCTTTTAAAAGCTCAGACCCCCATCCATACTGCTCCAGTGAGAATGTGCTGTTATTGAACGTTACTGGGACATTTTGTCTTCTCGTTGGCCGTGTGATCACTTTGACTGAGACACCACTAAATGGCACAGACCCCACGCTCTATACTGTATGACCACTTCCAATGAAATACATTCTAACAAGGGGATATTGCAGTATTGAGCATTAGATTGCAATATTTAACATATTAAATATTGTATATATTGAACACTGCAATATTGAAAAAGCAGCTAGGAAGATGCAAGACCTTCATTTGCAGAGAGAAATACAATAATTATAACCAGGGATGCAAATAAGACTCCTACTGCAGAGCAGTTTTCACCACTCCAGGTTTTACTAGCTTGATTAGCCACAGTGTGTATAGGTAACAAGCTTAGGTGTCTTATTAAACTTATAGTAAAACCAGGAATGGATCAAACTGCTATGCGATGGGAGTCTTATTTCCATCCCTGATAATGGTACACAACTGTCAAGAAACGGCATCTCCCTGTAACTTTGAAACATTTACAACTGCCTTTGCAATTGTACTATTATGCGAGAACAGTCTTCATTAAAAGTATTATTGCCACCAAGGACAAGCAACATGACTACAACCACGGCTACCAATGGGTCCTGGTGACGCTTGTCTCTATGAAGTCTTCCACTGTCAAGGCAGAATGCCTGATAACATCCACAGCATAAGTTCAAAGCAGATCACTGACTTTGTAACTGCCTGACAATCTCTGCACTGCATCCCAGTGATCCTCAACCCTATCTAAGATGGGGACAACCGTGGTGCTTTCCCACAGATCTCAAAGCCGCATCTGACTACTTCCAAGACAGCAATGCACCCATCCACTGTGCTAGAGTTGTGCGTGGATATTAAGACCGTGGCAGAGACTTCAGGCATCTTGCATGGCCACCGCAAAATCTCCAGATCTCAATCTGATTGACAATGTTCGGGAAGATCTATTAAACTGTGCAGCAATTGACAAAGCTTCTTAAGACTCTGCATTTGGTGTAGCAGCTCGAAGGTCTTGCAGTAATGGATAAATGCTGTTGCCTAACCAATGTCGTGGTTACCTAATTCCCCTTGTGAATGACAGCACTGATTTGATTAATATGCCTTGCAAATTGCACAAACAGCAGCTTGGTTTGTGTCTTCAATCTGCACCCCCATGACACCTGACCCAGGTATAGAGGTTTAAATTTATTTGGGCTCGTCTGACGCAGCACTGGTGTCATCTAATTAACGCAAAGTGCTTGTCTGTGCCATCACTGCAGTATTACTAATCCAAGCCACACCGTGCACTGTGCTACAATTCTTTCTTCCAAGAACCATGTAATTGAACCGAGTAATTATTTTCCACAGCCCAGCTGTGCATCCATCCTTGCTCAATAAGAAAGGTCTGGTTACATCACCTCCTGTATTACCCAGATGTCAACAAAAACATCTGTTTTATAACCAAAAGAGGTTATCAGAAGGTTAGAACCGTCACTTTTTACTCAAACAGTTTCCCTCAGCGGCTGCATAAATGATCACCTCTCCGCATTGTTTCTCTAACACCTACGTTTGTATTTTTTATTCAAAAGACGTTTCTTAAATACAGAAGAGAACTGCCTGCAGCTTTTGTAATCTATGTCGGCCGTGTGCAAATATACTCAGAAAACTCAGTACTGCTGCTAACTGATAACCAGAATAACCAAATGCACACAACACCCAAGTACACCCAACTATATACTGTATAATGCCATAGATGGGTTCTGCTGATCGGGTAAACTACAAGAGCCAAGCTCTGGGGTTATCTATGTGCTTATGCAAGTTCATGGAAGAATGTGGTAAAATACATCATTAATATGCTTGTGTGTGTGTGTGTGTGTAATTGTAAGATGTTAATCTCGTATTTTTAAATGTAACAATATGTTCACTAGTCCCGGTGCCTGGGTTCGAAGCCAGTTCGGGTTACAAGTGAAAGAAGATTGGTCATTTAAATCTAGCCCTCTGTGGACACAAGCGTCCCAAAACAAACCCACGAAGGCCAGTCTCTATTTAAGGGCAGCCCAGGAGTGTACGAGGGAGCGACAGGCGAGGGGTATCCCCGATTCTCTTAATAAATCCAGCAATAACTTATAGGATGATCAAAACAACCCTTTAAATCACAATATAAAAACCAAATGAAACCTAAGTCAGCTGTATGCCTACTCATTTCCATGTACTCTGGGGTCAGGCCAGTAAAGGGTTCCAGGTTATAGTCCAGGTCCCATTGCTGGGGTGGTCTGGTCTGGTTAGTGTTGCTTTCTTCAGGTTTGGTCCCTTTGTCCTTCAGCTTTCTGTGTAGCTTCTTTAGCTTCCTAGACAGCAGAGAGGGGAAACATTCAGATTTGAGTGTCAACATTTAAAAAAACAAAAACAAAAACTGAAAAAAAACTAAATGTTCAAAACAAGAAAAAAATAAAATAAAAACTAAATCTAGAATTGATCATCCAATGTAAATATGTATTTATTTACTGGATTTTTTTCATTTTTTTATGAAGTTCATATCAGTTAGTTTTTTTTTTTTTTTTTAAACGTTCAGTTTTGACCTGTAATTGAAGTGGTCACTGTATTTCATTAGATGGCTTTCCCGGTTTAATGGACGTGTCTTTTGAAGTGTGAGTGATCAAAATGAATTGTGGGACCTGGGATGGTAGTAAAAAGCTCTGCTGCTCAACTAGAGCACTTTAACATTGACTTGAATCGGCTTCAGTGTTCCATTAATATAGAGTCCCTCCATCTCTCTCTCTCTCCTCTTAATTTATATAAATTCAGAGGCTGGTATACACACACACACACACACACACACACACACACACACACACCTGGGAGTGCCTGTTCTATATTCAGAGATGTACTGTATAGGGTATGTGTGAAGTTGTAGTGCTGTTTTTGTATGTTAGCACTGAAAGGGTCGTACAAAAACAACAGAAACAAGAACCTCCATTACTTATTATTTTATTTGTACTCGTTTATTATTTTTTCACACCTACTCGACCCCCCAGTCCTGAAAACCAAGGAGTGGCCTGACGTGACGATTTGTGTGTTTGCCTGTACCATTTAAAAGCAGTTATTCATCCCTGGACAGTTTCACATTATACAATTACAATAGATTTACTGCGCAGTCCAACTTGCTTAAGTTAATGTCACCCTCCCTCTTAAAATGCCCTGAATATAATGGGAGTCAATGAGGACAAGATCCTAATAATACTTCTTTGGTTACTATCACTTGTGGAGTGAAAATGCATTGGTAATCACTAGGACCACAGAAAATCACGGAAATCGTGTATTTGTCTGCCTACCGTGAAAAACTTCTTTTTTTTTTTACACATTACTCGTCACCAGCTTTTATCATGTAGAAGCCATAGACAACTACATAGAAATGTCTGCAACAATAATAAAACTACGACTAATAATGGATCTTATATTTATCATGGTGTCAGTCTTGGATGTCACATCTTTGCCACTAGATGTAATCCCTGATTTCACAAGCTGTAGAGATGAAATTGAATCTTACAAGCACCATGCCGCTGAAAGTGACAAAAATGTCAATATTGTTGATTTCTGGGTAAGGTCTGAAATCAGATTCCCAAACATGGCAAAAATTGCACGCTGCTTTTTGTCAATTCCACCAAACTCTGTGGATGTAGACGCATGCGATTTTTATTTCTTCTTCTTCTTCTTCTTCTTCACATTATTTTGTAGAGGTTGATTCGCTCAAGTAGCACGATGTTATGTGGTTTTAAAATGTCATATATAATTTAGTGTGTGTAAAGAAAAACAAAGTTTCGGTTTTGTCACTTGCACTTACTCTGTATTTAACATTTTGTTTTTCAAAGTCAGCATAACGCGGTACAACACAGTCTGTTTAATTACTGTATGAACATAGCCTAAGATTTAAAAATTTACAAAACTTGACAATGTTGCCGAATTGTTACTTTTTTCAGCCAACACATTTAAAATGACTCGTTTGTTACATTTTAAAAGATTGTTTTAAACGTTACAGTATAAATGTTGACTCAGTAGCTACCATTAAATGTTAAAATGTTTCAAACCTCTGATTTTCTTTGATGTGCTATTAATTTTAGGCAACTTACATATATATATATATATATATATATATATATATATATATATATATATATATATATTTTTTTTTTTTTTTTTTAATAAAATGGCAGTTCCGTGACAATCCGTGAAATGTATTTTTTTTTTTATTATTGTCATTCATGAATTTCTTGAAAAAGTACAGTGAATTTTCCATGGCCCTAGTAATTACACGAGAGTAAAATGTGTTTGTAATGTTCAACCAGTTTGCTGGAGGCGACTTTGCCATAAGTAGTTGCTAAGGTAACTTATGCTTAGGCTCTCCAGGAGATCAGGTAATCTGATCAATTGCCTATCTCTGTTAATACTGGTGGCATGTACTGTATCTTATCAATAGCGTTCAAAGCAGAATGTAATGTGGTTATTTAGAACTAAGAAATGTTTAACGTTAAAATTAAAAACATGGACTGGTCTCATCCTTACACTAGCATAACAAAGTAGTTAAATTTCCATGTTTACCTTATTTTGAAACCTTACACACTCACATTTACCAGTATTTCTGCCCCACCCAATATCACTTTGTGAAACAAGCAGCCCAAGATTATCTGGTTTGCACGTCAGTAAGCTGCTGTACAGCACTGACATGTTCCGAATATTAATACAGCAGCACAATACAGCATAGAGAAGGCTGCCATGTGTTTACAGCTTACATGTCTTTAACTACTACAAAGTGAACTAGGCTGTACATTCAACAGTTAGTATTGTAATCAATGCAATATCTAGCATCTTGAGTTCCACTGCAAATCAGGCATGCTGACTGTATCATTACTTCTGTGTTTTAATGCTTGTTTGTTGGATCAGTTCTTCTGTTTTAATGCTTATTTTGCCTGGTTATTGGTGAACTCCTGATTAAATCAGCCCCACTTATTTCCACCAGTTTTGTTCAGGCCCTTTTGAAGCATTAATATACTGTGCATCATTTGTATTGTTGATACAGGACCAGTACTGCATTTATGAACGTGATTAATGGGATTTATAGTTGTGTTCATCAGGGATGCAGAATGATTTAGAAAAATGCTAATTTTCAAGCAACTCTGTGTAACAGCGGCTTTTAAATGTGGGAGTCTTGTTACATTGTCCTCAGGTGTAATAGTACTGGAGAAGAGTGCTCCGGTCTGTTCCATTTAAAAAGCCAGACATGTCAGTGTGCTTAGAGCAACTCATAGTTTTACCTCTGCGTTTATGATTTAGTGTTTCTAACCTCGGGTTACCAGATTTCCAGAGTGAAGAACTGGAACGTATTCTTTTTTTCTTCAATTCACTGACGCTGTAGCAACTCTGAAGCCGTTAAAATAACTGTATATAATAACACAATTTAAAAATGAAACATTGGGAGTATTTATTGCAGATCATAACAGCTCATTGTTTTCTTTCTACTGTCATCTAATCAAAACATGTTAAAATGTACAAAAAGTCAGATTAGAAACTATTAAAACTAAAACCAGGACTGGATCAAAAATGCTATGCAATGGTAGTCTTATTGCCATCCTTGCCCCCTATACAGTGATCCATTCTAAATGGAAAAAGAACCGAGCCCTGGTGATGTAAGTCAGGATAGGAGTCCATGTACACCACATACAGAATGCTTTTAGGAATCTCAACACAGGAACTGATGCCAACCCAGGAGTTGTTCATTTCTGGTTTGATTGCAAACAATGATTTGAAATAAATAGGTTTGATAATCTAGCTTTTGATTGCCTACAGCTTTCCCGTTGTAATAATTTAACAAACTGGGAACACTGGGGAGCTTGTAGAAAACCATTACCAAGCATTGCATGTTCAAAGGACTGCGTTTGTTCACTTCACAGCACCATGCATTAGTTATGAGTTAAGTTAAAGCCACTTTCCTGCCACATGATTATTTAATGTGTTTTTTGTTTGTTTTTTTAAGTAGAATTCTCTATTCATGTTAATACATGTGCTTTGTATTTTTTGAAAAAGGACCAAAGCAGATGTACATGGTCATGTGTCTCATTGTGCAATCCTGCTTGTATTCAAATCCAATGACAAGCAGGTGCAGAGCTTGATTTAATGAAAGCAATTCTCCAATATCAGCTGTTAAATGTAGGTTTAAATATACGTTTATTTTCCTCCCCAAACACTGTTCGTAACTCTGAAAATGAGTTTCAATGGTTTTCATAAATGTGCACACCTGCTATCTACACCCTCAATCTGGTGAATGATACAAGGATACTGCATAGCGATGCAACATTCATAGTGTTATGGGTTGAAAGACTTTAAAACTGTACAATAAATGGAAAAAGGCAACATTTAAAAGTTACCATTGAAATCGTAACTGTAGCAAACACAGATTTAAAACGTCCAGGAAAACATGGGTTAACGTAGGGCTTGTTTTTATTTTATTTTATACAAAATGCACTCGTGCAGCTTGCTCAGTCACTCAGCCTCCTTTGGCTTGAAAAAAATGTATCTGTGCTTTGTTTAAAACTGAAATGCTCCTAGTAAAATTGCCTGTACATGCTTTGAAATCTGCCGCACCTCTGTCTGGATACATTTATTGGTACAGTAATTTTGGCCTTTGTGACCGCACGTGGTTCCATTGCAAGCACGGTTGAGTGATTGCACACTTCCAGATAAAAATGGGGTGTTCGGCAGACCAGTCAGTTTGTAAGTTTGGTGTTCGTAACTCTGAGGTTATACTGTACTTGCTACTGTACTGCTCCGCACAGCCAGGACGTGAACCTGCGCTGTACGACTCACCCTGCTCCGCACAGCCAGGACGTGAACCTGCGCTGTACGACTCACCCTGCTACGCACAGCCAGGACGTGAACCTGTGCTGTAAGACTCACCCTGCTCCGCACAGCCAGGACGTGAACCTGCGCTGTACGACTCACCCTGCTCCGCACAGCCAGGACATGAACCTGTGCTGTACGACTCACCCTGCTCCACACAGCCAGGACGTGAACCTGCACTGTACGACTCACCCTGCTCCGCACAGCCAGGACATTAACCTGTGCTGTACGACTCACCCTGCTCCACACAGCCAGGACGTGAACCTGCGCTGTATGACTCACCCTGTGCACCACGTTGCTGCGCTTCTACTAGGGGAGCCACTTGGGGGACCCTAATATTTTGTTCATGTTTTTTTTGCACCAACTCTTACAACCCGCCAGCTTAACCTACCAGCCTAAGCCTAAAATCATATGTGTGTGTGCTGACACGCAAAAAGCTAAAGACTTATTTAATTTGGAAACATTGGGTCTGTGCCCCCAAGACAGTGGTTTAGGCTTAATCCCCTGTGCTGCTGGAGCGACTTATTTAATTTGGAAACATTGGGTCTGTGCCCCCAAGACAGTGGTTTAGGCTTAATCCCCTGTGCTGCTGGAGCGATGCCAAGAAACGATTTCCAAAGATATGTTTGCTATTGTAGTCAATCCAATTGCACAAAATCACAGACACACTTTATTATGGTGTTCATGAGAACTCCAGCTGCTAACTGCTATTCAGTGTAATTTAGACACAGCATTTGGAGTTCAAATGTTCTTTGAAAATGAGAATAAACCAATAAGCCATCTCTAAAAACACTGAGAAAATGTAAAACTGTAAAACTGCAAACTTGATTTGATTAATCAAAATGGGCTTCAGATGTCTGTGTTAAGTCAATTCCTTGTTTTTTGTTGGAATGCCCTTAAATTGCTTTAAAGCCTCACATGACGAGAGGGGGGAATACATCACAGGTCATCTAAAGTGCATTTGTACCACCTCTAGACACCTACTCTCTATGTTGGGTGGGGGTGACGACAACACATCTTTTACACGCGCGGGCACACACACACACACACACACACACACACACAGACACACACACCTACCATGGCACCATTTGTTCATTCACATGTGGTTTGTGCTTCTTTATCAGTCTCAAAACGGAAAAAAATGCCTCCCTCAGAATGTGGCCCACGTGAGCTGGAATGCTGCTATTGGAAACCTGTGAACCCAATACTTACGGGATGCCGATTTCAAAGAGGTTGTTTTGAATGAGCTGTTTCCCCAGCATAATGATGCTCAGCTGTATGCAGAGCTCCATCAGACAGCCTCCAGGGGCGCACTGCCGACACAAACAAACAAGCAAATCACTACCAGCAGGGGCTTCAACGGAGATGGCAAAACAGGACGACTTCGCTACTCTCTGCGCTTACCTCCTCCATCCTGTAGTTGTCAAAAACGTAAACATAGTCCCCAGGCCGGCCCATGAATCTGTAAAGCAAGCCACATGGGGTTACATTTTCAAGTGGAATCTTTCTCGGTTCGGTTGGTTCATGTCAGTTCTCTTAATACTCTGCGTGTGCTGTTTATTTACACTATAGCACAGGCCTCAAAAAAAAAAAAAAAAAAATGGACGGTCTGTTACTGATTAATGTTTGTTAATACAATAAACCTTGGCCAAGACTTTCTGTGTGGTCTGAAACAAACACACTGCACTATTCCATTTTAAGATTTGTTTTTACTTAATTCCAATGATGTACAGTGGATGCCATTTTGTACAATTTGAACAAGCGCTTCAGTGACATTCATCTCTCTCCGCGGCTGCAGATACAAAATCAGAGCCGTCGTCAGTAACACGAGTAAGTAGATCCAATACATGCAGGTGCAAATTGAAATTCTGATACACAGACAAACATATGCTGCCATACACCTTTTAACACTTTAATTACTTCGATTAAAATAAATACAATTCTAGTGAATAAACTGTAAATGTGACAGACAGATTGGTGGGGGTGACAGACAGATAGCCTCCATATACTTCCCAGATCGGGGACAAACGCTGATGACAACATATGTATGTTTAATGAATTAGATAACAATAGACTTGCTTTTTAGTGTTGTGAGCCACATGGTATGCTGTAGTCAGAAGCTTTTGGAAAGTGTCTTTGTGGTTGAGGATTGCACAGCAGCATGCTCCTTTGTCTTGAACAGGGTGTGTTGCCGTTCAGTAATAACGACACTATTCTGAAGGCTGCTATGCTCAGGTTGTATCCAGGGTTGGGGTAAATTCCTGTTTTTTAATTCCAATTCTTTTTTAAATAAAATTCCCAATTCCAATACTGCTAATTGCAGTTTTGACCAATGATGTGTTGGAATTGATTAAAAGGGAAAGGAATTGGAAGTGGGAATGGATTTTAAGAAGGAATCGGAATTGAGAAACAGGAATTGACCCCAACCATGGCTGTATCACTTTGACTGGATTCCCTGAAACCCTTTCAGCTGGACAGCATACACAATAGCTCTAAGAAAAAAAAAGGTATTTTGAAAATAGTGGGTCTTAGTTTACGGCTATGCAGTTCCCACATGGTTCAAAACATAAGAAGTTGGAAATCAGTCAACTGTAAAATGGCCTAAAGCACTTCCAAAAAACATAAATGGGCACAAAAGTGACGAGTGCCCCACCAGAATAAACCCTTGCATTGAGAGGATGTTAAAAATGACACACGAAAAGGCTTCTGCATTCTTCCCAGCTGTGACATTTGGGTAACTTGTCTCTGGATCGACGATTCAAAGCTAAAAAAAACAAGATCATTTTTTAAAAGGTTGCATTGTCCTTTATTTGAAAGAAACCTCCAAGTTCAAGTCAATGCCTTTGTCAACAGCTTGTCAGACATCTCTCAAAAATATATTGTTCCCATAATTCCTTTCTTTAATGAAATTGTCAAAAATGTTACCCATGACATCCTGCCTTGAAACAGAAAGAACCGAATGCTTCTATTCTGGTTCCCACACGGTGAGTCAAACCAATCGTGTTATTGGACAATACAACAGAGAACACTCCTAGCAACTGGTGGCTGTTGGTTTGAGGGCTAATGTCAACACTTTTACATTCTTTCTTTCTAGAACACAGGAGCTCATGTGCTAGGACCATGGGAGACTTGCCTAATAATGTAAATCAGGAGACAGTGATTGGAATGGGGTTTCTACATAAACTACGTAGAGCCTCAGAGTTATGAACACCATGGGAATGGAGGCTGTTTGGAAGTCTGAAATGACCGTAACTCTGAAAATGAGGTTTTCAATGGTTTTAATAAATGTACAAACCTGATATATATACAGCCTTCATAAATACAAGGATGCAGCACAGTAATGCAATGCACATATTGTTATAGTTCGAACAAAATTTAGAACCATAGGCAAAATTTTAAGTTACCATGGAAATCTTAACTTTAGCAAAAACACAGCCAGGAAAACATGAGTTAACATAGTGTTTGTTTTTATTTTATTTTAAACAAAATGAATTTGTGCAGCTTGCTCAGTCACTCAGCCTCCCTTGGCTCGGAGAAAAAAAAAAAACAAAGAAAAAAACTGTCCTTTGTTTAAAATGCTCAAAGTAAAATTGCCCGTACTTGATTTGAACTCTGCCTGACCTCTGTCTGGATACATTCATTGGTACAGTAATCTTGCCTTCTCCATGACCAGCATGCCGCTTATAGGAGTGCCTGTCTGGTTGCATTGCATACATGGTTGACCGATTGCATACTTCCAGTTGAAAGTGGGGTGTTCGGTTGTGGGACAAATACTTACAATGTCAAAATAACATGCTCTACATGAATCCAGGACCTTTCACAACAATTGTCATTACTGTAAATCTAATAATAAATGAGCGTGAAAGCCAGGCCTACCGTCCCTTGAAAAACGCCACGTAGAAGATCGGTGCATAAGCGTTCATGAATTTGAGAAGGAATGACTTCACGATCAGCCGCTCCTCGAAAGACTTCTCTGTTTTGGGAATTTCTGTGGAAGAGAAGAATGTTCCGTTGAGGTAAATGTACTGGGAGCTCGACACATTACCGGGAACCACTGGCCTTGACTAACTATTTAAAAGTATTTTTCAAGGACTTTAGGATTTTATATACAGTGCTCCCTCTCTATAACACTGGTCTCCATGAATTAACCATGCATAAAGCACCATGTAATCAAACCTATTTATATAAAAAAAAAGTAACATTCCCACTCATGGATCACTTTAATTTGCAGTTTTTAAACTAAAATAGCCTGGCCAAACGACGGTCGGGAGTTCAGTTCGAAGCAACAGACAAGCAAACCAAGTGAGAGAAGGAGAGTAGGTCGGGAGAGGGGAAGAGGGAATGGGCTCGCTCCAGGTTCAGCTGCCAGAGCGGGGCTGAAGCGTCTCGTCTCCCGGAGAAAGCAGCAGCTCCTCTCACAGCAAAAAAGTAAATACATTAGGAAAGATAACCACGTAATAGGCCTAATATTTATTTAGTTATAAAACGAATGCTGAATAAGATGTCTGTGTTATAAAGTGCCAGCGCAGCTTTTCTTCAGTTCAGATACTGTATCAAAAGGGAGAGACAGAAACGGAAGTTAGACTGAGAAGTTGTTTGCATGAATCACTAGTACAGGGAATTTGGGGACATGCTGTAGGTGCGTTATATCCGAGAGGCATTATAACCGACAGCCTTATAGCGAGGGAGCACTACTTTATTTATATATATATATATATATATATATATATATATATATATATATATATATATATATATATATATATATATATATATATATATATATATATATATATATATATATATATATATATATATATCTATCTATCTATCTGTTCTGTCTAGTGTGATGCATGCTGGGAGAGTGGAGTGAGTGAGGTGGAGTGGATTGAAGTAGGTGTTTCGTTTTTCTTTCTTTTTATATGTGTTTGTTAATGTGAATAGTTTTCATTTGTTTTGTTTGTTAAATAAATTAAAGAACTTTGTTAAACTTTTATGCCAGCATGGCTGGCTCAGGGGGTTTTCCCCTTGAGAGTTTAACTCGTAAGCACGGAGTTAAAATAGCTACGGAAGGTTTTGTTCCTATAGAGAAGTGCATGTTAGCGATTGGGAAAGTAGTCGGTCATGACAATATAAAGTCTGCGTCTAGAATGAATGGATCAGTCGTGGCGTTTTAAGTCAAACTGATCTAGTAAATAAAGTAGTAGAAAATGGAATTATTTTGAATGATTCTCTGGTTGCAGTTACGCCATTAGTGACACCAGCGAGGAAAATAATTATATCAAACGTTCCACCTTTCCTTAAAAATGCCTTAATTATAAATGAATTGTCTCGACATGGGCAAATTGTTTCAGCCCCAAAAGAATCCCGTTGGGCTGTAAATCTCCACTGTTACAACACGTGGTCTCCTTCAGGAGACAGTTGTTTATGGTTCTGAATAAAGTGAGTGAGGAACTTAACATTGTTTTAAAGTTTAAAGTGGATGGCTGTGATTACGTGATTTTTGCTACTTCAGAAACGATGAAATGTTTCAATTGTGGGGCTGATGGACATTTAGTTAAAAATTGCCTGAAAACAAAAGATAGAGAGGAGAGAGAAGGGGGAGAGGTGAGCGAGAAAGTAGCGGTGAATTTGAAATCCACGGAGCCGAGTAATGTTGATGTTGAAGCAGAGAGTGGGGGTATGGAGAGAGGGAATGTGAACGCTGAGAATGATGGAGAGGTGGCTGGGACGAGTGTTGGTGTGGAGGTGAGCGGAACAGAGGGTAAAACTGGAGAGCAGGAAATTAAGAATACCAGTAGTGATGGTAACGAAAAACAACAGTTTGAAAGTGGTACTGTTAATGATACGGATAGTACGAGAGAAGCAGAGACTGGAGAAGTAAGAGAGGACAATCAGGGTGCGGGTGGAAATAAAACCGAGAGTCTAGGGGAGAATGCGTCGGAGAAAGTTTCTGAAGTGAGCAGTTTGGCAATGGAGGTGAGTGAGAATATGAATGATAATGATGGATTTAAGACTCCAGGAAAAAGGAAAAAAAAAAAAATTATTAAAAAGGAAAAATATAGAGGAAGTAGAAACAAGGGGAAAAGAACAACCTCCTAATAAGGAGGGGCAAAAGCCCTGGAGTGTTTTGGTTGCCAGCACAGTGCATGAAAGTAATTCAGAGTCAGAGAGAGAGGAGGAGGAGGAGGAGGAGGAGGTGGTGTTAACCGACTCCTCTCAATGCTCTGAATCCATTTTGTTAAAGAGCGGGTATGGCGAGCAAGATATAAGAGAGTTTTTACTGTTGACAAAGGGAAGGAGAAAAATTGATGTGGAGGATTTTTTTCCTGATTTAAGTTTGTTTGTGAACTCAGCGGCTTATCTGGTAAAGAAGTCCTCTGGGTCAAACTTTACAGATCAAGAGCGCTGGTGTTTAAAGAATTGTTTGATTAGAGTTCAGTAGTAAACTTAATCAAAAATAAAAATGTTAAACTCCGTGGTTTTTTCAAATATTGTTTGTTTTTGTACTCTGAGCTTTCTTTCTATCCCAATGATGACTTTTCTATTAGGGACTATTAATATAAATGGTTGTAGAGACAGTCTTAAGAGGGCTTCTGTTTTTGAATATTTGAACCAGAAAAAACTGGATGTCATTTTCTTACAAGAAACTCATTGTGATTTCAAAACCCAGTCAGAGTGGGAAAAGGAATGGAAAGGGCAAATGGTTTTTAGTCATGGATCTAATGTGAGTGCTGGGGTGGCAGTTTTGTTTAAGGAACATTTTAAACCTGAGTCTATGGATTTTACTGAACTGGTAAAAGGTCGGATGCTTAAAATAGAAGCTGTAGTAGAAGGACAATCCTTTGTATTTATTAATATTTATGCCCCCAATGATGGGAAAGAGAGGTTGGAATTTTTCAAAATTCTGGACGAGGTTTTAGTAGAATGCACGCCTGATGAGGTTTTGTTTTTAGCAGGGGATTTTAATTGTACTGCTCATTGTAAAATGGACAGAAATCATCCTGAGCCACACCTTAAGTCTGCAAGAGAATTATCAGTTATATTAAAAAGATTGATTTAATTGATGTGTGGAAAAGTGTGCATCCTAATAAAAGACAATATACTTGGGTTAAGTACAGTAAGAGTCACATCTCAATGGCAAGATTAGATCGGATTTATGTTTTCAAAGAGCATTTTAATCTGATAAAACAATGTAGCATCTCTCCTTCTACCTTTTCTGATCACAACCTTGTATTCCTTTCTGTTTTATTGCCTACTGTTAAACGCAGTCGTTCCTATTGGAAATTCAATACTAGTCTGTTAAATGATTTGTATTTTATCAAATGTTTTAATTTCTTTTGGAAAACATGGAGGGATGATAAAGGTTCTTTTTCGAATCTTAGACAATGGTGGGATGTAGGTAAAGTTCAAATAAAAACATTCTGTCAACAGTACAATGAAAACGTTACAAAGAGGGTAAATGAGTCTCTGCAGGAGCTGGAGCGGGATGTCTTAGAGCTCCAGAGAGCTCTAGACTCCAAGCAAAATGATAATCTAATTGAAAAACTAAAGTATAAAAAGAAATTAATTGCAAATCTTTTGGATGTAAAAGTAAAAGGAGCACTGGTGAGATCTAGGGTGCAGGGGCTGACGAAGATGGACGCACCTACTCAGTTTTTTTTCAGTTTGGAGAAAAAAAGTAGCCAAAGGAAGGCAATTCATTGTCTAAGGAGGCCGGACGGAGTGGAGCTGAGAGACCCGGAGGAGATCAGGAGGCACGCTGTTCAGTTCTACTCAGGCTTATTTGCAGCGGAGGCTGGGGCTGAGCCTGAGGAGGTGCAGGGTTTCCTGCAGGACATGACGTGTTTGCCTGAGGAGGCTAATGAAGGGCTGGGGAGTGCCCTGTCTATAGAAGAACTTACTGTTGCTCTACAAGGGCTGAATCAGGGCAAAGCTCCTGGCATTGATGGCTTGCCCGTGGAGTTTTTTAAAAGTTTTTGGCAACTGTTGAAACATGATCTTGCTGAAGTTTTTGAAGAGAGCTTTGAGCAAGGAGAGCTGCCGCTAAGCTGCAGGAGAGCAGTTATCACGCTCCTTCCAAAGAAAGGTGATCTTTGCGACATAAAAAATTGGAGACCTGTGTCACTGTTGTGCTCTGAATATAAAATTCTTTCTAGAGCTCTAGTCAACAGACTGAGTACAGTGATCAAGACTGTGGTGCACCCTGATCAAACTTATTGCATCCCAAATAGATCCATTTTTGATAATATCTTTTTAGTCAGAGACAAATTGGCAGCCTCAAAATTGTTTGGCTTTAGTACTGGTCTTTTTTTGTTAGATCAGGAAAAGGCTTTTGACAGAGTCGACCACCAGTATTTATGGAAGGTCCTCGCTGCTTTTGGTCTTAACTCTGATTTCATTAGTAAAATAAGATCGCTCTATTGTAACGTTTTCAGTTTGATTAAAATAAACGGAGGACTTACTGCACCTTTTAAAATTCAGAGAGGAATTAGACAAGGATGCCCTCTATCTGGTATGTTATACGCACTATCAATTGAACCATTCTTGAGTAGGTTAAGAAGTGTTTTGACGGGCTTAGATATTCCAAACTGCAATCAGTCAATTAAGCTGTCAGCTTATGCTGACGATATAATGTTGTTTATAAGTAGTCAAGAAGACGTAAAGGTGTTAGTTGAGACCCAGAAAATCTTTGAAAAGGTTTCATCTGCACGAGTAAATTGGAGTAAGAGCAGTGCTGTGCATGTTGGGAAAGAAAAGAGATGCAAGTCACTGGTACTGCCTGATGGACTGCAGTGGACTCGAGAAGGTTTCAAATATTTGGGAATTTTTATGGGCAATGAGAAAATGGAACAGCAAAATTGGGAAGGGGTTTTGGAAAATATAAAAGGACGTTTGCAGAGGTGGAGGTGGCTGCTTCCTCAAATGTCTTTTAGAGGAAGAGTTTTAGTGGTAAATAATTTAGTCGCCTCCAGTCTTTGGCATAAGTTAATTTGTGTGGAGCCTCCAAAAATGTTGTTGAAACAGATCCAGTCCCTGCTTTTGGAGTTTTTTTGGAATGGATATTGCTGGTTGAGGCAGTGTGTGCTGCATTTGCCATTGGATGAAGGTGGGCAAGGATTCATTAATATTGAGTGTAGGACAACTGCTTTCAGACTGCAAACGTTACAAAAATTGTTTTATTCACCGGTAGAGTTGCCTTGGAGAGGACTGGCGTTGTCTTTCTTTCGTCAGGTTGGAGGGCTTGGTTTTGATTTTAATTTGCTATTTATGGATGTTGGTCAAATTAATTTGACGTGTCTTCCTCTGTTTTACAAGAGTGTGCTGAGGGCTTGGAGTGTACTAAAGGCCGAGTATGAGTTTTCTTTAGACCCCTTTTGGGTTCTACAACAGCCTTTGGTGTTAAATCCACAATTTAGTTTCATTTATAAGTTCAAATCGGTTAATGATTCCCTTATTAGGGCTAAACTTGTGAAGATCTATGATCTAATAGACACAGAAAAATGTGCTTGGAAGGACCCAGAATGTTTAGCTAATGCTCTGGCCATGCGGTCTGTGCGTGTGGCAGGCGTTTACCTGTCACAGCTGAATGAAGCTCTACTCCCAGAGTGGCGAGAGGCACTGGAGAGTGTTTTTAGTGAGCATCGAATCCCTCAGCAGGCTCCGTTTCCTTCCTTGCTAATCTCTCCTGCAATTAGTAATTTTGAAGAAGAGAGTGGCAAGATTTTAAAAGTGAAGGGTTTGTGTAAATGCCACTTTTCCCTATTGGAGGGGAAAAAAGCATATCAAATGTGTGTGAAAGCAAAGTTTCAAGATGTGCTTAAAGTTCTACCGGACACACATTGGAGAGAGCGGCTGGGAGCTGGAGAGGAGGACAAGCCAGCCTGGAGAACTTTATATAAACCTCCCCTTTGTAAAAGATCTGGTGACTTACAATGGAGACTCTTGCATACCATTTTGGCTGTTAATGCTTTTGTAACCATAATAAATCCGAGGTGAATGACAAGTGCCCTTTCTGCAGCAAAAGAGAGACTGTTTTTCACTGCTACATGGAATGTCAAAGATTGGATCCATTGTTTGTTTTTTAAACAACCTCTTTTAAAGCTGGGTTTGGAGTTCACGAAGACGGTTTTTATTTTTGGGGTCACATATGCAAAGAGTAAAAAGTTTGTGTTTCAGTTGGCTAATTTTATGTTAGGTCAAGCTAAATTGGCCATTTTAAAAGTAGGAGTAGTGAAATTGATAAAAACAGTCAAGACTTGGTTAAAGTGTTTCGAAAGCTAGTAAGGGAACGTATAGGTGTTGAATTTAATTTTTATAAAATGATGCACGACTTACTAAAATTTGAAATGATATGGTGTTTTAATGGGGTGCTCTGTGAGGTGGATGAAGAGTCTGATGAACTTGTTCTAAATGTATGAATTTTTTGTAGTTTTTTTTGTAATGTAAAAGTTTATAGTCTGTTGTAAATAAATGTTATTTAAAAAGTAAGTATCTATCTATCTATCTATCTATCTATATATATATATAAATATATACACACACACATACACACACACAGTAAATATATATGTGTGTGTGTAACCCAAGTGGAGGCAGGGCACGAATACACGAATAGTGTGCATACTGTACAATCAGTTCTGTTTAAACTGGTGATTGAATGATTAAGTGGTGGCAGGCAAGCTGCCTTAAGCAACAGTAGAAACAAACACAGGCAATGAGGTAATGCGTTTGGAAAAAAAATTAAAAACAAAAAGGATAAGTGCTCTATTTTTGTACTGAAGTAAACAGTAGTAATGTCAAACATTAACTTGCAATACTAGAGTGCAAGAGTTCTTGGTTGTGGTGAAAGTCTATGATATAAACCAAAGAAACATGTGCTTCTCCCCTTCTCAAAGTTCTGTGCACAGCAGGCTACAAGTATTGCTGGAGCAGTACTGTTTAAACATGTGCTTCAGTTGAGGGCTTTAGTGTGATCTCGGATACATTTGGAGGTTAATATGAAATGCCCAAACACATTTTTCTGACCGAAATTAGTTCAGTCCAATATCTTTAACTGTTTCAACCCCTCAGTGTGGCAACAGTTTTCTAATTAATCACAAGTTTGATCCTGAATATCAGCAGAAAGCATCACTTGTCTCAGGAGTGCTGTGCTTGACAAGAACACAGCCTGCCTCCGATAGCAGTGACACTGGCAGTGGAGACAGAGCTGCAGTCTGATACTTCACTGCAGTCTCTTGATGATGAACTTACCAATTTCTGTTAGCCATTTGGCCACCGCCCCGTAAATCTCATCCAGTATCAGGATGACCACCAGGTTGATGATGACGGCAGTGGAAGTCACCGTGACTCGGACGTTTGCCCTGGTGTTCGAATTGGAGCTCATTGCCATTATGGCAGACATGGTTATTCTGTAGACGATCACTCCGAAGACAGCTGAGAACGTCAGGCCAAACTGAGGAGGAGCAGACACAGCACAGGCACCTTCCTTAACACATCACCCTTTAAGGTACAAGGGACATGCGGGTCCCACAAATACAAATGAAGAGATGCACGAAACAGGGTTTCAAATGTACCGACAGGCTGGATCTGGTCATCCAAACTGTCAGTTTCCTCCTCGTGATACTGGAGTCACTCTCAAATGTACTTTAAGAAGAAACCGTTTGAAGAGCGCTCAATTCCTTCTGAACGTTAAGGGGTGAAGTACTAATTACATTTCTTTTAATCTTAACTTTGATTACAAAGTAGCTGCTTTCTTATAATTTAACATCCTTAGTATATTGAAAAATGCATTACCTAAATTTTAAAGATTGTTAAGGACAGTTAATTGATTAACAAAACTGTGCTTGAAAAGTACATTGCAAAAGGCTGCAGATCACCTACCATGAACAAGACAGAGGAAAGCCCGATAAAGTAGCCAGGTATCCGGTCTCTCCACGTGAGCTTCACCTGTTCACCAGACACCAAGAAAAGAAATATAAAAAAAACACACTTAGAGAAAATTAAAATAAGTAGCTGGCTTAAAATGCTCGACAAATTATAAAAGTAGCCTGTCCATAAATCAGGACAATGGAACTTAATGGACTAATAAAAAGAAAGCCGAGAACCTTCGTCCACAATGCAGGGTAGTTGACCATTAAATCCCCACTTAACATGATGTGGTTATTTTTCATATAGGAAAATGTGTTACTAAATGGCAATACATATTAAGATTTACTGAAAACATTTTGTTTGCTCCGAGTACTGCGTTTGATATCCATTAACCCTTTCAGTCTTGAATTATTTTTGTTGAAATTAAGTTATATAATAAAAAAGGAACTCCTTTATTGAATATACATGAGAACAGGACAAAACAATCTCAGACTGGGATCTAGGAGTCCTGTGAGATTCCTACGTGATTTCCAACGGCATGTGTTAACATTTGGTGTCAAGATAAGACTGTTGCTGGCTTATTAACAGTCTTTAAAAAAGTTCTGTGACATCACTTTTTTTTTTGTTTGGAATTGTCAATAATTTTTTTCTCATTTTCTCTCCAATTTGGGAAGCCTAATTATTTTTATTTCAAGCTGGCTCACTGCTGCCACCCCCACGCTGACTCGGGAGAGACGAAGACGGACACGCAGCTCTGGGCAACTTACAGGCAGGTCCGCAGGCGCCCAGCCAGTCTACAGGGGTCACTGGTGTGTGGTGAGCCGAGGACACCCTGGCTGACCTAAGCCCTCCCCATCCAGATGGCGCTCTGCCAATTGTGTGCTGCCCCCTGGGAACTCGCGCCCACGGTCATCAGCGGAACAGCCTGGACTCAAACCGGCGACCTCCAGGCTATAGGACGCGTCCTGCACTCCACATGGAGTGCCTTTACCCGATGCGCCACTCATGAGCCCACGTCACATCTTTTAGTTAGGAGATTCGTAGAATTAATTAATAAGAAGTATTGGCTGTGTGGCTTTGAAGAGAACGGGAGTGCAGGGAAGACATTATTGATTAATGAATCCACAGTTTGTGCTACAAATCCACAGAAAACCGTTTGAATCGTCAACAAAACCACAGAAAAACTAATACCATTTTATTACACAACAATCATTTCAATAGTTAGCTACTTATAATATTACACATTTCAAACGCAACTCTTAGAAAAGGGCTTGCGATTTCGGTTTAGCATTTCACATAGCTTTTGCATTTCTTTCACTTAACCGTTGTTTAAACATTACAGCCCACTTACATTTTGTACTTCTCGAAAACCAAGTCGCTGGCAATGATATTTAGGTCTTCATCTGTTTTAGGTTCTGCAAAAACGATCAATAACTTTACTCTTCCTGGTTCACATTACTTTATTTTTACCAATTCAATACTTATTGTTGTTTATCCCATACAAAAAAGATCCTTGCACGCAGTATTTTAGTAACTCGTTGGCAGTAGTATTCGGGATAAAACTCAAGAATAAAATAAGTCTCTGCTTTACTTTAATTACATTATATCTGAGGCTGAGATTGAAGTTGTCAACACAACCTTATTTTGACACCGTCTGTTGGCTGTTTCCCTTTTGCTATGCAGGATGATTTCAAAGACTATCAACATACTGTCAAGGCAATGAAAGATGTGAACAAAGATATCAATGGCTGTTGCCAGAATATATGCCTTCCAGGCTAATTGTAACAAGCCCATCTTCACTAAATCAGGTGAAGAATTATAATGCACTGCATTGGGACAAATATCAAATTAAACAACGATATAAAATTTCTGAAACGTAACCCCCTTGTGGTTTTTTAGTTGTGCTGACACTATTTTGTTGCCTGCTTCATGCAGATATCTCAAATACAGTCCTGTAGATTCAAACAGGATTGTGACAGCCAAGTAGACTTACAGAAAATGGGGTAGGTTTAGAGTTAGGGTTGGTGCGGTTAGGGATAGTGGGGTTAATGTTAAAGTTAGGGTGAGTGGGGTTAGGTTTAGGTTTAGAGTTTAGGCTTAGGGGTATATTGTCCAAAGAAAAATTACACAGCATCTACCAATCTCTAAACACACTCAAGCCATTAAATCGGCAACACAATACGTAAACAAGCATTTCCTGTGATATGTTGCTTATTAAAATATTGATCAGTCACTGCTATTATGTAATCATAATTCAGGCACAGCTTGAAAATATATGCTTTTGTCCAACTGCAGATATGCAAGAACTAAATATATATTAAGCACACTCCTGTTCTTTGTTGTTTTATACAGTCGTAAATGTACAGTGTAAAAGACAGTTATTTTTTATAATCAGTTTTAAAAGTCTTTTACATATACACATCTAATCTCATACCCAAAACAAAATTTGCCATTGGCCATTAACGTGTCATATCTGAATGGGCCTACAATGCCCCCTAGCCATGACACAGGAAATAGCACCCTTTACACCCCTCATTAGCTACAGTAGCATTCACCTTAGAGCTGAGGGAACACAAAGCCATCTTTTCAGGAACAGTGGCTTGAAACATGGTTTCAAGAGACTAGGAGATCTCGTTTGAGGCAACTTTGCTGAATCAAACCCCCTGTCTCTCCTGGTGTGCCGTGCAGTGTCCTGAAACCAAAGTTCCAAGCCAGGCTTTGTGTTCCGGATGTTGAGCAATGTAAAAGTGTCACTACAAATTTGTTTTATAGGGAGGTTTTAAGAATGTTATCATTATTAAAAAAGACCCCCAAAACTTCAAAAGTCTGCTCTCTCAATCATGCAGAAACTAAAACAAAAAATAATAAATTTAGTCGTATACCTGAAATGGGTTTGATTGTGTAACAGTGGTAGCTTCATAAAAATGACTCCCAGTGAAGGGTTCAATTTGTTTGGCTACTGTAATCCCACAGTTCTAAGAACACATTGTTAAAAGATGTGGTGAATGACTAGCACTGTGAACCGTACAGTGACCTGGACATGACATTATCCCAGTCACAGCAAGAATCTGTGATTCTGACCACAGAGTTAATGCCCTTTGCATAAAGCATAAGCAGATCACTAGATTGTGAACTTTAAGAACGTCGATACCAAATCCATAGCAAATGGAGGAATGATTCTCAAGATGGCACAGATTCATATATATATATATATATTGTTTGTATTTAGCAAATAAGGTTTCACAAAACACAATGAGAATACTGTAGTATACTTTGGTAGAGTACCGGGACAATGTAAAGCAAGGAACCATCAAAGACAGATCAATTTATACCTACAGTACAGTACCTCTTTTTGCAGTCAGTACTTTGCTTAGAGTTTCTCTCTCCTCCACTGCCTCCTTGCCCATCTCTCTGCACCGGCTAAACCAAAATCTCTGTGCAGAGCAGAGTGTCAAAGACCATGCGTGTCAAAATGCTCGCAAGCATGCTTGTGTCATCGGTTTTATTTGCAGTTTTATTTTTAATTGCTAAAGCTGACATGACTGAAGACTTTTTCAGTCGTTACATTTATATAAGACTTCTTTATAGTCCAGAGAGAGAGAGAGAGAGACATGTACGTGGATTTTTAAACAGTGTTTTGGTGCCACCTACCAGGAACACTGCAATATTAACAACATGTTTCTTGATTCTGCGACTTCCCATTAAAAAACACAATGAAAGCAGAGTTGCATTACATATTTCTGTTGTGTTTTAAGTTTTACAGCCTAGAGACCTTCACTCCTAATTATCGCAACTGTGTTAAAAGCCAGCATTGTCGGATGCTCAAGTGGTTAAAGTGTGATGAATCAATCAGAAACTCACACCCCACCATCCCTTTAAAGCTTTTTACAGGCTTGCTTATTTTAGAGCAGTAAAAGCTGTCTGCCTCTATCAATCAGAGTACAAGCTTTCAAGGCAATTACTGTAGAGACCCCAGAAAATCGGGGAGAAGCGTTTTGATTTTAATATGAAAGTTGTGAATTAACCTGTGTGGACCAGATCATTAGCCATGTGGAAAGAGGCAATGTAAGGGAATGACAATGTGAAACTGTGCAGGTTTAGAGAGGGAACAAATGTGCCAGCTACCTGCGCATTGCAAAGGAGGTTAGATGCATAGGGAAAAGGGGGACATACACACAATACATGAATATACTGCCATATTTACATAGAATTTTAAAACAGCAATATACTTTTTTTTTTTTTTTAAGGAAAAATAAAACAGTCCTTTAGCCCATTTGCTGTCAATATTTTTGGCTCTTAATTTTTTTTTTTTTTTAAACTCGACTCCCACAGACACCCAAGGCTGCAGCAGAACTTCTTTGTGTGAAATGTAACCTCTAGCTAATTAGAATGATTTATTTATCTCTCATCGCTGCTGTGTCCTGACAAAACCCAGTTTACTGAATTATTTAGCAGTCTCTCAGACCACTGGATCCAATTCGACTCGCAGGAACAAATACTTTGACTACAGTAAAACGTATATTACAGGGATGTCAAAAAAAATATATAAAAAAATAAAAACACGCAAGATCAGACAGCGAAAGAAGTGCTAAAATCTGTAACATTTTCCATGAAGTGTCTCTAATTACTGTGTATTTACATACCGTAGTTATTTTGGATATACGCATGTACACAATTGTATCAGAGAAGGATCAGGGTTATATCTTGCTAAATAATTCACACTTTAAGTACATTGTAGCTATGCACAATAACATCGTAATTATGTGTAAGTGCACATGTATTTACTATGTAACCACTATGTAAATAGACCGCAATTAGACACAATGTGATGTGTTACCGTTGAACCATGGTTTTAAATCCATTTTCTTACATCTTTAAGCAGTACTGTCTTTGAAATAGCTGCATATTCCAAATCACAGTGCAAGCAAATAACCAAAAAGAGATAAATAATAGCTATACTGTTGGCTCAAGTAAGAGGGAGGAAAGAAACGGATTTTAAAAATCTTGGGTAGCCCTCCCTCTACTGCAGTATTTCAGACGAGTGTTATTGTACTTTCACGTCTCTCAGGAGCATGGGTACTAGGGGTGCTGGGGTGCTGTGCACCTGCTGGTGCATTGATAAATCCTGCTAGTTTCCTGAATCTTACGAGTAGAGACAGTCGAAATCTGCAAATAGTGGATCTCTGCGGAGTGTTCTGCGGAGTTTCTTATGTGTTTAGTGTTTGTGTTAATAATGACTTATCCAAATGTAAATCAAGTTAACATAATCATATCAAACAATGTATGGGTTAAGTGCTTCCAATTTAATATAGCAAGCATTTGTGTCAGTAAAATCTTTAGAAACTGTCAAACAAAAACATCACAATCATATGAGACTCCGTATTGAGCCACATTTTCAAAGCCCCAGTCTTTAATGAATTCTTTTTCCCCGGAAGGAAACAAAACATCTGTTATTTAACAAAACTAGAACCGAACAACTAAGTTATATATTTCAAATCACTTTAGCAGTCTGTTTATGAACACATACACACATATATATATATATATATATATATATATATATATATATATATATATATATATATATATATATATATATATATATATATATATACACACACATATATATATATAGATATATAGATAGATATATATATATATATATATATATATATATATATATATATATATTATACACACACATATATTATCTTAAGCTACTGTATGCTGGCTGGGAATCCATATAGACGTAATGTGAGAAGTCAACAGCAGCCTATAGCAGCCTGAACAAAGAGGTCACCTGCTCTTAAGCTCTTCCACATCAAGGCATTCTCTAGATGAACCGATTGAAAACAAAGCTTGTTTTTCTAATCAAGTGGAAAACAATCCACCTAACGAGGGGTGTACAGTAAGTCGACTGGCTGACTTGCTTCTCTGTATCTCTAGGTGTTCCCTCGTTTGCTAGGATACCCGTGCCATTGCAAAGACCCCTCTGGGGATGAAACAGAAGATAATTGCTGTGTGTGTTATTTTTCTTGCACACAACATGCAGCTTTATCTATCTCTCGCCTCCAAATATGCATAGGGCTAGATTCTCAAAGCTATTTACTCCAAATCATCATTAGCACAGTTATCTGAATGGGGGAAAAAAATAAAACACCATTACAATTCGAAAATGAATAAGATACTTAAGACTACTTAGTAATTACAAGTTAAAAGCCTGAGCTGTTTTTTTCTTATCTGGGTTGGTAACTTTATTGGGTGTGTTTCTCCTTTCTGAAAAGAAACTAGCCAGTGATGATTTGGAGCAAATCAATCAACCAACCAATCAAAACCTTTATTGATCCAGATGATTGATTCGAGAACAAATTCTCACTTACAAATGACGAGCTGGCAAGAGGCTCACACCACCACAGTAAACAAACACAATCAATCATAAAAACATAAACAATGATTTAGCCCATTGTCTTGGGATCCTCTTGAACCAGAGGCATTTGTCATACATTAGGTGTAGTAAACAGAAGCAATTTTTGTAGTTTTGCGCTCCCGTTATGGATTCTGTCCCCTGTCGTGAGAGGTTCGCACCCAGCCTCTACCGTGTTACATTGATGCCATCTCAGATCTCATAGATTGGCTGCAGATGATCGCTGAGGTTAAGGGGGGGGGGGGCACGGGCAGTTGTGTTCCCCCATCGGCGAGCTGAGTTGAGGTTAAAAGCTCTAAAACCTCCTATACACACGATCCTGTTTTGAAACAGCTCTGGAATGTCACATTTGATAGCACACAGGAACACTCCCAGTACAGCCAGGAAACTTTCCCATCACCTCTACTTCAATCTCCTCACTTAAGCTTAGTCAAAGACTCATTTTTTTCCCACCTCATCAAAAAATCGTTTGCAACATGGCGCTTGTTTGGACAGGCCCAGTCCGACAGTCTTTGTTCCAACCCTGTTCTAAATTGTTTAATTAAACCAATTACACCTCCATCCAGACCCTGAAGTAGTTAATTAGTTCATTTTAAACCTGGAGCGGCATGGCCCTCCAGGACTGTGATTGGACACCCCTGTGCTTTGCAACAGGAGTCTTATTTCTATCCCAGTACTGTATGTGATACATTGATTTAGCAGCAAGCCACAGCTAGAGTTTCTGTTGGAATAGCAGCAGGTAACCTTAGTGACATACAGTAAACCATTAGATCACAACAAGGGTTACAACTCACAACCCTCCACTACAAATCGGGTTACAGTATGTCTTTGCTTCAAAAGCTGTTCCTGCTTCTGTTAAAATTATTACAGAAGAGCCAGAGCAACGGAACCTAAATTGAGGAGCATCCCATCCGACGTGATCCCAGAAGACAGAACTCAGCCCAATCTCAGCATGCAACTCACCCGGGCTGCATCACATCACATTGACCACCCACACATAGGAAACCAGCGTGCAACAGCCTCAGCACAAAAGCAATGGCTGTATCTCTCTGTCCTGCATAGCCATTGTGCAGGAATTATGCAGGATTATTACAATTTTGCTACAGTAGCTTATATTTTGTTTTATTACGATACCACGAGGTCCCCGGTTCAAATCCCACCTCAGCCACTGACTCATTGTGTGACCCTGAGCAAGTCACTTAACCTCCTTGTGCTCCGTCTTTCGGGTGAGACGTAATTGTAAGTGACTCTGCAGCTGATGCATAGTTCACACACCCTAGTCTCTGTAAGTCGCCTTGGATAAAGGCGTCTGCTAAATAAACAAATAATAATAATAATAATAATAATAATAATAATAATAATAATAATAATAACGCTGCTGCAGTTTTTCCTATAGTTGGAAAATGGCGATGGGGCATTGTCCTTTCTGACTATGGGTTTTTGATTTCTGTCCTTTACCTCACCATAGCACAGGGGTAGGCAACCCTGGTCCTGGAGTGCCGCTGACACTTGTGGTTTTTGCTTTACCCAAGCCCTAATTGATTCAATGATTGGCTTAATTAGTCAGAATTACCACGTGTTCCAGGTATTTAGCAATTGATTAAGAGATTCCAACAAACCTGCAGGATCGTGGCACTCCAGGACCAGGGTTGCCTACCCCTGCCATAGCATATTGGAACCATTGTCCTTTTTCTAACTAAAACTGAAGTGCTATTGAACCTGAGCTGTTGGCTAGAGTTTGTTTTCATTAAAACTGCTTCATGATAAAGCATGCAAGTCTGATCACACAAACTGCTACATGTGGGACGCACTTTTATAAAATGGCTTTCTTACCTTAGTGGGTTTTAATGTAACTTCAAAATTGCTGCTTTTGTATTGTGTACACTATTATTTAAATAGGTTATTTAAATGGTCTGATTGTGGCAGTTGTATGTGTGACATGCTACACAAATGTATTGTGGTTTGCAATACTGTTGTATAAAAGGCGCTATATAAATGCAATAAATAAATAAATAAATAAATAAATAAATAAATAAAAAATAAATGGTAGCATTAAATACACACATTTCAAGTACCCTGTAATACCCAAGCATTACTGAAATGAGAAAAGCTACTTTATTTATGGAACTAGATTCCGTTTCTTGTATTAAAAAAAAAAAAAAACACTTTCTTTCCTGTCTGCATATGAAGAAATGTGAGGTTGAATTTAAAAAATAAGAATACAGGGGTGGCTAAGCATTGTATAGGATGTGATAGTGAAATGGGCACTATGGTTAATACATTTTAGTAATGTTCACTTGTATAAATGCATCCATTCTTTAGGACTGAGGTCTTTTTAAAATGCCTTTAAGTGAAATAGAAGCCCAAAAAATTGGGTTTACAAACATGAAGGGAAACAATTTAACAATATGAAGATTTAATACACTTTCATTGGATTCGAACTGATAAGCAAAAACAGAACGCAACTGAGCACAACACAACATGACAGCAGTGCGAAAGATTGTTATTCTGCATGTAAACCGGAGCAGTAAGGGAATTATTTAATTTTCTCATCTGGGAACCTTGGGTTTTGGTTGCTAAATTCGGAGTAGAGTTGGCACTGAACCCACAGCATGTCCTTGTTACTCATAATCACTTGGTTACCGACTGCACATGAAAAAGTACCTGTGGCTGGATATAAGAATGGGCAGGGGGATTGGCTGAGGCAGTGTCCAAAGCTCATTTTTTCCCCCAGAGTGCTCTGTTTGCACTGTAGACTGACAAACACCACAAACTCAACATGGGGCACAGTTGTACATCAATCAGAGGCTTCATTTCCCATGCTGCTGCTTCTCTGTTCCATTTGCTTTAATTAGCCAATTGAAGCAGCATGCGGCCTGGTGGAATGCTTCAGTCCTGGCGCTAAGCTCTTAAAAGCAGCAGAGCCATTGCTCTTGGTATAATAAGTCTTATTTTCTGACCCCAGGTCAGTATGTTGTGGGTGCTGCCTTTTATACAATGCAGATGCAGTTACTGAAAGAAGTACGGTTGGCACCCCCTACAGGGCATGGTGCGTTATGTCATGTGGCAGCTCCTCCTTCAAACTTCAAGGGTGCCGTAAATAATATCGCAGCCTCTGCTGTTCACAGTTACTCCCAAGTGACTTAAAATCAAACTTATTAGTAGAGCAATGTATTGAGAAGGAAGACTCCCTGCACATTTCAATGCACAGTGTTCAAATGTTGCATCTCTGGGTAAAAACCAGGCGAGAATGTGGTCACGCTAAATTGGACAAAGGATTGCAATTTAGCCTGACCATATGTACAGAGGAGACGGGAGACGTCTCTGTCCTGGTCACTTTTTTTGTTCTGTATATGTTTTTATAAATAAAAGCGCACACCTCAGCATTTAACCAAGTCTGTTGCTCTTGCAATCTAGTGTTCCTGACCCTTCCTGACTTAACTGCCAAGCAACCATTCCACAAAGCATAGAAAAAGCGATACACTGACATTTACTGTACAAATGCTTTAGAAATCTTTTTTTGTAACCAAATGTACTGCAGGGTTCAGAACTGAAATGGGCGGTTCTTTTGCTCCCCACAACCCCCTCTGCTGTGATGCTTTAGTACATGGACATGATATCCCGGAATGGAAGACTTTATTAACCAGTTATTTTCTATACAGTGTCAATTATATAAATCGAAAATGCTGAAGTGCAGAGAATTGCAGAAACGTGCTTTCTCAGTATCACGTGTGTGTGTGGCATTGCCAGCCATATATAAACAGACAAAAGACAAAAAATCACAATGTGTTAAATCACAGTGAAAGCATGCCAAGCCGTTTACAACAATAGCTAATCCCAGTAGCATGGTAAATCAGCATATCAAAAAATAAAACCGGTTTTTATCTTCGCATTTCAACCCCAATAGTTTATGATATTTGCAATCTATATATACACTGTGTACAAAACATTAGGAACACCTGCTCTTTCCATGAAATAGACTGACGAGGTGAATCCAGGTGAAAGCTCTGATCCCTTATTGATGTAACCTGTTAAATCCACTTCAATCAGTGTAGATGAAGGGGAGACAGGTTAAAGAAGGATTTTTAAGCCTTGACACAATTGAGACATGGATTGTGTATGTGTGCCATTCAGAGGGTAAATGGGCAAGACAAAAGATTTACAGTAAGTGCTCTTGAACGGGGTATGGTAGTAGGTGCCAGGCGCGCCAGTTTGAGTGCGTCAAGAACTGCAACGCTGCTGGGTTTTTCACGCTCAACAGTTTCCCGTGTGTATCAAGGATGGTCCACCACCCAAGGGACATCCAGCCAACGGCAGGCCAGTGGTCAAAAACGGCTCATTGATGAAAGAGGCCAAAGGAGGCTGACACGAATTGTGCAGAGTAACAGAAGGGCTACAGTTAGTCAACTGACAGTCCAGTACAACATTGGTGCCGAAAGACCCATAAAAGAACGCACAACTCGTCGTGCCTTGACACGAATGGGGTATGGCAGCCGACGACCTAACAGAGTTCCACTTCTTTCAGCAAAACACAAGAAACTGCGGTTGCAGTGGGCTAAGGAAGGAAAACACTGGACACTGGAGGATTGAAAAAACATTGCCTGGTCTGATGAATCCCGGTTCCTGCTGTTTCACGCTGATGGGAGGACTAGGGTATGGAGAAAACCACGAGTACATGCATCCATCATGCCGTGTGTCAACATTGCAGGCTGGTGGCGGTGGTGTGTTGGTGTGGGGTGTGTTTTCATGGCATACATTGGGCCCCTTGATAAAAGTGGAGCAACGTTTGAATGCCACAGGATATCTGAACATCATTGCCCATCAGGTGCATCCCTTCATGGCAGCAGTGTATCCATCTGCCAATGGATTTTTTCAGAAGGATAATGCCCCATGCCACAAGGCTAGGATTGTCCAGGAATGGTTCCACAAACATGACAGTGAATTCAGCTTACTGCAGTGGCCTGCCCAGTCACCAGATCTCAATCCAATTGAGCATCTGTGGGATGCGATGGAACAAGCTAATTGGAGTTGAGATCCACTACCAGCCAACTTGACACAACTGTGGGAAGCATTGGAGTCAACATGGGCCAGCATCCCTGTGGAACGCTTTCGACACCTTGTAGAGTCCATGCCCCAACAAATTGAGGCTGTTCTGAGGGCAAAAGGGGGTGCAACTCAGTATTAGGAAGGTGTTCCTAATGTTTTGTACACTCAGTGTATGTGTAATATATATATATATATATATATATATATATATATATATATATATATATATATATATATATATATATATATATATTAGTGTTGGCTGACCAAGCCTATGTGTGTCTGCGGCAGGCAACTAGAACAGAAGAGCAAACTCACAGATAAAATGACATACTAAAAAAACAAGCAACAATAAGAAATATTACTCATCGCAATATGGCTTGCATTGCTCCGAATGACTGCAAGCACCATCACAACGGAAAGGGGCAGGACTTCTGGAGCTACTGACTGATTATGGGAAAAGCTTTTCTAAAAGCATGTCAAAATACTTCCCAATATTTACCACAGTAAAACATATTTATAAGGGGTAATAAATAAACTACAGTTTATCAATGCTGACAGGGAACAAATAAACATTAAAATAACAGATTCCCTTCCATTGTTCAAAACAGGCCACAAACGCACAGACAGACAAACGTAAGAGAAAATCTCGAGGCAAAGCCCCACGCTGCACTGCACCATCTGTCAAACATCACTCTAGCAGCGCGAAATACCCAGATAAAGAAGACACAATCCATGCTGGGCCAGCAGAGCCCAATTAAATCAAATGCTGCAATTTAAAAAGGTGTTAAATGTGCAGTTTACAGACCCAATACAGTCTTTCCACACTGGGGATTTTTCTTTTCACTCCCCACAGCACCCCAGGAAAACTAAAGATCAGTGGGCATCCCCTGATTCCACCCCCAAGCCAATCACCTCTTTACACCCAGAGCTCCACATGTTGGTGAGCTATCAGCCCCTGGAGGACAAAGACCAGTCATGCAGGTGTCCACTTTCAGCTCAGTCACCTAGCCTTGACTGGTGAGGTGACTGGCAATACTAGAGCTAATGCAGGGGTGGAAATAAGACCACCATTGCATAGCAGTTTAATCCATTCTTAGTTTTCCTATGAGTTTAATAATAAGACACACCAGAGCTTGTGACCTATACACTGTGGCTAATAAAGCTCATAGTAAAACCTGCAATGGGTGAAACTGCAATGCAATAGGAGTCTTATTTCCATCTTTGTAATGCTTTCTTCGCACAGCCAGAAAGCAAACTTACTCTCTCCTGACACCACACGGTCGTGTCTTTACCGGGGCAGCCACTTGGGGACGCCAATAATCTATTTCTAATATTAGGAGCACCCTGTGTATAGCACACTTAACTGACCTCTCTCAAGCTGCATCTTCCAATGCACACTTTCAGGGCCGTAGCAAGGAGGGTGCGAGCACTGTGGCTGCACAGGTCATCAACCTGAGGGGGGCACCGATTGATTGGCCGAGGAATAATAAGTAAAACAAATGTGTGCAATAACAATTCAAAACAAAAATTACTAAATTAAAGCGCTTTATTATTTGTCAGACAATCGGCACACCCTCAAGTTCAGTGGCGTATGTGAATGCCAAGTTTAAGTACATTTATATTAAAAATAAATAAATAAATAAAAAATCAATAAAAAAGCTATTTTTTTTAAATGCCGCAGGCTTTAGCCAATCAAATCAAAGTAGTAATTGTGATGCAATATTTGGGTCAGATCTTCCTGTAACACAACGAATTATGTGCAAGCCAGTTTGATTGACAGCTTGTGAGGCAGTTGGCACAGATCTGTTGAAAGTCTGTTGAAAAGTCCCAGATGTTTATTTTAATGTGCATTTTTAACGTAAGTTGGTAGTGCGGCGGTCAACATGGCAAAATAAATATGCACTCACTTAAGAGTTTAGTTTAGTAGAAGGGCTCGAGTGAACAGGATTAAGACAGCTGTCCGAATGCTGACAAATAGCTTAAAATTGCTGTCCTTTGAAGAGGTATGTGCGATTTTCTGGAGTGTCATGACTATATAACTGCAAGCCCCGACACGTGATCCTGTGTAAGGTGGAGCGGAGATGAGAGGATACTAACTAGGCAATAGTAAGTAACTGAATGGCTTTCATTGTATTTAATAATTGCTTAATGTAACACTGTGTTCTAGCTGGTTTGGTGACGCTGCCTGTTTGACTTTTTAAAGTGCATTCACTGCAATTTCCATCACATGAGAGTAGATGTTAAAACTTCATGCTGATTTGAACTCGGCTCTCGCCAAGATAAGCACCAACTAAGACTTAGCTTTACAGTAAACTAATGGGATCCATCTGTATCTCCATCCATTTGCGCTTCCTTCCATATGATGATGTAGATATCCTTCTGCCTAGTGTTGATGGCTGAAGTGTAATGCTGGCTCCAGGGATCAGCTTAGTTTGCCTCCCTAGCGCATCAGCACACACAACAGCCAACATCTGCCAGCATTTTCCAGTCTCGAGTAGCTTCCAGTTGTCCTGGGCGAGGATTGGTTTTAGGTTCTGTGGTGATGGGAGAACATCATATGTTGACCTGATGAGGAAACTGATCCTGCTTTGTTCCATTGTTTCACACTCTCCCATCTCATCCATTCTCCCTGCTTGGCCTGGGAAACGGCCTTTACGCACCTCATCCTCTCCTCCTGCTTTTGCACCTCGTTGACTACCAGCTTCCTCCATTGAGCTGGGGCTGCCTTGTGCCATGTAGGAGGAGCTGAACTGAGACCAAGACCCCCTCCTCCATGCTGAACTTGCCCCATGATATCACTGATTCGAAGGGCAGCCTTTGCATCTTCCACGGCTTTCTTTGCCACCCACTCTTCCAATTTTCAACACAGGTGCTGCCTCCCTTACGCGTTTGTCACGTGACTCTACTAATGTCATTTCCAGTCAGACCTTGGCGCACTTAAACTCCTCGGTTAGAGCGGAGACTGGAAGCTGCAGTATTCCTTTAACATAAAGTCCCAACCATTTCCTGATGTATGAACTGATTAAAGCTTCCAGCTTCTTTACTGTTGTCAAAGAAACCTTGTATACAGTCAGTGGCCACAGCAGCCTCGGCAGAAGACCAAACTGAAAGCACCAGAGTTTTAGTTTGCCTGGTAAAGCGCTGCTGTCTACGCTCTTCAACCCTTCCGCTGCTTGTTCTTTAACTTCTCCCACACGAACTGTGTCCTTTAGATCCCGTAGTACCATCTCCCAAGACTCTTCACTGGCTTCTCAGACACTGTTGGTATTGCCTCACCGTTAATGTAGATTTTATCTACTACTTTACCTTTAATTATAGAGATGCTTCTTGATTTAGTGGGCTTGAATTGCATTCGTGCCTATTCAATGTTATTGGTTAATTTACCCAATAACCGATTAATGCAGGCTACTGTTGTAGTCATGGTTGTCATGTCATCCATGTATGCTCGAATTGGTGGTAGTATCATTCCAGAAGCCAAGCGCTCTCCTCCCACTACCCATTGTGATGCCCTAATGATTACTTCCATTGCCATAGTAAAAGCCAGTGGAGAAATGGTGCATCCTGCCATTATTCCAACTTCTAGGCATTGCCATGTAGTGCTGAATTCTGAAGTTGAAAAACTAAATTGCAAATCTCCAAAAGTAGGCTTTCACTAAATTTGTTATTGTCATCAGTACACTGAAAAAATCAAATGCTGCCCAAAGAAGTTCATGTGGCACTGAACCATATGCATTAGCCAAATCCAGTAATGTCACATGGAGCTCCTTTCTCTCCTTTTTAGCGGATTCTGAATTTGTTGCCAGATCACATTGATGTGTTCTAAGCATCCTGGGAAACCTGGAATGCCCGCTTTTTGTACTGAAGTGTCAATGAAGCAGTTCTTTAATAGGTAAGTTGACAATCTCTGAGCAATAATGCTGAAGAAAATCTTGCCTTCTACGTTTAATAGGGAAATAGGGCAAAACTGACTGATGCTTGTCGAATCTTTTTCTTTAGGTATAAAGACTCCACCTGCTCGGCGCCATGCTCTTGGTACAACCTGTTTCTCCCATGCCACTTTCAATTTCCACAGGATTCGTAGAACTCCTGAAGCACTCTAGTACACTCTGTACGGAACTCCATTAGGCCCTGGAGATGATGAAGGCCTTGCTTTTTTCACAGCTTGTTCTACTTTCCACAGGTGCAGTCCTCCATTTGGTATTCTGGTGGATTGATAGGTGGGATGTCTGAAGGAATTGACAGAGGCTCCTGCCTTTTTGAATCTGTATGTGTTTCCTCCAAATATCTCTCCAGCTCAAACTTAGATGCTTTTTGTGTGCCATTCTTCTCACTGGTGAATAACTTCTTTACAAATTTGAATGGGTCTTTATAAAAGTTAGTTCTCGCACGCTCTTTTTTGTAGCATTTCCGTAGGCGCTCAGCTCTGCGCAATGTTGCAAGCTTGTCTTTTATGACCCTTTGTAACAGAGTCCCTCCTTCTGACTTTGTTCTGCTCTTTTCCATATATGTAAGTACATTTATTTTCTGTCTGCTTCAAACATTTTAAATGGTTTACATGGGAGATATAGCGGTTGGGAGTGTTCTGTCTATAGACAGTTTTCCGACTTAAATATTTTGGGAACTGTTTAAAATGAGTGTGTGTTTGGAATGTGTACTGTAGCAATAGCGCACATTGGCAAATCGCGAGCTGATTTCCTAAGCAAAAAATAAAAGTTGCTTTCAGGTTCTTGCAATTTACCGTGAAAAAAAATAGGCATTTTGTTTTCCTTACAGTATTTCACACTGAATTCATACTTACCAGCACCATGCGTTTGGTTACTATGGCAACAAGGTCAAACGAATACCGACTTCATGATTGGTGTTCGAGGCATACTAAAATGACATGGCGAGTCAGTGGCATGTATGATGTTACAATTTATTAATAATTTGAAGGTATCTGTGGTTTTAAAACTTCATAATTATTTCTACATAGTATTAGAAATGTAAAGAAATACAAAAACTTGTTTTTTGTCTTTAAGGTGTGCCGGTAACTTTTCTCACCTGTATAAGATTTATTTTAAAAGGGAGCAAAATATGGAAATTGCACGTTCCTTTTCATTAGCGTGTCAACATAATTTTAAAAGATTTACAAAACTTGAACATGTTGCTGAATTTGTCACTCAAGGCTGTTTCCACTTTTGTGTCAAATGAAACTGTTTTTGCAGTTATTGTGCACAGTGTGTTTATTTCTGTAGGTTGTATGCATATGTGCTTTGTATTTGTAGTGTATATGTGCAGCTACTGTTATAAACTGCAAAAATTGTCGCCTTGTTTCACGGCACAATATATTTTCAGTCTTGGCTACTTTACTTTACTTTGCGGCAGCACCCCTGGCTTTGCATGGCTTCCATCATATACAGGGGTGTAACAGGGCGAGCAGCCCTGTACATTGTTTTGTTTATTTTATTTTAGAGCGCGGTCCCCCTCCGCCCCTGTGTTTATTTTGTATTGTTTATTTATTTTTATTGTATTATATTTATGACGGCGAAGCGCCGGTTGTTTTGTTTATATGACGGCGAGCGCCATACATTTGTTATTGTTTAGTAACGTGGATGGGCAGCCCCATCCACGTAGTAATTAATAAACTCGTGCAGATATAAAAAGGCTGCAGCTCTCTAGCTCGGGGTGGTTGTTGTGGGAGTTCAGAGAAGGAGCGAGAGCGAGAGCAACGTGATTTAAAAGAACATAGGAACAGTGAAGGCAATCTGCCCAGCCTGACCTTTGTTTGTATTTTTGTGTTCAAGATTTGTTTTCGTTTACTCTTTTATTTTGCTCTGTGAGCACAGTGTTTTTTTGTTCAAATATTTTATTTCTTTTGTTATTTAAAATAAAACGCGCGAGCGCCTTTAAACTGCAGTACTTGCCTGGTGTCAGTATCCTTCCTGCTTCTGCCGTGACGTCACCGCTCAGTCATCCCTTTCACAAGGGGTTACAGTTTTGTTCAATGGCTTTCAGCACCCCCACTATAAATTGTTCCAGCGCCTCTGATTGCTTGTTTCTTATTTCTGTGATGTGTGAGGTCTGTATGGTCTTTATGTTTTATTGTAAAAGAGCTACATATATTGTATGTAAAAAGGGCACAAGTGTTAGGCTGATATTGCCAGTTTTTTTATGTTTTCGTTTTTAATTTGCGCCCTGCAGTTTCGTGGGCTTTTTTTTTTTTTTTTACAGCTTAGCATGCAGCAATGATATTTATTTGATTGGACGTATGCTACATGTGTGTAGGCTATATTGTGGTCATTTTGAGGACTCGTCTTATTTCAAAAGAACTGAAAGTTGATACCAAGCTTTTTGTGGGTCGAATATCCTCCAGTTTTAAATAACCATAGTATAATCCTAAACATTTTTAAAACAGATTTAGTTTATGTAAAATAGCTTTTTTTATTATTTATTTATTTTTTTGGGGGTGAATAATCAGATTGTTTTCCAAATGTTTTCACCTGGGCACATCCGGCATTAACATTTTTGAAAATCTAGTACTGCACCGAATATAGCCCTGCAGACAAATAATAATTTCTCAAGAACAGGCAAGATAGCCCTCCTAGTTTAACGAGTGAGAGTTATTCTGGGCTGGGAACCTTCCAGAGAAAATCAACCCAACAGGGAGATTGGCAGCATTTTCCAGTTCAGCATCTTCTACTATTAATTCTAGTTCCCTACAATCCAAAGTAGTTTCAGAAAGCTGAAATTGATGGCGCTGGATTTATATTTAACACAGGGCACCATCAGTGATTGGTACGGCTCTGCACACTTTTATATCACCCAATCAGATACATCGTAGTGTGCTATATCGTGTCTCTGTACTGCACTGTGGTAAGTGCACAGAGCGATACTGATCGATCACCGGGGGAAACGTTTTTCTGTACATATTCTGTAAAACAAATCCCCAAAAGAAACAGCAGGTGGTGCATTTCTCTTCAGAACAGCAGATTGTGTTTTAAATACGTCCCCCTAGTAGCAGTGCGTGCCTTTCGGTAAGAATATTACTAAAAATATTAAATTTTTCCTAATAACTAGTCCTGCAGTACAGCACGCATGGCTAGTGGACTTTGATCTTTAAAAAAACAAAAACAAAAAGCAGCAATGCATTGCAATTGAATTTACTGGCAATAAAATTAGAATTGGTGGCAATTGCTTAAAACCTAAATGAAACATGAAACCACATAAGCAGATATTATTGCCTGATTATAGCGTGATCTGGAACAGCAGACGTGCCAGTGTGGACCTCAGAATATGACCCAAATGATGATCCCTTTCCCCAGATCTGACAATAATCCCTGCTTATAAAACAGAGGATTGGATGCTCAGGGTGTATAAGCAGCTTTGGTGATTGCAGAGGAGGATCGTGAGCTCTTGTGCCAGTTAAACAGGCAGGGTTGCTTTCTAAAGAGTCCCCTAGAGCTAAATCAGAGCCTGGTGTGAGGTGCAGCAGCGTGCACATGCATCAGAACACCTCAAGATGTGTCTCTTATATCCTTTATATACCTACCTGCATGAAAACCTCTGGGTGGGAGAGTTAATTTCCAGTCAGTAAATCAGTGATATAAAAACAATAGTCAGTCGTGTGAAAATATTAGACTTTGTGGTTTAATTAAGCATCTAAAAAGTCTCATGAATTTGACCATGCGTGGCTATGTGTTCCTTTTCTCTTACTGTTTTTAATCTGTCATGTGTGACCTATTAAAGTCACCAATACATTTGACAATCACTAATTTCCCATCTTTGACAATTTTCCAAGATTTTCAGTTCCAGTGGTTTGAGCAAAGACTACAGAAGCAATGGGGTGTTCTGATACATGTGCACACTGCTGAACTACAGAAGCAATGGGGTGTTCTAATACATGTGCACACTGCTGAACTACAGAAGCAATGGGGTGTTCTAATACATGTGCACACTGCTGAACTACAGAAGCAATGGGGTGTTCTAATACATGTGCACCACTACACCAACCCAACAGTACCCCCTGACTTGTGTTGCTACTAGACAGGCAAAACAAGCACCAGTTTGTCTTAATGACTGGGAATACGAAATAATTTGCATTTAGCACCATTGGCATTTGCATTACAGGTGATCTAGAATAGTATACTTGATGTGGATCTACCGAACAGAATCATCTATCATGCACTTTCAATTGCTATCAGTGACAGATGGTTGTGCACTAGAAAATCTGTTTGAATGTCTTACTTTCTGGTAATCTGTGGTTCACCCTATGTCACCTGGAGAGTAACATTCTCTACACCACTCTCATTAAACAATCAGTCATTGAAATGACCTAGGAAGTGCAATATATATATATATATATATATATATATATATATATATATATATATATATATATATATATATATATATATACACACATACACACACTACCATTCAAAAGTTTGGGGTCACTTAGAAATTTCCTTGTTTTCGAAAGAAAAGCAAATTTTTCCATTAAAATAACATCAAATTGATCAGAAATACAGTGTAGACATTGTTAATGTTGTAATGGCTATTGTAGCTGGAAACGGCTGATTTGTAATGGAATATCTACATAGGCGTACAGAGTCCCATTATTAGCAACCATCAGTCCTGTGTTCCAATGGCACGTTGTGTTTGCTAATCCAAGTTTATCATTTTAAAAGGCTGATTGATCATTAGAAAACCCTTTTGTAATTATGTTAGCACAGCTGAAAACTGTTGTGCTGATTAAAGAAGCAATAAAACTGGCCTTCTTTAGACTAGTTGAGTATCTGGAGCATCAGCAATTGTGGGTTCGATTACAGGCTCAAAATGGCCAGAAACAAAGAACTTTTTTCTGAAACTCATCAGTCTATTCTTGTTCTGAGAAATGAAGGCTATTCCATGCGAGAAATTGCCAAGAAACTGAAGATCTCGTACAACGCTGTGTACTACTCCCTTCACAGAACAGCGCAAACTGGCTCTAACCAGAATAGAAAGAGTGGGAGGCCCCGGTGCACAACTGAGCAAGAGGACAAATACATTAGAGTGTCTAGTTTGAGAAACTGACGCCTCACAGGTCCTCAACTGGCAGCTTCATTAAATAGTACCCGCAAAACACCAGTCTCAACGTCAACAGTGAAGAGGCGACTCCGGGATGCTGGCCTTCTAGGCAGAGTTGCAAAGAAAAAGCCATATCTCAGACTGGCCAATAAAAATAAAAAGATTAAGATGGGCAAAAGAACACAGACACTGGACAGAGGAAGATTGGAAAAAGTGTTATGGACAGACAAATCTAAGTTTGAGGTGTTCGGATCACAAAGAAGAACATTCGTGAGACACAGACCAAATGAAAAGATGCTGGAGGAGTGCTTGACGCCATCTGTCAAGCATGGTGGAGGCAATGTGATGGTCTGGGGTGCTTTGGTGGTGGTAAAGTGGGAGATTTGTACAGGGTAAAAGGGATCTTGAAGAAGGAAGGCTATCACTCCATTTTGCAACGCCATGCCATACCCTGTGGACGGCGCTTGATTGGAGCCAATTTCCTCCTACAACAGGACAATGACCCAAAGAACAGCTCCAAACTATGCAAGTACTATTTAGGGAAGAAGCAGTCAGCTGGTATTCTGTCTATAATGGAGTGGCCAGCACAGTCACCGGATCTCAACCCTATTGAGCTGTTGTGGGAGCAGCTTGACCGTATGGTACGTAAGAAGTGCCCATCAAGCCAATCCAACTTGTGGGAGGTGCTTCAGGAAGCATGGGGTGAAATCTTTTCAGATTACCTCAACAAATTGACAACTAGAATGCCAAAGGTCTGCAAGGCTGTAATTGCTGCAAATGGAGGATTCTTTGACAAAAGCAAAGTTTGAAGGACACAATTATTATTTCAATTAAAAATCATTATTTCTAACCTTGTCAATGACTATATTTCCTATTCATTTTGCTATATTTCCTATTCAAACTTATTTCATGTATGTTTTCATGGAAAACAAGGAAATTTCTAAGTGACCCCAAACTTTTGAACTGAAGCACACGCAGATGCAATGTATGGAATTCATTTTCTTAGCTTTTTGCCTTGTTATATGTACGTTATATCATTTTATCTTTGCTTCACTCCCGTGCCTTAACTGAGCATAACGGCACCCAAAACCACCCTATCTGCAATCAAATCTGCCTCAATTCCCTTTCCAGAACAAAGGAACACTCAGACCAAAAAAATAAATAAAAAAACAACCAAGCCTAAACTAAAAATGAAACAAACTCACTAAACTGAAACATTCTAACAGTCTGAAACCTAGAAAGTGGCTAATTGCTTTGGGTTCCAACCCATGATACCCATTGCACACAGGTGCTCGAAGCAGTAGCCTGAACATTTGGGATCATGACTATTTTAAGTCTGTGTAATGAAAGGGATCGGTTTCATCAAGGGCTGAATTAAGCTCAAGTGTACTTAAAATCGCTTTTCTAAGGAGATTATGCAGTGTGGAAGAGGGGTATACTGAATTTAAAAGAGGAAGGCTTACAAACACTAGAATAATCAAAGTCTTCACGATCGCACCAATCTCTTAGTAGATCCGCCTGGTCATAAACTACATTGGAGAGGTTTTTTGTCTCTCTTTAGTCTCTAAATGAGCCTCGTCTGTACAGATTCCATTCTCAGTTTCACTGGCTTTTACGTGACTGTCACTGCATTGTAAGAGAAGAAAGATGGGTCTGGCAATGGAATTATATGGCTGTTTATGTTTCAGCCAAAACACTCTACCAGGAAAGAAAATATTATACATCCAAAATATAATTCTGGTAACCTGGAATGGGTGCAACTGCTATGCTTATTTTCATCCCTGGAGAATAACAACAGCTGATGTAAGCACGCGTCCCAGTATTTGACTTGCTTGGTTTTTCTGTATAGCAACTCAGATATCTAGATGAAGCTGGTGCTATTAACAATGCAGTGTCAATGTTTTGCATTGGCAAGTAAATGCAATTTGCTGGTACAGTTGGTAGCCACATAGCTTGGTTAGCTCAAGTGGACAGGCGCTTGTAACTGTGGGTTTGGACTGCATGTTGCCCACTTGACAAAAAGCAACAAACTTGCACAGTAAATATTTGAATGTCAAGAAAGCCAAATAAATGCAAAAAAATATGAACTATTACAATCATCCCACAGCAACAAAATAAAACTCCCATGTAGATGTACAGGTCACCTACACACGCGCTCCGCACCACATAATAGTACTGCTCACAGCTGACAAACTGCAATTTGTTTGAAAAAATACAAGAGTAAAACACAACATTACCAAGTTGCGATGTACATTGCAGAAGGGAAGTTCGTTGGTTCCCAGGGTCTCTATGATCTTTACCTACTGTAACCACTGCATACAGCCCTGTCGATGTTAAGTGTAGTTTTGTATACCAGGGCTGCGTTTGAAAGAGCGAGAAAAGGAAATCTCTGAAGGGCGTTAACACTGAGTGAGTGACGGTTTGATAATTAAGCGACTCAAATTGATTCAGCTGAGCTGTGTGAATAACAAAGGGATTGGGAATGAGACTTTTGATTGCAGTATGCTGGCCCATTCTATTAACCAACGATTGCATTAAGCAGTTTGCGTGATACAGAGATATGTCAGAAGCGAATCGACACCCAGCACATTGTGGTGTGGAATTCACACTACGTATTCTGCCTGAACTGGAGCAACAAAAGCAATATCACGGTTGTCAGTCAATACCTTGAGTATTGACCAGAAGCCTCAAGCATGGACTCAGTGGTCAGTGGCAATCTCCTCCTGGGGTATGTGGTTCCAAAATTCAAGGAGGGCATCTTTCTGAACTGCTGTACTGTTGGGTCGGAGGATCGTGTGTGTGCGTGCGTGCGTGAGTGCATGTAACAAAAGGCTTTGTTTAATTTCCTTGAAACGTACACATTGCCGTGAAACGTGTAGTTCCCATTGAAAATTCTCATTTCTGAAAGAATTAGTGTTAGTATTTTCTATCACTTAAATTACATTTCTCTGGACTATGTTGAGCTACAGTACTACACCAGAGTAAAAATAAGCTACCAGTCTGTTACCAAGCTTTCTTCTCCCATGGTAGACAGGACCGTCTCTCTCCATTTGTTTTTGCCGGAATCCCTATTCTCTTCCTTGGCCTGCAACATAGAAAAATGAATATTTAGTAAATGGAGGACACTGTTTGCATTGCGAGGACCAACAGCCCTATTTAACACACTAAAGGGGTATTTTATCATCTTATTTTTTTACACATTTCTCAAAATTGTTTTGTATGTTATTCATTTTTTTGTTATTTTTTTATTTGTAAAGCGCTTTGAGGCCATATGTTGTGGAAGGCGTTATATAAGAAATAAAGATTGATTGATTGACAGACAAGCAATATAAAACAGCGGATTGCTCTAGCGCTTCGTTTATGGTGTTTCATTAAATAAAACAGCAGAGCATCTTTGTGCTTGAATAAATAAATCAGTAACAAATGTGTTATTCCTACATCCCTTAGGGGGCAGGTTATGTATAAGAAAATGAGAGGCTCTATGCAAACTAAAAACAAAAATACAATAGATCATTAAAACAACATATTAAAACAATGAAAACTGACATAATGATAATAATAATAATAATAATAATAATAATAATAATAATAATACTCCCTCCCTTCCTCCTCCACTTCGCTGCATCACGTCTGCAACGGTCACCTCTGGGGGCAAGGGAAGCTCACTTCCCAACCTTGGAGGACGACAGCGTCATCTCGCCCTCCAAGAGGAAGGTTCCCACTGGTCAGGGGGACCCCCGGCCAATTTCGTTTTCCATGCACCCGTGCCAGTCTCCCCCTTCTGAGAGCAAAGCTTTTTCCCCTAACTTTCAAGCTAGTCATTGACTCTACTTATCAAAGGTGGCTCTTACAGCCCTCTATGTGTTCAATTCTTTAATTCTCTTTTCCAGCACTTTTGTTCTCCCTGCATCGATCACAAGGTTCTCCATGCGGCCTCAGAGCACCAGCCAAGTCTGACCTCTCTCAATTAGACGTCTCAGTAAGCCAGGGAGACCTTCATTTATCTATCCTTCCTTAATTTCCCCCTGGAGGAAGTTCCTCACTTCCCGGCCTTGGAGGTCGATCAGTTCAGCCTCACCTCAGCGAGGGCAGTTCTACGAGTACCCCGGTTCTGTTAAGTCACAAGCACTTAGTCTTTATTCTAGTAGTCCCTTACGCTGGCCTGGCTCCTGCCTCGTGAAGAATAATAATAATAATAATAATAATAATAATAATAATAATAATAATAATAATAATATACACCCAACTGTGGATAAAAGGCTGTAATTCTATCAAGGGTTTCTGGCGTCTGGTTGCAGCTACGTCTCTGTAGATTTGCTATCTCTTTTCACTTCTCGGGCACAATAATTATCCGGCAGGTAGACACCCTCTTAAAGCTAACAGGACTTAAGAATCCTGAAACTAGATTTTAACAGCAATGTTCATTTCAAGCAGCCTAAGCGATCCAGTCCAAAACATATTTAAAGCATGTCTTCATAGTCAAAAACATGTTTTCAATTCATAAGAGCATGAATCCCCGTCACAAACCAAGAGTATATACAGCAGTAGAACAGAGGCTCCCACTAGGTAGCTCACACAGGGTAGTGCTGCGTGCGCAACTCTTAATTTACAATGTGCTTCATTGACCCTCAAAACCCCTACAACGTGACCACAATACCCCATGAACCTTAGGTTTAGGTTTAGGTTATTGTTATGAAATAAACTTAGTTTTAGTACCTAAATTCATCACCCTTAACATGTGATCGGGCTGTATCATATAATGATGACGTCTCTTAGGAGTCGCACACGCAGGACTACTCTGCCCTGTGTGAGCTACACTGTGTGAGCCTTCGTTCTGCAGCAATTCCCCTCTCCTCACAACAGTCATTACCTGTAGATTATAAAACTTAACCTAACTGTTAGTCTTCAGTTAGATATCAATGTTACCAGATAGCAATCCCACCCCTCCCTGCCTGACCTACCTCAGTCTTGCTCCTTTTTCTATTTTTTTGTTTCCCTTTCTTCCGATTCTTCTGAAACAGTTTTGTTTCATATTCCGGTCGTGGATGCTCCTAAAGAGTATCAAGAGCAGCATTATTTACTAAAAATAATAATTAAAAACATACAGTATCACCAAGAATTATTCAGACAGGTACATTTCAATAGCCGTGGCTCATTTTCCCAAAAAGTCAGACACATTGTGCTTGGTAACCCTTTCATGCACATCATTTTGAAAATAGCTATTAAAAAGAAAAAAAGTAGCTTTGAACACATATGTTTCATTAAAATATATATATATATTTCTGACACATCTGGTAAAGGCACCACCAGAGTGCAGGAAGTCCCCGATAGCTTGGAGATCGCCGGTTCGAATCCAAGCTATGCCACTGCTGACCGTGGACGGCCAAGCGCTGCCCGGGGCGGGTGGGGTAGGGGTTAGGTCGGCTGGGAAGTCCTTGGCTCACCGCACACCAGCAACCCCTGTGGTTGGCCGGGCGCCTGCAGGCTGGCCTGTATGCAATTCAGAACTGCGTGGTCCTCCTAAGTTCTGGAGATGGCTGCACGGCAGGCTTGCAGAGCGGAAAAAGCAGATGGCTGACGGCACTCGTTTTGGAGTGCTTGTTTTCGTTTCTCCTGAGTTAGTTCGGGGGTTGCAGCGGTGAGCCAGGTTGAATAATTGGACATTCCAAAATTGGAAAATGAATAAAAATTGGTTTAAACAAAAAACACACACGCAGAAATTGTGCATTTGCTTGCTAGTCTTCCAAATGTCCCCATATAAATTTTTTTTTTTTTTTTTTTAAATCCATCCCCACATGAGGTCTCAATGCATGAAAGGGTTAATCTAATCTGTGTCATGTGAATAATCTGTGGAGTCAGAATGCGTAACATGGGAAACAGTAATACAATATACGGCATCAGAAAGGCACAAGACAGGGACACTTTAAAATCACTTTTCTTATTTCATTATCATTATGGTCCCCTTTTACTGCAATGAGAATCTTTTGGTTTTTCACTTTTTTTCTCTGTTAGCTGTAGATCCAATAGTTGGCACTGGAGTTTGAAGTACAACACCTGAAGTGATAATGAACGAAGATGCATTTGCAACTTATCTATACAGTGCTGCCATCTGCATATTCCAAACTGAAGTACCGGTTTACACGATACAAGGAATGAATCCAAAGATCTTTAAAACACAAGAAAAAGGGGGCCAGTGATAATCTTGCTAAAGAAAGATGGTAAAACCTCAGTTAACACTTCGAGCTACGATATACTGACTACAGCTCTCTATCTATATATATTGAAATAAATTGTTGTCTGAATAATTTTGGTGCCTCTGTATGGATATCATTACAGATTTGGGTCACATCACAAATACATCAAAGTCAATTGTCCAGACAATCCTATTCCAAACACTCAATCCATTCAAAGTTTGACAACAGGATGTGTAGACTTGAACACAGACACAGTGTTTGTGGGTTGTAGCTGAAAAAGATAAGCGCAAACCTTTATTCGCTCCTTGCAGGTTAGGTGGTGAGAAGGAGAAAGATACAAAATACAACATTTTAAACATAATGGATCAATGTAACCTTCCATGTCTATTGTGCACACGGACAGCTTACCTTGATTATAGACAAATGCATGAAAATACATTGTAAGCTGTCCTCAGATATAAGGAGGGGCAGATTCACACTATGAAGCAATACTCAGGCGGTAAAGCGGGTTATGTTTTGGGTTACCAGATTTCCAGAGTGATAAACTGGGAGACAGATAGAGATAGAGATAGCGACAGACGTTTTTGCTCAAAAAGCACACTTGCCAACGTTTTGGTATGTTTAACTCTGTCAAGGCAAAGTGTGTGTGAAAACAAACATTGGAGGTATTTATAGGCTTTTGATGCCATGGTAACCACACATTAATTTCTCTTTAAATCTAATGTCTTTGTGATGTAATTCACTATATAGCTAATGACCTACTGTTCCTTTCTATGTAAACCTTCAAGCACCATGGTGTCTAGTCTATTTATCCATTTATTTCCTTTTATTCTACTATACTGCACATTAATTGCATTTTCTAAAACCATAAACTGTAGGTCATCCATGGTGTACCTGTTCCTTGTAAAGTGCTGAACTATTGGTTAATTTACTTTATTTCTCATATTTGATCAATATATATATATATATATATATATATATATATATATATATATATATATATATATATATATAAAATCAGTTATAAAAATGGCTTTGTTAAATCGAAACACAATAGGGACTAACTTAACAGGCACTTCCAAGTTAGCCAGTGTCCAGGAAGATAAACAGAATGTTAATTATTAAAACACATAAATCAGAATTACTGAACAAGTAATTTATGCATTTCTTTATTTTATTTGTGTTTAATAAATGACTGCACTGTCAACTTGCTGAGCACCCTGCTACAGTTTTGTACTTATAAAAAATGTGAATACAAAAACAGCAAAACCAGGACAATTTAACAATTTTACTGTTTCTGACTGGGACAAAAAATGAAGGCTGAAAACCTGGGATTGCCCCTTTATTCCAGGATCCCTGGTTATGTTGAATATTTAGGGCTCATTGTTTTCAGAGGATGTAAAAAAAAAGGCATCTTTTAATTCAAACCGAACACAAAAACCTGAATGAAGTTGATTTAATTAAATCGTAACTAATTGAGAAAATTTATTTGCACAACAGGTTATACCTTTTTTGCTAGCTTTTTTATTCAGGATAAAATAGAAATAAGGAGAGGCCTTTTTTTTTTACATTACCAATGCAACAGAATCTGAGTCTCATTCAAGTACGGGAGAAAAAAAAAAACAGAGATCTTGTTCCACAATGAGTCGACTCAAAATAACATTAAAAAGGGACATCACGTGATCAAAAATAAAAACTGTAGGAGTAGTATACCCATGGCCGTCACTATCTATGAAGACACAGAGGTCGCGTCCTCGGGTGTTTTTTTTGCATCATAAATGCTGATGCTCTGTTGATTTGCTGTGTAAAAGACTTGGAGGTTGAATAGTCAATACTAAGCAGTCATATAAATACTGCCAGCTGGAGCTTGAAACCTAAGCTTGACCTCGGTAGAATGCCAGCCCTGGTTATGGCCCTGATTATACCTATAGATTAAATAATGAATAAAAAATTCCTTTAGTTTACCCCTAGGTACCTAAGTAGGAATTTATATTAAAAACAAATACTTCCTCAAATACGTTTTTTTTTATTTTTATTAAGACTTTGTTGGGGCATTTTGAATAGAGAACACAATAAGGATTTTGTTAGTGCATGTCTGTAGGTGCAATAGCGCCCCCTATGAATGTTTCTATGTTTCTTCATACTACCTGCACTACGGATGCAGGCACCCCAGCGCAGGGGTGGCCAGTCACAGTCCAGGAGGGCTACTCCACCCCAGATTTAACAAGTAAAATGAGATCATGAACTACTTCAGGGTCTGGGTGGAGGTTTAATTGCTTCAATTAAACAATTTAGAAGAGGGTTGGAACAAAGACCAGGAGTGGAATGGCCCTCCAGGACCGCGATTGGACATTACACAGCTGCACTGCTGTTGACTTGGTTAATGGTGCAGAGTGGCACTCACCTCCTCCTCCTCCAGACCAGTGAGATCCCATTGGTAACACAGACTCATCTGTCGCCGCTTCCAATGCTCTAGAAACATGGTGGCTATGGAAAAACGAGAAACGAACAGCTGAGTGCCCCTTGTCTCCGCCTTGATAAAGTATGTCTTAGCCTCGTAGATGCCTATATAACCCCTGTAGCCTCAACAGAGCGCTCAGAATCACATCTAACCTCCAAGTACATTAAGCATGCCAGAGTGTAACCATTAACATGTCCCCCTGCAACACGCAAGAAATACATCAGTAAGAAATACTACATACAGTAGAACACAAACGGGACAGAATGTTACAAGGGGGGGACGACAGGTTAATGGTTATGCTCTGGTGAACCAGCTGTATTTTGAGAGGTGACATGTTGCAGAGCTGTATTGAGGCCACAACTTTATATATGAAAAAAAGGTCAGTCACCAGGATGTAATGATTGAAACAGTATAAAAACAACCTAATAACTGATGTTTCATACAGTACCTGCATGAAGTTCAAAAAAGTAAAAGTATTCTTGAATGAAAGCCTGGAGTATCCCTACAGTATCCCTGCAGTACCAGTCCATGCAAATAAATGGATTTGCGAACAGACTGCTTTATGGACATGCATACACCAAAAACAGTAAAACAAGTAGATTTTCATTCAAGCTATAGCCATCACATAATATATGTCCACAACAGAAGAGTGGGCTCGCTAGATGAAAGGTGGATTGTTGTGCAGAGCCCACCCTGGGGCACGGACAAGCTCAACAGAGTGTAGATAACCAAGAGTTACCCTCCCCGGACTCATAGAGTGTCAGTAATAATGCATGCCGCTGTCCCCATCTCTGCATTTCACAAAAGCTGATCTATGGAGTGTTTCCTAAAGACGGCGTAAGACTAGCTGCTTTAGTTAGGGCAGAGACAATGGGCCTGTCAGTCAGCCGATACACAGTGCAACTGCTCTAGCAATGGTAAGGCAGCACGACCGAGTATAGCAATTCGCAGTAATTAAACAACTTCAGGATAAAGGGTGTGCGACAGGGACAGCATACCATCACTGGCATCCGGGTATCTGCAGGAGAGAGACACACAGACACGCCGCTTGTGACACACCAACAGCGCAGGTTTGGTTACAAGGAATTGTAGCTTAGGACTGATCGGCTGGCAGGCCTGTACAAGCTCAGAGTGCTGCGAGCAACCAGAATAAAATATCAAATATCTGACCACCATGTCTGGAACCGGGGCCAGTGCTCATTGTTTGTGTCAGCGAGACCATTCAGAATGGAGAGAGTGGCGCAGGCTTTATCGGCAAAAAACTTTTTAGTTGTTTTTGCATGGTGTTTTTTTTAAATGTTTCTTGTATTTGGTTTATTTTGCACTACACTACAGTTTTATTGAAGCCCAGCCTTTACCATTGTGGGTTCCAGCCTGTGGCTCTTCTGTGTGCTGCTTACAAAGACTAATAATAAAACCTGAGCGCCCAGACGACGTTTCAACCGTATTTCTGTGTCCAAAATTAAAAACAAAACAAGGAGAACTCATATGTACAATGCACTCCAGCTACAACCAATTATATAAAAGCACATTTAAAAAAGTATAGTTTTCAATTCAAACTTTAAAAGAATCTAAGGTTTCAACCTGCCTAACGTCAACCGGAATAGAGTTCCACAAACGAGCACAACAGCAAAAAGTTCTGAGACAACTAGGAATACACAGAGTTAGTAGTTCCTGGATCCATGAAGGAACTTCTAAGTTATTACAGCAACTTTAAAATCAATTCAGTAGCTCAGTGGTAACCAGTGTAAGGACCTGAGCACTGGAGTAATGTGTTGAGAAAGACCAGTGTGAGAAAGCAGCCTGGCAGCTGCGTTCTGGACAAGCTGAAGCCTTCCTTTGTCAGCAGATAGCCCATACCCCCTATTCAGGGATGCGTAGCCATCTACTAACTTAGTGAAGGGTGTGGAAACAGGATTCACGGATCAGCGATGTAACAGTTTTTTATTGGTGCACTTAACCAGGGCTAGGTGGAGTACTAGGCTAATTCACTAGCGTTTCATTGCCTTTTTCCTCTAGAGGCCTGGGTTCAAGTCCAGCTCAGCACACATTTGACCATATCCTCTCAGGTCTTACCCCAGAGAGCCATGAATACGGAGAAAAAGACGGTGGCCGGGTTGTCGAAGAGGTGGCTGGCTTTGGCGGTGGAGCAGGCTGTGCTGAGGTTCCAGTAGTCACAGAACTGGTCACACAGGGGGCACATGGTAAAGTTGTGCTCACACATCTCAAGGCTATGAAACAGAGAATCAGTATTAATACTGGGTTAGCAGGACTGGAGTGAGAGAGTCAAACATGGAACAGGCAGCAAGACAAACATGCATGCAAAGTAAATGTTTATTCTTTCTTCACATACTGTAAAGTCTGTACTGTAGCTCAGTTAGAAAAGTCAAGTTCAACTTTGAGGCAAAAAGAAACTTAAAATCCCACTCTCCCACCAATTCTGTAAGTTTGTAGACAGATTATCCTGAGCGGGTTCCTAAAGTTCATTCTCTCTCTTTTGGGAGTTTTTTTGTATTGTCAAATTTCGGTTTTGTTGGACTTCAGAAGAACAAGGAGTCAGTTTAACAAGCTCAGATGTGTGTTATTAAAACTCATAGTAAAACCAGGACTGGATCAAACTGCTATGGGAGTCTAATTGCCATCCCTGCACTGACACAAATGGTGAAGGGATAGTTACGGAACAGAGAATGAGCATTAATACTGGGGGTTAGCAGGACAGAGCTTGGAATGAGAGTCAAAATGTGTAACTGGCAGTGTTATGGATTCTGTCCTCTGTCAGTGAGATGAGATGAGGTTAAAAGCTTTATAACCATGAATGCATAAGAAACCAGCTCTTTTGCATCGTAGTTAAGATGCTGGCTTGCAGTGTGCAGGGTCGCTGGTTGGTGCCCAACCTCTGCTCTGTTACAAATGCACGCAAAGTAAAAGGTTATTATTTCTCAGTTTTCCTGCCCAATTTCTTTGGGTTTCTTTTATATTGTCAAATATCAGCTTTGTTGAACCGGCGGTTCAGAGGAACAGGGGGTCAGACTTTGGATTATGGATCAAACCCACTGACGCTATAGCTCAGGGTCCATTTAGACGACAATAAAATTAAATGACTGCCTGAAAATCTTAATCCCTCCTTTTAATCCTCCTCCTGTCTCAGACATACTGTACAATCTGCTTTCCTGTCATGACCAGGTTCCCAATAATCACTTCCAATCGTTATGTTTTCAAAATGCAATGACTTTATTATGCTCATTAGGCAGCTGTGGCTTAAAGCAAGGATAGACTATACAGCCAAATCGGCTTTTAAAGTGCTCAGTGTGGAAGTGAACTGCCATTGTTAGCACTCCATTGTAAAGGTGACGGAAGGATGGCTTTTCTTGTTTTGAAGTCAACACATTAATGAATGGATATATTTAATACCTGCTGATAAACACTTCTTAAAAGGCACTTACGAGTCTGAGTATGGGTATCAGCACACCCCTATTGGTTACCTTGGTATGTTGGTGTCCAGTGTTGCACATCCATACAGAAACACTATGATTCCCACGACTGACGCCGGAATAAGAAACTCAGTGTAGACCCCCAGCCATGCAAAGTACAGTCCGATATTTTCCCCAAAATACTTCCTGTCAAAGTAACGAGTAAAGAAACTGAGTTAGAAACAAAAAGTCTATTTTAAAAATGACCTAATGGAGACTTCCTTGTTCCTTCCTCACCATGTGACAATGTGACCTTTCAACTCTGCCAGCCCCGCCCACTTTTTAAATAAATGATGAGTAGGTGGGGCTGGAGAGTTGAAAGGTCACATGATTTTAATAGAATGAGGAACATTGTTCTGTTGCAGCTTTTAAGATTCTCCAGACACGCGCTAAGCCGGGTAGAGGAAAAAAAGGACTTAATACCCTCAAAGTATCCCATAGTACAAAAAAGTGTAATAAAGCAAAGAGAAAGCATAGTAAAAGCAAAGGTAAGAGGTAAAGCACAGAGTGGTAAAGCACAGAGAGGTCTGGTAAAGCATAGGGAAGCATTGTAAAAGCACAGAGAGGGATGGTAAAGCATAGGGAAGCATTGTAAAAGCACAGAGAGGTATGGTAAAGCATAGGGAAGCATTGTAAAGCACAGAGAGGTCTGGTAAAGCATAGGTAAGCATTGTAAAAGCACAGAGAGGTCTGGTAAAGCATAGGGAAGCATTGTAAAAGCATAGAGAGGTCTGGTAAAGCATAGGGAAGCATTGTAAAAGCACAGAGAGGTGTGGTAAAGCATAGGGAAGCATTGTAAAGCACAGAGAGGTATGGGGAAGCATTGTAAAAGCACAGAGAGGTCTGGTAAAGCATAGGGAAGCATTGTAAAGCACAGAGAGGTATGGGGAAGCATTGTAAAGCACAGAGAGGGATGGTAAGGCATAGGGAAGCATTGTAAAGCACAGAGAGGGATGGTAAGGCATAGGGAAGCATTATAAAGCACAGAGAGGTCTGGTAAAGCATATTACAAAACATGGTAAACAATGTTAAATGCATTGGGAAAGTAACCATGGGAAAGCATGTAAAAACTGCTAAATTATTGGGTTAAAAGTATATAAGGGTATTGGAGCGACTGTACCATGCAAAATGAAACACTGTAAAAGGGAAATGAAAAAAACATCCCACACAATTAGAAGCATACAGACTGCATTACCTTATGAGGTCAATCGGCTGGTATTTGTAAAAAGCGCCATATCTGGCCCATTCTTCATGCAGCATCTTAAAAAAGGAGATTCAATTACTGAGCAAGAAAGTGCTATGGGGAAACTCTCCGATTACTGTGCATCTTGAGCAGCAACAGATACAAGCAAAAACAATAAAATCCCAGCCATAATCTGTACTGCTTGTGAAAGGGATTGAATGTCCTGTCGACACAAGCTGAGTGGATTCAAAGGCACACTCTGTCAAGTTGGAAAGAAGCAAATAACACGGAGAGAGTCAGACAGGGCGTTCACTGGTGTAGAAGAACTATGCATATGTGGTCAACTTCTCTCATTCCAGATAGCGAGCTAAAGTCAACAATGCCAGCCAAAGGGATCGGGAAACACAAAATAAAAAGAGAAAGTCTCTGCCTACCTTCCGCTCATTCACCTCATCGCCTTCATAATTCCCCTGGGATAGAAAAACAAATGACGTGACTCCATTTGTAACATTAAATGAGGCCCTGCAGCAATATCTGAAATGTAATAAACAAGTGTGACAGAGCTCAAATCTGAGATTGGGGGCGGGGGGCTTTACAGGGACGGGATGGGACCTGGGGTCTTGCTTTGCCAATCAATTTATCATTCTGGCTTATTATTCCACCTGTTGGGCATGTGAGTGTAAAAAGCTGTTGTCAGCCCAGTGAGAGAAAGGCAGAAGGTTTAATGAGAAACACAAAGCTGTGTGGCTTGGAATGTGATTTCAGGTGACTGCTTGGCACACCAGGGGAGCCTTGGGGTTTGATACAGCAAAACTTGCACTTATTATTTGGAGTCTGAGCTTCCCCTCTCCTGCTTCAGCACAGCTGGACTCAGAGTCACTGGAAGGCAAGGCAGACAGGCCCGCTTCGTCCTGCCACGGAGCTGGACTTCAGCTGTCAGTATTGTGCACAATATTCATTAAGTGTTTTCCTCTTGTGCACCATTTTCAAATCAAACTAGTAACTGTCAGCATATATCTATAGCAAAAGACTACCTACACCTTCTAGCACTGCTTCAGGCAACGATGTCAGAACAGGATGAAAGTGATAGTGAAACTACAGTACTAACAGACCACTGAGATGACTGACAGTGACCCCTAGCCATTCAGAGCGGAACAGAGACGGGACAGGCAGCAAGTATAAAAACTACACAAACGAGGGATGATTTCTAAAACAAAATTCCAACTGGAACCTATTGGCAGCAGCTACACTTAAGCTGAGGACCACCTGGTTGCAGGAAACCAAGTTTGAGGCAACTTTTCTGTATCAAACCCCAAGTCTCCCCTGGTGTGCCATGCAGTGGCCCAAAACCTTGCCTGCTGAAACCAAGTTCCAAGCCACAAAGTGGCTTTGTTTTCCCTCAGCTTAAGAAATTATCTCAGTGTAGAAATTCTCTGAGTATAGATCAATGACAAAGCATTATAAATGTTTAACCCTTAGCGGTGCATTTATTCTGCGCGTGTCAGGTCCAATTTATTTTCACACGTGCAGTTTATTTTAGACGCGCTGTTTAAAAGTATTTTTTTTTCACAGTAAAACAGGTTTAAAAGGCACTGCATATCAACAGGACACTCAGTACTGCATCTCCAGCCCCGTCCCACCCCTTGTTCGCTATATTTTTCAAATGCCTCTTAATAATAGTACATACCGAAAAATCATCTCTTGATCACTATCAGTATCAGTATTATCTATCAGTATTCATGAGTTACGCCCTTTTCCGGCTACTCTCGGCTCCAATCAGTCTCACTCGGCCATTGAATGGTTTTCTCGGCTTTTTCCGGAGAAAAAAAACGACTAGAGATCTGATTTTTGCGTCTTTTTGATGATGTTGGACAGGGTCCGACATTGGACCGGAAAGGGAAAATTGCGATGTCAGACCAGGTCCAACATAGGACCGCAAAGGGCTAAACCACAACAGGTTCTGTAGAAACAGATTTAGTAGTATCAGGTTTTTGTCTTTTATTATTAATTTGTTTATTCTATTTATTTAGATTTAATGAGTAACTTATAATATGTTTGTAAGTGTTCGGTGGCTACCTCTAAATCGAGCTGAGGGTGTATTTTCTGTAGTCACTTCTCGCGGGGCTGACACAGCAAAGTGTGTGCAAGAAGTACACTCTCAACTTGACTAGAGGCAGCCACCAAACACTTGGAAACATACATTATTTCCAATGATTTAATGAAAACGTGTAATGTCGTCACAAAAGGGTCTAGACAAAGGAAAAAGCCCATAGAGCCACATTGACCCTGAGCCTGTGAGCAGTGTTATTTGCATTGGCCAGGAGCCTTGCTTTCTGGCTTCAAGTGGTGTGCTTGGTCCATTGGTTGATGCTCTGGAATTTTGTCTGTGGTAGTTACACCTTAAATGCCAATTGACAACTATGACCAATCAGCTGGCTCAGACTTGTGACAGACATAAAAGGGATTCCTGAAACACCAATCACGGGAAAGTGATACAGCACAAGCACAAGCTATATTGTGTGTTGGCCTGGTCTCAGAAAAAACAGTGTAACTTGAAGAGTAAGTAGCGGGGTTCCGAAAAATAGTGTTACACCTCCTCCACGTGTTGCTACAACTGTTTAAATAATGTACCTGTCATTTTTCTTTTCATTAACATCCTGACAATTTTTTACACTTATAAAACTTTAAAATGTCTGTTTCAAAGCTCTTTTCAAAATGGTCGCTCTGCTGCACGGATATTGTAAATATTATTGCCCACATTGTCAAACAGGTAACAGCAATAAGGATCCATGATGTGGTGCGGAACGGAAAAGCCAAAGCACTTGCTATGTTTTTTGTTTTTTTTTCATACTTTTATTTATTTTTTAAATCGCTCTTCCTGCAGTGATTTAGAGGACAGATCTCAAATCCCAGTGCACTAGAGCGGCCATTTTGAAAACAGCTTTGAAACAGACTTTTTAAAGTTATAAGTGTAAAAAATTGTCAGGATGTTATCAATGAAAATGACAGGTACATTATTTAAACAGTTGTAGCAACACGTGGGGAGGTAGAACCCTACATTTTTCCGGAACCCTGCTACTTACTCTTTAAAAGACAGAGGTCAGACTTATTTCTAGAAGCTTCTTTGTCTGGGCAATCCTTTCTTGAGTTTTCATTGCTGTGTGTACTCACTTCATGAAGGGGGTAGGCTGAATCGTAGGTGCCGTTCGCTATTAAAGCTGCAATACCTAAAGAGAGAAACAAACGGCAAGTACATTGTAACTATGCATAATAACATTGTAATTATGTGTAAGTAAAATAAAATGTCCTACCCAGAGTCATTCTGTTTCACCATAATTATAACTAGTTTAGTGAAAGCAAACAGGTTTCCCTGGATAATTTGTCAGATTTCCTGGAATTACACGTTTCCCAGGACACTCACCCGTACTGCCATACTGTCCTTTGGTGCTGCCTGTGACCTTCAAGATTTCATAGACCTGTTGAAGCAGAGAACAATGAACCAGCTGACTCATGGTGCAGCCAACACCCACACTCATTACTCCCTGCATCAGCATAGTGACCAATTAAACACAACAGTACTGCAAATAGGGCTCACATTGCGAGAGGTGGGAGTTTCACCAAAGAGACAGCCAAAAATGAAATGTACTATGGATGTGGATTCCCCTTTCTTGAAACTACCATGGGGTATATTTTCAGAAATGGTCTATGTCTATAATTGCCACGGTCTTATTTTAACCCGCCCCCTCCCCACCGATTTAGATTTTTTCTTACTTCCTATTTCTTACCCGATCACCAGTCTCCAGCATGTTGTTTAGCATTAGATGAGACGGATATTAAAAGATGAAATCACTGTTGCGCATTTTGCATTGAAAAACAGCATCAGACACCAGTGTGCAGTATATTAGACTAGCTTACTGGTCTGTTACTTTTAGTGTTCTTTTTTTGTTTTGCTACGAGAGCAATCTGCAGTTTTGAGTTATCTTTCCTAGACCTGCATACAGATCTGCAGTGTTTGAAAGAGCTCTGAAAAAATTAAAAACTATTTCTTATTGCATGTTACATTTCAGTGCATGTTTTTAAGCAGGTATCCACAAGAGCAGTTCCCTAATCACCAGGGACTGACAGCACCTGCTTGTCTACTCCTGTGTGTTGCTAAGAAACAGAGTCAGTGTGCCGAAATCCAGCTGCTTCAAAAGACACAGAGAGAAGCACTGAGCTGGCAACGCACTTACTATTCGACTCCGTGTGGCACTGTTGAAGAACGTCTCCTTGTCTTTGATGTTGTATCTGAAAAGCAACACAAGAGGCACAGAGTCAGGCAGGCGCAGTAAGCTGAACATGTTTGAAAATTAACAAGATGATATTCCAAAAGCCCCATCTTGTGCATTCTACCCCTGTGTTGTGCTACAGTTTTATTTTCTCTGTCCCTGCTTTTTGATTTGCAGTTCTGTTTAAAATGTGACAGTACTCACGGCTCTTCTCAACAGACGAATCTGTTGGAGAGAAAAGTTTCTGTAAAGCCTGAACTGTACCGTAGCTCAATGAGAAAAAGGAGAAAAGTTCAACTGAGCAAAAAAGAAATTCAAAATCCCACCAATTAAGTTTTGCAGCCAGATTATACTTTTCAGGTTCCTTAAGATAGAAGGGCTGATATAAAACTTTAATAAAAAGGGCAATGTTTTACTCCATTCAGCGGTACAAACAGCATCCGGACTCTTCAAAACAAAAACACAGTGTGTCCGAATACAGCCCCGCCCAATCCCAATCAGATGTGTCACAAAACATTCTACATGATGTAATGCTGTAAAGAATCTAAACATATGTCACAAAACATTCTACATGATGTAATACTGTGAAGAATCTAAACAGATGTGTCAGAAAACATGTGATGTGTCAGAAAACAATTCTCACAGAGAATTGAGAGTGTCTGGAACCAACTCCCCAATAATGTTGTTGAAGCTGACACCCTAGGATCCTTCAAGATGCTGCTTGATGAGATTCTGGGATCAGTAAGCTACTAAACAACCAAATGAGCAAGATGGGCTGAATGGCCTCCTCTGTAAACCTTCTTATGTTCTTATGTAATACTGTAAAGAATCTAAACAGATGTGTCACAAAACATTCTACATGATAATACTGTAAACGAACCTAAACAGATGTGTCAGAAAACATTCTACATGATGTAATACTGTAAAGAATCTAAACAGATTCATTTACACACAGATTATTAACACTACAGAATTGTATTTATTTATTATTTAAAAAAACCTGTATCACAATATGATGCTTAGTTGTACACCATCCACTAATCCACTACATTTTATACAGCCTTTATATAGTTTTAACTGACAACACAAAAGAAACAAACTAAACTGGTAGATCACTAACGCCTAAAAAGACACTTTGATTGATTTTGGCAAAGTTATACGTATCTCTAACAGGAAACTACAACTGAAGAGAAACTCCTGAACTTGGGAGAAAGCAATTTAATGCAGATTTATATAATATTATTAATACAGTATTTATGTAGTTGCAATAAGAACCACTCAAAATGATTGCAATTTGCAAAAGAAAATATTCTGGCCTACCAAAAAAAAAAAAGACACCCTGTTAAAATGGATACAGCCCTGTTTGAATGTCATAGTGTTTCATTTGATCGAAATCCTGTTCTTTGGGATCAGTAAAGAAATTTGCTTCTATAAAAACGTGTGTGTGTCTATTGTTGCAAGAAATCAATGCAGCTCATGGCACCTCATGATATTACCCTTATCCGAAACTAGTCCTCACCACAACGTAAGGGTGACATTCACCCCAACCCCGACCTCCAAGGATGAACGTGGCAGCACATGTGAATACTTACAGGTGGATCTTTTCTCTGGAGAAATCATACGAGATGTGCTTGGTCTTGGTGTCATTTTCCACGTGTTGCACCTTGGGTTCAAAAGGCTTTGTGATCTTGTGCCAAACTTTATTAAGTGCGGTTATAATCCCACTTTCTTGTTTTACTTCATAGACCTGCAAAACAAGACAGGATGTGTGGCCATTGCGATTGCCAAGACAGGAGAATGTGAACTAGGGAAGGACAGGTAGTTGCAGGTAGTTAAACACACCTTGGGAATGGCGGTCGTTCGCAAGTCTGAAATGTCAGTAACTCTGAAAATGAGCACACCTGCTATCTACACCCTCAATCTGGTGAATGATACAAGGATACAGCACAGTGATGCAACATTCATAGTGTTATGGGTTGAAATGCTTTAAAAGGGTACTATAAATGGAAAAAAGGCTAAATTTAAGTTACCATTGAAATCTTAACTGTAGCAAAAACACAGATTTAAACGTCCAAGAAAACATGGGTTACCGTGGGGCTTGTTTTGATTTTATTTTAACCAAAATGCACTTGTGCAGCTTGCTCAGTCACTAAATTACTGGACCAACCAGTCACTTGTTGGTCCAGTAATTTTGCCGCCTTCATCTTGCCGCTTATAGGAGCGCCTATCTGGTTGCATTGCACGCATGGGTCAGTGATTGCATACTTCTGGCTGAAAGTCGGTGTTTGACTGACCGGTCAGTGTGTAGCTCTGCTGTTTGAAACCTTGGGGCTCTACTGTACTTACATTTTTCGTGGGCACCTTTATTTTGAGGAATTCTGCTTCTCTACTCAGAGTGTGCCATGGAGCATGTATTCGGATGAAGCCAGTTCCTTGGTTTTTGTTCTGTCAATAAAGAACACCAATAATTAGGGTTTACTTAAAAGTAGGTATTTCAACATATTCCACGATTACAAATATTTATTAAAGCAGAAAAAATTGCGTTGTCAGTCAAATATGATCATTTTCTCTACAGTGATTATACAAGAAATGTTTCTAAATGTTTACCTGAAAAACAGTAAATGCTAAAAATTGTAGAATATTTCATTTTTATGTCCATCAGTGAATTATCAAACAAAATAAAAACAAATAAATAAAAACAACAACAACAGACTTATGAAATGTCTCCTTGTACTGGACAGAGTGATCTTCAGCAGAAATATTTTAGAGCTTTGATGCAGCTGATGTCTTTTTCGTTGAAGACATTTTTTTTTTTTAAATCGTGCCGATTTATGCAGTGTGTGTACAATTATTTGATGGAAGCAAACTAAACCGGCTGCCAGGTTCCTGAATGCAGTGTAACAGGGAGTGCGTCAATAAGGCAAACGTTTGTGGTATTTATTTTTAAGTGATAAACACATATATTTACACTATTCTTTCAGAAATGGTAATGTTCATGGGGAACTACATATTACACGGCAATGGGTACATTTCACAGAAATCATGAAATCCTGTGAAAAATAAAAATATAGCCTTAGCAATAATTAAAAATAAGAAAGGAGTGCTTTTGGGAACATGAAAAAGTTAGCAGGAGTTATGCAGCTGAAGTATAAAGGTTTCTGAAACACAGCGAACAGATTAAAAAAAAGTAGCAGTGAAATGGTTCTCATTGACAACACCTGAAACGGAACTCAATTGAAAAAGCATAGAATACAGCTATGAATATACGGATTGCTAAGACACCTCAGTGTGTGGTTTCTAGAATTGACTTTAAAACCATGTGGCAGTGGCACAGTCTTTTTTTTTACTGGACAACATCTGCAGTGCTTCTGTGCGATGCTACTAAGAGAGAGTCATAGAATACAGCTGTGTACTGAATGCAAGACACTGTCACAAAGTGTCTGTATCGTTCTGATGACCAGAGGTTAAAAGACCTCTCATACAAAGAGAGCTGTAACTAGGCTTGCCACCTGGATCCAGAATCTCAGGAGTCTAATAAAAGCAGCAATCACAAAGCAGCTGTTTCTTCACTCGTTTCACTTGGAATGGTAAATCATCCAGATTAGCACCTCTGACCCTCACCTGATTGTCATTGCCTGATCTCAGTCTGATTAATCGAATGCTTGGTTAATGTAGCACTAATGAAATTGACTTTATTTAAATTATTTGTATATATAAATATAAAAAACTTGTGAATGGATTCATATTTTTTCACTAAACCAACAAAAGGTACGATTCTGGGCCAGTTCCTTTGTACCCTGAAATTCCAAACCGTTTGAGCGCTGGAGAGTGGCAAAAAAACAACATTTGTTTTTTTGTTTTTTTACTATCCAGATCTTAGAATCCGCACTTCTCAACGGAACGAAATGGCTCATACCATGAGATCTCACCCACGATTTTCACCCACATTTTTGTGCAAATCGATTGAACAGGGTCAAAGTTATTAAATGTAAAAGAATTGAGGTTTAACATTAAAATGTCACTATATTATTCAATTATATACTGTAGCAAATGTACCGGTTTCAAACTTACATAAGAAAGGAACTATTAATTGTTATTCCAATATTTTCAATAAAGAGTATTGGGGGTATGGAAACCAGTTCAAGCCAAGATGACAGCCAGCCTAATTTGTGGCGAATCCCTCATTGATCCCCAGTTTGAAGGGATCCAGTTTCTCAGCTCAGGAACCGGCTGCCAGTTAAACTTCACAGGTCAGGCTCCAGTGCATCCTTTAGTTAAATACGTCTCTTACTGCTGGAGACGAGCATGCATCTCTTCAACCAAACTTTACATGAAAAATTAATCATTTAAACCGCAGGGCAGCTCAAGCTGTAACCCTACCCAGCACATTGTCCCATTAGCACCAGACTGTGGGCTGGAAAACTATGCAATGTTGTAGTCAAGAGTTAATGTTCTGCCGCAGCTGATTCCACCATAGAGACTACAGCCGATACAGTACTTACAATAGTGCCAAAGGATTGCTTATCTTTGATCAGTGCGCTAAATAATTATTTTAAGGGAATTTAAATATTGTATTGGGGAATCAAAGCGTTGACCACAGACCTATTCAGATTACATTATTTAGCTGTTCAGTGCAGGTAGGCAGTTATCCGAAGTTTTAATCTATACACCACTGTATTAAAAGGAACTTTAGGTTTTCTTTTACCAATATTTACAGAATAAAATCCCACGTTTTACAAAAGCTTTTTAAAACACGGAATTTGGCTCGCTTGGTGTTCCAGAACACCGTGCTAAGTTTACATGAAAAGCATTACATCACCTTTGTGTATCCCATGTTGTGCTCAGCACATAGAAAAGTGAGCTTGATCATCACTGTGGGTAGGAAAACACTAAGAAATGCATAATAGGCTTCAGTTTCTTATTTTATATTACAGAGTCATAAAATCACAAAAGCATCAGAAGGGCTATATTTGTAGAATTAACAGTTACATGTAGGCAAAACTTTTGCGGTTAACAATTTAAGTAAATATCATAACAATATAGTTAGAGAATTTAAATAACAGACAGATACCAGTTAGAAATGCTCAAAAAAATTACAATAAACAAAAGTAGCCTGTCCTCAAATAAAGACAACGGCACTTAATGGGCTGGCAACTAAGATTCTCCAGTCATGCTCAAAGGATTCAGAGCCAATATTGGAACAAGAGAACCCAGAGCGACTCGGAATGATTGCAAAAAACATAGAATGACGTTTGAAGTTGCTTGGTCTTTGCAGTCAGCCAGATCTGAAACTGAAAATGTTTGTGTGGGCACAGAACTCCTTCAGCAGCAAGCACAGAAACCAGAAAAACAAAAATCACTGGACATCATCACGCATGAGTAGCCTCTCCCAGGCAATTAAGCCTTAAGACACACTAACGAGCATAAAAGCAAATCTGTTTAAATGCCATGTTCCAATTATATGGTGTTTACTTATGATACTCCCTTATATGACTTCCAGTTGCCATTCCATGCCAAGTGGAACTGAGAGCATGTACCCAGAGGGAGGCGATTGCTGGCCACACAAGCACCCAGTACAGAGATTGAAGTGAAACCCCATTGCATAGCAGTTCGATCCATTCCTGGTTTTAGTACGAGTTTAATAAAACAGACCTGACCGTGTTACCTACACACTGGGGCTAATCAAGTTTGCAGTAAAACCTGGAATGAGTGAAACTGCTATGCAATAGAAGTCTTATTTCCATCCCTGCAGTATAATTATTGTGCAGGGTTGATTGCCCTTAACGTCACAGGAGTGTAAATAGTAGTCACACAGATTCATTAAATCTCAGAGAAACCTGTTAAAAAATGTGTAAATCATGCAACAAGAAACTCTCTATCATTTGCAATCTGCATAGTTGCAAGGCTTTGGTCTGAAACAAATGATTTTTGTAATCGTTTAAACCTTTTGTATGCATCCAAAAAAAATTCTCATGTTTGTACACTGCAGTTATACCTCCTTTCAAATATATATAGACACACACAATGCCTCGCTACTTTATTAGTACCTGTACCTAATATAGGGTGTAGTCACCGTTTTCCCTGATCACAGTCTTCACACAGTAAGGCACAGACTCCAATTTAAGGTGCTGGAGGGTTTCTCGAGGGATAACAACCCTTTCATTCATTACAAGTTCAAGCAATTGTTGCAAAGGGGTAGGTAGAGGATCGTGAGGACAAATGCGTTGTGCAAGTTCATCCCAGACATACTCAATTGGCTTGAGATCAGGGGACTGAAGTATCTGTCATGCTCCTCAAACCATTCCAGGGATGGAAATAAGACTCCCATTGCACTGCACTTTAATCCATTCTTGGTTCTACTAAGAGTTTCATAAGACTCACCTGAGCTTGTTACCTGTACACTGTGGCTAATCAAGCTGGTAGTAGTCTTATTTCCATACCTGCTTTCGCACACAGTTGGGTTACTTGACATCTGGGTTACTTGATGCTATGAGTATGCTTCAGTAAACCACACCAGGATATACCAGGAGAACATGCCCCACACCAGGGCCATGCTAAATCCAATCAGGCAGACAGGTCCTAATAAAGTGACCAGACAGTGCAACAGGGAGATGCAGCTTTTATGTATTACAGACTATATGTCCGTAATCAGTAAAATGCAGCACTGCCCATCTGCACAAACATGTCTGCTACAGGAGGTGTTTCACATTTGCCGGCCAATGTGTCTGACAATTTGTGAAATATGTCAATACAAGTTTTGATACAGACACATAACATTATTGCTCGGTAAAGTAGGATATGGATAATGTTAAAATGACATTATCCATATCCTACAATTCATTTTATGTTCAAATATAATAATTAAACTGCTTCAACAAGTCACCAAGATTTTGTTTCTCGTGCTAGTGTTACAATAGTGTGGTAATTGAGTTTTATCATCATCATCATCATGCGAGGCACAAGATCTTAGTATTACCTCCTGGTCACTTTCGATCTCGAGCCCAGCCTCCACCAACTTGCGCTGGAACGCCTCCCTACGAGATCTCCTATCGTCTTCCAGCACATCCTGTGGAGCCACTTCCATTACGAGCCCTTGTTCGTGTTGTGAAGACTGTTCGGTTTGCACCTGGTCCTTCCCTTCTGGGTTCACAGAGCTGCCGTTCGAAATCACCGCTAGGCCCTGGGAAACCAAGGCACTCTTTAGAGAGACGTGTGTCCTGTAGTTGTATGCCAACACATAATCCACTTTTCTCTTCCCGTCTCGAAAGTACAACCCATTCCTGGTGTTTGGCTGTTCCCCATCAATGAAATTATTAAGAACCTAAAAATAACATAGAAAAGTGTTAACATTCGTGAAAAATAAATACAAAAAAGACACGTCTCACTTTTTTTGTCAGGTAACATACAACCTAAAAATGTAGCTATAAAATGACAAAACTTTTCTTCTAATGCTAATTTTTGATTACAATAAAAAACACCTAAAAATACCCTTACTGTACTTATTTACAAAACTCTGCATACTTATTTTTAATGCGTTTTTAATCAAGTTTACGATATGAGTTGCAAAAAACCACATGTAGGCCTATCCATTACTGCCAGAATTCAACAAAACTATTACCACTAGGTTTTTGCAGACACTTTGCGGCAGCCAGTAGCTATACATAACATTATGTAACTACCCATTTTAACTTTCATTAAAAGCAAAAGGTCAATAAAATACATGCCTACATATTTTTTTTTTCTTTCTCCAGGTCTGATGTTAAACTACTGACTGCGGTGTTTCGTAGTTTTTACTGTCAGTCGACTGATCTAGGCACTCCATTAAAAAAACAAAAACCTTCTTTCTATACAAAGGTCGTATATTACCCATCGCGTACTTTAAATGTATATTTATCATTGATACTATTACATAAGACACTAGTTATTGTATTGACTTAAAAAGAAATACGACAGCATTCCAAAAAATGTAAATAATAATAATAATAATAATAATAATAATAATAATAATAATAATAATAATAATAAACACTTTACTTTTGTCCTTTAGTAAATAACTTACAGGTGGTTTTATTGGCTCCAGCATTCTCTCCTTAACGCAAAAATTGGTCCACTGCGTGAATTGGATATGCGTGAGAAGAAAAAATACGGTGAAAGCTTATTCTCCCAGTTGAGCTGCGTGCAATCAGAACTGGTTTGGGCGTTGTTCCTGGGTACCACGAGAGACCTCTTATTCTGATCAAGTTGTTCGAGGTTTTTCCACGTGAGAGGGGCGAGTCTTCACTTGAGCACGAAGACGAGACAGGGGATGTGATTAACATGAGTTAATCACACCCCTAAAGGCGGTGTGGTTATCTCTTGTAATCCGCACCACCTGGAATTCGTCTCAATGCTTTATGCAACTTTAAAAAAAAAAAAATATTATATATATATTATTGTAGTAATATTATTTTATTGTTCGGTTTATTTTCTCAATGGCCGTCTGTGCCCGAATGCCGTTGAGAAAGTAGTTATTTATAATGAGACCGTGATAATGTTTACCTTTCGTTGCTATGGCTGGAGAAACTGGCATTTGAAGCAGGTGCGGAGAAGGGACATTTATCATTTCGTTTCAGTGTTCCTTGCGTATCATACAGCGCCACCACTACACTCAGTTGAGACGTCGTCATACTAAAACAATAAATACAACCGGACTAAAATCTAGCACAGTAGTAGCATGCATTCTTTCTATACAAAAAAAGTTACTGTCCCTAAGAAGATGCACGAACCAGCAACCCAGCGCACCGCAAGCGAGCGTCTTAACCACAATACAAAAAGATGTCGGGTTTGTCTGCATTCCTTGTTATAGAACTTTTAACATCATCTCACCTACAGATGACACGACAGGATCTGTAACGACGGTGTATCACACACTACTGCCCGTTACACGAGCACAGATGATGAGGGATTGATAATTTTGAAGGACGTCCCATTCTTTTTCATTCAAAATAATGTTTACAGTACACGTGAATCCTCCACAATATTATCTGTATTGTAAAGCAGTAGTTTGAATGGGGCTCTGACTCGCAATCACTCAACACGCTCTTCCAGGCTGAAAGCGCTCCCTGCCCTGCGCAAGTCTCTCCTGCGCCACGGTGTTAATTCTACCTGACTGAAGGTAGATGTTATTCATTTGTAAACATTTCAGAAAAAGACTGGTATGCAGCGCAAGCATGTTAACACTTACAAATACATTCGACGTCGGTAGGGAAGCAGCGTTTTAAATTTAGTTTATTTGTAATAAATTCTAAGAATTATACTTGGTGCGGAGTGATGCGTTAAATTAAATGAGAGTGGTGAAGCGGCAGCCGGTGGTCCCTCAGAGATTAATTTACCCCTTCAGAATATCAAAGTGCTCACTCGAACCACGCAGCTGCATGAACAGTAGTTTAGCAACGCTGGCTGAATATGCCTGCAATAAAACATACTGAGTAGTATGGCATTAGAGGTGGTTTTGATACTGTAACTACTGCTCTGTGGTGGTCCAAAGAATATTCTGACGGATCTAAAGCACTCTCGGTTGTGTTGAAGTTTACCTGTAGGAGGTTTTGTGGTAGCGGTACTGTACTGAACTGTTCACTGTGTATTGAAGAGGACTCGCTCTCTGCCACGGCCTCCGCTTCTCGATACTCCACTTGTGCGGCATCTATTGGGGTGTCTAAGAAACAATATGGATATAGACAGGAATGAATTACACAATGTACGGAATTACACAATGTGTGTGTGTGTGTGTGTGTGTGTGTCTGTTTATTTGCGTCAAGTCATTGTTTGTGGTCATTAAAGCACATAATTGTTGGTTTTGTTTTTATTGTAAAACCACGTTTTTGTACAGTAGTTCAAACAACATTACTCACCCAAAATACATTTTATTCATATAGTGTCTACACTGGAGAATAAATTACATGACCCAAAACCTTATCTGGAGCGCTGTACACAGACACACATACACATACACAAAGTACATAGTTTAAAAAAACAAAATAAAACAAAAATATATTTCTCTTCCCAATCACTCACTTTCAATCACTTTAAATAATGTAATCAATTTGTCAGGAGTGACTTTAAATCGCCCGCATAGTATGTGCTTCTATAATTATATATATACCCTATATAATCGGCGGTTTGAAATTTAAGTCAGCTACTCGCAACTGGAGACCTTCACGGTTTCAGCACCACAGTTCGGTGGACAGCTCCGTCCATTTCCCTCGGTGATGCACGCTTCCAGTCTTAACAATTCTGAGAAGACCTCCATAAACTTCAATTTACGCCTGGAATTGAAAACTCGCGAGGTGTGCTTTTAAACTTATTTGAGTTGTTCTGAGCTCTCCCGAGCGATTTGTTTTTCATAATTTGGTAAATTCTGCATACTTTTTTTTTTCCATTTTCCATTGTCCGTCATCCCCACCCTAAGATTATACCCATACTCATAATTCGTCACCGTGCTAAATTAAAACTTTAAATAAAAGAAGAAGAAGAAGAAGAAGAAGAAGAAGAAGAAGAAGAAGAAGAAGAAGAAGAATACAAAATATTGATGTTAAAAAGCTTCAAGTGAAAAACTTTAAGAGCCTATACCGGCACCATAATTGTTTCGTGTTCGTGCTTTACATGTAGTTTGTTTTCCTGTGTAAACTAAGCATGGTGGTAAATGTTTTAATGGCCCTAAAATGAATACTAACTATAACACAGCGACTACCTACGACCAATACTACTATTACTAATATACATGTTATTTAATTAAATAATTGCAACACATTTTTCCATCGTTAATTGACAGCGCTTTACTAAAGATGCGTCCAATTTATACACTTTAAAAACAGATACCTCGCATTATGTTGTTAAATCGACAATTACATTTCACAAGCCATTTTTTAAACGTTTTTTTAAATGTTATTTTATATGCATAACTGCGTGGTTTCGATTTCAAGCGGTAACCGAATATACTGAGGTACATATTAACCCGAGTATCATCTGAGGATTAGTATCAACCCAGCTGTGACATTAGGACAATAGTACTAATCAGCACGTTGATTTTTAAAGTTTGTATTTGTTTTGACTTCCACCACAAATCTGGAAAGCACCACAAAACTAGGTAGCACTCCCTAAGCCTGTTTACATTTGCGATTAGCCATGTGGCAATAGAATATGCTGTCAAGTCTCAATTCTAACTTAAAACCTACTAGTGGAGTCCAACACAACACCAGCACACTCGTGTACTAATACATACAGCCTAGAGCCGATGCCGAAATTAGTATATTCTAAAGCGAACCATGCGAAACCTATACCCGAAATGACCATTTCCCATACAACCACCAGCAAGCGCCAAAAATTAAAATATCACTTCGTATGTTTGAGTCATGATTACCGCAGCATATCTGTTTTACCCGTCCCGTTGGTTGAGGGTTTGTTTAGAATGACCCACTTACTACAGGCTCTGGAATTGTCTTCCATGTTGTGCAGAAGGTTTGGGTTCTGAGCCGAGGAGAGGCTGAGTCGTTACTGTGTACAATCTGCTCCTCGTTGTGCAGTGGCTTAATTTGCGAACGGCTCTGGTTGCTAATTCCATCATTGCTTGGACAGGCTTTTGGCAAGCCAGGAACTTCAGTTAATATACCCGACCTTCTGTTTCATTCATCAAAACACACACACCACACACACCACCACACAGAGCCCCTTTTCACTCAAATATATACGCAATTGTAGCTTTTCTCATTCGAAATTGGAACGCTTCCCTTGGCATAATAATACTAATACTAATACTAATAATAATAATAATAATAATAATAATAATAATAATAACGATTTGAGTCCAGACTGACAGGATATGCAACATTTAAGCGTTAAACAATATATACGTATCTCCCCAATATCGGATTTAAAAAATTTAAAAAAAACCCATGGCGCGTAATCGCAGGTGCTTTTCCTTTTCTGACCCCATCTGAACTGAAAGCAACGTGTTTATCCTCTTACCTCTGATCTCAGGTTACCTTCAATGTATGCGAATGCATCGCTCCTGTTCAAATATTTAAACAGTTATCTTGTAATCAGTATAGCGCAATTAGGACCAGCAATGTGCATTATTATTATTATTATTATTATTATTATTATTATTATTATTATTATTATTATTATTATTATTATCCCTTTTGTGTTTTACAATTCTGCACACCATTTCAAAAAGCCTTGCGGTGTGGGTTGATATATAAAAATAAGAATCTCGTGTTAAGTATAGCTTGTTCTTAAACTGCGCCGAAGTCAACAGGGTTTATTAAGTAGACACAGCGCGGTGGTAGCCTGACTGGGATCGCCTGACAGTCTCTTGTATGTCACTCTCTCGTGGCTCTCCTCAAACGATATACAGGTGGATCTCTTGTTCGTTTGCAGGTGGAAAATGACTAGCACATCGTGACGTGGGAAACGCTTATCTCGACAACTTGTGATATGGTTGGAGAGGTTCCATACTGTTACAAAATACATTTAAACAATTTGTATTGACTTTAAGTTTAGAGAAAGTAAAACGGGTAGTAACATTAAGAATGTGTTTCACGCAGCTGCCTTAGTGCCAGTAAAAATCCTACTGGTAGTAACACCCGTCTTTTAATATATAGACTAGGCAGGAGTCGCTGGTCCTGGATAGCTGCAGGCTCCTCTGGTTTTCGTCTCAAACGAGGCTCTCGGTTATTTATTTGAACCAATTATTGGTTTAATTAACCAAGATTAATGTTTTGAAAATCTGCGCCTCCCCCTCAAAATGGGCTTCCCGGTAACACAGATTAACAAACTAATCTGACAAACAGCTCTGCCGCTCAGAATGGGCTTCCCTGCGTTTTGGCTGAAATGTACAGGTTTTAACCCATTAAATCCTAGGGAGCTCATTTGGAAAGGCAGAAGTGACCGCTCAGAACGGGATTCTCTGTAAATACAATAAATATGTTTCACAAAACGTATATAACAAACAATAGCTAGCTAACTTAGTAAGGCTACTCAAATGAACTTAACATTAATTCCAATAGCTCAAAATGTATATTCTAAACAACATTTGCATTCAATGGTCAACTGGGTAAGAGACAGCAAATCTAAACAAAATATAAATCAATATATAATACGACGAATAAAACCAAATGTACATAATAAAGTATAAGTCAATGCATTTACGCAAAATGATGCTTCAGCCGAAAATGGTCGTTCAACTTTCTGTAGGGGTATCACAAAAACAAAACAAATAATCACGAACGCGTAGTTTGTGTAAGTACCACATATTTCTAGGTAGACAGACAACTAATTACATGGGCAATATGCTCACGTTTCCTGCATATTGTATGAAATTGAAAGATTTGCATACCTATCAATCAAGCCGGTGTTTTCCAGGTTTATATTTAAATTCAAACCTTCTTTGCATGTCTTTAAGAGGCCACGGTTGCATAATCCATTTAGACAGATAATCCTAAAATAGCGAGCGCTATTATTAGGGCAATAACATAAGTCCTATATCGTTCTTATAATACGACAGGTTAAATGTATTTATAAACAGACTGGCCCGCATTTCACTGTCAACATGCATGCCCCGTTTCTGTCTCAGCGCCAAACCGAGTACTCAAAAGCCGTGCACAGGTATTTTCGCTTTAATTAAGGGTAGGCCTGAAGGTACCTGGACGCCACTAAAATATTGATTTAGTTAAACAATAATTATTCCCATGTGATTTGTATAATGAATTTACAGCAACACACATAATAGTAATGCATTTATCTAACTTCTATAAGTATTTCCACAAAGTGTGTTTCTCTTCGGAATACTTCATTTTATTTATGTGTCTGTGGCCCCTATTCATCCAAGTGTCGGTTCCAGAAATCGTCATTATGAATGGATTTAGAATGCTTTAAGAACTGTTTCTGATTTAGCAAATGCGTGTTTCGTGTTTCCGACAACTGTCTGACGTCACTTCATAACAAAAAGCGACTGTTTTCCACAATCCGAGAGTTTGGTAAAACCACTAATTTTTCTAATTTGCACATTGACTATAAAAGTCGTAAAATGCACGGGATTCATGAAATGCTTTTGGAGTAAAGAAGGAGGGTCAATTTGGAGAGAGTCAACCAACCATGTTACGGTTTGTTCACCAAGTGACAGGATCTTTGGTGAGAAGGGCAGACAACGATATCTGCTTCCCTCATGTGTGATTTTTATTTTTATTTTATTTTCATTGTCTCATCAAAACTCAACATCCAGCTCTTCACCTAGTATTTTCTGTTGTTTTATCACTTTTGCTTTACAGATCCGTCACGGCTGCCAGCTAAAGCTAAAGAATGGTTAAGCATCCCTGTGAGAGGAGCTTTTGTGAGGCTGCAAACAAGCGCTGCCTCCTCCGGCCCTACAGGTAGCGCACAGTACACTCATGTTTTAATAGCTCATACAAAGATGTCTGGTGTTTTAATCTCAGGGCATATTAATGATGCATTTCATTTTCACATTTTAGTTTGTGTTTAAAAAACATTCAATCTGATCTAACATTCCCTTTCAATTATGCAACTGGGCCTTTTTGTTCCTATGAATTGAAATTGCTATTTTTATCACATCCCATTAATGTAGTGGAGAATAAAATGGGGAATGGGGTTCAGGGGCTGTTGCTGTAAATATGGGTGAGTCATTGACCGCCAGGTTTTCTTCAGGATTAGTTCACTGCACAGTCACTATATGAGAAGGAAAAAGAAAACAAAGTTTATATTTTCTCAGTTCATTTAAGCAAATGTGTCTCAAAGCTATTTTTTCAGTAGTCAGACCCCTTCTCAAAGACAACCAAAACAGGATAACTACTCACTACAGTTTTGTAATTTCTTAATTGCATCTTGTATTCTGACTCCCACCTACCCTCAACTCCAATGTCTGTCCCACCAAGCCCCTCCAGCACACATATCCCAGGTGGGCAGGATCTGTTCTTCAGTGGGTCAGTGGAGAGCAGGGCTGGGTTCCACCCCCTCTACCCTGAAACCCCTATCCTGTCTCAGTTTTTAATGTCTTATTTTTACCTTTGCTCGTAGGTCATAGTGCCGCTTTTGTACCTCACATCATTTTCTGATGGTGATGGACCCGAGTGTGTTTATTTTTTTGTGTAATTTGGTTCCACACTTGGTTTCTAAAAGAAACATTTTGCATTTGTGGGCCAAATAAATCCAGCTTGTTTTTAAGAACCTCCTCCACCAGCTTTATATATATAATAAAAGAACATAAAAAAGTTTCAGACAAGAGAAGGCCATTCAACACATGCAAGCTCAATCTGTATATGCGGTGGCTTTATTGTTTTATTGAGCTATTCACATATAAACCAATAACAGAAAGACATCCACATTGGCTGGATACAAAATAATAAAACAAAAAACATCTGAAATAAAACTTGAAAAAAAGGACGCTAAACACTTCAAAGAAATGCAATCAACAAAACAACAGTGAATCATTAATATTAAAAATGTTATGGTGATCATCAGCATTATAATAAATTGAATCTTGTTAACAGCAACAAACGTTACTTGTCTTGATATTAGTTGCACCTGATCCATTGCTTGTTTTTCCCTGTAATGAAAGAAACCTCCCTTGTTATTTAGATTAGACTGTCCTGCTGGCGATCCATGGGAAACGTTTCCTTTAATTGATTCACGAAACAGATGGAAAGAGCGACAGAAAGGGCTTTTCTGAATTTCAGGGTTTCGAAATAAAGCGTGGATGAATCACTCCCCATTTAAGAACAAATGTAAACACAAAATGTTCGGGAAAACACTTTGAGTAGGGGCCTGTGTGACTTAGACAGTCGTAGTTTATGTAATGTTGCTGCCATCTTCATCAGCATGTTTAGCCTTCTTAAATAAGTAGTTTGCAATAGAAGAAGTTCCTAATGCTCTTTCCTTTGCATCAAGAGGACTGACTGACTGACTGACTGAATCAGACAATTGTGCGGGAGATGCTAGTCACGTGACCTAGCTTGCCCATATTATGTGAGTTCTGGCTCGACTACACCATTATACCTGTGTTGTGCCGAGTAGTGTCGCATGCCTGGATTTGGCACCTTAGTGTCGCTGCAAAAATAGTGTTGCACAATTGAAATAATAAAGTAATACTGTGCAATACATTGTATAACCGTATTGACTTGATTTTGAATTGTCTCTGTTTACCTCTTGATGTGTGGATTCATGTGCACAGGACGCAAAAACAGTTCACTGACACTTTTTAGAAATGTATTTATTGAACAACATTACATCATGTAAGAATAAATCATGGATTTCAATAGAAACAATAACAAGTAGTTGTCATGCCGTCAAAAAACTATAAATACCTTCGATGTTTTGATTCAAACACATGCTGCCTTGAGAAAGATAACATATCTTTCTTATATATAAGAAAGTATAACAGACCTAAAGTTATGATATGTTGAGATACTCAGCCATAGGTTCTTATATAAGAATTAACGACGACTCTTTTTTGGTAGACAAGATTCAAAGGTGGCGGAAAAAATAGACACGTCATGCGCAAATGATTTCACACCCGAGCTGATTACAATTGCAACACTTTACTTCCGATGACGCTAATTTCGCATAACAACTGAGCGGCGTTCCAGCTCGATTAAGCTACTGGGTATATTGTCTAAAAACAAAACAAAAAAACATTGAAATAACGTTATGATAACATAGTACAGTACGTTTGACCATCACGGTATTGATTCAATTAGCCCGAGTTTCCACTGGACAAATTGCTTTTGTGATGCTAAATATTTATTATAGATGCGTCAATTCCATGCGAGAAAATATAAACCAATATGCGCATCTTTATGTGGTTAGGGGGTGGGGGGTAGAAACCAGAATGTTCCCCAGTTTCAACACTCTTCCTTGCCAAACATCAGCAGAGGAAACGGCCGTGGATGGATATTGCTGGTAGGGTACCGGTATAAAAAATTTTATTAAAAAAAGCGTTTCATACTTTTGTTAATGCCTTAAAATATATTAAAATAACGAAGTTTTTTTTTTTAAATACACAAAATTTATAAAAGGCTATGTCAATTGTTTGGATTTGCTGATTATTAAATCATTGGAAACATATTTTAGTATTCACTAATTAGTGCCACTGGTAAGTCCCTTCCTCATACCATCAAGTCCTGTACCTAAGCGGTTTCGATAGCACTTAATTAGATGCATTTGGTCTACTCATTAGGTAGATAAAAATGGTAAAAACATTTAGGGGTATGCTTTTTTTGTTTATGACTACTTACAACGACCGAACTAATGAGCTAATTTGAAATACTGTAGCAGAACGACCTTAAAGAGAATGGAGCCCCAAGTGTGCCAAGCGGATGAAGAAAAGGTAGGCCTACAGGCGTATTTAAGGTTGCCTCTTTCTAATTACTGTTGAGCGCACAGCTGGCGGTAACAACAGGTTTATTTACACAGCTGCCCAGGGGACTAGTTATTTCATTGCAGTTTTTAAATTATTGTTGGTTTGGAAAGCAATAATATCATGCACACGTCAGTTGACCTTCACTAAATGTATGTGTGGTAGGGTGGTAGCCGTGCCGGTATAATGTGGGGGGGGGGGGATATTGGGTGGCAGAGAATAGTGTGTGGTGTGCGGGGCGGGGTGGGGTGGTGCAGGGTGGAGTTGTGTGGTGTGCGGTGCGGGGTGGGGTGGTGCAGGGTGGAGTTGTGTGGTGTGCGGTGCGGGGTGGGGTGGTGCAGGACAGGGCGGGGTGGTGCAGGGCAGAGTTGTGCGGGTGGTGCGGGCAGGGCGGGTGGGGTGGTGCAAGGCAGAGTAGTGTGGTGTGCGGGGCAGAGTGGGGTGGTGTGGTGTGGTGCAGGGCAGGGTTGTGTGGTGGGCAGGGTGGTGCAGGGCAGAGTTGTGTGGTGTGCGGGATAGCGTGGAGTGGTGCTGGGCAGGGTGGTATGGTGCGGGGCAGGGCGGAGTTGTGTGGTGTGGTGCGGGACGGGGCTGGTGGTATGGTGCGGGGCAGGGCGGAGTTGTGTGGTGCGAGGTGGGGTGGGGTTGTGTGATGCAGCGCAGGGCGGGGTGGTGCAGGGCAGGGCTGGGTGGTGCGGTGTGGTGCATTTGTTGTTTTTGGTTTGTAAATAAAGTGCGCATACCCGATCACAGTATGCCTTTCATCCCGCTACAAATTGACACATTAAAGGACATTAAAACCTGTAAGAGCACATGTAAAGTATGCAAAGTGTAATCACAACAAGAGAATAAATCTAAAACAGTAAAAATAACCCAGAACAAAATAAATAATAAAATGCAAAATAGAGAATTAAACATGACTAAGACAGAGAATTCCAAACAGAAAGATAGGCGACCCAAAAATAGAAATGGTACCAAATACACAAAAGATAAGACAGAAGACATAGTATTTAATTTATCAAGTAAACCTTTAACCACATCCCAAAAAGCAGTACTGAGTAAAGGACTTAAGTTTATACCGACTAAAAGATACATCGATAAAGATAAACTGGCCACTGAATTAAAGGAGTGGGAGAGACGCATGAGATTAGCAGAATATTTTTTCAATGAAAATATCTCAGATTCAGAGGGTAATTATGAGCATGGGACTAAGGTTAATAGTACAAGCACATGGACTCCTCCGGATGGAAGAGATAAATGGTTAGATATGTATATTGAAGTAGTTAAACAAGAAATAATAGTAGGACTAAAGAAAAGATGTAAACTTAATTTAACCAATATTGAAGAACAAGCTATGACTGAGTTGTTAAATGATGATGATATAATGTTAAGACCAGCAGATAAAGGCTCAGGAATAGTGATAATGAACACAGAACACTATATGAAATCTGTAGAATGTGAATTAAATAATACAGATACATATGAAGAAGTTAAAAGCAATAAGATCAATAAATCGGTAAAAGAGGTTAAGGAAATTGCGGAGAGACTATACAATAAAGGAATTATATCAAAATAATTAAAAAAATACATGCAGCCACATAATGCAAGAACAGGCCTAGCAAGAGGAAATCCTAAAATGCACAAAGAAAATCACCCTATGCGAATGATAGTCCGATACACTATCATCCGACACACATAATAGCTGAAATAACAGAAAAACAACTTAGGTCGCACGTTGAGAAATTACCAAGCTATGTTAAGGATACAACACAATTTTTAAAAAGACTTGAATCACTAAAACACAACCTTCCAGAGAATACAATTTTATTTTGCATGGACGTAAAATCCTTGTACCCAAGTGTCCCTCATAAAGAAACTTTAGAAGCTTGTCAAAAAGCACTAGATAATAGACTAGATAAATCAATACCAACAGCAGAGGTGCTGACCATGATCAGCGTAGTTTTAGAAAACAGTTATTTTACATTTGTTAATAAGAATTACAAACAAAACGATGGTACAGCAATAGGATCTAAATTAGGAATGCATTTTGCCAGTACATACATGGGGAAATGGGAAGAACAATTACTTACAAAATCGGAAAGAGAACCTTTAGAATACATTCGGTTTGTAGATGATATTTTTGGGGTTTGGACACATGGAGAAAAATCTCTTTTCCAGTTTCATAAAATGGCAAATTAAATACGCAGTAATATTAAGGTGGACCTTCGATGGACAAGAAAAGAAATAGAATTTTTAGATACCATAGTAAAACTTGAAGAAGGTTCAATTGAGACTGACCTCTTCTGTAAACCTATTGACATGCACCAGTATTTACACATGTCCTCTGCACACCCGATACACACTAAAAGGGCAATCCCAAAGGGTCTAGGAATAAGAATACAAAGAATATGCTCAAAAGAAAGTGACTATGTAAAAAAAGAGGATACAAAGAAAGAATTATAGAGACTGGATAAGTGGATAAACTTAAAAGAGATGATCTACTAGATTATAAAAATAGAGATAAAAAGGTCAAAAGAGTCCCATTAATAATGACTTACTCTAAACTTTTGCCCAATATTTCTAAGATAGTTTGGAAACACTTGCGGATTCTACATAATTCAGAAAAATTAAAAAAAGTATTTCTTAAGGCCCCAGTTGTAGCATTCAAAAGAGAAGCTAATTTAGATGATATTTTAGTTCACAGTAAACATAAAATAATAATTGACAAAATACGTTCTACGAACATGTGCACCAGTAGATGTAAAGTGTGCAAATACATAGACAAAAGTAAAAATATAATTAAACATAAGAACACCACATATCCACTAAAAACTAATACCTACTGTAAAAATAGCAATGTTGTTTATGGAATAGCCTGTGAAAAATGTGATGAAATCAAATATGTTGGAGAGACTGTAACTACTTTATATAAACGAATTCAGAACCACCTTTCATTAAATAGAAATAAAATAATGAATGAACCAATAGTACAGCACTTCACCAGTCAAGGACATGACATAAATGATGTAAAGTTTGTAGTATTAGAACAGCTAAAATTAGACAATGCGACATATAGAAGAATAAAAGAAAGTAAATGGATAAATAGACTGAACACGATTATGCCAGCGGGACTCAACAGAAAAGAATGAACTAATTAACTTCAATAGATATATAACATTTAAATAAATAAACAAAATTTGTTCTAAAGTTGTGCATGCTGATGCGCTGGGGAGGCCAAATCTAGACTGATCCTTAGAGCCAGCATTGCACGATATAATAAAAATATAAATTTATATAAAGTAATGTTAATTAGAATTAATACAGATTCAAAGATAGAAGTAAAAATGATGTCTCAATATATAGAACAGCATTACATCATGTAAGAATAAATCATGGATTTGAATGTAAACAATAACAAGTAGTTGTCATGCTGTCAAAAACCTATAAATACCTCCAATGTTTTGATTCAAAGACAGGCTCCCTTGAGAAAGATATGTACAACATATCGAAACGTTGGGCAGCTGGCTCTTTGAGCTAAAATATATATATATATATACAGTATATACATACACAGTCACCTCCAAAAAAGGCTGTATAAAATAAACAACACAGGTAATGAGCTATATTTTATGCTCAAATATATGGGAAAACCATTTTCTTTTATTCTAATACAATTGCTCAGAGAAAACGTTTTTTATCAACAAGTAATAAAAAAAATTCTCAAAAAGATAGGTGTCAGAATTATTGGCACCCCTAAAGATTCTTATGAATAAAATCAAACAAAATTAAATCTGCATTAACATTCTACTTCTTTAAGTTCAACTCAGTCTTAAGGAACTGTATTGTGGCCTTCCATGGCTTCCTGTTTCACTGGGGTATAAAAATGAGGTAACACGCATATGAAATCCATTTGTCATCCATCACCATGGGGAAAGGCAAAGAACTCACAAATGAAAAGAGACAAATGGTTGTTGACCTTCATAAATCAGGCAATGGGTAAAAAACAATAGCTAAAAAACTAAATATACCACTTACCACTATTAGGGCAATAATTAAGAAGTTCAAAACCACTAGAACAGTGGTAAACTTGCCTGGTAGAGGGCGCAAGTGTATCTTGCCCCCAAACACAGTGAGGCAGATGGTTCGGGAAGCAAAGGGAAATCCAAGGGCCACAGTTGGAGAATCACAGAACTTGGTTCATCTTGGGGTCACCAAGTCTCCAAATCTACAATTAGACGCCACCTCCATTTCAATAGGCTATTTGGAAGGGTTGCCAGAAAAAAGTCTTTATTGAGAGTAACCAACAAACGTAAGCGCCTGGAGTTTTCTAAACGGCATTGGCACTTCGATTGGAACCGGGTGCTATGGTCAGATGAGATGAAAATAGAGCTCTTTGGCCATGCACACCAGCGGTGGGTTTGGCGTCGAAAGAAGGATGTGTGTGCAGAAAAGAACCTCATACCTACTGTAAAATATGGTGGTGGATCTTTGATGTTATGGGGCTGTTTTGCTTCCACTGGTCCTGGGGCCCTTGTTAAGGTCAACGGCATCATGAACTCTACCCAGGACCAGGACATTTCAGCCAAAAACCTGGTTGCCTCTGCCAGGAGGCTGAAACTTGGCTGCAAGTGGATCTTCCAGCAAGACAATGACTCCAAGCCACATCAAAATCCACAAAGAAATGGTTAATTGACCACAAAATCAAGATTTTGCAATGGCAATCTCAGTCTCCGGACTTGAACCCCATTGAAAACCTGTGGTTTCAATTGAAGAGGGCAGTCCATAAGCGCAGACCGAAGGATATCAAGGATCTGGAAAGATTCTGTATGGAGGAATGGTCTAAGATCCCTCAAAATGTGTTCTCCAATTTTATTAAACATTATAGAAAAAAGACTCATTATCCTTGCAAGGGGAGGGTGCACAAAGTACTGAAAACAAGGGTGCCAATAATTGTGACATTTTTTTTGGAAATAAATTTATCATTTGAGAAATGTGTAATTTTGATTGATTCCATTGAATCATTAATAAAGTCAAATATACGATAGTGCATCAGATAAATAACTCCAATGTATCAGCTAAATGTACAGCAATGACTAAGATTACATTTGCTTTAATGAGGAGGTTCCAAGAACTATTGACGTGTAAGTGTTTCTGATCCCAGATTGAATGTATGATGAGATTGTCTTTTAGAGCGATGATCTTTTCATTGATGTGAAATGACTGCTGTCTGTTGCTGGTCATCTTGCCAAGACACCCTTGTAAATGAGGCCTGGTTAAAAAATGAGTGAATAAAACAAATACATGTAAGTACCTCTTATACATCTAGGTGTGCACTGGAAATGCAACTACCCATGCACTAAGATCAACTGATGTGCCTACTTTTAAAATCGCTACACTGATCTAATATGGACCAATGTGCCTTTGTGCATGAGGCATTATGATTGTTTTCAAGTGTTTTTGTCCTGTTTGAATGATTTGTCTTCTTTTGCCATTGGTTTTATAATGTGCGTTATTTGTTGGCTGCCTTCTCCAGCCAGGACCCCCTTGTAAATTAGATGCATATCTCAAGGGTTATATCCTGGTTAAATAAAATACATTTGAAATTGAAATTTGATACACCAGAGTGTGTAACCACTGAGCTACCCTTCTGCGGTACTCCTAGCACTGTATTATTAAATATTGGACAGCTAGATGTCTGGGGTTGTGTTGTCTGTTGTATGAATCTGTACTACACACACTTGTACAGTTGTCAGGGAGTCTCCTTCTTAAAGTCATGTAAGCATTTTAAACACTGCACTACTGGCATGACTCAGATCATTAGTTTCATTCAAGGAACCTCTTTTAATTGGTGGTTTCTGCTTGATTGGCACCACGGTCATCGTTAACCCATTAAGTATCACATACATTTTTTATTTGAAAAAAAATTCACAACACAAGCTGTATTTATGTAATCTGATACGTTACATTTAGACTTAACTTTTGCGGTTAACAAAATTAGAATAAGTTACCATAGCGATATAGTTAAAGAGAGAGTTCAAATAACAGGTAGCCGCCAATTAAAAATGCTACTAAAAATTATAAAGTAGCATGTCCACAAATGAGGACAATGGCACTTAATGGGTTAATAACCAATGGGTAACTCTTGGACTGCATTGCCACCCTTTCACCAGCAGGTGGCACAGTGGCTGTGAGGATTCTGACTGGCACGTTCTGCATAAACTTTAAACTGCCCTTTTGACCTCAGCTGCTGGACTAAACACAGTTAGGTAAGGACATTCAAGATTAAAGACAAGCACCAGATGAGGTCATCTTGCCCCTATTGATTACATTGGCAGTGCAAGCTGTGGTATTGGGAGAGGAAAGCACACTATGATTTACATGGCTATTTCAGTAGACCCGGCATATGATCATAGCTAATATACCAGGCAGATAACAGGACCAATAGCAGGTTTATCGTCAGCTTGAAGTGAGTGTTGTAGGGTATACGCCATGGGACTGATTCACCTGCCATAGCACTGTCAATAGGGTGTAAGCCATGGGACTGATTCACCTGCCATAGCACTGTCAATAGGGTGTAAGCCATAGGACTGATTCACCTGCCATAGCACTGTCAATAGGGTGTACGCCATGGGACTGATTCACCTGCCATAGCACTGTCAATAGGGTGTACCCCATGGGACTGATTCACCTGCCATAGCACTGTCAATAGGGTGTACACCATGGGACTGATTCACCTGCCATAGCACTGTCAATAGGGTGTACGCCATGGGACTGATTCACCTGCCATAGCACTGTCAATAGGGTGTACGCCATGGGACTGATTCACCTGCCATAGCACTGTCAATAGAGTGTACACGATGGGACTGATTCACCTGTCATAGCACTGTCAATAGGGTGTATGTCAAGGGACTGATTTACCTGCCACAGCACTGTCAATGGGGTGTATGTCAAGGGACTGATTCACCTGCCATAGCACTGTCAATAGGGTGTAAGCCATGGGACTGATTCACCTGCCATAGCACTGTCAATAGGGTGTACTCCATGGGACTGATTCACCTGCCATAGCACTGTCAATATGGTGTACGCTATGGGACTGATTCACCTGCCATAGCACTGTCAATAGAGTGTACACCATGGGACTGATTCACCTGTCATAGCACTGTCAATAGGGTGTAAGCCATGGGACTGATTCACCTGCCATAGCACTGTCAATAGGGTGTACGCCACGGGACTGAATCACCTGCCATAGCACTGTCAATAGGGTGTATGTCAAGGGACTGATTTACCTGCCATAGCACTGTCAATAGGGTGTAGTTTTGTTTGTAGCATTCCATTGCGTAAACTTGGTGCACTCCCAGTAGATACACACGTATCGAATGATGTCCAGTACTAGGTTAAAGAAAGCCATCTCACCTTGGGTGTGTCTTTGTGTCAGTCAAAAAGGGAAGCAGCTGACTGGTTAATGACATTACCAAGGAAGTACCACATTACTTGATGGCATAGAGGATACTTTAACTTCTCTTATAAAAATTGACCATGGTAAATTTGCACAGTAATTTTACGGTTTTCCCTATAAGCTTTTTCCATACTATACAGTATTATAGTTTGCCATGGTTGGATATGTTGTTTTTTAATTGAATGGTTTAAACCTTTTTTGTTGTTGTTGTTGTGATCCTTGTGATGAAAGGCGCTCTAGAAGTGTGAATTGTATTGCATTGTACTTGCCTTGTTGAACTGCAGTGAATGAGGGTTTTAGAGTGGAAATGTATTGGTGATCATGTGAGAGAAACCGTGTTGGTAATGTTAAACCAGTCTGTTGACTCGGGCATAAGTAGAGTTACTAAGGTAACTTAGGTTCAGAATGATTGGAGAGATAAAGGATGTGTAAGAATGTATGGGAAAAGAACACATGGTAAACAATTAACCAGGGTAACACTGTAAAATAGTTAGTGGCTGGGTAACAGATGAATGACTAATTTATATTGATAATTAGTAAGATAACAGAAATAAACTGTAGTCACATATGTTCTGAGCCTTCTGTAGTATAAATACCAATTTACCTGAATGAAATTCAGCATACTGTATAGGAGGCTGCATTAAAGTCTGGAGAATGTTGTGGAAATTCAAGGCAGTTTTCGTGTTCAGCTTGTTGTGAGAGGCAGACAATAATAAAAACGGGTTTGATAAAACATGTACATTTATTGAGAGAAGTTTCAACGTGTAAAAATACTGCAGGTGGAAACGTGGAATTGGCTATTATGAGTCCACAGTATACACAGAGCAAGAGTGTAAATATTGTGCAACAAATCTGTTTAGTGAAATAATGGAAGATAGCAAAATGAAGCAGCTATGGCAACAGTGGAATTGTGACTACCTTACAGTGTGATACAGCGCATTCCATGCTTGGTATTGTATATATTCATATAGATGTGCTTGTTTTTCACTCTCCTGCGCAGCTGTGGGATAAGCAGTCACACTGCTTGACGTTCAGAACCTCGTGCTGCAGCACAGTCCCATTGGCACACCTCAGAGGAACCACCAGGGGCTCCGTGGCTATGGCTGAACAGCACACACAGTGACTCTCCACGTGATTGTGCTCCAAAGAGTAGATGGACTTGCTGGAACATTTCCCCTGATGGGAAGAGAAGAATTGCTTTGAGCATTTATAAACAGTGGTGTGCACATTTATTAGAAAACCTCATTGCTTCTGTAGTTTAATTGCATGTGAAATCAAACCACTGTAACTGAAAATCTTGGAAAATTGTCAAAATGGGCAAACTAGTGGTTGTGGCTAAAGTTTTTCTTGAATGAACCAGTCCACCAGCACTGTGGTATGGATCTCTCATCTGCTCACCTCACAGTAATGAAGGTCCACTTGATTTTCAGACATGCAGTCGTCGATCTTAATGTATTTCAGAATCCCAACGGTCTGCTTGCATTCCGGCTCTGCGCCTGTATAGAAGGAATAACACTCATCCTTCTGGGTCGCAGTGCCACATTCAAAAGTGCTAGAAGTGGAAGATTTTACAGACTTTGCATTGCCAGCATTGTATTGTGTGATTCGACCCCTAACTGCGCTGGCTTGTTACTTCTCAACAAACTGTACTGGTGTTCGGTGGCTCTAATAACAAGGGTGGTATTTTCTGACAGCTATAGTTACATTTCAAGAGCTTCTTCATTAAAGAAAACCCTGGGAAAATGATCCCTCGCAGGGGTTGAGGTTCATCAGATTTTGCTGATGATTCCCTTAATCACTATGCAGCAAGATATTTAAAAAGCCAACTACTTACATGTTTCACAGCAGGTTTTGCCCAGTTGCACAACCTTACCCTGTATAAATTCAAAAAGAAACGATTGTATTTCTGCATTACATTCAAACATTATACTCCACTGTCAACTTTACCGCCAGCATCACTACCAGAATTGCTATTCCTATACAGAGTAAATCCTGCTACATTATTTTAAACAACAGCATTTTGCGCTGGCGAGCTCACCAGCTCCTGAGACAAGGAAGGAGTTTAAGCACCGCTTCTATTCAGTGTGGAGGTTCGGTTTCATCCAGTATGAACCCTGAGTTCCTTACCCCATCAGCCTCACATTTGTCTTTATCGAAAGGGGGGCATCTGGTCACTTTAGACTCCAACATTAATTCTCCCCTCTCGTTGACTTTACACACAGAAGACATGCATCCATCTTCCCAGGTTTCCCCCTCCTGAAAAACAGACATGGGGGAAACTTTTAATCTGTGGGTTCCCAAACTGGGGCCGGGGACCCCTGGGGCGGCGGGGTATGGTTTCCGAAGGGGCCGCAGCACATACAGAAATGTTCTCTCCCAAATGACCCTGGCAGAGCGATGTCCCCCACACCTGGGGGATAAATTCATTTACATGAACGCTGCTGCGAGGTGCCTGGGGATATTTCTAATGTAACACTGATGGCAGCTCGTACTAACAGTATGTGCCATTATACAACGTAAGGGGTGATTGTAAGGAGAACAAAATAGGCAACTACATTAATGCACTTTATAATTTTAACATCAAAAACAATTAATAAAGAAATGAATGCCAATGTAGGTTTTGGTGGTAGAAATTCTTGATATCTATTCTCCCCCAAATCTAAATAAAATAAACCATACCGCTCCTGCTTATCCTCACAGGTAGCGGTATGGTTTGCCTTTGCTGTCAGACACAGAGTACAAACGTCCACGAAATGACACTGAACATTGTGATGTTGTTTTTAATTTATTTTCTTTCATTCTTTCAAAATGTTGTTTGCAATGAACATTGGGTAGGGGTCCTCAGTCAGTATGCCTAATGTTATGGGGGGGTTTAAGCTAAGAAAGTTTGGGAGCCCCTGGTTTAAGCAATAAAGACCACTGTGGTCCTGAACTCGCATGTAATGTACACCCCAGTGCTATTCAATGTATGCAATGATATGAAGTTTGACTCTAGTGAGAGAGGCTACCAGTTCAATTCAACCCCACGAGGCACTGATTCTAGAGAACAATCAAATCTAGTCTCTGTCCGAATATTATAGTACAACACAGTGTAACAAGCAATCTTTATCAAAAAAATAAACTTATTTCATTTAAAGGATTTGTTTGTGACAGAAGTATTGGCACCCCTGCTTTAGTGTTTCATGTGGCCTCCTTTTGCTTTTATTACGGCTTTCAGACGTTGATGATAATTCTTAACCAGTATGTTACATCTTGTTGGTGAAATCTGGGCCCATTCTGTCTTGTATATTTCCTTCAGCTCAGACAAATTGGATGCACAATGCTTGGCTACAGCTTTTTTCAAATCAGTCCAAAGCATCTCTGTTGGATTGAGATCTGGTGATTATGAAGGCCATTCCAGAACTTTTATCATTGTTTTCTTTAAGAATTCTACATGTTTTCTTGAATGATCTTATATTAAGTGTGGGGTACAATTGTATCTTTGTATTCTGGTTTACACTGAAACAGTAGGAGCTCATAATTTAGATAGTATTGAAATAATTTAGTTAAAATGTGTATAATCCCATTAGTTATGTCCATTAGCATGACCAAGTCCAAATGCAAAGGCACTCGACAGGTTGTCTTGAATAAAGATCTGACAGCAGGAACTCCTCTTTCTTCCATTCAGCGAGAGGGAAAGAAAGTCTGATACTGTAGATGATCGGGAGACAGAAAGATACACACCTGGAGGCGAATAGCTGTTCCATCTTGAAGCGAGAAAGAGCAAGAGGTTGCTACACATTTGCCACAGCACGACCCGTTCACCTTCTCCAGCCGATACCCCTGTGTAAAAAAGACAAGCCATGTAAATGTGTTTTCATTGTGCACAATTATTATCTCAACAACGAACCAACAGCAAGGAATGCACTCGATCGCCCGCTGCATGCTTGAAAATATACCTGTAAAGAAATAAAATCCTTCATAAACTTTCTCAAAGTAAAAGCACAGCAAAGTCTAAATATATCTCTGATTACTGACACCCAGAGGTTTTCATGCAAGTAGGTATATAAAGGATATCCATGTGTATCTGTTATTCAGCTCCAATCCCTTTAATTCCCTGGTAACCCCAGCACAGTAACGTACCTCCTGACACGGGGAGCAGGTCACTTTCCTACACAACAGTCGATACCTCTTGATAACACCCAACTCCACACTGCACTGGCATCGGGTGCATTCATCAGCCAAGAACACCTCTCCTGACTGAACACAGAACAAAGGCATTAACAGGGTATAAAAAAACAGTTCATATTTCCAATGTATTCAAATATCAGCTTTATAAGCACTTCCTGTCATTTTTAACAGAAAATATTTTCATTGTTTCTATTTGTGTTCTGCAGAGCTTCCCGAAGACATTAATAACCTCCCGCTGCTGCAACATGCATAAAGAGTTACGTCAGACTAAAACATTTTAAGTTCCCAAAACCAACAGAGAAAGAAAAAAAAACAAAAGCTATATCATATAAAGCTTTGTCCATATTCGTAAACTTTGTAGCTTGCATTTGAAAGTAGCTCTAATTGAGTCTTGTTCAGCTTTCGTTTTGTAACGTAGACATCAGATCTTTATTTGTCTGATCCCTGTTCATCTGCTGTTTTTGTGCATGTGAAATATGTTGGTGAGATGTATTATAAGCAAATAATAATGCAGGCAGTTAACCCTTTACCGCCCAGGGCATGTTCCCATACCTATTTAATGCCTATTTTCTCAATGTCAAATATACTGGACACTGGGCAGCAAATTAACAGAAGAATCTGGGTTATAACAGAGTAATTATTATTATTATTTGTTTATTTAGCAGACACCTTTATCCAAGGCGACTTACAGAGACTAGGGTGTGTGAACTATGCATTAGCTGCAGAGTCACTTACAATTACGTCTCACCCGAAAGACGGAGCACAAGAAGGTTAAGTGACTTGAGTAATAGAGGAAGAGTGTCCTACCCCAATGACGGTATTGTTCATGAGACAGCCATCCGTGGGAGCTAGAAGTGAGAGCAGATGTACAATAAGAAACTACATTGAATCCACCCTACTGTTTATACAACTGAAGTTGCAATTCTGTATCGACTTCTTCACTCTGCACAACACTTGCTGCCTTCACAATAAGGAAATAATTGTAAGAAAAAGATCATTAGCATCCAATTCCAATCTGTACCAATGCCCCAAACCAACCATTGATCCTGGTTTGCAGTACTTTCACTGATTTATACTGTATGTAGGGTCAATTAAGGTTAAACAAAGAAGCAAGATGTGCGGTTAACAAAGAGACGTTTTTCTCCTCAAGACAAGGAATTGATAAAGTGGGGTACTTTTGGCCTTGTGTGTTCTGTGTCTGGAACAACATTGTAACTCGCGCCAAGAAATTGATAAGTGTTTAGATATTGTTAGGAAAACACAGTGTAAGCAGAGTTCACAAAGTTCAGCTTCACACAAATTTGACCACATTTCTATACATTCCCCACCCCACCCCTTTTTTTTAGCCCAATTCGAATACTACGTCACCTAGCAAAAGCGCCTTGATGCTACCAAGCCTGAGGAGGCTCTGCTTGGCTCGTTAGGAGCTGGCCAGTAGGGGGGTTGTTTTTGTTATCTTACGAATGATCAACAGAATGTAGCCCTTCAGCTGTTACTCCATTCAAGTGCAATCGACCACTAACCAATCTCTTTCACAAGGTTACTGTGGGCATTTGTTTACTGTTTTTCCTGCACATGCTTTATCTCCGCTCATTTAAAACCTTTCTATCAGTATTATTTCACTCTCATATGATTGCACTACTTTTTCGTCCTCCAGGAGGACTCTGCCTGCCTCTGGGTTCGAGTGCTTTGAACCGTACCGCAGTGGCAGGAGGGACAGCAGTCTCCGAAGGTGTCGCACTGCAGCGTGGTCCCAGGGGGACAGTGGGGCGTGTCCAGCTGGGAGCAGGACAGGTTCTGCTGGTTTATAAACACTTCCTCGTTCACCTGCACGCACTCGTTGATCACACAGGGGTTATGAGCAGAGCGCCACCTCTCACCCACCTGCACACACAATGCATTGAATTGTCATTGAAAAAATGTGTCATTTATTTTCCCACAGCATATTGGCAAAGGAACCAGTATCAGGGTATCACCATAAACACCATTTACGAAAAAATTAAGAGGTTATTTATGAAAATCTGACAATCTGAGTTGTGGTTTACATAGTCCTACCTCCTTTATTAAATGTCTGCTATTCTGAAATATTGGCCATATCATGCACCTACAAATGATGTCATATCTTGGCTCTGCCACTGACACCCTACATCATTCCAATCCTCAGGGTCTTTCAATCAAAGAAACATAAAGAAAACTGACTACATGTATTTAAAGAGGGGAAAGTTAGCTTTTCATGGTGCCTAGATATTTATCAAGCAATGACTGCTTAGTGGTATGTGTGAAGTACTGTTTTATCCTCAGTTGTTAGGTTAATGTTTTTATTTTGTAATATACAACCGATAATCTTCCTTAAGAGGTTTGGGGTAAAAACCCTGGTCCATACCTCTTTAACTGAGAAGCAAAGAGAACAGAAAATGGTTCTATAAAACGCAAAGCAAGAACAAAAAAATGAATGCATGTCTGAAAGAGAATATGAAAACAAAAATAAACACAAGCTTACATGTCGTAGACGGGCGCCACTGTCCATGTCACCCAACGGCCCCCCAACAAAGTGTTCCTGGCAGGCGGATTTCTTACACTTTCCACAGCACTCGCCGTCCTTTGCAATGTAACTAGTCCCCTATAAAAGAAACAAACTACATTAAAAACTTACACTGAACATTATATACCCTGTTCACACTACCTAAAATCCTGTGTACGAAACATGCTCTCATTTAATAGCTGATATTTTCAGGTATGGCAGACCATGCTAAACTGACACACGCTTACCACTGGGCAGATCTCATTGCACACTTTCTCTGTGCAATCGACAATGTGGAGCGCTGTGACCTTGTCCTGCTTGCCAGTGCAGCTGCAAGTCTTGCAGGCTTCTTCCCAGACGCTTCCAACGTGATACACAACTTCATGATGGACACACACCTAGAGGAGTTTCACAGAGAAAGCATGAGAAGAGACGGCACTGAAACTCAGGTAAGGAGGACTGTCCGCTTGTATACAGCAAGAGCTAGTCCGCTACTAAGGCTGGTGCAAAATACATACAGTCTGCTATTTGCAGCACTGCAGCTGATACGAGAAACCTGATTGGTCTGCCCCTAGCTGCTTCCTACTGTAGCCTAATGGATAAGAATCTGGCCTCTGATCCCTGCTCATGGAATTCTTAAAAAAAACATATTAATTAAAAAAAGGAATTAATCACACTACATAATACTGATAACTGTTCTTTAGTTGCCCAGATCTGGCACCAGGTTGCTTGGATCCATTGTAGCCCGATTGCCTCCAAAACCAAAACCAGTCAATGCAATGCTCCCTTCACAATCCCCATTGACAATTAACGACTTCGCACAGCCAGGACCCGATCCTGCACTCCACTGACTGTACCTGCACACCACACAGCTGTGCCTTTACCAGGTGAGCCACTCGGAGACCCCCAGTGACCGCTCTGTGATACACAGCCTTGGAAAGCGTGTTTAGGCATCACTTACGTTGTCAGGAAGGCAGCTAACCGCAGTGCAGCCGCAGTCGTTGGTCACAGACGTGGAGAGGTAGCCTGGTGGGCAGGTCACTGTGGAGCTGACACAGTTGCAGGTACAATCGTATTGATCACAACACTGAGTCTTTCTTGCACTGAGTTTGCGGTGGGAGGGGCAGCTCGGTTTGGGCTCCAGCTTACAGACTTCTTTCTTGCAGGCTTGATGGATACAAACACAGGTTCAGGGTAGTGGTGTGCATCACTGGAAAGGACAAGGGGCTATGAGATGAGATGGACATTTTTCCCCACAAGCAACGGACAAAAATGAAATGTTTACCATGGAAGTTGTTAGTTGTTTCACCTTTAATTTGGAGCTTGTCTATTAACACAGTGTTATTTCTGCCATATGTATCTAATCCTTTGCTATATTTGTTCTACTTTGCTAAATTTTGTAATGCGGGCGCCATCTTTAAAACAATGCTCAGGATGAAAACAAGTTATTTACAGATGGAACTTTCAAAAAATGGGTGTGAAGTAAGGAGACCTTAAAAATGTTAAAATTGCACAAGTGGGCTTACATAGGATTCGATATGTGGCAACAGACATGATCATTTCTGCAAACATACTCTGCGGTGGTTCCATTCAGAAAGCTGATCACCATGCAGACAGCTGAAGGTACCTGCTCATGTCCACTCACCACACTCATACGCAGGTTTGCATTCCCCTGGGTTGGTCAGCACAGCGCGCATTCCGTCTGCACATGTGGGCACCGGAGGCAGGTCACAGCTCACCAGGTCACACACTGCAGAGGAAGGAGGAGGGAAAGGTTAGGGTTACTTTAACAGGAAACTCACCGTCTCTGTCACAGAAAATAGCCCCTTCCCTGATGCCCTAAATATGCAGTTAAAAGTTTACGTTGTACCTTATGGGACATATTTTCTACTTTTTAAAAGAAAAAAACAGCTGCTGTTATAAAACGACAAACAAAACCACTTTAAGGTATTTAAGAGGACTTGGGATGTATTACTTAATTGTTTGGTTCTAGTTTTGTAAAATGAACAGGCGTTTTAGCTCTTTCGAAACAACAGGAGTTAATTAAAGACTTTTGAAAATAGCCTAAACTGCATTGTCAGATCATGTTGAAAATATCGTCGCTGTCTGTGTTTCATGTAAAATATTACCAGTAAGTGTAGGGCAGAGTTGTGTGATACACTGCCATTTCGGATTCTGTCCCGTGTCGGTGAGATGACGTTAAAAGCTCTATAAGCCCGAATGCAGACAAGCCTGGCTCTTTTGCACAGTGTTTAAGATGCTCGCTTGCAGTGCGCAGGATCACCAGTTCACCCCCCAGCCTCAGCCCTGTTGCATAAGCGCACAAGTCAAGCTGTCACAGTAGATCCAGCACGTACCGCACTCATACTCCTGGCAGCAATGTTCTGAGCCCCTCTTCAAGGTGAGGGCCTCACACGCACCGCACACTGGTGCTGGGAATACAAATACACACAACATCAGAGAAATCACGGGTATAAATGCAAACTAAGAGCTATGAGCTTCATGAAAGAGCAGGTCATGACTATAGATTCACAGTGCATACTGTATGCAATGAATCTTCACCTAGCAGCTGACATCAGCACCAGTCCCGTACTTACTGTACCTTTCTGCTACAGAGCTCGCTCTATAATTGAATGGTAAGGCATTCCTCGTTCAACCGTATGGATCACACCCAGCCCTTGCCTTCCCATTCAATTCAATGGGCTAAGATGGCAATTCATTACAAACACCATCAACGATGTAAGTGTAAAGGAAAGTATGTACTATATTTATGTACGTACATACAAGGCTCCTCCATATACTCTCATCAATCCATACATTATGATACGTACATGTGCTAAAGAATGTCCTTATCAAGTTCCATCACAATAAAACTCTAAAACGTGACTCCCATTACGTACGGGCGTCTCCAATATATACCTATAAGCATCCCTGTAAGTGACGGATACAGACTGAGAGAGCACTGTATTTGAGATCAAGGACAGCCAGTTAAAGAGAGAAGCATTCTCCTCCCCTCTTCACCTCTGGTGTTGGAGCATGGCCGCGCAGTGCAGTTGATGTTCCTGTTGTCCAAGCACATGCAAATCTGACAAGGATCGTGGGCTGGAATCCAGGAGTCCAGATGCTGAAAGAAACAAGGCATGCGAGTGCATTAAAAGGCTGTAATTCTAACAAGGGCTTCTGGGGATAGGCGCACAAGCTCATCTTTGGGCGAGGGAGCTGGAAAACTAGATATATTATTCCTAAGAATTGAAGTAGAGAATGTGGATGACTTCTTCGTCACTCAGAGCCTCTGCTTTCTGTGGGCCATCAGTCTACACTGCCTAACATCTCACGCAGGGCATGTGACTGAGGTCATTTCTTACTAAATGTATGTCACTTATTGTTTTTCTAAGAGTACTTGCTCTGTTCTGCTCTTCCACAAATTTCTCCCTGTCTTCTGCGGATAAAACTTCAAATCTGCCGGCCGTTGTTGTGTGTGTTGGTGTTGACGGTGTTTTGTTGTGTTCAAGTAATGGTGGTAGCATTCATTTTGTTAAATTGAGCTGAGCAGTTTTATCATCAGTCTTATTACACACATGCATTCTTATTATATATGGGCCTCATGCCATCACCCAATCCTATTTTACACGGGTCTTGAACCACCACTCTGCAGAATAAGACTGAAAAACATCAATTATCATTGACCATGTATACTATTACCACCACTGCGGAGAAGAAGAGAACCAAGAATACGCAAATTATTATTAATCCCCATCATCATTGGTCGCCCAATCAATTTATTTGAAATATGACTACTAATAATACTAATACTAATAGTAATAGTGTACCTTGTGGGCCACTCTGTTCTCATCAAGGCACTGTGAGCAGGCTTCCTCCTCGACACACTCTCCGTTGTTTAACACTTTGCCCGGCGGACAGAAGCAGCCCTCAGTGGGTGTGTCCATGCACAGGGTGCTGTTGAAGGGACCGGTGCACTGCTGGATACAGCCAGTTCTACAGCTGTCAAATACCATGGAGCCGGGGCACTGCTGGGCTGCAGAGACAAGACACAAGCATAGCTACACACTGACCAGATTAACAACACAGAGGCATAACTACACACTTGCCAGATTAACAAAGCAGAGGCCTACAGCAGTGTGCAAATGTATCAGAACACCTCAAGATGTGTCATTTATATCCTTTATATACCTACCTGCCTAAAAACCTCTGGGTGTGAGCATTTCAATTTCCGGTCAGTAATCAGTGATAGAGAAACAATTTGCAAGATATGCTTAATGTGTAAATCTGTTCTTGCTGCCGCACACAGCGTTCAGCGTGCGGGTCTAGTGCATGTCTCTGATTTATGAGCTATTGCTGATCCTCGCACCTGCACTACACTACCTGTTGCACCTCATTGTCTAAGGCACAGTAAATCGCTGCTTGAGATTTTGTGACGTTCCACCCATAAAGACTTGCTGCTCACCACAGAAGCCTGCGGATCTCCAGTTGATGCAGACTCCCTGCAGCCGGCACAGGTGACTGTAGGCAGCCACGATCTGACAGAGGTCCTGCCCGTGGCAGCTGGCCTCCTGGCACAGGGCGATGTAGGGCGCGGGGGGCACGGCGGCATGGCACAGCTGGAACATGCTGGAGTGCAGGACCTGGCACTGATCGCTGGCCGGCTGGGTGCAGGTCAGGCTGGCCACGGGCTCACAGCTCGGGCCACTCGGGTTCTTGATGGTCCACTCCTTGATGAACACATGGCTCTCCAGAGTCACCGAGCCATCCTTCAGAGCAAAGTCATTGATCTCGTTCTGGTCGCAGAAACCTACAAAAAGAGCACCATGGTTTATCAAAGAGCATGAAGATAAAATATTTCCAGTAAATCTTACCTACAGGAATAATCTTAGGTCTTCTTATATAAAAGATGCACCTATTATAGTAAACTTGTATTTCATGGCATTTTATTTTGTTTTTTGCTGCAATTAATGAATAAAAGCAATTGCTTTTGTCTGAAGTGTTCTTCTGGAATAACATAGACATGCCAGTCATAGGAAAAGCAGTGATTGGGAACCAAGAAGAAAAGACGATGTGTGCGGATTGTAACTCTGTCTCTCCTTCTCTGGGTCAAATAACTGCTTTTCCCGACTCATATTTTATTTTAAACTTTTAACATCAGTACAAGATTGAAAAGTACACAATTTGACAAGCAATCACTTTCATTAATTGCTTAGAAAAAAAATGAATTATATATAGTTATATATATACTCAAAAGAACCAACTTTTGGGTTCCTTGGTATGTTTAACACGCCTTTGTCAAAGGAAAGTGTTTGAAAACAAACAGTGGAGGTACTTCTAGGTTTTTGATGCCATGGCAACTATGCTCACTTATTTCTTTTTAAATCAATAATGTGTTTGTGATGCCATTTACTACATTGTTAATGATGTAATGATATATATAATGTGTGCATGTTTCATATTGAAAAACAGCAGACCTACAAGGTGACAGTAATCCATATATTTATTCCGGTTGTGGACACATGAGGTCGCCACAGCATACTGAGATAAAACTCCTATTCAGTGTGGATACATTTCTGTTTCATTATTTCCGGCTCTCTTATCTATATATGATGTGCTCACCGCACAGGCCGGATGTCTTGGCTGTGCGCAGCGTGGGTGTGAGCTGCACTGTGAACTCGTTGTTGCCGGGGGTGAAGGTCAGCACGTAGCCCAGGCTGGGAATCTTCACCTCGTGCATCAGAGCTCCATACAGCGTCACCTCAACACCCCCCGAGCTGAAGGGGGCAGGGGTCTCCAAGCCATCCACTGTGACCTGAAACACATGCAGGTATAGACCACAGTGTGGGGAATGAGTCAGAGCTGCACAGAAGGGTCAGGTTCATTGAGTAATTTACTCTCCAGTTTAAACACTGTGAGTGAAAGGTATTCTGGGTGAGTAAATGCAACATTACCTTGAAGTCCAGAGTACTTTCAATAAATACCTATTTTAAACGAATGGGATCTGCATTAACTACAGCCTTACATTTGAACTGTAATGTTACTTAGAACTATTGTACAAAAACTTGACCTTACAATAAAAACAAAAACAACAATTATTCTTATTTGCTTCACTGACTACAAACAATATGGCTGTGAAACAAACACAGAAACACAACTTTTTTATTATAACGTTGCAGATGAAATATACTTAACAAAAGGCCATACTATGTATTTGTAAAGAAACGATAATAATATTGTACTGTATTCCTAATTAAGCAATATAAAGCATCCCGACTCTCTCCAAACACAGAATATTGTATTTACTATATAGATGTACCTTCCAAATATTCGGTTGACAGACAGTTAACTTAATAGGTTAGGTCGAGGGGCACTGAGATGCAAAATCCACAATCCAGCCGCTTGTTCACCAGTCCCAAACACGCATTGCAAGTGAGTGGATTCAACAGACTTATTGAGAGCCGGGGAACCAACGGTACGAAGCTTCGAAACATGCAAACTCAAGCTGTGCAGTGGAATTGCTAATTGCTAAGTATTTGTTCCGCATTAAATTGCAATATCCTACAGAATTCTTATTTTTTAATGCATAAAAACACCCAGTACGCAGCTTATCTGGGGCGCTGAGTGTGCCTGATACTAATGTGTCAAAGTGTGCGGTAACTGAATATCTACTGTGGTGATGCTGCGGGTCTTTCAATTATAAATCACTACCTTCTACTTCCACCAGCGTGCGCCAGAGAGCTTTTGCAGCTGTATACGCAGCTGTGCGTTCACAAAGTCATTTCTGCAGTACCACATACTGTTGCCATTTTGTAAGTACTGATTGGCTTAATACTTCCCCTTTTCGGCTATTGTATTAACCCATTAAGTACCAAACATTTTTTAAACCTGGTTCTGGGAGACCTAGTTTGAGGCAACTTTGTTGTATCAAACCCCAAGTCTCCCCTGGTGTGCCGTGCAGCGGTCTGAAACCTAGTCTCCTGAAACCAAGTTTCAAGCCACAGAGTGTCTTCGTGTTCCCTCAGCTTTAGGTAAAGGACGTACTTACCTTCATGTCGTCCCGCAGTGCGATGGAGGTGCCAGCGTGCTTCACTTCTATAGATTTCATGCAGCTCTGCTTAGGATCCGCTGGGCATGGCGCGTTGTGCAGGATGATGTCATTGCCGTGCGCCGCGTCATGCAGGAGCGTGTAGGAGCAGGACCCTGTCAGCTTGAAGGCAAGACCGTGAAAGGTAACGATGTGGCTGGTGGAGCTCCCCATACACATGCCTGTGTGAAATAAATGAACGATTGTGCATTTAAGTAGTAGTTACTTAGTAAATGCATGCGTACTTACACATAATTACAATGTTATTATGCATAGCTATAACCATAACCCTAACCCTAACCTCATACAATTGTGTGCTTACATATATCTTACAAAAAGATTTACACATAGTTACAATGTACCTAATGTATTAACTAAGGAACTACTCTGCAAATACACAGTAATTAGAGGCACTTAATATAAAGTGTCTAATTCCTAATCAAGTTGAAAGTATATTTCTCAGGCACTCTTTGCACCGCACTGATAGCACCAGGGGGGATCAGTACTCACAAGGACAGGCCCAGCGGCAGCCACAGGTCTCCTGGATCTTCACGCTGGGCAGGTTGTTCCTGCAGGCTGGCTTCTGCATCTTCTCACAGTTCACCTTGTGGTTCTGGATGGTGACGGCCCCGTTGGGGTGGCACAGGAGGCTGTGGCACTGGTCAGACAGAATCCAGGTTTCTCCAGGCTGGAACACATGGGAACAGAACCATTAACCAGAACCAGACGGGTCCAACATACAACAGGGCCGAACCGGTTTGAAACAAGCTTGAAGAAAGCATGTTAGATTGGTATAGATCACGTTAACCCAAGATGCTATTTCAAATTCAGCACAGAGAGAAGAACAAGAGGGCATAACTGGAAGCTGAGTAAAAGTTTAGAACAGAAGGTAGGAAGCACTTTTTTACACAGAGTTATAAATGGAATAGCCTACCAGGTGAAGAAGTAGGATCTGAAACACTGGGAACATTTAAAAAAAGCCTAGATTCTGTGCTTTTAAATTAGTTCCCCACCAGTAGGGAGAATGGTGTGCTAACAAGGGATGAGCCTTGATGGGGAATGGCTTTATGTTCTAAACAATTGAGAGCAGTTCTAAAACTAGCAACAAACCATGTATTTGTGTTGCGGTTCAAGTGGACCACGACATCAACAACTTACGTGAATATATGGAATTTTATTTTAATTATTATTATTATTATTTGTTTATTTGGCAGGCGCCTTTATCCAAGGTGACTTACAGAGACTAGGGTGTGTGAACTATGCATCAGCTGCAGAGTCACTTACAATTACGTCTCATCCGAAAGACGGAGCACAAGGAGGTTAAGTGACTTCCTCAGGGTCACACAATGAGTCAGTGGCTGAGGTGGGATTTGAACCGGGGACCTCCTGGTTACAAGCCCTTTTCTTTAACCATTGGACCACACAGCAAGCTTTGAAAAGCTACTAATGTTATTTGCCCCCACTTATATCCCCCCACTATAAGCGCAGGAAATACGAGTCAGAATTTTATATTTTTATTTAACACTTGACACTCCTTCCTTTAAAATGGCTTGAAGGGCTCCCCTATAGCTTGGAGATCGCCAGTTCGAATCCAGGCTACGTCACTGCCGACGGTGGACAGGAGTTCCCAGGAGGCGGAGCACAACTGGCCAAGCGCTGCCCGGGCGGGGAGGGGTTAGGTCGACTGGGGAGTCCTTGGCTCAATACGCAGCAGCGACCCCTGTGGTTGGTGGGCGCCTGCAGGCCAGCCTGTGTGTAATTCAGAACTGTGTGGTCCTCCGACGCTGTAATTCTGTAATGGCTTCACAACGGGCTTGCAGAGCAAAACAAAGCACATGGCTGATGGCACACGTTTCGGAGAACGCACGTGCTCATCCTTGTCTCTCCTGAGTTAGTGATGGGGGGTTGCAGTGGTGAGCTGGGTTGAATAATTGGGCATTCCAAATTGGGAGAAAATCGGGGGTAAAATAATTGCAGATAAATAAATGGTTGAGCATTTTTGACACGTGACCTGACGGTTTTTAGACGAACGCCAATGCACTTCAGCCACAACATGATACTAAATCGGGTTCTGGCTGGAATGACCCCGGAAGAAGTGTTTATACTATAGTTCTGCTGTTTGTTAGATTTGTACCATAAAAACCACAAAGCCCCTTGCTTAATCTCCCTGGTCCTGGGGAGCCACAGGGTCTTCTGGTTTTCATTCCACCTGAGTTCTCAATTACTTAATTGAACCAAATATCTTCTTAATTGGTCAACACTAACTTGTTTTCCAGGTCTTTAGCCATTGATGATTTAAAGATACCCAGAAAGCCTGCAGGACTGTGACTCTCCAGGACCAGGGTTGGCAGTCCCTGAATTAAGACAAAGGGCTTCAGTGAAGATCTGACAAGAAATCACTGCTGAATAAAATGCAACATATTGGGGTGTTGGTTGACTGTACAGTGGCAAGTTCAGAGAATGTATTACCCTCCTTTCATTTCCTTCATCATCCATGCACACCCCAGGGGGTCCGACTGTAAGAGAAAAGAAAATGACGATCAGCATTGTACTGCATACTGACATCTATCAACCATCCCAAACAGCGTGCTATAATATGGTAAGAACAATGCATATATATATATATATATATATATATATATATATATATATATATATATATATATATATATATATATTAGCTCAAAGAGCCAGCTGCCCAACATTTCGATATGTTGTACATATCTTTCTCAAGGGAGCCTGTGTTTGAATCAAAACATTGGAGGTATTTATAGGTTTTGACGCATGACAACTACTTGTTATTGTTTACATTCAAATCTATGATTTATTCTTACATGATGTAATGCTGTTCTATATATTGTGACATCACTTTTACTTCTATCTTTGAATCTGTATTAATTCTAATTAACATTACTTTATATAAATTTATATTTTTATTATATCATGCAATGCTGGCTTTCAGGATCAGTCTAGATTTGCCCCCAGCGTATCAGCATGCACAACTTTTGAACGAATCTTGTTTATTTATTTAAATGTTATATATTTATTGAAGTTAATTAGTTCATTCTTTTCTGTTGAGTCCCACTGGCATAATCGTGTTCAGTCTATTTATCCATTTACTTTCTTTTCTTCTTCTATATGTCGCATTGTCTAATTTTAGCTGTTCTAATACTACAAACTTTACATCATTTATGGAACGTATTTTGTCAATTATTATTTTATGTTTACTGTGAACTAAAATATCATCTAAATTAGCTTCTCTTTTGAATGCTACAACTGGGGCCTTAAGAAATACTTTTTTTAATTTTTCTGAATTATGTAGAATCCGCAAGTGTTTCCAAACTATCTTAGAAATATTGGGCAAAAGTTTAGAGTAAGTCATTATTAATGGGACTTTTATCTCTATTCTTATAAAGCTAGTAGATCATCTCTTTTTAGTTTATCCACTTTTCTTAACTCTGTCTCTATAATTCTTTCTTTGTATCCTCTTTTTTTAAGATTTGTTTTTAATACATTTCTTTGTTTTACATAGTCACTTTCTTTTGAGCATAGTCTTTGTATTCTTATTCCTAGACACTTTGGGATTGCCCTTTTAGTGTGTATCGAATGTGCAGAGGACATGTGTAAATACTGGTGCATGTCAGTAGGTTTACAGAAGAGGTCAGTCTCAATTGAACCTTCTTCAAGTTTTACTATGGTATCTAAAAATTCTATTTCTTTCCTGTCCATCGAAGGTCCACCTTAATATTACTGTGTATTTCATTTGCCATTTTATGAAACTGGAAAAGAGACTCTTCTCCATGTGTCCAAACCCCAAAAATATCATCTACAAACCGAATGTATATTAAAGGTTCTCTTTCCAATTTTCTAAGTAATTGTTCTTCCCATATCCCCATGTATGTACTGGCAAAATGCATTCCTAATTTAGATCCTGTTGCTGTACCATCGTTTTGTTTGTAATTCTTATCAACAAATGTAAAATAACTGTTTTCTAAAACTACGTTGATCATGTTCAGCACCTCTGCTGTTGTTATTGATTTATCTGGTCTATTATCTAGTGCTTTTTGACAAGCTTCTAAAGTTTCTTTACGAGGGACACTTGGGTACAAGGATTTTACATCCATGCAAAATAAAATTGTATTCTCTGGAAGGTTGTGTTTTATTTCAAATACAATATTTATTTATTTATATTGTATTTGAAATAAAACACAACCTTCCAGAGAATACAATTTTATTTTGCATGGATGTAAAATCCTTGTACCCAAGTGTCCCTCGTAAAGAAACTTTAGAAGCTTGTCAAAAAGCACTAGATAATAGACCAGATAAAACTCTGAGTCTCAAATAGTCGCCGGTCTCCAATAGGTGCCAGGACTACTGGCAAATATTGTAAATAAACGCAGGGGCGTTTATTTAAAGTTTTATGGTATATACAGTATATATAAAAGTAAAAGCATTGTCCTGATTAGAAATACAGCACTGAGACCCTGGGATTACCTCTGCAGAGTTTGTCAATGAACTGGTTCCCGAGAGTGACCATGGTGGGAAGGTCTTCCACTCGATGGAGGTGGATGATGTTGTCTTTCATGGCGTGCCCTGCCAATGTGACCAGCTGGTCCTCATCAAACTGTGTCCCAGCTCCAATGGGGAACACCGCCACTCCTAGGAAGGGTAAGAGACCAGCACATTAATGTTAAACCCTGGTTTATTAAGTAGAAAGAACTCCTGCTTTCAGTTCATCGGTAAGCTATAGCACCATCCTTGAAAATGATTTTTCCCTTATTAATCATATCACATCCATAACAATAAAATAGTTATTGACAACATTGAAGGCATTAAGAAAGACCTTGAGTATGTTTCTTTGAGTATTTCAAAATCTAGCACTGTTGAATGTCTACTAGTTCTGGATGAATAATAAAATAATGCTAAATGTAAAAAATACTAAAAGAAACTTCATAAATTCAAAGACAAACTTTGATGGCAAAGTCTTTTTCCTGTTTTGAGATACCCCTGCCCCCTTTTGATAACATTAAAGTACAGATATCAAAATGCAATCAGCAGTGGCTGGGTCTACTTTTACATGGTAACTGCTGGTGAAACATGTGTGTAATTATATAGAAATGGCATGTACATCAAGAAACAAAAATGTGTTCTCAAGACAACTTCCATGTAATCACACAGTAAATAACATAAGAAAGGTTTGGGAATGAGATAGGCTATTCCGTGCATTTCTAACTCTCTGTGTAAAAAAGTGCTTCCTCCCTTCTGTTCTAAACTCTACCAATCTTCCATTCATGCCCTTGTGTTCTTCTCTCTGTGCTAAACATGAAGTCATGTCTTGAGTTAACTTTATCTATAAAATGTATCATTTTAAAAACTCTTTCCCTTCTTGTTTTCTAGGCTGAAGAGATTTAATCATTTTAACCTGTCTTCACAGAGTCCTGGGATCAGCCTAGCTGCCCTTCTCTGTACCTTCTCCAGTGCAGTGATATCTGCTTTGGAGTGAGGTGCCCAAAGCTGTTAATTACCCAGTTAGTATACTGTAACTGCATGTCTGTAATACACAGTGTGTCTGTCTGTTTGATTGCTGATTACATACCCGCAGTCAGTGCTTCCCTGGCAGCCTCCTCCACAGGATCCTGGGAGGGGCGTGTCGCGATCAGCACTGCGATCTTGGGGACCCCCGGACGCCCCCCGTGCACCTCTGATACTGCGCTCTGAACGGTGAATCGCAGGGCGTCCCCTGTTTCACATCACAAAGAAACAGCTTGTGAAAACAATGGACTCTCCACGAAGGAGCAGCGACAAAAACACTGAATAAGGACAAGCTGGGAGTTTTCTAAAGTACAGTATAACCCTCTCATAAAACATTCGTTTCCTTCCATTTCCAGGAACACTTTACATTAAGTGTCTCTAATTACTGAGTATTTGCATAGTAGTTACATAGTAAATACATGTGTATTGCAACATCATTACAATTTTATTAGGCATAGTTACAATGTACTTAATGTGTAAATCTTTTTACATGATATATGTAAGTACACAATTGTATCAGAAAAGGGTTAGGGTTAGATTTAGGGTTATATGCAAAATAAATTACATATTAAGTACATTGTAACTGTGCATAATAACTTTGTAATTATGTGTAAGTACACGTGCATTTACAATGTAACTACTATGTAAATACACAGTAATCAGAGACACAATGTAAAGTGTTACATGCCCAAATTTGGCTTCCCAGCAGCATTTAAATGACTCAATGGTATTGTTAATTGCCATTGATTGTGAAGTACACACACATTTTGGCTGGTGCCTTCAGCAGTTTCTTTATGTCTACTTGATAAAGGTAGTAATAGTTTTACTTGGGTCTCCCCCTTTCAAGTAGTAGACATAAATCAACTGCAGGAGGCTGAATCAGTTCCTTTACCTAATCTGGTGGGAGCCGCTTCCCTTTGCTGCATTAAGTTCACACTGCTGATGAGATTCTCTTTATTCTGACGGTCCACCCAAGACACTTCAAGATTATTACTCCTTCCATACTGAAGAACAGCCAAGTGGGTTCCATTGGCACCTACAACATTTCAAAAGAAAAACATTGTTCAGAAACTCAGGCCATAGATTATTTATTAAAGCTTAGACTAGACAACACTACTACATTATACATATTTTCACACTACATTCTTTGGCCTTTGGCCTTGCCTTTCGAGGTATCCCTGCCCATAAATTAGCTTGCAGATCAGTGGAGAGGCTGACCATAGAGAAGCCATGGGCAGGGGGGCAGGACAGCTGCCCTCCCCTGTTAGACGAAATAAAAAAGCTGGTGGAGACTGGGGAGGAGGAGGTGAACTTTGGCGCACAGCCGGGATGTAATGGATGTACTGTTTATGGAAAAACAAACAAGTTACTAACTATTCAATTGACGATGAGATCTGGTATCTGGTAAAATATGCTTGACGTTTATGTGATTTGATCTCAGGTTAAAGTGAGTTCACTGCCAGAACCACTGCTTTGCTTAATTTAGTTCAAGTCTACAGTAGGGAATAGATCGACTTCTCATCAACATTTATTTCAGAACACAATTTCTCATTTTGTTGTCTTTTTGTATGGTGACAATGAGAGATATGATTGGCTACACAGCGTACTGGAGGGTTCTCATTGGTCAGCAGGACACTTGCATTTTTAACTCAAAGGACTTGGAATAATCCAACGAACGAGGTGTATCTCAGTGGACGAGTCCAGAATAAAAAAAGTTTTAAAATAAATAAACTCAGGTTGGTGTTTTTATACAGTATAGGGTCAGTAAAGGTTAACCACAATATTGCATTTGACTCAAACTCTAACACATTTAAATTAAATCTTTGTAAACTTTTGAGAAATTTTAACAGGAATAAAATCTAATATTTAGTTGAATGTTTACGCTAATTTGCAAGGTGTTTGTAGAGTACAGCAAAACTTGTTCTAATAAGCCAGTGAGAAATAGAAAGCTTGCCCATATGGTGAAGCAAGTTATATTACATTGTAGCCATCATAGCCATTGAAGATTATTATAAACCACGCCAAAGTTTTCAGCCAATCAGGTTCTGAGTAGAGTCATTATTAGGGCTGTATTTGTTTTCACTGTAAATTTTTCACAGGATTTCACGGCCCAAAAATAGGTATTCAAGATATTTCACAAATAAAGATAATATTAAAGGAGAAATAAATAGTGTTGTCCCATTCAAAACTGATAATGTTCTCTATACAACAAATGGTCCTACATATTTAAATGCTTACATGAAAAACAGTAAATGCTAAATTGTAGAATATTTCATTTTTATGTCCTCCTTTTAAAGTCCTTCTATTTTCACCATGACTGAATTATCAAACAAAATAAAAACATAAATACATGCAAAAACAACTGGACAGAGTGATCTTCAGCAGAAATATTTCCAATCTTTGATGCCTTTTTGGTGGAAGACATTGTAAAGAAATGGTGCAGCTCTATGCAGTGTGTGTTCAATCATTTACTGGAAGCAAACTAAAACGGCTGCCAGGTTCCTGAATGCAGTGTAACAGGGAGTGCGTCAATAAGGCAAACAATTGCTGTATTTACTTTTAAGTGATAAAAAATCTGTATATTTACACTATTCTTTCAGAAATAGGTATTTTCACTAGGAACTGCATATTACACGGCAATGGGTACGTTTCCTGGAAATGGCGAAACTAATATACCCTAGTCATTATACTGCAGTAGATGGCCTCTAAAAGCTAACAGGACTTTAGAATCTTTAGAAACCTATTTTAAACACTGATATAGGTATTCTAAGAGATCCAATCCAAAATATAAACTAATAACGCATTAAGATAATGTCTTCATACACCAAAGCATTTGTTTGGTTTATGATGTTATTAAAAATGTAACAATTTCCCTGAAGTGTGTGATTGCACTGTAATTTCAAGAGGTTGCTCATTACTTGTACTCAAAACAAAAAAAAAGTATTTATCATCATGTATGCAGTAAACCCATTCATAACGAGTTGATTTTAAAACATAAAAGTATTTATCATCAGGTATGCAGTAAACCCATTCATAATGAGCTGATTTACGTTTCCAGTTGAGTACCAATCAATGGCAACTTAAAATCCCGTTGGAAGATTATTTTTGCTCTCATCCAGGGCTCTTCTTAAAATACACTTGAGAGGGACTCAAGTACCACGAGGATGACCAGATTCAACCTGTCAGTACATTTTAAACCCTGTTCCGTGCACCTCATTGCAAAAATAAGAAAGTTAGCATCATGTTATTTATGGGACACATGTCCCTTGTACCTGAAAGGGTTAATATCTTTCACAGCGACCATTACCTGCATAGTCGTTGGGCTCAGGGCACCTGACTGTCCTGTGGTTCACTATCTAGCAGGTAAGATCAGGCACTGTGCTCGCTAGTCAGCTGGTCACTCACCAATGTCTGCTTTGTTGATGAAGGCTTTTACGAACGTTTTCATTTCCTCAAACTGTGGTTGTGGAATTCCTGTGCTCCCTTCCAGCATGATTATCACATCCATCGGTCTGTCACATGGAACTAGAGGTGGAAGCACAGTACAGACGTGAAACAGGACTGGTGCACTTGCAACACCTCCAAAAGCATTGAATCAATGTACAGAACACATACACAAAAACAAGCATGTCGGTTCCATGCGTAACAGAGACGTGAATGCCAATGTAAATAGCGGAGTAGCAATATAAGGATGCGTTTTTGTAAGGTTTATGTACCACACAGGGATTACGTATAATAATGAATCACTACAAACAGAAGATCAGTCTATAAAGGTGAACTTTAATTCAGGCTGAATCTGCAATAGGACATGTAAAAGCTATGTGACACGGGTGTGCTGACTGTTTGCACATTGTGCTCTCTGTTTAGTAGTTACTCTTTCTATAAAGGTTTATTTGTGTGTTTGCATTTACCTTTCCCTTTGTTAAACATACTTCACCCTTATACTCAGTGATTCATCATACTTGCCTGTGCTTTACAATGCGTTACAATGCCTTCTTACACTTAACACAGTTCCATATATAGTCAGTAATAGATATTATACCGTATTATAAACTCTCAGCGAATCATTTCTAACAGCAGGAATATCATACGCAACTGTCTTTACCTGCAGTCAGTTATCAAGCCTGTAATGACCAGTAATGATCAGACATTAATGCTGAAATAAACTTTTCAAATAACGAGTAAGCAAATAAATAACCTGTTGATTTAATAGCTAAGGTCTTTGAGTTTAATTATTTAAATTTCACTCATTTTAATGCAGCATATGGATACATATCTTTTTTTACATGGTTTGTTTTATTCCATTAATATGTTCAATTTCCAGATGGCTTCTTTTCCTGATCGTGTACTGTACTGTCTCATGCATAGCTACCCCGTGAAGAGTTTTATTTGATATTAAGCTCCCCTGCATGTCTCCACCTAAGTAGTGGGTAGGGTACAAGGTTTGGTTTCAGTTCTAGGTCTAAAGCTGAGGGAACACAAAGTCACTTTTCCAGGGAACTAGTTTGTAGCAACTTTGCTGTATCAAACCCCAAGTCTCCCCTGATGTGCCATGCAGTGGCCTGAGACCTAGTCTCCTGAAACCAAGTTCCAAAGTGGCTTCATGTTCCCTCAGCTTAACAGAAGGAGAGCTAGTGAGTGGTCCAGTACTCTATCACTGCAGAGTCTCTTTAGTTTTCTTTATTTGTATTCTCTCTGACACTGTCAGATCTGCCTAGTTGTGTTGAGACAGTATTAGCGTCCCTCTCTCTCTGATTCTGACATATTTGCAGATTTGCACTGAGATCGTCTTGTGATCAACACCTGCAAATAAAAAGGGGCTTTTGTTTCACTGTAACACTTGTCAGATTACCTGAAGAGGGGAGCATTGTGGTTGGCACTGGGGTGCTGTGAAGGGCAGCAGTTGTGGGAGCTGCAGGGAGCGATGGTGATGCTATTGCTGTGATTGTTTCAATCACTCTCGTCACCCCTTGTTCAAGAAGACTTTTGTAATCTTTAATCATTATGGGTTTTTGAGGATAACCGATGAGTTCCAGGTCCATTTCTCTCACTTGCGGTCCCACCCCGATGGGTATGATCTTTGTCCGGGAATCCTCAGCTGGTTTTCTGATGGTGTCACTTGGGGGGTTACTGGATATCAGGAAAACCAAGTCAGGAACCTGGTCCCTGTTCCCCTGTGCAGTCATGATGGTGGTTTCGGAAACAGCAGCTCCGGTATTGGTGGCATTCCCGCCTTGCCATTCCATGCGGCGGATTCTTTCCAGGATATCTTCCTTCCTCTGGCTCTCGGTGAAGGAGTACTCAATGGTGAAGGTGTAGGAATACTGGATGATGGTAATGCGGATGGTCTTCTCCCCAACTGACATCTTCTGGATGGACTTCAACAGGAACTCTTTGGTGATGCTGAAGTTCTCCTCGCCCACTTTGTCAGATCCTTCAATGACAAAGGTGATATCTATCTGACCTTGGGAAGCAGAGGTGGTGGGTCCAGTGGATGAGGAGGTAGTAGATGGAGCAGCGTTTAGAGGGACACGAGTTTTGCTGACAATAGGGCTAGCTGTTGTTGTGGTGGTAGGAGGAGCTTTGGGAGACTTGGTCATCTTTGGAGGGGGAACTGTAGGAATCTGGCCAAGGTGGCACAGATATTTGGCCAGCTCCTCAGCATTCTCCTCGAGCTCATTGACACTGCTGAGAATAACAGCCTTGTTGCTGGGCGAGTTGCTGGTGATCTGGTTGATCTGTTCCATGCTGATGTAAGGCCCCAGGCCAATGGAGATCATGGTAATGGATTTCTTGGACAGCAGCTTCAGCATACCCTTGATCTTGCGCGGCGAGGTGCTGGCCGTCAGCAGAACAGCCACCCTGGAAGCGCCTTCTCGCTTGTCTTTGTCAAAGATGTTCAGTGCTAAGTACTTCAGAGCTTCGTTGATGTAGGCTGCTTCCCCGCCGCTGTACTTCATCGCCCTCACCACCTTTTTGAAGACGGACTTCTGAACCTGCATCTCGTAGCTCTTGATGCCCGTGTGAAACTGCATGACCGTCACGCGGGTGTAGGCTGCACCCATGTGGAACCGCTCCACCACGTTGATGATGAAGTCCTTCACGGTCTCGAAGTCGTCTTCAGTCAGAGAGGACGAGCCGTCCACCATGAAAGCCAGGTCCAGCACCCGGCTGCACACGTTCTCCGGGACTGGAGTCGTGAACAGTTCTCTGTAAGGAGTGGTGACGGGGAGGGTGGTGGGTGCCGGGGTGGTTACTAACTCCAATGGGCAGACCTCACAGGACAGGTTACTGCCTTCGCAGTGACTGTAGAGAAGAAATGAGAAATGAACCGCAAAGCTGAACGCTCAATCAGAAAATTAGTACACCTTTCTTAGGGTAGTCTTCAAACATTTGACAAAGCAGGGTAATGGTCTTAACAGCATCTAAACCAAATTTTGATTTACTAAAAGAAACTGAATTACTTCTGACCCTAATAGCTGCCTCCTATTTTTTACCAGGAACTGTAAAGGCATATCTACGATGTTGCAAACTATTGGTACCCTACCTATCCTGGTACCCTACCTAAAGTCAAATCGGATAGCCCACGATGAGTGCTAATCAAGATCTGTGAACCTAGCTGTGGTTCTCTGAAATATTTATTTAACCTTTATTTAACCAGGAAAGTCCTGTTTTGATTAAAATCTTTTTTTTTCAAGGGAGACCTCATCAAGAAGGTGGCATGCAATGCAAAACAAATTGAAACGAGCACAACCAATACAAACAAGTTTATCAAATTATAAGAAACAATTCAGGAGCACCAGCCAAAACAACAACACGTCTCCACTGCACAGCTGTCAATTGTTTTGTTTGAACTCCTTTAAAGGTAACAAGACAGTAAGTTTCAGTTCTTTCTGAATATATCTATTGTTTGAATAATACATCTGTTATTTGAAACTATTAGTACAAAAACTTAGCCCTTATGCAATAGCATTAATATATCAAATTCATTTAACCAATCATTTACCAATGAGGGACTTGTATCATTGAGCTAGCCCTGGTGTACAGAATATCTGATCTGCCATTAAAGAGCTGCTGCTTGGCTATGAAAGATCTCCTGTTAAAGGCAGTGAACTGCACAGTGACTAGTTTACCAGATCTGGCACAGGTCCTCGTTCTCCCGGTTCAGAATGATCTTCTTGCCGTGGGCGACTCTCTTCCCCTCGTGGAGACACACGAGACACTGGGAGGGGTCGATGCACTTCATAGCCACCTCATCCAAAATCTTTCCTGTTGGGACAGCAGATACTGAGTAACAACTTACTAGACATTGAAAGAAAGGTAATACAGCCATGCTTTACATGAAGTGGCTCTAATTACTGTGTATTTGCATAGTAGCTACTTAGTAAATGCATGTGTACTTCCACATAGTTACAATGTACTTAATGTGTAAATCTTCTTGCATGATATATCCTTAACCCTTTTCTGATACAACTGTGTACTTACATAGATTGTGCAAAAAGATGTACACATTCATTAAGTCTATTACTATTACTATGTTGAGAAATTGAATATATTTATATCTATATTTGTATTCAATGCTTCAAAGATTAATTTGCTGTGGTTGTTTTACTCATGAGGATAGCCAGAGACATATTCAGCTGTTCTCATTCGTGGAATATCTACAGTACTTTTTATAGTCATGGATGGGCACTGCAATAAAGTAACATCTATAAGCCTCGGACACAAACATTTCTGCTAGTGCCGCCATCAGTGCCCGATTAAGACTATCACAGCAATAAGAGGTTCATAATTGACGGTTTTGGGGTAACACTGCCCATACTAACCTGGGGGGCAGTTTGCATGGCACCCCTCCACACACTGCAGAGGGCACCCCAGGGGTTCAGGGTGCTGGCAGGTGATGGGGCAGGCTGGGGCGCAGGCATTGTACCTCCATTCGCACGCAAACTCTGGCTCCACTGCATTCAGCTCCTCACAGCTCAGAGCTGCAAACAAGCGGACAGTATTAGATGCATAATTGTTTAGAGCTGTCCTTGGGAGAGTGGTGATATTGGGTGCTGTCATGGAACATTATGAGATCTCTTATAACAATAACAGATGCCCTACACACAAGGTATTTACTGATATTATAGAACAGTAAGGATCGTCCTCTTAATAATTTAATAGGCTTTGTGATGTCACAGTGCAGACATTTTAAAGAAAACGTGCAGCTCTATGCTGTGTGTTCAATCATTAAACGGAAGCAAACTAAACAGGCTGCCAGGTTCCTAAAAGTGACAGCCAGTGTGCCAGTAAAGCAAACGTTTGTTGTATTTATTTTTAAGTGCTAAAAAAAAATAAGGTGTACATTTACACTATTCATTTAGAAATTGGAAGGCAATGGTTAATTCATGGAAATCATGAAATCATCTCAAATCGACACACACCCTGTCGTGCCATATTGCTTAAGCACAAAATACATAGCCCTCCTGCTGCTGTAAACTCACGGCACAGACTGTTGGACCTCCAGTGAATGAGGACCCCGTGCTGGGCACACTCTTGTGCATAAGCAGCCACGGCATCACAGAAACACACACAGTCTCCGATGGATGGGCAGGAGCAGGTGTCGTAGGTGCAGATCTCCAAGTAGGGTTCCGGGTCCACCTGGAAAGCAAACAACCTCGTCTTTATATTGTAGGGGATCAGCTTTCTATTCTTTCAAATCTACAGCTACATCTCCCTATAGAATGAACTCATTTTGCTTCATAAAGTCGAATGAAACTTGCTGAATAATGTTACGTTAACATATTGAATTGCATACCGCTTTGTAGTTTTCCATATACTTAACGAAAAACTGACAAATTGAAAAATGTGACATTTTGAAATCTAGCATGAAATACTGTACTACTATTATGGCTTCCGGTAGACTTTTTCAAACTCAGTTTGTAGTTATTTTGATTACATGATGTTAAATAAAAGGTCTAAATTATGTTCATATACTAAAATTCTAGGTGATGCAAAAGTTTTGGCCACCGTTGTACATGATAAAATCCAGCTGAAGCAGTTGAGTGCTAGCTGATTTTTTTTTTTTAGGTTCAATTGTGTATAAACTATAACGATTTTACATTGTGACTATGCATAATAAAATTGTAATCATGTGTAAGCACACATGTATTTACTATGTAACTACTATGTAAAAACACAGTAATTAGATACACTTCATGTAGTGTTACCCAAATAAAATAAATTTATAACTAAAATGAGTACATTGAGAAAAAATAATACAGCTAGACTAAACTAAACTAAACTAAACTAAATGTGCTTGTGAAAGCCGTAGAGTGTAAATGAAACATCATCTCTCCTCCTTCTTGCAGTATGCTATGGCATTAAGCTGTGAAACCTGCTGTTTACTGCTGGACTGCCTGGTTATCTAAATAGTAAGTCACTTCAAATGCCACTGGAATCGCTTTTCACTTTTACTGTTTTATGTCAATCATTCTGAGACGTTCTGTGTTTTCGTCCTCTGATCTCTAAATCTGCCTTTACTTGGCTTTGAGCTTCATCTGAGCCTACTTTTTAGCTGGCCCTATCGTGTTTAATAATTGAAAAGATAATGTGATCTAAACAGTAGCCGACCTGTACATCAGGGGTTTCTCACCGCTGTTCCGTGCACCCCGATATTTTCTGTGGGGTCACTATTGAGCAGTTTTACTGCAGGGTTCAGGATTTTCCTATGGGTTCTTTGGGGCCCCCTCTGTGAGCCTCCAGGATTTCTTACCAGCTTGTTGCATTCCTTGAAGAGTTCACTGACCAGCACACTGCAGGACTGCTCCACTGAAACCAGCTTCATGATGCTGTCACTGCACTGGGAAGGCAGCTGAAAAGACAACCCAAATCAGCACTTCTTTCTATATGTAAGACACTGTGCTGAAACCAGAAATAACTCTTGGTCCAAGATGAATAACTCGGCTCCAACTAGGCAGTGCTAAGGTTAAAGCTGTCAAAATAGAAATAAAGTATGCTGTATGACATGGTAAAATACATATTTTTAAAGAAACTGTATACTCATTTTGATAAGCTGTATAAAGTGTTAACGTTTTTCACTTTAGGTACTGGACAACTGCGGTGACACTAAACAGACTTTATTGGGACTTCACCAATAGTAACCTTGCGAAATGATAATAATGTGACTGAAGGGCACTTACAGGACATTCCAGTGGACTGACAGGGTATTATCTAGTACTTGAGCTAAAGAATGTCCTGATCGAGTTTAATCCCAATTTGATAAGAGGTCTCAAAATATAACATGCAGATATACTGTAGGTACTTAAAAGGGATGCTTAATGCTGTTAATGCTGTTCAACATAACTTGAACCATGACCTTTTTTCTTCTAGTCCATTCAAACTTTCTAATATAGGATTACCGTAACTACCTGCATAAAAACCTCTGGGTGTGAGAATTTCAATTTCCAGTCAGTAATCAGAGATATAGAAACAATAGGCACTCGTGTGTGAAAATGTTAGACCACTTTGTACTTTAATCAGGCATTTTAAACAACTTCTAAAAAGTCTCCTGCGTTTTGCCATGTGTGGCTAAGTGTTCCTTTTCTCTTACTATTTGAAATGAATTGCATTTGTGGCCTATTAAAGTCATCAATTAAATTAGACAATTACTAATTTGCCTGTTCTAACAATTTTTTAAGATACATTAGTAAACCTGCAGACTCGGGTGAATTTATTCATGCTGTGATGAGAAATGTCATCAGTTCAGAGCAGTTAGCCTGATTGCTCAAACTCCTGCCACCTGGTCATCTCAAGAGGAGTTCTGAACCTCAGGACTGGGTGCTGCAGGGCTAGTGTGAGTTTCTAACCCTGTATACAACAGAGGCCCATAACTCAAGGGGTGTAATCCAAAACAACTGGTTCTCCTCTGAAGCAGCCCCAAGCTTCAGTGGTCCAGCCATGTTGATCAGACACCCCCTTCGTTAGCCTGTAGTTTGTCATTGCTGTATCCTACCTGCACAGCGTCCGCACAGCTGGGATTGACTTTCCAAGAATCCCCGAAGTCCGAAGGCTCCACCTCCACCTGGTTGTTGCTGCTCTGCAAATCGTTGTTTTGAATTCCATCAAAGTTCCCGCACAGCCCGCACACTTTGTTCTGCAAGAACCAGCAACAACAACAGCAAGTCACATTTCTACAGTGCCTTTCATCACAAGCATCCCAAAGCACACACACACACACACACACACACACACACACACACACACACACACACACACACACACACACACACACACAAAAGAACAATCAAACCATTAAATTAAAAAAAAGAAATTTAAAAAAAATGTGGTTTTAATTGTAAGATTAGAAAAACGAAGGTAAAAAGCCAGTTTGTAAAAAGAGAACAATTAAAACAGTCTATTAAGAAAAAAAAACATAAAATTGAAAACAGGAAAGCACCTGCTACAAAATATCAGTAGGCTTGCGTCACATCATAACCGATCAGCAGTAATCACGGACAATAACGTCAACTTACATAAGGCAGCTCAAGATTCGTGGCTTTACAATCCATTTATTTCCTCTAATTTGGACAAGCAACCTTCTCACCGCCGTCCTGTAAAGATGCGTCGATCAAGGCTTAAAAAATCCACTCTCTTCCTAAAAGAGATTATCTGGACCACGTTCTTCAATATGCAAACATAACTACGCCACGCCTCTACGTGGAGTTCTGTGCCAAATGCCACTACGTGGAAGGTGTTCGTCATGTTTTATCACAATATGGCGATGTGACAAAGCTGTAAAAGCAGACGAAACACCAAAACAGTTTCACATGCCAGGGTAAGCGCAACCTTTACCCTGGCTTCGCTATGCTGCGTTGTGCTTTGACTTGGTTCTAAGAGTATGGGACCTTTACTAACTCCTCTCTGTTAAGGCAGGTTTGTGCGCACATACCCGGTACTGTCCTTTGAGGTGCACTGTGACTCTCGTCCCCAGATCCCACGTCACAGAGATCCCTTTCCCCAGCAGCAGGATGAAGTACAGCCCTGATCGGATAATCTCCACCTCTGTCTCATCCTTTACAGGCCTCTTCATTGTCACCTGAGCACAGGACAAACAAACCACATTAATACCAGCTGAACCTTTTAATCATGTGGAACCAAAACTTACAAACGACAGGAGGCCATTCGGCCCGTCTAAACTCGGCCAGAATCCCAAGTGATTCTGGATAAACAACAAGACTAGGTAATCCATTCCATCCCCTCACCACTCTCTGTGTGAAGAAGAGTCTCCTTCAGCAACATGACTAGGCAGCCTATTCTATCCCCTCACCACTCTCTGTGTGAAGAAGTGTCTCCTTCCCTTTGTCTTAAGTCCATCTTCTGTTAATTTTCCTACAATGCTGGTCCTGTTTTCTGTCCTGCCCTTAAAGTATTTGTGTTAACTACGTCAACACCTTTTTTATAAAAAAAAAATCTTTACAAAGAGTTCTAGTCAGGTGTTTAATTAATTAAACTTAATTAACTGAGGACACGGTTGGAACAAAAACTGGTTGTTCGTCCCTGCGCGACAGTTTGTAATGACCGGACTCTAACCATTCCGTTGGAGAGGAACCTTTTAAAAGACAATCCACGGAGTCCAGCTGTAATGCAAATGAAGTTCAATTGTGCACTCCCAGTAACCTTGGACCCAGGTTCTGAACCCTGCATTTAGATGACATGCTGCTCTGTAAATGAATTGCTAAATTCAATGATATTGAATATATATATATATATATATATATATATATATATATATATATATATATATATATATATATATATATATACTGTATATATAAATATATGGTCGAATGTTTAGCCTCACCTAGGATTTTAGGATTGACACATAACTAATCAAATATGTAATCAAAGAAAGTACAAAATGATTTCGCAAAAGTCTACTACAGTAGTACAGTATTTCATGTTATATTTTGAAATGTGACATTTTTCTATTTTTAGCAATTTTTCATTAAATATATGGAAAACAACAAAGCGGTGTGTAATTTAATATGTTAACGTAACATTATTCAGCAGCTTTCATTTGACTTTATGAAGCAAAATAAGTTAATTCTACAGGATGATGCAAAACATTTGACCATAGCTGTATATATATATATATATATATATATATATATATATATATATATATATATATATATATATATATATATACACACACTGGCACCACATTGCTGGCAGCCGCCCCACAGATACTGCACTCCTCACCACTCCATTGGCCAGCTCTATGACTCCTCCCTCATACAGCACTGTGGTCACTTTAGAGCACCTCTGGCCCTGTACTCCACAGCCACTCTTCTCCACCAGTATGCGGAATGTGCCCTCGTTGCCATTGCAGTAATCCTGGAGAGGCAAAATGCACATGAGTTACCTGTAACAGCTGGGCAAGTTCAATGGCTTCCTCGTGGTCTATTCATTAAAGAGCAATTTGCTTCGGATTTTCCCCCTACCTTTTTATGATTCTGCGTGGTTCTAATTACTCAAATAGCTTGTCTGTGTAACAGGGTGGAGGCTGGGTGTGAACCAGCGACCCCACACACTGCAAGCGAGTGTCTTAACCACAATGCAAAAGAGCCGGGCTCGTCTGCATTCGTGGTGTTAGAGCTTTTAACCTCATCTCACTGTTACATCTGTGTTCAAGTTTATCGCAGCTAATAAAATAACAACACACATTATTCAGACCATGCCCATGAATTATTCACTCAAATGAGAGGCAACTAGAACTGAAAAGCAGCCCCTCAACTCCTGCAGGCAAAGCATATATGTGTGAAACTTGAATGTGGTGAAAGTCCAGCTGTGTAGAAACCTGTTCTCGTAATTGTCTTTAAGAAGTATTTGACGCAAAGTCAATTTACGTCCTTGGTACGCCAGTACAACAGTAAAAAGGGCGGCGCCCTAGATGAGAGAAAAATCTTCCCATCAGCTTTTAAAACACTCAATGCGGAAGGTAACTGCCATTGATTGGTACCCGGTTGCAAAAATCAACAGTGGTTTTGAAATCAACACATTAATGAATGGATGTATTTAATACCTGCTGATAAATACTTCTTAAAGAGATTTTCATTATTTGGTGTTACTATATTATTAAATATTATTATTATTATGAGTGGAGTCTCTCTGCTGATCCGGTAGATCTGTGTTCCGTTCTCATGTGTAAATGTGATCCCTGGCTCACCTGCACCAGCACGTACTGGCAGAGTCCTGGGAATGTGTACTTCACGCCATCAAAGGTCAGGTAGTTTGCCTCTCCAATGGACTTGCAGGACCCATCACAGACCTGGTTTGTACACTGCCACTTTCTGTCATGACACACACTGTCAAACATGTTACAATCAGATGGAGATCTCAAAAGGGCAGTCTATCGCAGCGGTTCTCAAACTGGGGGGCGCCCAGTTTGCTGACCAGTGACTTTGGCATAAGTAGAGTTGCTAAGGTAAATGACTGGAGAGATGAAACATATGCAGAAATGTATGGGAAAGGAACACATGGTAAACAATTAACCACAGTAACATTGTAAAAGGGAGTAGTTAGTGGTTGGTTGCACTTGAATGGAGTAACAGCTGAATAGCTCCTTTCCATTGATAATTAGTAAGATAACAGAAACCAACTACAGTCACTAGCATGGTTTTAGCTGTGAAAGCAGCGTGGGTGAGTGCAGGACAGTGGGGTCTGATTGATTTACCAGGTGTTGCAGTCCATGGAGACTGTCTGTCCGGGACGGAATTCCCTGCTGTTGTGGAAGCAGGGACACTGCTCCGGGGCCACACAGCGCATCCTGTGTCGGACCTATAAAAACAAACATATTCATGAGGACAGTGTGCTTACTGCTGGCTTTCTACCCCAGTACCCTGATAGTATTGGTTTCACTGAGCTCCCCAGGTCCCGCCTCTATTGTCACATGACGTACCACACGGGCTCAAAAGACAAAAACTGGACCATGTTATAAAAAGTTTATTGTTGATTTAAGGTTCATGAAAGAGCTTTTAGCAAGGAGCTACATCTTTTCCTGCAGGGGATCCATAAACCAATGCAACACAGCTATTTTAGTTAGCAACATACGAAATACTGTAGAAAGACGAAGAGACAGCAATAAAAACAATCCCATATTTAGACAGCCTGAATAATGTAAGAGTGTGAATAGGGTATATAACTGACTACATGTAAAAATGTTACACCTGCTCCCAAACCCGTTAAAGTGTTAGTGTTTTGCCAATATGAGTTTTTGCCTGGGCTCGTTTAATGTGTATACAATAAAAGCAAGCATTTTGTTAAGGAATGATGCATGTATTTTCCTAACATCATGGTATGGGGTGATACCCACTTCTCTCTGTTAATATAAGCCAGATCCACACTTCTATTACCAGCAGGGTTGGCTGACTCTAACTGCTGACAGACACTGTTGACCAGCACGTCACAACATAATATTCTGTTGGCCAATGTGGTTTCTTTAGCAGAGCTGTCCCGGTCCTGGAGGGCCATTCCACTCCAGGTTTAACAGGTAAAATGAGATCATGAACGACTTCATGGTCTGGATGGAGGTTTAATTGGTTAAGTTCTAGAATTTAGAACAGGGTTGGAACAAAGACCAGGAGTGGATGCACAGTTTTAGAGTTGCTTTGTCTTGGTTGGAAACATGACAAACACTGCTACACTGTTACAGCAACAACTTGATTTAGCAAATGCTGAGAAAAAAGTGTGCACAACCCACTGTAAATGGAGTATAATGAGGCCATTGAATTCTGTTCCAAAATCAATGTGCTTGACTGGTGCTGATAACTCTCTGTTCTCTGAAGCAGGTGCAGAATGTCCCTTACCCGTCCAGGAGGACACATGCAGCCTGAGATGCAGCCCTGGCTCACACACTCCAAATCGTAGTTCTGGCAGGTTTTGGTGCACTCGATCCCCTCTTCTCTAGGGCTGCTGCACACAAACATGCCCATAGGGGGTCTGCAGGACAGCGCTCTTCTCACTGACAAAGAGAGGCATCAATTAATATAAGGTTAGAAATCAGGAGGCATTTTCATGAGGTTTACAATCATTCTGAGTAGTATTTGCAATGTTATTTGTTCACAATTTCTATGAAATTTAACTATTGTAACCATGTGATATGTAGCTCCCCGTGAAAATTCCCATTGCTGAAAGAATAGTGTAAATATCCATCTTTTTTCACTTAAAATTAAATAGAGCAAATGTTTGCCTTATGGACGCACTCCCTGTTACACTGCATTTAGGAACCTGGCAGCTGGTTTAGTTTGCTTCCGGTTAATGACTGAACACACACTGCATAGAGCTGCACAGTTTCTTTAGAATGTCTTCAACGAAAAACACACCAGCTGTCTAGTGCAAGAAGGGGACTTTACACACAGGTGATGCAAAACACACAGTAATTCAAGACACTGAATGTTAGCGATGCAGTAAGGAAAGCCCCGTACCTCGTGTGGATGGCAAGACGTTCATGAGGCGATCAGACAGCACGGCACTGGGGAGGTCACTGGAGCTGCAGTGCATTGAACCCTCTTCACAGGAACTGGGAACCAAACATACAAGAGTGAGGAACCCTGACGCTCACACCAAACAGAGGCCACAACATGGAGTTTAAAGCCATGCTTCTTTTTTGAAAAAAGACAATAGGATACATATAGTATATAGATGTACATTATATCATCATCATCATCATCATCTTCAGCCTTTTTCAATCCGCTGCTGGATGAAGGCCTCCCCAGTATTCTTCCACAAAAGCCTGTCTGCTGCATCCCTCATCCATGTTGCTCTGGCGTGTTTCCTAATTTCATCCTGCCATCTTCCAGGAGGTCTTCTTGGTCGCTTTATATCTCTTGGGATCTAGTCTAGTGTCTCCTTGGTCCAGCGATGGTCTGTTCTTCTTGCTACATGTCCGGCCCACTGCCATTTCAGTTTGTTCGCTCTTATAATAACATTGCATACTTTTGTTTGCACTCTTATCCATTCCTTCCTTTTCCTGTCTCTTCTTGTTATTCCCAGCACACATCTTTCCATAATTTGCTAAGTCGTTTGTAATTTTTGAGTCATTTTTGCATTGAGGGTCCAGGTGTCACATCCATAATTTAGCACTGGCAGCATGGATTCAAAGTCAAAGACTTTCCTCTTGAGGCATAAGGGTAGTTTCCCTTTCAGAACCATGCTTAATCTTCCAAAGGCACTCCAGCCCATTTTTACATTTGGTTCTCCGTTGCCGAAACTAACTGTCCCAAGTATACGCAGTTATTGACTTCTTCAAGCTTGATCCCAATGATTTCAGCTGCCTGTGGAGTGGTATATTTATTGAACATGACTTGAGTCGTCTTCAGGTTCATTTTCAAACCCGCTTTGATGCTAGCCTCGTGTAGTTCTTGTATTCTTGTTTGTAATTCTTCTGGGCACATTGTAAATATAAGGATGTTGTAGGTGATTCAAGTAGGCTCCATTGATCTTCAGTCCCTTATTTTCCCAATCCAGTGTTTTGAAAATGTCCTCTAGGGTGGCCATGAAGAGCTTTGGGGAAATTGTATCTCTTTGACAAACTCCTTTTTTAATCTTGATTTTGTCGCTGTTTTTATGGTCTTACTGTGGATGTTGCCGAGTCAAATTTATCTTGGAGTCTGTTGGTGAGTATCTTGATAGAATTTTTGTAGATTATAAGAAGTAAGCTAATAGGTCTGTAGTTCTTGAGGTCTTCTTTATCTCCTTATGTAAAAGTATCACCGATGCGTTGTTCCAGTCATTTGGCACTTTCTTTTGCTTAATACAATCTGTAAAAATATGCAACAGTATTTTTGTCAGTTCTTCACCTCCTTCTTTCACGATGTCAATCGTTATGCCGTCTTCTACGGGTGCCTTTCCTGTCTTCATGTTTGATAGCATGTTTCTTTTCTTCCAGTAGAACATCTGGAACTTCTTCCTCAGCTGGCTCAGCTTTTTAAATATAATTTTCTGTAAAAGTCTTCAACTCTCTTCAAAATCAATTCACAGTTCTTGATGATAGTCCCGTCCTGTTGTTTGATTGCTGAAATCTGTTTTTTCCTGATGATTAGTCTTTGTTTTGCTTTCTTCATGCTTCGGTTTTCAATAGTTTTTTCTACCAACCTACATTTGAACGACCGTATATCCTCAGTAATGCACTTTCTTACTCTCTTGCAGAGCTCAATGTATTCAATCTTTGACTTCAGAGCTGCTGTATGTTTCATTTTCCTTCTTTTCTTCATGAGGTCTTTTGTCTCTTGCGTGATCTGGTCGCATTTTGTACTCTGTGTTCCAGCGCTGTTTTTTGCTGTTTCTGCAAATACTTGCGTCACTTCCTCATAGATTTTGTTTACCTCGATTTGCTTCATCTTTTTGCAGATCTTGAAAAGCGTTGAATCTATTATTCAGTTCCAATTTAAACACCAGGCTTTGATTCTGGCGCATTTCTATGTTGATTGTGTTAGATTTTGTCCTCACGAGTTTCACTCTCTCCAGTGCTGTGCTAAGGTGTATTTTGCATCTTACAAGTCTGTGGTCACTTCCTGTGTTAAAAATTGTTTAGTACTGAGACATCTTGTATGGTGTGCTTCTTGTTGGTGAGTATGTAGTCAATTTCATTCTTCACTCCATTGGATCCTCTCTGTGTCCATTTCTTGATGGGTTTCTTCTGGAAGAAGGTGTTCATGATGACTAAGTTCGAAATTCGACTAGTCTGTCGCCCCTCTTGTTCCTGTCGTCATTCCAAATTTGCCGATCGAATTCTCGTCTTCTTGCTGGGCTCCTACTTTGACGTTGAAGTCACCGAGGATGAACTTATAGTGGCTCTTCCCATTTTCATGTAGTTCTTGTACTTCTTCATAAAAATTCTTGACTTCTTCATCCAAATAGCTTGTTGTTGATGCATATACTTGGATGACATGAAGTTCATACTTCCTTGAAACTTTCACTATCAGTCTCGTAGACCTCTCTGACGCACTGTCAATCTCTACTACGTTATTCTTGATTCTCTTGTGGACACTGAATCCAACGCCTCCTGTTCGTCCATCTGTAGTGCCTCAGTAGAAGGGAAGATGTCCACTCTTGAGTTCTAGTAGTCATACTTGCCATACTTCGCTTTGTCCTACGATATCCCACTTAATTCTTCCAAGTTCTTGTTCCAACTCTTGCAAGTGTACGTGGCGAGGGTCAGTGTTCTGTGGCAGCCTAAAATCGTAACCCTGTGATTCTTAGCACCGCCTTCATGCCTAACTGGCTGCTGCCTTGGTCGGCGGCAATCCTGCCTCCGGGGAATGAGGGCCATGTTTTTGTCTGTGCTTTCATCATGGGGTTGGCATTAACTCACCACACTGGCCAGGCGGGTTGGTGAGGGCCCCTTCCACTTTGGGTGAATATGTACTTCGTCTTGAGAACCCGTTGTCACCCTCCTGCCACTTTGAGGCAGTGGAGGTTGGATTTTAGGAGGGATATATATTATATATATTTATTAAATAGAATGAATAAAAAAGAATATTTAACTATTACATCCAGTTCAATTCCTATTGGTCAACGCTTTACTTGAGCACATTATAACTCATAGCAGTACAGATATAAATACAGGTATAAATACAGTATAAATATGAAGATAGTAACATGGTTTCTCATACATGTCAGTGTAAAATAAGAGGATGCTTTATAACAGATGTTTTTTTTAATTCTCAAGTTTTTAATTTAAAGACTAGGAGTTAAAGCCTTGCTGATCGCTCCTTTTAAAAGAATAAGCAACGTTATCACTGCTCTGCTACATTTGTGTTTCTGTTTTGTTTTTTTTCTAAGTAGAGATTTAGAAGTCTAACCTGCAGCCTCCTGGCCTCTCATCACTGCCTGTGTGCTGCGTCTGTTTGTTTCAATGACAGCTTGAGCCTCTAATAGCTTGTGAATGATTGAATGACTTGATGAATTCATTAAAAACTGCTCATTCTTAAAACGTTCCCCCAAAACACCCATCCTTTAAACATAACCATTCCTGAGCACTCACTGCCGCGGGTATTGCAATGTGCAAGTAGTTCACAAACTGTGCAGCAGGCAAGTCTTTCAGCTACTGCCTTCATCCCTGTTCCTCTGAAAAGGTCATGCATTGATTTTGTATAATTTTTTAAGTAAACTGTTTTGTATTGCAGTGTCGTGTTGTTATACTACATGGTATACTCTGCATGGTATATAATACTGCAGTACTATTATGGCTTTTGCAATATCGTTTTGTTGTTTCTTTGATGACATGATGCTAAATAAAAGATCTAAATTATGTTCATATAGTTTTTTTTTGTCTCAATCCTACAATTGTAGGTGATGCACAGCTTTTAGCCATAGCTGTATGTGTGATCTCCATTGTTAAGAACGGTGTGCCGTTGTGCTCTTACCATATGGTGAAGTGGCTAGAGACGACATCACCAGGCTGGAAAACGCCTCCGTCATAATGGCAGGCACACTGGGCCCTGGGCACACACTCCCCGTGGTCGTCAGCGTACAGCCCCGGGGGGCAGTAGCAGCCCTCCATACACAGCTCCCTGCAGGCCGTGTCGGGGAAGGACAGCGAGCGGCAGGTCTGGTTACAGGGGCTCCCACACTGCTGGTACACATGGTCCTCAGCACAGCTCATCTCTGCAGGATAAGACCACTCATGAGTGCAAACACAACAGCCAAGAGGTTCCTCGCAACTGGCTGCCTCAGAGGTATGGCAGCTTCAAAGCTTATTCAGACAATTCAAGGGCAAGGGTCTGTAGTGACAGCCGAAAATGAAATGTTATACTATGTTGTTCTTTCACCTTTAATGGAAATACCATCGGGGGTATATTTGTCTTAACGAGGCTGGAAATTGACAAGGAAACCATAAACTGGCAAGGACTCCTACACCTGTGAAACTTTTTCAATTGACACTAATGCCAGATTTGCTTCACAAACTGAATGGAATTAAATACAGCTGCTAAGAAACCACTCAAATCTAGATGTCCTCTAATAAAAAATATACCCTGAGTCGTGTGTTTGCAGTTTATAGAAACATTACTAAATCAACCAATGTGTCGGTTTAGTTACAGCATCTAAACTATCGGAATGATTTGTGCTGTTACACAGTTTAACCGTACTGGATCTTAAAGAACTATGGCTAATGAAATTGAACATTTTTGGTGCCACTGTTATGTGTTTGGCCTCAGAGTGAAACTTCTATTGTGTTTGTATGGGACAACAGCTTTTTTGTAAGCCTGGTATCAGGGTGAAGCCTCCCTTACCGCAGAAATCTGGCGTTCTCCAGTTAATCAAGACCCCCTTCCTGGCACAGGCTGTAGCGTAGCTGGAGACAGCAGAGCACAGGCACTCCTTCCCATCCGAGCAGGAACAGACATCATAGCGGCAGTTCTTCACGAATGGAGCGGGGTTCACCTCGAAGTGGCAGGGTTCGAACTCCGGGGACATGAGCACAGAGCAGGCCTCTGCGTACCGCACTGAAACGAAAAGCGATACAGACTTAATCCATAAAGCACCATTGTCTTCATTTGCGGACAGGCTACTTTGTAGATTTTTTTGGAGCATTTTTAACTGGCATCTTTAACTATTGTTATGATAACTGACTCTAACTTTGTTAACCGCAAAAGATAATACACACCTCCACAGCTGTAAAGACAATATACAATACAAGGATAACTGTGGAATACGCTCGGCGCTGACCATCACTGTATAAATGAACACCATTAAATAAAACAAAGCAATATCAGAGCCAACGGGGGCATACAGTGTTTGTCCTCTGGTGCAGCGGAGTGTATCGTGTGAGGTTAATGCTAGTGCACAACCTCAGGTCATGACTGCTTTAAGTTCAACGGTGGTGCATTAGCTCAGCTGTTGCAAAGTACAAAAATCACGTTGTGAGCAAACTCTGCAAAATCTTGAGACAGCAGGCAATGGAATAACTGGTGGTAAGTGTAATGAAATCAATGTTTTATGGAATCAAATGCAGAGAAAAGAGGAAGTAGAATGTAAACATAGGAGGTAATTTCAGCACAGCTTGCAAGTTTGTTGATCTGTCTGTATAAATTGGGAGTCACACAAGCACTCAGAGAGACACACGTCTGAGAGCTTCCATCCTCCTCCCGGAACATCGTGCTGAGGTATGGCCAACGTGACTCCCAATGGGAGGTTAGTATGTCCGACTGCCTAACTATTAAACCTAGTGCCCATTTGAACATGTCTAACGTTAATCTCTTCTTATGCATGTGTGCTTTGAGACTTGGAATCAATAAATGTAGTGCTGTTTAAGTTCATGCAGGAGTCATTCTGGTCTTAATTCTGCTTTATTAATTTATCAATGTAAGAAATGCAAGCAGCAGCCTGGCAGGGGCTCGTAAACACATCTCTCACCTCTCTTAGGGTTCAGGTTGCAGGGGTCCGAATCCTGTTTAGTTACATCCTCGCACCCCCCGTTTATCTTCCAGGAGTTGCCGAAGCCCACAGCCTGCGCCTCCACCAGGCCGGCCGGGGTCAGGAAGTCATCACCCTGGTTACCGTTGTAGTTTCCACACAGGCCACACATTTTACCGGAGTACACTGGGCTTAGCTGTCAACACAGAACACTCCAGTTGGTCAATAGACCTCATAATAGACCTCATAATTCAATTATAATACCTAGCATGGGCAGACAAACACCACGGCCTGTTTCACCTCAAGTCTGTAGATAAGACTCTATATGGAAAATTAAGGTAAACATACTATACAGATTCCTGTTACAGGTGAATTGTACACCATAATTTTTACAATATAACATGCACCCTGCCCATTGTGCACAAGCAGGCTCATTTAACATTCCTTGTATAATGTGCACCTCTAATATAATGCTCCCCACTTTGAAATGTGCTTTTTAAATAAAATGTGCTTCTCTGGGGTATTAAAAACAGAGGGGTAAAGTAAGGAATAATACTTAGCAGGATACTTTGAACTGTGTTTCAATTAAGTATAAACTGAACACTTGTTATAAAGTCAGACTGTCCCAATATGAAAGCCTACGCTGGGCCGGATTAAGAACTGTCAGGGTCATCGCCCGTTAATACGGCCCTGATCCTGCCTATAGCTTCTAAAATGTGTGAAAGCGTGCGTGTAATGTTCTGAAAAGTATGGTAATAAATATGAGTTGATTATAAGTTGAAATGTGGTGAAGATACCATCAGCAGGAGTTTGCCACGGCCGTCCCAGTCCAGCTGAAAGTCCTCATTGTAAGTCAACCGCACAGATGACATGACGGTGTGCTGGATCCGAAGGGGTCCTGTAATGTAAGAATCACGCTTACTGTGAGAATCAAACAGCACCTGCTGCTTATACCTGATCCCCTGCCTTCCACAGGATACTGCTGATATGCACTGCCTGACCACTTTATTGGGATCTGTCTATGCACTGGGGTGGGGCATGTCCTCCTGGTATACCCTGATCCTTGATTGAAGGTCAAGCTAATTCCATAGCATTAGGAGAAAAATGTGTTGTTCTATAATGTTTTTCTGTTTTACATGTTGCTCTCTTGGTCTGTATATCTTCTTTAATTTCAGTGTAAAGGCGAGCTCATGGAAAGTTACTAATAAGGACACATTCCTTATTTGGGTCTGATATATGGAGGTTGTTGGTGTCTTTCCCTCTTCTGTTGTAATCTCTTACAGTAGTAATATGTCTTATTAGCAGGATGTGTGTGTTCAATGCATGAATTGTGAGTATGTTTATTAGAAGGACCAAGAGGGTACCAAACTATACTGGACAACAGTTACAAAAGAAAGAATGGTTGTAACCACAGATTAGGTATAAAAAGGGTTGTTTAGAGCTCTTTTGTTGGACCAGAGGAAGGAATGAAGACTGCCAACTCTGAAATTGGTAATGATGCACATAAAATGCCCTTTTCGTATTGCTGTTCTGTGAGTCTGATAAAGCATTAGTATTAAACAGGAGCAGTATTTTAGGAGAATGACAGACTTCAGGCACCTTTCATGGCCACCACAACCATCTTCCAACACCTTGTGGAGTCTATGTCGTGTCAAGGCTGTAATCAGGGCCAGGCAGTGTATACAGGACCAATAGAGGGTAACAAACTGGATATGGGATATAAATGGAATGCTATTGCAGGTTTTTTTTTAATTAAATTTACGCATTATAAAATAGATGCGTAGATTGGAAACTTAACACAGTGCAATTTTACTCACTGAAGGGGGTATTTATGTCACTTGAATGGTCAATGATTTGTAGAGAAATCTGAATGCAATGGATTACCAGCAGTATGTGTTGCTTCCTCACATCAATGTGATATCATTTGTATGTCAAAATCTGAAAATGCTCTAACAAGAGCATCTTCAGCCTATTGCAGCCATCGCTGTGCTACTATTGATTGTCTTTACAGATCTATTATAGTTCTCCTGTAATGCAGCTGCATTGCCATACAAGCCCAGGGGTACAGTAGCAGGCTCTGTTACATACCTTGTATTAAAGGAGTCTGAATATCCAGACCATTTACTGACACCCCTCCCCCATGCTTCATCTTAATGGTGATGTTGGACAGCTTGTGGAAACGCAAAGTGGCTGACCTGGTGCACACTGCGTCCTGGTCATCGGCACACTACGAAAAAACATTTCAGCATTTTAATACACCGGACAGACTCACGGCTCTATTTAAACAGAGAGATCACACACGTATCTAAACTAATGCACTTGTTTAGTAATTAAGCAAAGAGGTGGTTCAGGCAGGGAACTCACTAACGAGGGAGGGCAGCTATCCTGCCCCCCTGCCCATGGCTTCCCTACGGTTAGCCTCTCCACGTATCTGAGCTCATTTATGGACAGGGGTACCTCGAATGGTGAAGCCAAAGGCCAAAGAATGTTGTGCAAAATATGTATAATGTAGTAGTGTTGTCTAGTCTATGTTTTAATAAATAATCTATTTATTTAATAAGTTTCCTGACTTAATTACTTTGTAGCATTTTCTGTTTATCATGTCTTTAAATGTTTCCCTTATGAAAGTCTCCTATAGTAAAAACATAGCAGTGTAATAAAGTACAGAGAGGTCTGGTAAAGTATAAGGAAGCATTGTAAAGCACAGAGAGGTATGGTAAAACATAGGGAAGCATTATAAAGCACACATAGGTCTGGTAAAGCATAAGGAAGCATTGTAAAGCACAGAGAGGTCTGGTAAAGCATAAGGAAGCATTGTAAAGCACAGAGAGGTCTGGTAAAGCATAGGGAAGCATTGTAAAGCACAGAGAGGTATGGTAAAGAATAGGGAAGCATTGTAAAGCACAGAGAGGTATGGTAAAGCATATTAAAAAAACAAGCCATGATAAACTAACCCTTATAAAAGTTTCCCATAGTAAAAGCATAACACAGTGTAATAAAGCACAGTGAAAGCATGGTGATGTAGTAATGGCTTTGTGCATGCGCCCTGCTATGTACAACATGGTACGCTAACGCGTCATGGACAGAGCGCAACCCCCCCACCTTTTCCCTGGAGAGGCAGTGCGCAATGATACAGTGAAGCATAGGTGAGCATTATAAAGAATAGCGAGGTATGGTAAAGCATATAAATAAACATGGCAAGCCAGGGTAATCTATGGTAAGTGCATAGTAGAACTATGGGAAAATGAAAGCATCTTAAAACTGAAATAAATGCTGTGCCAAAATACTGTGGCAAACTTTTATAAGGGGTATGCACACCCAGTGGTGTAGCCGAGGGTATACGCAGGTAAACGACGTTCACTTTTAATTTGGGCAACATAGCGTTTACCCACATCTCATATAAGGGATACAGAGCTACTGCGTCTGCTGGTTTTCATTTCAACCGAGCTCTTAGTTACTTAATTGAACCAATTATGGGCTTAATTAGTCAAGATTAACAGGTGTTCCAACCCCAAGTCTCCACTGGTGTGCCGTGCAGTGACATGAAACTTAGTCTCCTGAAACCATGTTCTAAGCTACAAAGTGGCTTAAGAGCAAACCCTTGTAATCACTGTAATGGGACTGAGAAAGTGACAGTGACAATAAGTAGTTGACTTTATCCGGAGAATCACTTTTATTCAGTACTGTCTACAAAGATCAACCCGGGTTGAAAAGGGACTCTGCCAGCCCCAGTTAGGATCGTGGCTCGCTGGCAGAAATGAGAGGTTTTAATTACCTGGACTGTTTCAATGACGGCAGCAAATTCATTGTCCTGACAGTCCTTCGCAAACAGGTACTGACAGACACCACTGAAAGTGAAGAACTTGTTATCGAAGCTCTTGAAGTGGGACTGCCCAGTGACGAAACATTCTCCTGCAAAGAAAACCCAGTCAGGCAAGTCTGCAGCTCATAAACACACAGAGCTTTCACGGAAACCATGTGCATAATCAAGTCTGAGACTGAACAGTAAAACCCAATAGGTAGGACAGTTAGTTGACTCTATTACTGGTTCCAGGTAACCCGAGCATTTCCCTTTTACAAAACAATTAGGTCAATTTCTCATATTCATGTAATTGGTGTGGGATGTTGAATGTGAAGCATGATATATGTGTCTTTTCAATATTCAACGGTGCCTTCATAATTAAGGTACAAAGGGTAGAGAAACCCGAAACTGTGCCGTGCTGAGTTATTAGCATGTTGCCCTCATTGCAAGATATTTCACCTGTGCACGTCTCAGAATTCTATTGGTTTCAATACAATGAACAGAGATCCTTTGCAATCTAATCCCTGTGTCAGCAAAAGCAGTTAGAAACAAAGTGAGCTATATATTACATCTGAATAACAGCAGAGACGCATAGACACGGGTGAAAATATATCCAATGAACACAAAGTCTTGCTCAAACAACTCAATTTAAAGGTATATTGACCAAGGTTTTAAATACATATAATTAATGTACACACACACACACTGTAGGTTAGCTTACTACTATTAAACGTTTAGCCATTCACTAAACATTCAAACTAAACTGAGAGATATCAGCCTCATGGTTTGCTTAGTTCATAGGCGTAGTTTACACAGGGGGATGCAGGGAAATATCCAGCCCACTCCCCCTCACATTGCAACAGCACTTAAACTTTTATTTCTCAGCAATTTATTCATATAATCACTGTATAGAGTGTCCACTAGGACCCAGCGGAAATGACAATCGACTGAGGCAGCAGCGGCACGCAATGCATTATAGGTGAAATCAAACAGAGAAGGGAAAGCAGAGCCTGGTAATAAATAACTGTTATTTTTTTCTTTTCTTTTCATTCCAAAATGTCTCAACCGTGATACCATTTCCGATACCTATAGTCTCAATACTATACAAATACTTTTTATGTGAACATTGGGATCTCTGAAGAGGGAGTTCACGACCGCAAAGGCACCAATCTGAATAAAACTAAAGTTTATTTTTTATTTTATTACTATATGCCCCAGATACAGAAACTGCCTTGCCTTGAGTTTGAGATCTGCCTTTTGACCACCGAGGGGGGTACAAGGGAGCTCCACCCACATGAGAGCTCCACCCACAAGAGAGCTCTACCCACGAGAGAGCTCCACCCACAAGAGAGCTCCACCCACAAGAGAGCTCCACCCACAAGGCGGTGATGCAGCGCTTACATACTTCAAAGGTAGGGTGTGATGAGATTGGTGAAACCAACCTCAGTTGTTATTATGAAGTCTTACCTGGACACTCTTCATTGCTGCACTCCCACAGTCCGTGTCTGCATATGCTGTAAAACAGAAGCACCAAGCATGTCTCAGGATGGTTTTATTACAGTAGTAAATGAGAGCGATGGGCCACTATTCTTTCTCAGGTGTCGTTTAGAGGGCAGTGCCTGTGTTTCTCTTTCTCTGTGTTCAGAGTGCTGTGTGTACTGACCAGGTGTTGCAGTCCTGGGCTATGCTGGAGCCGGGGGGGTAGCGACGGCCCGTGTGGATGCAGGAGCACTGAGAGGAGTCGACACAGTGCTCTCCATCCAGAACCTTCCCCTCTGCCAAATACAGAGACACGGTGAGAGATCGAGTAAACCAGAGACAGCAACAGATCCAGTACTACACAGAGATAGCAGCAGATCCAGTAAAACACAGAGAAAGCAACAGATCCAGTAAAACACAGAGACAGCAACAGATCCAGTACCACAGACACTGTGACAGATCCAGTACCACAGAGAATGAACAGATCAGGAACTGAAATCTTGTGTACCAGAGATGAAACCCTCAGGGCTGCATTAGAGCTCTTTTCTGCACAGAAAGGGTCTTCTCTCTATCATTTTTTTTTTGTTATTTATTTTCCTTTTTATATTTTTAATACTACTGGAGTTGCACTTTTTGGAGAGTGCGTACATTTATTATTTATGTATTCATTTATTTGATAATACAGGTTTGTGGAGTTCAGAATGATACATCTTACTGCTATTTTGGCGCATTTCATGTAAACTGATACAAGGTCAGTCCTTCGGTAAAACAAAATGATACAAGGTGTTTAAATTAAATAAGCCTCTGACAACAAGAAGACTTTATCTCCCTCTTTGGAGGATATTCAAGTCTGTCACTTGTGAGTTGGTATGGAAACTTCATCATGAAAGGAGGAGGTGTCAGCTTCATATAAACAGAGCTAAGGAATGAACTGGAACTTCAGGGCTTCACTGTTATTACGAATGGAATTAGTGAAATGTGTTGTTCCAGTACTGGCCACTAGGGGGAAGACTCTCCTTATTATTATTAATTTCTTAGCAGATGCCCTTATCCAGGACGACTTACAATTGTTACAAGACATCCCATTATTTTTACATACAATTACCCATTTATACAGTTGGGTTTTTACTGGAGCAATCTAGGTTAAGTACCTTGTTCAAGGGTACAGCAGGGATGTCCCCCACCTGGGATTGAACCCACAACCCTCCGGTCAAGAGTCCTGAGTCCTAACCACTACTCCACACTGCTGCCCTAGAAGTTATATTTCAATTTCATTCCCATCACTAATCGAGTGCCTCCAACCCCTGAGAAGTCTGTATATTCCATGTATAAGTGCCTTATTTCATGTATAATCCAGGTCAAATAGTGTATTTGAAGGGGAAAAAAAGCATAATTTATGTTTTTTTTATTAAATATCCTTACGCCAATAAAGTAGTCCCATTTATAACTTTGAACTACACACTAAGTTAAACTGAGTAAATTAATTAAAACATGCAAAAGAAAGTACATCTTTATTTTTGATACTGTGCACATTGCGATTGAAGATACACCAGGGAGCAGAGTTGAGACGACACTGAGTTTTTTTGTTTTTTCTGTCAGTGCAGACATACTGTTTGAGCAGAACATATGGGAAGAATAAAAATAAATTCAACGACGTCTCGGATTCCAGTAATTCAAGGTGTCAGAGAGGGGTGGATAATGTGCACAAGTTTCTTTTTGTGTTTTTCTTTAGTGTTTACAAACCACTAAAAATACGAGGTGGTTTCATTTCATATACACAGCAAATCTAAACTACAGAAGCAATGGGGTGATCTAATACATGTGCACACGACTGTACATTGTCAATGCACAGATAATATAGTGCAGCTATTTTAATGATCTATACAGTGGATCGGAATGTTACTTGATTGTTCCCAACCTTATAAAAGCTTACCACAGTAAAAGCACAGCAAAGCGACATAACAGAGCATGGTGAAAGCATGGTAAAGCATAGGGAAGCATTGTATATTAATATACATGGCAAACCAGGGTAAACTATGGTGCATGGGGGGAAACTGTGCAACGATACTGTGGTGAACTTTCAAAAGGGCAAACCCCATTCCACTGTTTTAATTGCATTAAGTGGGTCTACAGATTAACCCAGAGGTAAAATGCTAGCTGAAATAATAGATAAAGAGTGAAAACATTGAGATCAGCACCTCAGTGTGCCCAAGGAAGCCAGCTTTGGAGTTCACAGTGAATAATACCTTGTTTTCCTGAGCAGGGACTGACTGTCATTCCGAGCTGATCCGGGCTCTCCCACATTCCTCCTGAACTCCCATGCTAGTCTAACCGGTGAGTGAAAGCCTCCCATGCAATGAGAGTTCCTAGTTCACAGAGGAAACGTTGATGGAACCCTAGAGAACGCTCATATTTGTTTTTTCTCACCTGGGCAGCTGCAGCCATCGCCACAGCCCTCCTTGCACACGTCACTGATGTTGAGACTCTGGCAGGTGTGGATGCAGGGACTGGTGCACTCGTTGTATTGCATACCAAAGGGACACCGAGGACCTGCAATAGAACAATCACACCTGCGTGTTAATAAAGCACAGAGATAGGACATGTAGCACTGTGCACATCTATCAGAACACCTCAAGAGTCATCATTTCTATCCTTTATATTTATACCTGCATGAAAACCTCTGGGTGTGAGAATTTCAATTTCCGCTCTGTAATCAGTGATATAGAAACAAGAGGACACTCATGGGTGAAAATGATAGACTACGTGTGCTAGCCCTAACCCTTTTAACCCTAACCCTAACTCTAAACTTAATCCTAACACTAACTTTAACCCTATCCCTAACCATTTCTGATACAATTGTGTACTTACATATATCGTGCAAAAAGATTAACACATGAAGTACATTGTAACTATGCATAATGGTTTTGTAATTATGTGTAAGTACACATGTAATTACTATGCAACTAGTATGTAAATACACAGTCATTAGACACACTTAACGTAAAGTGTTACAGCAGATTGCAGTTTTTTTGATGTCTCCACCCCTTTCTCTGATGCCAGCCCCTCAATATTTTCTCCTGGCCTCAGTCACAATGTTTTATTAAGCCCCCCCCCCATACTCACTGCAGTGGCTCTCTGCGGGCCAGCCCCTCAGGATCACGCCTCTCTGGGCGCAGGTCCTGGCATACTCCAGGAAGGCGTGGCACTGGCACTCAGGACCCTCGTGGCAGTGGCAGGTGTCGTCCTCGCACATGCTGACGAAGGGCTCGGGGTCTATGACGTGAGCACACTTCAGGAACACAGGAGAGCTGGACAGGATCCGACACCTCGACATGGGATCCTGGGAGAGGAGAGGAGGAGGGAGAGAGGGAGACGGAGGAGGGGAGGGAAGGGAGGGATAGAGGGAGAAGGAGGGGAGGGGAGGGAGAGGAGGTGGAGAGGGTGAAAGAAAGGAAGCCATTATTATTAATAACATATACATATATTCATTTTTAATTTTCATGCCTCAATTAAAATTTCCAGCATTTAAAGTTTTTTGATTGGAAATGAACTGACGTCTATTCGGTGAACTAAACTACATTGGACCACAATCATATACAGTTAAAAATGAACCATTTTTACAGTGTTAATGCTAACTTACATGTTTAATTTTTAAATTACGAATGTGTGTTATGACAGGGGTTCCCAAACTCTGGTCCGCGGCCCACCTTTGGGCCGCGACACAGTCCCAGGCGGGCCGCGGGAGCAACAACATTGTATGTATGTATTTTTTTTTTCTTCCTATTAATACCGAAAAGCAGGCGCCGGTGGCAGCTGAAACTATAGAAAAATAAAGTGTAGCAAGGCAGTATTGGCGGACTGTCAATCAAAGCAGAAATTAACAAATCAGAGCTTCCTGTATGCGGGATGTAGAGCGAGAACTCTGACAATAGGCAGTGTTAAGGTCATGTGATCTCCCTGCTGGCAGATGTGAAAAGTGTGATCAGTATTAATTACAATATGTCGAATCTGCTTCCAAAGTATAAAGAAAAAAAAGGCAGCTACAGGAGTTTGAATGCATTTGTACCATGGGCTCAGTTTTGAGGTGCTCGAATGTTGTTGTTTTTTTGTAGAAATGTTTTCATACTAACTTTTGTACTTGATAACATTAATTTAAAAATTCAATTGATGCCTGTGATGAATACGTTTTTGTGGCTAATTAGCTACAGTATTAACATTTAAAATATTGAGTACTTTGATGTATGTTTCAGTATTAACTAAATCAAGTTATTAATCAAACTCATGAATCTTGTTACATACCTGTAATTGATTTATTAAAATGTTTGGATATATTGCTGATTTTTCAAGTTGTATTTGGTTGTACAGAGTAGTGGCGAAAACAGTAACTTATGCAAGGCTCCCGTCACCTCCTGTATTGTGCAAATTAGTTTTTTTTCTTTGTGCATTACAGTTCAGCGTGTGAGGTAACGGCTGGACGTTTTAGTAACACAGTGTTCAGAAATTAGGATTTAAGAGTTATGTTTTTTCTGCACGTTGTACTGGTTTTACTCAAAGTGATTCCTGCTCTGGTATTATGAATGTGAATATTAAGAGACATGCACTTCTTTCTTGTTTGATGACCAAGAAAAATAACTGAATTTCTAAAATTTTCAATTATACAAAGGTACCTAATTTAAAGGTTTGATAAAAAAAAAAATGCCTGTTTAGTTTTTGCAATTTATTTTATTTACTAAAAATAAAATGTTTCAAAAAATGTTATTTTGACTCAGTGCATATTCTATGTGATTTCCATCGTTCACAATATTTATTCAAATGAATAAAGGACAGTTTAGGTTAGGTTTATTTATAATGTTACAGGTTTAAACATATAAAATGTTTTTAATTTGACATTTTCCCAAGGAGTGCTGATAGTGGGCCACATCCCTCCCTTGTGCTCACAGTACCTCTTGGGTCTCAGTAGAAACATTGCAGGTTTGGCTGGGGGGGAGCACCCTTTTGCAGGGCGCTCCAGCACCATGAAGGGCCCAGGAATTAGCAAAGTCGTAGCTGTTCTCTGTCAGAAACTCTGAAAAAAAAAACCATCAAAACCAGGGATTAAAAGATGATCAGGAGTCATTGTTGCACCTAAGTCAAATCACTCAGACCACCCAAGTGACCCTCAGAACCGCGACAGTCATTGTACACCCTGCAGAATAAAACTTACATGTAAGCTTACTGTTTGGGTGATGTTAAAATCTGAAGTTTGTCATTATCCGCATATGTTTGTATGAACACTCCATTCATTGATGGACGCAACGTTTGGAAACCCTCACTGTAAACAGCACAGGGAGAGATATTCCTGTGTGCTATCATTATGCTTTCAGTTCATATTAGTTAGAGGGTTCTTCACAGTGGACTCAAGCTTTTCTTTCTGAATTGCATATCAATCTTATTAATTCATGGATTTCATGGATTACACAGTGCTGATATGTATATCACTTATGTGGCTAAATCCCCATGAGTTATTTCCATGCCATGTCATCAAACTCCAGAGCGTACCCTCCTGAGCCATGTAATCGTCCTCAGGGACATCGTTGAAGTTTCCGCAGAGGCCGCACGTCCTGTTGGAATGCCTCGTGGAGAGCAGCGTGTGAATATTCCCGTTGCTGTCAATCATAATCTGAAAGCCATACTCCTCGCTTGACACCTTGTAGTATCCTGCCTCTGTCTCTATGAAGATACCACTGGAGGCATAGGGCAGTGACAGCCTGGAGAATAAAATCAAGACAAGGGAACTCATTCCGTGAATATTATTCACAACTTGACTTTACTTTTATAGCATGACTAGAAACATCTAAAAACGTATTGCAAGTTGTGTTTATTAAAGAATAACTAGCTTCAAATGTAATTGTATTTATTTATTTATTTTTTAGTTGCTTTAATATTTTACAATAGCAATCAGTCTGTGGTGATCATGTACACCAAGTGGGCCAGCAATTGCAGTGAGAGAGTTTTCTAGCTCTAAGAGGAGAATATGTGGGAGTTATGTGGTTGAATTATGTGCTCAGTGAACTATGTATACAAGGTAAAAATGTCAAGTGGAAATGACTGTGTACGAAAGATAAGCTCAAAGACATGGTTTTGACAGATGTATTATATCAAGCTTTGACAAGATAATATATATGTACTGACCTATATTTAACCTACTTAATGTTGCAATTATAAGTGATGAAACACAACCCTACAAACTGCTGAGCTGCTCCCATATTGAGTAACTATCATTCTTTCAGCTCAAAGCAACTCAAAGCAACTCAAAGCAGCTCAAAGCAACTCAAACAACTTAAACAGCTCAAAGCAACTCAAAGCAGCTCAAAGCAACTCAAAGCAGCTCACAGCCAGTTAAGCTACTAGATAAGTTATATTGCTGAAATCATGTGCAAGTAAGGTAATCCTCTGCTAGGTTTCATTCCCGTTTAATTTCACCTTTTCTCTCCTTGAGTGACAGTGCCGTCCAAAAACAGATGGATTTCAAAGAACTCTCCCAGATAGACAGACACGCTTTTTCTCTGCCCTTTCTGGAAGTCACCTACAAAGAGGAGAAACAGCATGGTTAAAAAAAAATAATAATAATCTACCAGCAAGTCACATTTATGACGTATCCTCATTTGTAAAGTATTGACGGTCTGAATGTGCTCCCTTGACATGCAATAAATATTGGTTTTAGTATCAACGCTCTTGGTCCACAGTCCAGACCATCTCCCGTTCTGAATCCAGTCACAGGTGGTAGGTGTACTGAGACATTGAAACAGAAAGATGATTCCTGGCTTGTCACACGCGGTACAGTCTGTGATAATGCACACTGACCCAGCAGCGAGAAGGAGCGTTTCTGACAGTCCCCTGCCAGCTTGTAGCTGCAGTCTCCTGGGAAGTCATAGAAATTCCCATCGAAGGTCTGGATGTGGTCCTTTCCAAAGAGACTGCATCGGCCTGTAAGGGCATCGCCACCCTTCCCAGAAACCAGGGCCGAGCTGGGCCAGTCTGGATAAAGGAAGCAGAGTTAAACCAAAGGAAAACTAGTCGAGCACACTAGTCTACAGGAGAACTAACCTAGGGTGATGAATATGTTAGCTAGCACTGATCTTGGACTACCCAAAGCTACCAAGTGCTAATTGAGGTCTATGAGCTTTGTGTGTTTTTACTGATTAAATTAATTCAAATAGAGTTCTCTTTCCTATTGTGAAAGGGTTATAACTGGAGGGTAGGGGAGAGAAATGCATATGCAGATATGGCGCAGTAAACATATAAAGATCAAAATCCGGGTGAAAGGACATCCCTTTTAGAACATGCTGTGCTGTGTAATATATGTTTTTAAGAGTTCAGTGGCTGCCTCTAATCAAGCTGAGAAGGTATTTCTCAAACACTCTTTGCTGGGTCAGGCTGTCATACAAAGAGAAAGTCGACTCTCACCTTGATTAGAGGGTGACACCAAACACTTAGAAACATTAAGTCATTAAATTTAAATAAAAAACAGATAAAAAGCTGATATTAACATATTCAATCTGTTCAAATAGATTCTGTTGTGGTTTAAACGTCTAGAACGCTTTGTCGTTGACATTCTGAGTGCGAGATCTAGTTTCTGTTGATAGCTTCCAATGGAGGCGGGGCTTATAATATATACAATGAAGGCTTATAATATATACAATCACCTACCTATTATCTGCAAGGCCAAAGCCCACATCAGTACCCTCTGCATGTAGAATTCCATCTGTGGCAAAGTATTTAAAGGAAACACAAAGACACACACAAATAAATGTAGTTAAATTAGTTTTACTTTATAATAACACAAAGGTATTATTTGGCGAGCAGCGTACTGGAGGATAGAAGATGCTGGAAGTATTTATATTCATATTAGATGCCTGTGGCATGTCACTCAAATAACACATTTAGATTTGGCACCAATCACACAATCACCGGGCGGTTTTTCGACCGCAGAATTCAGCTTTTTATTTTTTAATATTTGTCAAGAGTTCTCATTACAGGTGTAAATAATAAGTCTAAAAATGTACATAAAAGTTTACATGTGACCTGTTTTCTTTTCAATATACAATCTATTGCACTGTGCACTCTGTATACAACGCATTGTGGTAAAAACATAAGAAAGCTGTCTCTTACTGTGTATCTGCATAGCATTTACTTAACTAATACATGTGTACTTACACATAATTACAATGTTGTTATGCATAGTTACAATGTACTTAACGGGTAAATCTTTTTGCATGATATAACCATGACCCTAACCCTAACCCTAACGCTAACCCTAAAGATTTCCTGATACAATTGTGTACTTGCATATATCATGCAAAAATATGCACATGTTAAGTACATTGTAACTATGCATAAGAACACTGTAATTATGTGTGAGTACCAGTAATTAGATACACTTAATGTGAAGTGTTACTGATTCTCCTTTCTGAGTAAATAGCTTTGTGTATTTCACCCAACATGTTTTCACAATTGTACATTTGTGTGACGTGCAGCCGTCAACACTTTTATTGTAATTCTTGGGAATGTAATAAACAATATATTTTAAAGATTCATTAACAACTCAAAGCGTTGAATTGGCGTGTCAAACAATCCACAGGTTCTAGTGCAGAACTACACTCCACAGGGTGCATTATTCCTCCCATTCACCAGCACATCGCTGTTTAGCCCTTGCTTAATCACTGGGGTTGAATAATGCTCCCTGATTAGCTGATGAAAATGAATAGAGGAATGGTTCTTAGTTCACACTCTTTTTTTCTTTATCTAAAAGTTCCCCACGGTGAACACCTCTCTGTGCTTTACAGTGCTTTCCTATGCTTTACTATGATTTCACTGTGCTTTATTACAATTTGATATGCTTTTACAATGGGACACTTTTATAATATTGCAGTGCGTCATGAAAATGTAACAGAATCCCAATGGAGGGCTTTTTGATTGGTAACAAAAACATGTTTAAATACAATTGTGAACAGGCTGGCTGGTGATGACGTCAGGCTAGGAAGCAAATAAACAGACAGACTGGGGTATGAAAAGCGCTGCAGCGCGCTTTAATTAAAGAAACAAAAGATTTTTAACAAAACAGGAAGAAACACTGAACTCAAAATAAATCGGCATGAAGGCCAAAATAAACAAACACTATAAAGCAAGTACCGTGCTGTTTCCACGCCAACGTCTCGTCGCAATTGTTATGATTTTAATTATTTTTCTCCTTCTCTCTCCCATTCTTTCTCCCCGAACACACCAACTTCGTGTCACCCGTGATCACTCTATTTATACACCTGTGGCTGGAGCCTTAATTAATAATTTAATCGTTTATTCAATTCACGGCTCCAGCCACATCCCCACGTGTTTTTTCAGGGAGGATTAACTGCCTCCTTGTCACCCACTGTTCCACACTCACGTTCCCCATGCTCATACACACTTTAATCTGCCAGTGACTGTGCAATCCCCGTGTCTAAATACAAATATACATTTGAAATCACTTGTGCTACATAACCCACACTCCATGCACCACTACAATAATACATATAACAATAACACACCACATATAACACAAAATACGCACAGGGGTGGGGTTACCCCACCACAACAATACAAACCAATAAAAATGTATTGTTATATATACAATACACTCCAGCTACAACCAATTATATAAAAGCACATTTTAAAAAAAGTATGTTTTCAATTTAGTCTTTAAACAATCCAGTGTTTCAACCTGCCTGATGTCAACCGGAATAGAGTTCTGTAAACACGGAGCTCAACAGCAGAAAGCTCTGGCTCCAGCGGATTTAAGATTTTTTGGAACAACTAAGAGTTCTGCATTTTAGTATCTCAAGGAACCAATAGGAATCTACAGAGTTAGCAGCTCTCAGAAGGCAGTAATCCATAAAGGACCTTATGAGTTATTACAGCAACTTTAAAATCAATTTGATAACTCGCTGGTAACCAGTGTAAGGACCTGAGCACTGGAGTAATGTGTTGAGAATGACGAGTGTGAGAAAGCAGCTGCGTTCTGGACAAGCTGAAGCCTCTGAGTTCAGTGGCAGATATACCAACAAACAAGGAATTGCAATAAGACGAGATGTTATGAATGCATTATTTATACCACCTGAATATCTTCTGCACGTCCTCTGAGTTCTGAAGGAATTCATTTTGAATTCTGCCCTGTTAATTCCACGTTCCTTTGTAACAAATGATGTTGACCACATGAATAAGCATTCATACCCTTTTACTCGCCCACCAGGGGATTTTGAGAAGTGTTAATTCATGCATGAATGCATGTCTTACACAGTGCATGCGATCCACATTATTTGTTTAGTGGCAGGTATACCAGCAAACAAGGAATTGTAATGATCAAGAGAAGACATTTAAACATGGTTACTCCTAAAGCGTATACTTTCTGGAAATTAAACAGAACATCCCTACAATGGACTAGGGGCTCCGATGTTCTACAGGTTTTGAAATAGCAGAAGAAATCGTCTGAAGCAGCCGTCTCTCAGGGTAGAATACTAGCTCAATACAAAACCATGTGGCAGATGTTAAAGAATCAAAGCTTACCTTAAACTGCCGTGAAAAGTGTTCAGGTCTGGAGTAAAGCTTTCCTATAAGATGCTGCAGTAATCCAATCCCACTGACAGACAGCTTCAACCTGAGTAGGCCATGACTCTCCCTGCCAGTCGAATGGACTCGAATACAACCAGACTGTCTTTGAGACAGTTTATATAAGCCAGGAAGTTCTGCTCAATAGTGGGGAACAGATAATATTGCAGTGTTGGATCCTGGAGCTGTCAGGGATCCTGGCTACTTAATTGCCAGAAGCAAAACAATGGAAGGAAATGGGATCACAAAAACAGACTGACAGATTTCTCTGTGCTGAAAAAGAAAAGGAAAATATTTTCAATTCCTGGCACGATAATAAGCTTTTAAAAAACAGCAGGGTGGTCCCTTATAGCGCATAAAATACAGAATAATCATACTCGACAGTATAGAGCTGCAACAAGGTCATTCTCATTACAATTTCCATTACTACTGTATTGTTGCTGCTACAAATCATATTCAATATATGCAGCCCTTTGCACACGAACTGTAAGAACTGTTTGATGGAATGTTTTGTAAGAATTCTATAAAAATGAGCATGAACTGCTAATCATCGTACTTTATTATTTTATTTCCTGTCCGGCAACACATAATGTACTGCATATGAAAAATTCTGGCTTGTGGGGCAGGATTTAAAAAATAATATAGAGAGGTGGCTAAGTATCATAACTGATACAGAAATGGGTACCACAGGGTTAAAACAATTGAAAACAGGTTTTGTGAACTTGACAATGAATACCTCAGGGCAACAGGTTTTTCAAAGTAACAGTTTCATTTTTTTATGTTTCAAATTAAAAAGCATGCAATCCAGAAGAGCCAGTTCCTAACATATTCTCTTGTCTACACTCTTTTTCTTTTTTTTTTCAAAAGCCAACTTCCCAGCGTGTGTTTGAAAACAAACAGTGGAGGTACTACTAGGCTTTTGATGCCATGGTAACCACACTCACTTATTTCTATGTAAATGTATGAATGTGTTTGTGATGTCATTTACTGCATAGTTAATTATGTAATGATCTACTATTCCTTTCTATTTAAACCTTCGGGCATCCTGGTATTAAGTATATGTATACATTTATTTTCCTTTATTCTTCTGTATTGTACATTATCTAATTTTATTTCTTCTACAAATTGTAAGCCATTCATGTTGTGTTAATTTTTTTGTAAAGTGTTGAATTATTGGTTCAGCTACTTTTTTATTTCATGTTTGAGAGGTGTTTCTGTATTCTTTTATATAACGCTGTACCTGCCCCTGGTGCATATTTTATTTTGTTACATTTTTGGCCAAAATATACCCGAAACAAGGTTGCTAGTTTGCATTCTTAAGACTGAATATTTATTTTCTCTATTTGTGATTTTACTTTTATCTTTAGAAATATATATATATTTGCATACTTCACATGTCTGAGGAACACAAACCAATCGTTTCAGCTAATGCAAACTCAACCTCAAACTCAATCTCATGAACTACCTGGCAGTCGAATAGCCCCACTGACTAACGGCTTGTGAGTAATAAGCCGAGGATGTCTGCACAGTGCTATCAGCTACAGAAGCTCTTTGTAGTGTTGAAGGGATGGCGTCTTTAGCACTTTGCCAAATTTCCTGCCCTTTGAAAATGTTCCTGCGACAAAAAGGGGAACAATCCAAAGGCTTGCGGGACTGTTTGCAAAAGGGTTCCAGTAAGCCAGGGGTGTTTGTGTGTTTGTTTTTTGAAGAGAACGCAGAGAATAAAGATGTCTCACAGGAAGCATATTCTGTATAAATTCTTAAAACACACTATAGCCCAAAGGGAAAGCCAGACACACAATTTTAGTTTTTAATTGACTCTTTTCCGGTTGGTTACAAAAGGCTTTATTTTTCACACATGCACACACACAATAGAAGGGTTGCATTGAATTACAAGGCTGTAATTGCATCGAGGGGTTCTGGTGACACCATAAACAACAAGAACGAAGCTTGAGTGCTTCATGATGAATTCACCAGAACCCCGAGATGCAATTATAACCTGAAGTGATTCACTGCAGCCCCATTTGTTGTTGTCTGTAATATATAATTCCACGGCTTTGAAGGTTTGTATCGAAGTCAATTTTCTTTGTTGTGCTTTTTGTTTTCTTGGTCTCTGATGAATGATTCTCTGGGGTAGATGTAAGGATAGGGGCAAAGTGATTTGCGGGTGTAAAACTCCCATAATGCTGCCGTGAATCATGTTTAGCATCTATAAAGTCTGATTTTAGCTGGAAAAAATGCATGTAAAGAATGGTGTTGACTTTGCTATCATTAATCCGTTAAAATTATATTGAAATGCATTTAAATGAAGAAAAGAGCATGGAATTGGGTGGGATCTGGATGCTAAGCGGGCACAAACATTATAAGAACATAAGAACATAAGAAAGTTTACAAATGAGAGGAGGCCATTCGACCCATCTTGCTCATTTGGTTGTTAGTAGCTTATTGATCCCAGAACCTCAACAAGCAGCTTCTTGAAGGATCCCAGGGTATCAGCTTCAACAACATTACTGGGGAGTTGGTTCCAGACCCTCACAATTCTCTGTGTAAAAAAGTGCCTTATTTTCTGTTCTGAATGTCCCTTTATCTAATCTCCATTTGTGACCCCTGGTCCTTGTTTCTTTTTTCAGGTCGAAAAAGTCCCTTGGGTCGATATTGTCAATACCTTTTAGAATTTTGAATGCTTTAATCAGATTGCCGCGCAGTCTTCTTTGTTCAAGACTGAATAGATTCAATTCTTTAAGCCTGTCTGCATATGAGATGCCTTTTAAACCCGGAATAATTCTGGTCGCTCTTCTTTGCACTCTTTCTAGAGCAGTAATGTCCTTTTTGTAGCGAGGTGACCAGAACTGAACACAATATTCTAGATGAGGTCTTACTAATGCATTGTAAATTTTTAACATTACTTCCCTTGATTTAAATTCAACACTTTTCACAATATATCCGAGCATCTTGTTGGCCTTTTTTTATAGCTTCCCCACATTGTCTAGATGAAGACATTTCTGAGTCAACATACTGTAAACTCTATAATGTGATGTAAGAATTTTGCCTTGCACTTAGGCAATTGCTGACCCTGCAAAAACTTTACACCTCTTCTTACAAGGTGCAAACCATTGTAGAAGCGAGTAACTAAGATCTGTATAAAAGCACTCACCTACAGAGAGCTGTTATTGGCTTCAGGATGGCTGCTGTGGTACACTTCCTGATGTGGCGACACTTGGCTCTTGTTAAGGAGAGACAGGAACACGTTCGGAGAAGGGCAAGACGACGAAGACCCTGCATAATTGATCCTAGGGTCAGTTTGTTTGGGATGCCAGAGGATGCGGTGCTAAAGCATTATCGTCTCACTCCACAAGTCACTCTAGACCTAATAGCTGAATTGAGGGATGAGCTAGACCCCAGCATCAATCTAGGGACCGCTATCCCTGCACATGTGAGAGTGTTGTGTTCTCTGCACTACTTGCCTCTGGTTCCTTTCAGACCACAGTTGGAATGTCTGGAGGGATAGCCCAATCCACCTTTTCCAGAGTGCTAGGAACATTTCTGGATGTCATGCTGAAAAGGACAGGCCAACACATATAATTTCCTAAGGATACTAGCATAACTGACAAAGCAAAGCAAAGCTGGCCGTGGCTTTTCCAAACAACTCCGTTTCAGTGACCTCAGCCGTAAGGACTCTCAGCTCCGTCTCAGAAAACTTTACTTTTCTTTTCTTTGCACCAAGAAGACTTTGCTGCCCTTCCTCTGACATATTTTTGTTTTTTGGTTTGTATTTTCGTGCTCCACAAATATCATACAGTGCCTACTGCTCTCTGTAGTCCTCCATCACCTCTGGGCTGCAAGTGCGATTTGAATTTTGCATCCGCAATCAACAATTTAAAAGACAAAATAAATAGCTGGGAAATTCATAAATACAAATGTTTCGACTAGAAGTCTTTATGGAGACATTGAAAAAGGATTGAAATTGTGTGATTGGATGTATTAAACTCCTTCTGGTATTTCTAAGTGTAGTTAAGAGACACAAGTAAAGTGTTATTTTGTAGTCCTTCATAACCCAAGCTCAGCCCCATAGTTCACAATAACAAGCTGTGACAGAAAGACAATGATTCTTGGTGGTAAATCTCCCTCTCGACCCGTGAGGGCGCTAAGTAACGGGAACAGAGTTCTCTGGACTGCTTGGCCTGACACTTCATTCCCAGGGTTAAAAGGAAGTCGGTCACCTAGAAAAGAGACGGAGCTTCGGTACACAAACTCATTGACCCGGAAGGGAAATGATGTGGCAGCCGCGGATTGGAGGAGTGTCTGCAATTGTTTACCAAGGGGTCATGAGTGACCGTATAAATAGGGGTTGAAGCTATGTTATCTGTTCCTTCGTTTTGGAGCTGTCGCCAGAGGCCAGCACAAACCCAGAACAGCACTGCACTTGTAACACCAATAATTGTATTTGCACCACTAGCACTAATTCACACACTAACGGACCTGTGTATGTGTTTTGTGTTTTGTGTGGGTGTATAATAAAAACGGGACTATTATTTCGGGACAAACCCGGGGATTACAAATTAAATAATACACGCTGCTGTATACTTAACATCATTTATTGTTTACTGTTTGTTTTGCTGTCAGGCACTGGATATAAAAATATCATTAAACAAACTTTGCACCTGGATTATAATTGTCTGATCATTGATCACCTGCACTTGCACACTATTAACCACTTTGCCACACAAGCCCATAGACTATATATTATGTTTCTGTTGACTGAGACAAATACACAGTTCTGCTTTCAGTGCTTTTGGGGTTGGCTGCTGGAAATGCATTCAGATCACAACGAAGCTAACATGTATTTATTTGTTGTTTGTCATGGGCAGGCATTTTGCAAAATGTGCAGAGATGGAGGCAGTGGCAGTGTGCCCCCGTCCCTCCTAGTTGAGATTTTGGATATGTGGAAAGCACAGTGCAGCTAGGCAGAGCCAGGTGATTCTGTCTCTCCCACCAGCTGAGGAACAACACAGCGCAGCACAGACAGCGTTCTGTTACTGCCTCATAATGCTTGCCTGTTCTTGTCCGAATGAAAGAGCTGTATAATCCGAGCAGCTTTTGCCAAACAACCTTAAGGACACTCAAAATGCCGGTCTTGTGATTGGTGGAAAGGTACAGCATGCCAAGGTTCAAATTTCTTTGAATTCTTCACTCTTTAAATACTTAACTTTTCCAGTGATTGGACACCTTGTCATGTTACAGTGCAGGGATGGAAATAAGACTTCCACAGGAGTTTAATAAGCCACACCTGAGCTTGTTTCCTACACACTGTAGCTAATCAAGCACATATTAAAACCTGGAATGGGTGAAACTGCTATGCAGTAAGAGTCTTATTTCCATCCCTGCAGTCTTCCAAATATATTGATAACAAGTGACTTTGATATGCCTTATGTTTTTAATTGTATGACCAGTGGACTTTAGATAACTGTCAGGAGCATGATTAATGCTGATGATACTGTTATCATTAAGATAAATGATTATCTCCCAGTGTATGAGTATAAATGGAGATTTATAATGTATTATATACAATAAGCTCCTAATTAAAAGGCCTTCAGTCATTCTGACATGTTATACTGCGCATCGATTTTCAATGCAGGATGTTTAATGACAGAACCTGTCAAATGCTGGCTCATGTGATATGTCTTTCCCCTCACAAGAATGCAGAACCTCAACAAACACGTGTCTATGGAGACACTGCAATACCCTGCATATTCCCCTGCTCACAGAAATTGCACAAATTCCTTGAAGCAATATGCCCCATTTGATAGCAATGTGTGATAACATTAATCTGCAACTGTGGTCATACTCTCCAAACCTCAAAAACACTCTTTAAAGAAAGCAGTTTTTTACTCTAAAGCTGGGGGAATAGACACTTTTTTAGGTACAGTGACTTGAAACCTGGTTCCGGGAGACCTAGCCTGAGGCAACTTTGCTATATCATACCCCAAGTCTCCCAGGGTGTGCCTTGCAGGGGACTGAAACCTGGTCTCCTGAAACAATGCCCCAAAGTGGCTGTGTGTTCCCTCAGCTTAAAGGACTTGGCATTGCAGCATGCACTTGTAGAGCAGGTTAATCTTGTAACAGCCAGGAAGCCTCACGCTTCTACCTCCCTGCAGTGTCTCTCAAGCACTGCTCAACCCGCTGTTACTTTACCTGCCTTTTATACAGCTCACAGTAAATTATTGGCTGGCAATCTGCACACAGCAATTTGCAGGTAACTTCATTCCTAAATCCAGGCTCACAGTTAACACTTCTCTTGGGTCTTGGTGAGGCAGAATATCTAAACTCAACCTGTTTTTTTTTTCAGCTTAGACTCAGCGAAAACATCACTGAAAGGTCAATGCTTCTGGGTAATGGGGACGCTTTGCTGAATGAAAATGGACGACAAGATTTTATATGCATTCAAATTAACTATTTTATTATTATAATCATTTAAGTATCGTGAATGAAAATAGGCTATTCCTCGTTATCTGTATCTTTCATAGGCATTTCTATACGGACGGAAACTTTGTTATTTACAGTGTTGTTGTGTATACCGCTGTCTTGCGTGGGCGAGCTCCCCAGCTCCTGAGTTGATCACTTCCGTTGAGCCAGCACTAGGCGTCACGAGCATGTGTTCTGAAAATCTGCGCCTCCCCCTCAAAATGGGCTTCCCGATAACACAGATTAACAGACTAAACTGACAAACCGCTTTGCCACCCACAATGGGCTACCCTGTGATTTGGCTGAAATGTACAGGTTTTAACCCATTAAATCCTAGGGAGCTCATTTGGAAATGCAGAAGTGACCGCTCAGAACGGGCTACCCTGTAAATACAATAAATAATTTTCACAAAACGTATATCTAACGTATATCGTAGCTAGCTAACTTAGTAAGGCTATTCAATATGAACTTAATGTTAACGCCCAAATCTCAAAATGTATATTCTAATCAGCATTTGCATTCAATGGTCAACTGGGTAAGAGACAGCAAATCTAAATTACAAATAATTAAGTTTTGTTCAATATATAATACGACGGAATGAATTTACGCAAAATGATGCTTACGTCTAAAATGGTAGTGTAGCAGGGCGATTGCCCTGCATGTGTGTATTTAATGTTGGTATAATTTGTATGGGGAAATGGGTTTATTGTGTGTTTTGGAGTTGATTTGTTTAATTACATTTATTGTTTACAGACGGGCGCTCGATTGAGACTTGCTGCCTGCTAGGCTTGGTTGAGGGGAAGGGTAGCAAGTGATTGGCTGTGCTGGACCTCAATCAGCAGGTGGGCGGGTCTTGACCGAGTGTCCGTCAGTTCAAAAGCATCTGCGGGAGATGGGTCGAGGCGACTGCAACGCCATGTCAGAGGGGAGTGGCATATACTCGGGAGGAGAGGGTCCGCTCTGCAGGAACGACCACTACGCAATCCTGAGACTGCAAGCGGTGCTTGTGAAGGCAATGCCCAGCCAAGGCCGTATGAAGCAGCACGTCGTTGTATGAATACCGGCTCATCAGTAGGTTAGTTAGGGGATTGTGATCCCATGTGATGTATAGCGAGGGTTGCGTAGTGTAGCCGGTTCCTGGAGCGGAGATGTCACAAAAACAACACAAAAAATGAATTCCGCATTCGTTAAATTAAACCTTGCATGCGTAGTTTGTGCAAGTAGCTCAGATTTCTAGGTAGCACAGATTTTCAGAACACTGGTATCGTTAAAATCATGAAGGAATTTTTGTGGCATTGCTATTCAGAGTTTAGGTATGGATCCTAACAGATGTTATAATCATTTTATAATCAAAATGAACAGTACTTTTAAACACAATATACAATTTACAAATACATAAACAGAGCTAATTTAACAAGGGCTTGGTAACTTCTGGGCTAGATTCTCAAAGCTGATTACTCAAAAACATCATTAGCACAATTTTTTCAGATAGTAAAAACACACCCAATAAAGTTGCCTTACCAGAAATAGACAACTCAGACATTTGATCTATGGGCTTGTGAGTAGTCCAAAGTAATTTCTTATTTGTTTTACAATGAAGTGACTTTTTTACCTTTGAGGCAAAAATTAATAGAATAAATAGCTTTGAAAATCTGTTCCTCTGTGCTCTGTTGTTGGGATCCTTGTCTGTCCATCTGTGTGTCTGTCTGTCTGTCTGTCACACTATAACTGATGAACATGATAACTGGGTTTGGTTTTGCATCAGTCTTCACCAGATTTTTATCTCACACTCCTAGTCTCTTGTGCATTTTGGATTGCATTTGACCACAGTCGAACAAACTCTTATACAAATACGCTTATGAGGACTCTCTTTGTGTTTATCATTTTTCTCAGCTTTGTTCTCCAGGAATGCCTCTAAAAGCAGTAAGCAAATATTTCAATTTAATGACACAAACCTTTTTTTAGGTTTCTGGGGAAAAAAACTGTTCTTCACAGAATGTGGGTCTGTGGTCTGCCACAAAATATGTCTATTTTTAAGAAAATGATAAGGATGAAAGACAGAAATGCACGTACATACACAGATTTCGAGATTATTGGTGGAATTTGAAATGGTTGTTTCTAATAAATATGTACAAATTGCATATATTTAATAAGAATACCTAATCTGAGGATATTTTTTTCTTCTTATTGGGAATACACTTAGAAATGTAAAACACATGTATAACAAATTCTTACAATGTAATCTATATATTTATTAGTAAGCTATTAGGACTTGACAGAGGAATTTCTAAAACTGAAGACGCAACACTGTAAAAACCCTACAATTTGAAATATATATTCTATCACTGCAGTGAAGTGTTTTATCAGAAGTGTGAAGATGTCATTTTTACCTCGTCACAGCAGTAGAGGCAACATTCTACAGTCAAGTCCTCTTATTGTCACTCCCTCTACTCATTATCACCACATTGAAAGGTCCAGGAAAGATTATAATGGGAGTCACACACATGTATCCTTCATTCAACTGATTTCCACCCCACTTCACACCCAAAGAAATGTCTTGGAAAAAATCTGAACAGAAGCTGTATTTATGTCATTTGATACATTCTAAATCAATATATCTCCACAGAAAATGGAGCTTTATCATCATCACGAGGGAGGAAAGCACCAAGAAATGGATCATTTTGAGGCTTCAGTTTCTTATTTTATATCGAGGCATCACAAAAGCATCTGAAGGGATGTATCTGCAGAATGAACAGAAACATTGAGACTTAACTTTTGCCGTTAACAAAATTTGAGTAAGTTCTCATGACAATATAATTAAAGAGAAAATTAAAACAACAGGTGGATGTCTGTTAAAAATGCTCCATAAAATTACAAAGTTTAGTTCTCAAATGAGGAAAATGGCACTTTGGGACTTAAAAGCAGATGATTTGAAGACTTACAAATGTATACAGTATTGACATGTTCTAATATAAAGAAGCATGCAGAACACTAACATGTATATTTAAAGCTTCCTTATGTTTATATTATTACAGTTGTATGCATGCACAGTATAGTAGCTCTTACATTGAAAAGAGATTGTATTAATCTCTATTTCTGTATTTCTAGTTCCACAGCAATATAACCCCACAGGCTACCGGTGAAGTCCTGATGAAGTCAGTGCAGTCTATTGGCACGATTTTTGCTGTATTTAAATTGGCAGTGATAAGGGTAGGAGCTGTGAAACCAAGCCATATGGTGTGACATCAGAGTGTTTGTTTATCTCTGTTCAGTGCCCGTTCAAAAATAGCCTGCCAATTACCAGGTGATTTGTTAATCTGCCAGCTCAGACATTGACAGATGACATAAGCAGACAGACAATCATGATGTCATCCAAGCATGATCTCACATGACAAAAGCCCTTTAAAGACATGACCAGATCATCACAGGGCTCCAAGACAGACAGTCAGCAGACAAGTCCATTGCAATACTAGGAAACATTCAGGCTGTGTATTAGTCATGAACAGCACATACTTTTTAAAATGTATTTGTGGTGTGTTGCATTTTTTTCCCCCGCATGGCTATTCTTGTTTTCACAATCAGTAATACAGTATTCATATTCAATTCATTCAATTTACATTTCAAAACGCTAAATTAAACAAATATATGTTTGTGGGATAAACAGATATAGACCAACTAGAATGTTTACAAGGTCTGCCGTCTGATGAATTTTAGTGCTATGGAAAAACAAGTTCAACTATGGCAAAACTCAGAAATTAAAAATCTTACTAAGTAGTACCAGTCAGAACCTTTATTATTATTATTATTATTATTATTATTATTATTATTATTATTATTATTATTATTATTATTGCTATAACTATTGCAGTTGGGCAATCTATTTGGTTCTATTGGGTTAATTAATATCTTGTAACTAAATAAAAACATAACTAAATACATTTCTGAATTGGCAGTCTTTGCTCAAAAGTGTCCCTCCAAAGGATGGCAAACTTCCCTACTGTGAATGACAGCACTGAAGCTCGCAAAACAGCCAAATAGTGTCCCACGCAATGCTCTTTCAAGCCCTGACTGGTGCCTCTGACAATAAGATAAGAGGTGTATTTTTCCTCCACAGGCTGTCCATGTGATGTACTAGGGGGAGATAGGAAAAACATGCAAATATCTTGGCAAAAATAAAATGACACCCCTTTAAATTCTTTAATTCTGCCTTAAATTCTACTGCACTTGAAACAAATATTAAGTCCCATCAGCACTTTAAAAACCCTAACCTTCAACATATTGAAAAGTAACTCGAGTGATTACAGTGGAGGAATCTTTGGCCTCAAACATCAAAATCTGTTTGCACTCACTCGTACAACAATACAGCTGAGCACGGCTGTTTGTGCCGTGTTCTGTATGTATAACTACTATGTAATTACACAGTAACGAGAGACACCTTATGTAAAGTGTTACCGAAATGTGTCACGTCGAGATCACGAGATAAGTGAACTTCGGATCTCGACATGTCAACCGTTAAGCCAAGATCCTGAGATCATTCTTCTGTTCTCGAAATAACACTTTTTTCCCATGTCCTCTATGAGCCCCCGTACTTTACCCAGACCCCAATAAAGATAGTTATAGAAAGGCACCCCTTCTTTAAATACCGTGCATGCTTAAGATGTTAATGAACAGCCATCTCATATTCAATGATGCTGCCAACACTGTGACAGTAGTCTGGGTGTGAGATAATGTTTGATTCTTAAAGCAGTCTTGGCCACCACAATTGCAGAAACTCAAATGCAGAGCGAATATCCCATATCTAGAGATATGAATATTAGAAAGTGGATAAATAAAAACAGTATGTTGACATTGCGGATAGATCTAGTGGAGTTTTCCTGGGTTTATTTGAATACACTTTAAGAAAAGATCCAGAGCTGGTTAAAGTTTACCAAACTATACCAGGCAATGCTAAGTGCACCTTGCACGATATACAAAATGAAATAATGTTTGAAACTGTGAAGGAAGAGATAGTATGAGAAATCGGGGATTCGTGGTATACAGTAAAAGCTGATGGAACACGAGACCCAACTGGTTGTGAAAACATCTCGATTGTAGCTTGTTTTATAACTGCGAATGATGAAATCAGGGAAAGGTTTTTGACTATAGCCACAACTGACAGTTTTGGTGCCGAGACATTTGCAAACACTATAACGGAAGCAGGACTCTGCCCTTCTAAAATATTAAGCCAGTGCTACGATGGAGCAAATGTTATGTCTGGCTGCCACAGGGGGGTTCAAAAGATTTTGCAGGACAAACCATATATATATATATACAGTATATATATATATATATATATATATATATATATATATATATATATATATATATATATATATATATATATATATATATATATATATATATATATATATATATATATATATATATATATAAATCCAACTGAAGAGCAGCAGTAATAATTACAGTAGTATTAGAATTAAGAGTTGAAAACTCATGTAAAAATATATATAGGCCTAGATATAAATTTTAAAAAAAATCAGTTATATCGGCCTAAGAAAAGGGCATTAAACGGCACAACTGTTAATGATCACAGTTAATAATAGTACTATCAGTATTAAGCCGTTTTAGGTTGTTCAAAAACTAAAGAGAAAATTCACGCTCTGAAGCCCCCTGAAGGGATTTCTCGGACGCTCTTTCTGATTGAGTTTAGGAACGCACCCTTTGTGTACTGATTCCGCAGAATTTCTATAAACCTTGTACAGCTGATTCAAAGTGAGTGTCGCCGTGGTTACGGAACTCTGGTCAGTTTGAATTGTAACATGAATTCTAACAGAACTGTGTAACTGCTCAGCTCAGCAGCGGCTTCACTTAACAGCAAAGCAAACGGGTCTTAGACTTTTTATTATGTAGAGTTTCAACCATTACAAAGCTACAGTTCACATTTCTGCATATTATGTGTGATTGGAGGACAACACACTGCTTCTTGCTATTTAATTATCAATTTCCGATTTAAAAGAGTGATATCAAGGCTTTAAATCTGTTTTCTTACCTGTAATGAGCTGAACACCCATTGATTCCTGGGCCTTTTATCTGGGCTGCAGTGAAAGTGGTAAACTCTGGGTGCACTTGGAATTTAATTAGAATTCACATGTGATTTATTTAGAATCAGGAAGTACCGAAAAAACAGGAGCTGAATTTCTGATGCAGAGAAAAATTATTAACGTGAGAGCAACAACAGTGTATAATAAAAGCTATTTTGAATCACTATTTGCAAATGCTGAGGAAATGGGTCTGTGGAAAACAGATTTACTGTGGTATATTCGCAGAAGTGAACTTGCCTAGTGCCAGTTTTTTTTTTTGTATTGCATCTATCCCTATGGTGAGTTCCATTAAAGGTGGAACGTTCCTTAGTAAATATTCAATTATTTCATTCAATATCCCCATCTCACGGACACCCTTCACCTATGCTTTCCCTAATCAATGTTTTTAAATAGAGCGGCATGTTTGCTGCTTTTGTTTTTGTTTTTTGTTGTTTGTTTTTTTTTGTTTTTTTTGAGGGGTAGAATTTAGAAATATTGAAGTGAAACCTGACTCACTTTATGCAAAAATAACTGTATTTTGTTTGTTGAAAAATAAAAAAAACTACTACTACTAAATAATAATAATAATAATAATAATAATAATAATAATAATAATAATAATAATAATAATACCAACGTTTCCATTATAACCCCAGAAAATGAGACATTATGAGAATTTTCAGAGGACTGTTTGTCCGTTTAGGCCGGGCTTCATTAATTGGGACGCGGTCTGACAGTCAGGTGTCCCATTGATAAGCCAGAGGGAGTGTCTCGCGCCACCGTCCTTGTTTGTCCGCACAAAGCAGCAAGTGTTAGAAAAAGCCCTGGCAACAGAAGTCGACTTGTGTGTGAAAAACGAAACGAGATAAAAACCGCGTTTGCAAAATAAATATAGTTTGAAGAAGATAACTCTATAACCAGGAGAAATGCCAATAAAGGGTGGAGTGGTATGCATCAAGTATTTGCTGTTTTGTTTCAATTTTGTTTTTTGGGTAAGTGGACACCTTAAAAAAAAAAAAAAAAAAAAAAGATTTTTTGGGTTTTTTTTTTAACGGCCAGTATCTAGAGGAAATTATTTGATCTTCTAAAATAATTAACTTTTTGGATGTTGATTTGATGTAAATATTTCAAATAACGTGTGTTGGAATGTAGGAAACTAATTTGAAGTGAGGGAGGGTCAGTGCCAGGTGGCAACTTGATTTAATTTGTTTGGGCGTGGCCGAGTTTCTAGTTTCAAGTGACCTTTGATTTCTAACACGACGCAGTTCTGTTTACCTTTCCATGTTGTGGGGTTAGATTTTGTTTTCATCTAAGTAACACAAATAAACAGCTGCTAGTTTTATTGTTTCAAGTCGTAAGAACCCAACACATATGAAGTAGCGTTTCTCGTGCTCATAAACCACGCCTGTTGCCATACCGCGTGTGCTCTTTGAATTAGAAAAGATTTCACCTGATAATACTTTGCTGCTAGCCACTGTTTTATTAATGTCAAAGCATCATCGCCATGTTTAAAAGTTTTACTAGGACCTCGTGTATAAAATGTGGGCATTAACTGCTTGTGAGTGAGGAGAAACGTATTTATTTTTGTACAGCTCTTTCGTCACCTATACCTATATAGCTAGCTTTAAAAAAAAAAAAAAAAAAGAACGCAGTAATATACATGCACATTATCTAGGTAAATGAGCACAGATGGCATAGTCTCGGTCGAGCTGTAAATAGGAGCATTTAATCCAATTATATCAGATCACTGCAGCATGGTTCGTCAACGCCGGTCTTACGCAGATGTTTGTTTCCCCATAGATTTCTGTATCCCCTTAGATTTGACGCCTGCGTAGATCAAGATCGCTATACGTGAACGCTTTATGTTTCTGAACAGTATTCAAATGTAACAAAAAATAAAATGTGTTTGAAAAGAAAAATAGTTTTATAAGTTTACTTTTAATCAAGGGATTCGTGTATTGAGCAACGCAGGAGGCTGAGCGTACTGTAGAGAATCAGTGGTATTAAGTGTGCGGTTTTGTTTTGCTACAGAATTAGTTTGCTCTTGTTTTCAATATTTGTTGCAAACTGCAGCAGAACTCCATGGCAGTGCTTGAGAACCCAGCGGGACTTGGGCACAGGAATATAACGCACGTCCAGCTTTGAAAAACTGCATCTGCATAGGCAGCGAATCATGCGGGGCTACACAATTCTATGGGGACACAGAAATCTGCGTAACACCTGGCTGTGCTTAAATTGGCGGTAATTACCTTAATTTTGTAATCGGCAAAGGGGCAGCATTTGTTTTGCTGTTATGTTTTGGAAGGCCTGCAAATTGAGAGTGGGTTTTTCATAAAATTGTAGCCAAAAGACTTTTTTAAAAACTCGACTGGAATATTGTGGAGCGATCTGGCCACAATAGAGATAGCTGCATTTCGGATACGGAATATGGACTCTAAAATACTGAATCATTTCTTATATATTTATAGGCGGCTGTTTACTTAACTGTTGCGTGAGTTCTTTCCACTTCTTAACCAATTATTATAAGCTGAGGTGTGTCTTATTAAACTGAAACCAGGAATGGATCAAACTGTTCAGCAATGGGAGTCTTATTTCCACCCGTTACTGTATAAAAACACACACTGTATACAATTTAAAAAATAGCTTACAGGGTTAATGTAAAAATATTGTGTGTGTAATATATATATATATATATATATATATATATATATATATATATATATATATATATATATACAGTACTGTGCAAAAGTTTTAGGCAGGTGTGAAAAAATGCTGTAAAGTAAGAATGCTTTCAAAAATAGACATGTTAATAGATTATATTTATCAATTAACTAAATGCAAAGTGAGTGAACACAAGAAAAATCTAAATCAAATCCATATTTGGTGTGACCACACTTTGCCTTCAAAACAGCATCAAGCATCAATTCTTCTAGGTACACTTGCACACAGTTTTTGAAGGAACTCGGCAGGTAGGTTGGCCCAAACATCTTGGAGAACTAACCACAGTTCTTCTGTGGATTTAGGCAGCCTCAGTTGCTTCTCTCTCTTCATGTAATCCCAGACAGACTCGATGATGTTGAGGTCAGGGCTCTGTGGGGGCCATACAATCACTTCCAGGACTCCTTGTTCTTCTTTACGCTGAAGATAGTTCTTAATGACTTTCGCTGTATGTTTGGGGTTGTTGTCATGCTGCAGAATGAATTTGGGGCCAATCAGATGCCTCCCTGATGGTATTGCATGATGGATAAGTATCTGCCTGTACTTCTCAGCATTGAGGAGACCATTAATTCTGACCAAATCCCCAACTCCATTTGCAGAAATGCAGCCCCAAACTTGCAAGGAACCTCCACCATGCTTCACTGTTGCCTGCAGACACTCTTTTGTGTACCGCTCTCAGCCCTTCAGCGAACAAACTGCCTTCTGCTACAGCCAAATATTTCAAATTTTGACTCATCAGTCCAGAGCACCTGCTGCCATTTTTCTGCACCCCAGTTCCTGTGTTTTCATGCATAGTTGAGTCGCTTGGCCTTGTTTCCACGCCGGAGGTATGGCTTTTGGCGCAAGTCTTCCATGAAGGCCACTTCTGACCAGACTTCTCCGGACAGTAGATGGGTGTACCAGGGTCCCACTGTTTACTGCCAGTTCTGAGCTGATGGCACTGCTGGACATCTTCCGATTGCAAAGGGAAGTAAGCATGATGTGTCTTTCATCTGCTGCAGTAAGTTTCCTTGGCCGACCACTGCGTCTACGGTCCTCAACGTTACCCGTTTCTTTGTGCTTCTTCAAAAGAGGTTGGACAGCACATCTGGAAACCCGTCTGCCTTGAAATTTCTGCCTGGGAGAGACCTTGCTGATGCAGTATAATTACTTTGTGTCTTATTGCTGTGCTCAGTCTTGCCATGGTGTATGACTTTTGACAGTAAACTGTCTTCAGCAACCTCACCTTGTTAGCTGAGTTTGGCTGTTCCTCACCCAGTTTTATTCCTCCTACACAGCTGTTTCTGTTTCAGTTAATGATTGTGTTTCAACCTACATATTGAATTGATGATCATTAGCACCTGTTTGGTATAATTGTTTAATCATACACCTGACTATATGCCTACAAAATCCCTGACTTTGTGCAAGTGTACCTAGAAGAATTGATGCTGTTTTGAAGGCAAAGGGTGGTCACTCAAATATGGATTTGATTTAGATTTTTCTTCTGTTCACTCACTTTGCATTTAGTTAATTGATAAATATAATCTATTAACATGTCTATTTTTGAAAGCATTCTTACTTTACAGCATTTTTTCACACCTGCCTAAAACTTTTGCACAGTACTGTGTATATATATATATATATATGTATATATATATATATATATATATATATATATATATATATATATATATATATATATATATATATATATATATAATATATATATATAATGTGTGTGTGTCTGTTGATTTTATAATTTGGTAAATTACGCCGCATGCAGGGTAGGAGTCAGTCTGAGAGGATCCAATCGGAGACCAGTCAAGCTTTTAATACTAGCCAGGGGGGTGATTGTCTCCAAGTACACATGACGCATGGATGGAGTCACAGCTGTTTGGGAATTTCATTTTTTTAAAGCTCTGGGATTTCATTAAAAAGGTAATTTATGTCCTGCTTCCACTTTTACCAAATCCAGGGATGGAAATAAGATTCCCGTTGCATAGCAGTGTGATCGATTCCTGGTTTTGCTGTGAGTTTAATAAGACACACCTGGGTGTGTGTCACACAGTTTCTGTTGTGTTTGTGTTTGCGCTGCTAACCGTTGTCATTCTCTCAACTTGAGGAGACTAAAGCCCAGGACAGACAGGCGCAGTGCAGCACCGCTGGGCATTTTCACGGTGCGGCAGTCTGCACCCGGACACACAGGAGCGGAATGCACTACGCGGTACAGCAGGGGCGTAGCTAGGATTAGATTTTTACTAAGGCAAAAAAAAAAAAAGTTGAACAAACCTCTTGCAGATCCTGTTCATGTTACACAGGTAAAAGTTATCATCTTATAAAGCCTGGAGACCTGCAAACTGCAAAGCAATATTAAGTCCCTTGGATGATGATGTTAATGTTAAAATTTGATGACCCATATTATTCGAAAGATTAAAACTAATTGTCTCCCAGCAAAACCACAGCAACCTAAAATGACCATATTCACACTGTCAAATATGTGATTTTAAAAGGACAAGAATATAACATCAATATTAATAAGTAGATGGGTTCATACCTTTATTGACTTGCATTTGGTTCACTGCTACTTAAGTTGCCTTACAGTGCTGGGACTGGTAATTGCTGCTGACCGGTAAGACTGGTGCTGACACTGCTGGGACTGGTGCTGACACTGCTGGGATTGGTGCGGACACTGACTGGTGCTGACACTGCTGGGACTGGTGCTGTTTGTGTACAATATTTGTATGACTCTATAGTACTTTGACAAGGTATTCACCAATAATAATAATAATAATAATAATAATAATAATGTGATGTTCACACCTCTGAACGCTAGATCTCCTTTGAACGTTTACACAGTTTCTCACTCAATTGTAATATCCTTTTGTCAGTACTTCAGGCGGGGGAAACCGGTCGCTGAGGTCCCGGTGCTGCCTAGCGCACAGGCCGGGTCACTATAGATGCAAATACACAGCACTATGCTATAATAAAACACTATGCTATAGCAGGTAGGGTGATACTTGGACGAGCTGACTGTCCAGTTAAAGTGACAAGAAAAAAACAAAAAACACATACAGCCAGCTATCCCGGTTTCGCTACACATTTAATGTCATAAAAACAGGTACTTGGATTTTTGCTGTGCTGGCGTCAAAACATTCTACATGTGGGAGGTGGGGGGATTTATCAAAACATATTGCAGTTAAACATTACATTGCGCAGGGGAAAAACAACAAATATAAATGATAAATTCACTTAACATTGATTCTTACCAAGAGTTGGCTTCTTTAGAAAGAAATGTGTAATTGGTTGTTTTTTTCTCCATTTCATGTTAGTGCTGCACTGTAAACCAGAGTACATAGTAACTTGGGAAACTGACTAATGAGAAACGTCTTTGTGCGCGAATTTGACATACCCCAGTGTCTGTACAGCCTGAGATCGCAGTAATGTGAAGAAATTAAAAATAATATTTTATATATCTCGATTTTACACTCTTAAAAAATAAAGTGGGTACATTTTGGTTTTTTTATTTATTTTTTTCGTCTTCACAATTAAGAATTAAGCCGATTTTTACCAAGGCGGCTCCCTCAATGGACGCTACGCGCCTGTACAGCAGTTGTAAGTACCACACCGTAGGCTATGTACTCGAATATAATTTACATGTATGGACAAACGTTTTGCATCACCTAGTAGAATATTAGGATGCAGACATAATTTTAAAAAAAAAGAACCTATATGAACATAATTTCGATATTTTATTTAACATCAAGCAATCTAAGAAACTACAAAATGGTATCTCAAAAGTGTACCGGAAACAACAATAGTAGTTCAGTATTTCATGTTGGATTTCGAAATATCACATTTTTCAAATTTTGGAAAAGTACAAAGCGATATGTAATTTCAATATGTCAACATAACATTGTTAATTCTTTAGGGTGTGATGCAAAACTTTTGGCCATAGCTGTAATGCTCCCCATATAATCTACTAAATAAAAAAACTGATTTGTTTTTCAGCTTTATTTTTCTGTCATCTATATGCAGGTGTATGAAATGAGCAATCAGCTTAGCAAAGAAACATACAGTACATTGCTGACATTAGTAGCATACTACTACAGGAAGGATGCTTATCAGGGGCGATATATAAAATACTGACCTGCCTGTCCTTGAAACATGGGAGGGATCAAACACTTCAGGGTGCTTGGACACCTCCATAGACAACCGTTTCACTCATATTTTTCCTGGCAAGCACGTGTTGTCAGCACTTGGCTGTGATTGGTGCCGCGCGGCAAGCCAGGAAAAAAATCGCTCTGGATTCGTCCTGGTTACTTCTGCGGGCACATTAATCATTGTTATGACAGCAAACAGAATGGACTAGTTTTTGTTATTACTGACTCCATTTTTTGTTTGTATGATTTGATTTGTGTTCAGTAGTTCTACCAAGTAAAGTTTAAATGCAGCCCAGGCTGATGTACCATTGCGTTGGTCTTTGCCCTCCTTCGGGTTTGGGAAGAAATCATGATAGTTATTGCACTTCAGCAACCCCTACTGGTCCGACGTCCCATGAGGACTCATGAATGGAAATAAGACTCCTGTTGCACAGCAGTGTCACCCATTCCAGATTTTACTAAAGCTTAAATATCCCCAGTGTATAGGTAATAAGCTGAGGTGTGTCTTATTAAACTCCGAGTGAAAGCAGGAATGGATCAAACTGTTATGCAGTGGGAGTCTTATTTCCATCCCTGATGTTAAACCATGTCTATTTTCAGTGAAGCACAGAGACCAGGGAAAGAGGACACAGTAGAAAATTATGTGAAGACAGGATTTGTTTTTTGGTGGGTGTATGTAATGGGTTACCAAGTCAAGTTGTTGGTGCTGAATCACTGGGATGTAGTAATACTGAAAGAAAAGTATACAGTCCTATGACAAATTTTCCATTATTTCTCAATGTCGAAATGAGTTTTGGTTCACAGGCTTTGATGTGGTCTACAACCCCAAATGTCAAAGGGAAAATATTTGGTCCGGTAATGAGGAATGTGCTGGTAATTGCAGCAATAAAACATTAACCTTGAATAGGTGTTTGTCAGGTACAGTAAGCATGGGAGGGGAAAACGCAGGACTTGATAAAGTTAGAAAACAAGGTAAATATCAGGGAGTGAAATGAAGTGAATCATGGAAACTGTACAGATAAGCGGGAAACCGTTAACGAAATATAACAGTTTGAGTGAAAAGAGGGTCGCAGTGGTGAGGCAAACTGTCCATTTCAAATGCGGTAGGAAACGGGTGAAATCAATTATAAGAAAAAAAGACAAGTTTTAAACTAAACTCAAGAGTTATGTCACAAATCATTCCATACATTATTAATTTGCTTGTTTTGTTTATGCCTTTTAAGTACATTCAGTCTTGCTTGCATGGGGAACACTGGCAATTCAGACGTCAATTCCTCTTTTTGTGATTCAATTTTTTGCACAATGGTATTATGAAAGTGGAAGTTAAGTAGTTGTCATTTATTTTATTATTTATAGATTGCCATGCCAACCCCCAAATAACCTATTGTAGCTCTCTTTCATTGTGAATAAAGAGCCTGACGTACGCAGGCATGTGGCAACTGCAACGCATACAGCAGCCCACCTATAGACTGTGAATGGGGTCTTTCCAGCTCATCACAAGCATCTCGGACCAGCCTGATTTGTGCAAAGTAGTGTCTGGAAAAGAGTGACAGCATCATTTATTAAATATGTGTGTTACTATTCAACAGTCTACCGTGTGCATGATATGATTCTATCTCCATAAAGCCTTTTATCATCTTCAGTTTAAGTAAATTGACCCATTATATCAAGCATATTCTATTTTGAAATTCATTGTCTTTGAACATAAAAACAGCCTCTCACAATTCCCTTTTAAATCACTTATGAACATGTATATTAAGGAGCTGATGTAAGGATAGACGCAGTACAAACAATTGCAGCTGCAAAATCCAAATTGCCTAGCGGCCCAGCAATTATATTGCACTTCGACCTATGGAAGCTTAAGAGCAATGCAAATTACTCAACACGTGCAAATAATGAGCTGTAATCCTGTTAATGTGAGCGCTGTCTGTGCATCAGGCTATTTAGCGGCCGCACTTACAGCCCAGAGGTGAGGGGAGCTAGGAGTTCAGAGAGCAGTAGGCGCTGTATGAGATTTGTGGAGCACGAAAAATCAAAGCAAACAAAAGGAAGTCACAGGAAGGGCAGCAAAGTCCCCTTGAAGCATGGAAAATAACAATTTTCTGAGGAGGAGCTGAGAGTCCTTACAGCTGAGGTCACTCAGCATGAAATTGAGTTATTTGGAAAAGCCTCAGCCAACATCAGTTATGCTACCAAAGAGGCCATATGGTCCGCTATAGTGAAGAAAGTCAATGCTGTCGGTGTTACCAGTCAGGTGATGAAAGGTGAAATTCAACTATTAGGTCTAGCATGACCTGTGGAGTGAGATAACGCCTTACCACCGCATCCTCCGGCATCCCAAACAAAGCGACCCTGGGTTTGCATATGCGGGGTCTTCTCCGTCTTGCCCTCCCCCTCCGAATGTGTTCCTGCCTCTCCTCAACAAGAGCCAAGCATCGCCGCATCAGGAAGTGTACCACAGCAGCCATCCTGAGGCCAATGATGGGTCTCTGCAGGTGTGTGCTTTTATACAGCTCTTAATTACTCACTTCTACAATGGTTTGCACCTTGTCAGAGGAGATGTAACGTTTTTTGAATTCCAGATACCCACCCAATTCCATGCTCTTTTCTTAATTTGAATACATTTCAATATCATTTGAATGGATCAAAGTGATAGCGGGTGCTGAACGCCAGGTGAAAACCATTCTTTACACACGCCGCATTTTTTGTGGCCGCTAAAGTCCCACTTTACGGCAGCTAAGCACAGTTTCCACATGGGAAACACTGATTTTGGCTGCAATATGGGTGTTTTGCAGCCGCAAATCACTTTGCACGTATCCTTACATCAGCCCCTAAATCTGACCAGCAAATCCTGTAAATACTGACTGTGACCAGGATCATGTACAGTACATTGGAATTGTTTTACTTTTTCATGCTTTCACTGCATGCAAAGGGTCTTCACTACAATGCAAAAGAGCTTTTAATGTCATCTCCCCAATGGGACATAATCCGCAGTGGCAGTGCATCACACCACAGTGATCCAGATTACAAAAGGCTGCAACACTTGACAAGATGCACTTGTTTCCACTCCAGCTCAGGGTACATAAACCACATGCACAAAAACAAGCTTTTTTCTTCTTGTCCTCTTTGGTGAGCATGTTAGGATTGTTGTAAAGCTTGTATCAAGGGGCGGAGAAGGACACATTCCTTATTCTGGTGTGATATGTTGTTGAGGCCTTGTAATCTTCTGTACCAATGTCTGTGTCTTTTAATCTCTTGGAGCAGTTTTACTTATTGGCTGTGTGTGTGTGTCAAATGCGTGGACTGCGAGTATGATTATCTTAGAAAATTAGAAGGATCCAGAAAGAGATCTGGGAGGATACCAAGCTGTACTGGAGAACAGTTACAAAAAGAAAGAAGTTTTGAAGAATGATGTAACCACAGGTTAGGTATAAAAAGGCTTATTTAGATAATTGGTAATCTCGGAGGACTCTCTTAGATTAGGTAAAACAGTAATAGATTAGAGAGAATCTGTGCAGGGATGGAAGTAAGAATCCCACTGCACAGCATGGTTTTACTACCAGTTTAATAAGACTCACCTGAGCTTATTACCGATACACTGGGGCTATTTAAGTTCAAAGTAAAATCTGGAATGAGTGACACTGCTGTGCAGCAGGAGTCTTATTTCCATCCCTGAGTCCTCATGGGACGTCTGACCAGTGTGGGTTGCTGAAGCGCAATAACTATCGTGATTTCGTTGAAGGAGGGCAAAGACTAACGCAATGGTAACCCAGCCAGGGCTGCATTTAGAATTTACTCAGTGGAACTACTGAACACAAATCAAGCTAGTATTAAACCCTGGAATAGGTTTACTGAAGTGAAAAATAATAATGGTCATGCTTGCAGTGTTTCTCAATAGTGACTCAGTTGGGTTCTTCTTACATTACTGTGTCAGTGTCACATGTCATGCTGGCCTCATTTCGCTGACTTGTTTGTGAAATCACCCACAAAGCTCCTGGGTTCTGTGGCTCCAATATATGTTTTTTTCTGCTGTGCCTTTCTTTACCAGGCTTTGAGCTGCATTGAACTGCATTGAGTTGGTTTGGAGAATCCTTACTGCATCCGCCAAGCAGCCTTATTCCATTCAGATCACATGACCGTGTGGCCCTTCAGCCAGCTGTATTTAGGAAGTGTTTATTCAATGGCAGGAAGTTATTTTCAGGAAAGGTGTGTACTGGACAGCTTTAAAGACAAACCCAGCAAACAATTTGTCTATATGCATATGTAACAGGAGGGTTTGTTACGTGTGTGGATCGTCGCTGAACAATACTGAGGCAGACACAGTGCATTGGGTGTTGACACACCACACAGGCACGCAGATTTAATTAACACAAGTGCTGACACTAGGGTCCCAGCAATGGTAGCCCTATTGTCACATTTAATAAACAAAACAAAGCTAAAAATATGTTTGTCACACAAGGTGAGCACTAGTCCCGCTCCAGGAACCGACTACGCAAACCCTCTCTACGCTGTTTGGGATCCCCTAAACTGACCTACTTCTGGGCTCCCGGAGGGCCCCGGCATCCCTCACGGCGACTCCGGCCTCTTCAAACGGCCTCGGCTGGACGATGCCTTCACGAGCACCGGCCTGCAGTGGAAGGGTTTTGTGTAGTAATTCCTGCAGAGCGGACGCTCTCCTCCTTGATGTAAACAAACACGCGCTTTCGCTCAGCGCTCGTCAGTGGCCATGCAGTAGCCTCGAGCTGTGGCGCAGCAATTTTTGTGATCCGCGCAGCCTCCTAAGGAACGCCCCCCAGCCAATCCGGAGCTCCTGATCAGCTCGGCCTACCTGCTCAGTTATTTCCTTTAGCAACACGTCTCCTGTTGCGCGTCCCACCTGCTTCTATAAAGACACGCATGCACCCAAGAACCAGTGACAAGGTCTCCCTGGCACAACAAAACAACCAGGACAACTCTCCTTCTCATGGGAACACAGTATTTAAATTTGTTTAGATTTTTAGCATTACAAATGGCAGTCATTTTTTGTATTTGTAAGTGGTTTGAAATAATTTACTATAAATTCAAGTTAACAGGTACAAATCACTTAATTTAAAACACTTTAAAACAATGTTATGTATTTAGATAGAAACGTTCTGATGTGAGTGACTGACAGTCCTGATTGAAACACATTTACCTTTATTGTACACTTAACAGTACCAATCACCTTTTTACAGCCAAGCTAGCAATTTTCCATCCTATTACATTTTTTTCACTGATAATTGGATTATGTACAGTAATACCAAATCAGTTTAATTTAATACAAATACACAATAACCAACAGGCATGAAAAAGAAACATAGAATTATTTCTGGGCTATAGACTTATCAGTGCATTAACCCCTTCCATATTAATTTATATTCTCATTGGCTAGAATTATGTGATGACGTCCCAACACTCAGAATCTGCTATTTCTTACGGCAAGGCTGTGGTATAACAATCTCCCCCACCATTAAAGTGTGAAAGTTTTTAATTCAGTGCAGCTGGTTGTTCACAAGCTTTGCTAGAGACAAATAACCAAACAAAGTGCTTGGCCCATGTGTTTTGTTTTTAAGTGTCATTATTATAAACCGCATGCCAAAAATAAACCAATCGCAGTGAAGTATTTGCCACAATTCCATTATATTTTATCCTGTGCACATTTAACAGTAAAATGCATTAAACATATTTGGGTTTAAATATGGCACAGCTGAAGACAAACCCGGCAAACATTGTGTCTGACAGACCAGTATTTTGTAATGGCCTGGTTCTTTTAAACCACATTTTAAATGGGGCGGTGGGCAGGTGGATATAATTCCCTTTCAGTCAGATCCTGCTAGGAGGAGGAGGAGGAGGAGGGAGGGTGTTAAGGTAGTAGTTTGGGTGTGGCTTTTTAACTTCCGCAGCAGACAGAGCACAGGAAACCATTCGCAGTTCATATACAACTAGAGCAGGACAAGCCAGCGTGAGCTGAGAAGAGCCACAAGCAAATCCTTCTTTTAATCATCTAAGAACCAAAAGGAACATGGCCGTGAAAGGAGGGACAAACTGCATCAAATACCTGTTGTTTGCGTTCAACTTTATTTTCTGGGTAAGAGTCTCCTTTTTATTTATTTATTTTTTTCTAAAAATGCAGTCTGGATTCTCTAAAGAAGTGTTTAGTAATTGAGTCAGAGTTGTTCAGTAGTAGTTGCTGCTCTTGCTCTGTGAATGACCCTTTGAGAACTCGAGGTCAAACAGGTATCGGCATGTTTCTTACTGATCACCACAAGCATACTGGCTCACGACTGTCATATTTTGTTCACCAGTCTTAGCTTTCTTTATTTTACTGCGTGTGGGCACGTCTTTCATTTGAATTTCTTGTTAATAATTTACAGGTTGTGAAATTGCTTTTATTAGCTGACAAAATGAATTGGGAGTTGAAAGAAAACGTTCATCTTGATTAAAAGCAGAGCAGTCGGGTTAAAAGTAACTGACTCTGCTTGGGTGTAGTCTGAATTAAAATCTCACCCACATTGTTAAGGCATCATAAACATCACAGGACAAGAGACTGGAGACTGTTCAGTAAAAGAATATGGTTGTGTTAGTGAAAGCAGACGTTTAAGGCAAGACTAGTTGAAGCCGGTTGTGCCAAAAGATTTGAAGTAAAACATCTTGCTCTGTTTTCTAAACCTGCTGTCTTTGTATTTGTATTTTTTCTTGGTTGTAAATACTGTGCTGTCCTGTTTGACTTGGCAGCTGTTCCAGGGGGATTCTCAAAACCACGGGAGGGGAGGGGCTAAAACAAGAGCAAGCATTACTACTGATATGATAAGACTGCAAAACAGCTTTTACTATCACCTACACTAAACCTCTAGGCCAGAAAACAAACAGGGTTGGTATGGTATGCAATCCTGTCTTGAACTCCAATCCAGATATATGTGTGCTGAAGAAACAAAAGTAGGTGTGTTGAGTTCATGGGAATGGAGGATCTATACACTGCCATGGTTTAAAATATTGAATAGGAACCACAGTGTGTATAGGTAAGGAGCTTTGGCTGTGTCTTATTAAGCTCCTAGTAAAACCAAGAATGGATCGAACTGCTGTGCAATGGAAGTCTTATTTCCATCCCTGCTGTTTGCAGTACAAAAGCTGTAACCAAATGAGTCTAAAGAAATCTGAAAACATTGTCTTGCATGCTTTCACTAAAGAATGACCCTGCGTCGTGTTCACCAGAGGGAGTCGTCGTTGTTGTTGTTTAAAATTCTTGCCAAGCAAGGTTACCCAACTTTACAGCACTCTAATAATATGGGTGTGGCCTCGTAAAGAACTTTTAGTTTTTTTTTCAATACGAGCAAACAAGAGAAACCCATAATTACGTGACTGTAAACATTTCCAAATGTGTAGTCCCTTTGGTGGCTGCTTTCCAGTTTCACTGCAGTGAAAACATTAAGATGGTTGGTTTGGGCGGGACTATGGGCATTCTGAGTTTGTACAATATAAATACATACAAACACACACACACACCCAACAGTAAAAAAAAAAAAGGTTCTTTTTCAGTTCATGCCATTTCCTTTTTATCTCAGTCAGTTGGCAGCACAGAACTCATGGAATGTAAACAGTTATTACTGAATCTGTGATTTCTCAGGTAAATCTCGGCAGCTTCATGTTACCTACACTAGCAGGTTTTTTTTTGTGTGTGTGTTTGTTTGCAAGGATGGAAATAAGACTCCTATTGCATAGCAGTTTCACCCATTCCGGGTTTTACTACGAGCTTGATTAGCCACAGTGTGTATAGGTAACAAACTCAGGTGTGTCTTATTATTAAACTTGTAGTAAAACCAGGAATGGATAACACTGCTATGCAACAGGAGTCTTATTTACATCCTTGGTTTGAATTGAGTTGCGGAGATGGATCTCAAACAATGTGTATCAAAATGAAAATCTAGAAACTGCTGTTCATCCAACCTTGTTGTTTTAAATTGATCCAATTTACACAAAACTAAGTAATTCCTTAGTTACTGTCAACCATTTTCTTCCTTGCTTGGCCTTCTGTTCACTCTGTGTTAAGCAGGCCAGTTTATTTACGCTACCCGATAAGTCATGCAAGCTGTGTTTTTGCAAATGTTAGCACTTTTCAGCTGTTAATCTGATGAAAACTACTATCAGAAACAAACTATAAACTCATATGCTGAAGAGTTTACTGACTGTAAGAAGTAGAACTGGGAAAATGACTATCGGTATGGTGTGTTGGAGTTTCAATGTATGATCACAAACAGGTCAATTCTGAAGACGATAACTAGTACTGCTCATGTGAAATAGCCTAGATCTTAGTTTGATGTATAAATATTGTGTGTTTTTTGTATTTTGCACCCTCTTTACAGTATGTAAAAGTTGTGTCAGTAAAAATAGTTAGGTTGTCTGTAAATATTTTGCACTGCCGCTAAAAAAAGAAAGTCATGGGTTGGCAACCCTGATATATAATAACTCACTGTTTTTTTAATAAGTAGCATAATGTTTTGGCTTCTGCTGCCTTCAGATAGCATGCTAGAAGAAGCTAGGTAGGCTGATGTTATATGGCTATAAATACTGTTACACATGTATTCCTGACAGGAACGGAAAGCTAAAGAACCATTACTTGTCCAGGTAGAAACGTGCACTTGGGTTTGTTTTTAAAGACCTGCCCTTTTGCAAAGTGGTTCAGCGATCCCAGTGACAGAATGAGCTGTTCTTGAGCACGTTCCTGTGGCTCGCTCTCTAACTGGGGAGCTCAGGTCAATTCCTGCTTTTCAGTTCCAATTCCCTTTTTATCCATTCTAATTCCAGGACTTGTAATTGAAAATGGAATTGGGATTAACCCAACCCTGGTCGAAGGCCAGAAATATTCCCGAATCTGTGGTGGAATCTGACCAGTACTGGAAGCTGCAGTTTGTTTTGTTATTGTGGCTTGATTTTAAATGATGGCCCAGACTGTAGTCACTAGAAAATGTAAGCATTGTCCCAATTGAATAATGATTTTGTTTTTAATTAAATACATAAATAAAAGTATAGCGAACTGACATTTTATCCCGATTTATTAATGAAAAAAATGATTTGGCTTTTTAAAGGGCCACTTGAAGGAATACTTTATAACACACCCCACAATTGGCCTTGAGGAATCTTTTCCGAATCATTTGTTAGAAAGATTGGTAAGCATGGCAAGAAAACAGATTTCGTTACTATTTTCTTTTCGAACACATGTAAATATTTAGGATGGTTTACATTGCATGTTTTTTTTTTTAAAGCTGGACATGTACAGCCATAACAACCCACAGCCTGAGGAACTAACATTATAGCACAGGTGGAGTTGAGTGCATAACCCAGTGTGAATGAAGTGTCTAGAGCATGCATTCCTCATTTGTCAGTGGTTACCATGGTGACAGGCTGAGGTAGATTCACGGACACAGACCAGCAGGCTTGTTTTATGCACTGTTGCATTTCCTCCCAGATAACTTTCAATCTTGATAACACAGGCCTACTGAACATGCAAAACAGTCTGAATGTGTGTTTTAATGCTGTCACCACCAATACCAGCTATACAGAAATATAGCCCTAAACTAACAGTATCCACATCTTGCCCTAGAAAGCCCTGAAGCTAGGGTTTGTGATACAAGTATCCCTAGAACATTCTGGTTGTCATAGATGACATCTTCGAATCTCTGCTTGGCTGTAGACAAACATCCAATTAAAGGCATTCTGTCAACTACATATACTGGACTAGGCATAATTTACACAGGGAACAGTGGAATCTTATTGTTGTAGAGTGGCTGTGAAATATCCCCTCCTGTCTTCCGAAGACCGCAAAGGCTTCAGTCATACTGTTGGATCAGGAAGAGCAAAGCTGCACTTAACACCTCCTTCATCAATTCACACCCTCTCTGTCCTTCAGCACTCTGCTAACCCTCATTGTGTTTTGTTCCCAGCGCTTTGCCTGCTTCCCTCATTTCATGTTTACTCCTTTCCTTCCTCATTATGCTGTATCGCAGCCAGAATTCACTTGTTCGTTTTTTGGTTTTAGTTCCATGTTACCTTAATTCTTTACACTTTTGCGCTTGGCATTGTGTGTATATAAAAAAAAAAAATTAAAAAGAAACGCCAAAAGAAAATCTGATGCAAAGAAAAAGCTGAGGATATTCACACTGTTCATATAAACTTACCAAGCTTATCACTGTTATATTAGATTTGTGTGTTTGTTTGACCTTTTGCTAGTGATTTAGTTTTCTCTATTTTTGTAAAGAACCCTGCATGCCTGTATGTACAAGAAGGATGCTACCTAGTTCCATGTGGTATAATAGGGGATGCAAACCCGTATGAAAATTGACCACAACCATGTGTAAAAGTACAGTGAAAGCATTGTACAGTCCATAGGGATATGGTAAAGCATGTAAAAAGAATGGGAAGCAGTGTATAACCATGGTGGTGGGGAGCATGGTAAAACTTTAATTCGGGTAGAATGGTGCTCTTTGGAGTGAAGGCATCGATCATTCTGGTCTAATGTGCCTTATAGATCCAAGCTCCGATTAGGAAAGGCCTTTTCTAAAGGTACATTGCTTTTGTGATCTGAAATAACGACCCCTGAGAGCAGTATTGTTTAAAGGGCCAATCATCAATAACTATTAAATGCACAATGTAGCAATTCTAAAAAAAAACAATAAAATGAATAGTGCATCATAAACGCAGGCATTGAAAAAGACTTCTATTGAGGATATTCCACAGCCGACCGTGGATGGGAGCTCCCAGGGGGCGGCACACAATTGGCCGAGCGTCGCCCGGGGGGAGGGAGGGTTAGGTCGGCCAGGGTGTCCTCGGCTCACCGCGCACCAGCGACCCCTGTAGTCTGGCCGGGCGCCTGCGGGCTTACCTGTAAGCTGCCCAGAGCTGCGTTGTCCTCCGACGCTGTAGCTCTGAGGCGGCTGCACAGTGAGTCTGTAGAGTGTAAAGAAGCGGGCGGCTGACGGCCACGCTTGAGGAGGACAGCGTGTGTTCATCTTCACCCCTCCCGAGTCTGCGCAGGGGTGGTAGCGGTGAGCTAAGCTGAAATAATTGGGCATTTCAAATTGGGGAGAAAATAATAAAAACTAATTGGCAACGACTAAATTATTTTTTAAAAAAAGACTTCTATTGGAAACAGTGGTCATTGTGTGCATTAAATTTCTATTGGCATTTCTCAATTCGTCACGATTGAGGGTTTGAGAGTTCCTGGCAGAAGATTCTCTGGGTACAGGTCTCGTTCTGCGATGCCTGCTGTGGCTTGCCCTCCCTTGTGTAGCTCTTGTATGAACAGGAGGAGAGGCTCCAGCAAGTCATTTCAGAACTCCTGCGTTGTTTAATACACACTTGCTGATAATGCAGCGCTCTGGTTTACAAACTCGGATGAGCTGTTTACTTGCAAGCCCTTCATTCCAATGCTCTCCTGTTTAGTTGTGCTGCAGAGATGGAAATAAGACTCCTATTGCATAGCAGTTTCACCCATTGCAGGTTTTAATGTCGCATACTTAAAGTAAATAATACGAACATTCATTTTAAGGAAATAAGTCCAGAAAACGTAATTAATTCGTAAATACAAATTAAAGAACATGTTCTTTGGGACTGTGTAATAGACTATAAAAGTTATTTTTTTTTTATTTATTTAAAGTGTTAATTATTTTTCATCCCCCAAATGACAGCTAACTTTGAAATAGCCATGCAGTTGCTTAAACAGAATAGTTGACTGCCTGATTAGTAGTAGACATGTAAAAAAAAAAAAAAAAAGTAACAGAATAAAAACAATAAGGTTTAATCCGGCTGCAAAAGCCACAGCTCCAGTGCGTGTGGGCGCTTTAACGGTGTGAACTGTACGACAAGACAAAACAAAAGAAAGTCCAAATGAAATACACTTGTATAGAGAAATACAGTAAAAAGGACAGCAAAATGAAAAATAGTTTGGTATAATGTTAAAGAATTTTGAAAAAGTGTACAGATTTTTAAACAGTTTAAAAGTTCAATTTTTTAAAAAGCAAAACTAGACTTAGTATGTTTTTAATTTTTGACTTCAAACCAACTGCAGTGCTAACGCAGCATTTAAATCGTGTAGAGAAATCGAGGAGTAAAAAAGTCATATGCACAGATTCTGGAATAATATACATATTTATTACACGTTATTTTGTGGCAAAAAGATATTTATAAATAACATGAATTGAATGATCGTGAACTGTAACGCAATATATTGGGATGCAACGTGTAATAAAATGACTTTTTTTACACTCCAAGTGGCAAAAAATAAGAGCTTTCTTAAAAACAGTATCGTCGCCCCTGTTCATGAGATGCCCGTCGCTGGTGTTGTTTAAATAAGGCACGAAACCCCGATCCACAAGCAGATGAGAATTCTGAAGCATATGTGGGAGCTACTGTAAGTCAACATTACTACATTAGAATCAAACCTGCTAGGCCCCTTCCTGAATGATAAGATCCGGTACTTTTTAATTTACAAATGAATCCCTGTCCAAGCCTGTCAAGTCTGCTGTATTGCGACAGAAACTGGAAAGTGGCACCGTACCAAATATGCATGAGGGAGCGTATTTCCATAACTAATCCTCAGTAAAGCTAGTCATTGTAAAATGACTGTGTTTCCTTAGGGCATGTGGTTTCTTGTTACAGATTGAATCCACTGTTGTGAGTTTCTTTTCACACAGTATGTGTGTTTTAATAGTCATTGTATTTTACAATGAAGTCATTGTATTTTATCTTGCTCTTAATTGTATTAATACTTGTACTGTGATTCTTGAAATGTATTTTTTGTTTACGAATGTAAGTCGCCCTGGATAAGGGCGTTTTGCTAAGAAATAAATAATATCCATCAGGCATCATGTTTGCTTGCATTATGTAGTAAGCGCCATACTAAAGGACAAAGTTGCATATATTCAAAGGCTAATGTTTGCAATCTAGCTGCTTGTTCATGATTAACCTCTTTGTTTATTTCTGTTTTGGCAGAAGTGTTTTGGAAGAGTATGACCTGGTTTCTGTATATTCCATATCCTATCAATGTTTAACTAAAATCAGTGTGGATTTCTTTAATACATTACTAAGTGTGTCGGTCCATGGAGTTGACGAGGCTGTCCTGTAAATGAGTCTTTAACCCTGAAATAGAGAATTGAGTTGTGAATGAGTGTTTAGCCACTATGTGAGTAAAATGCAACATTACCTCAGTAACTTTAATGCTAACTTATGGGCTCTGCATTAACTACAGCCTTACATTTGAACTGTAATGTTACTTAGAACTATTGTACAAAAACTTGATCTTGCAACAAAAACAACAATTATTTGCTTTGTCCACAAACAATATGACTGTGAAGCAAATAAGCACAGAATATTTTCTTTATTCCAATGCTGCAGATGGAATATACTTCACAAAAGGCCTGCATGCACCTACTATATTTTTAGAAATAAACAAGCATATTGCATTCCTTATTGATCGCCCTGCTATAGCAGTATAAAGCATCCTGACTCTTTCCAAACACAGAATATGTTGGCAGATGGGTAAATTGGTAGGTTAGGTTGAGGGTTACTAAGGCGGCAACAAGAAATCCAGAACCTGGTCCAAACCATAGAATTGTTTACTTTTCTTTTAGTATTACTACATCCCAGTGATTCAGCATTGACAGCTTGACTTGGTAACCCATTCCATACACCCACCAATATATATACAGTACTGTGCAAAAGTTTTAGGCAGGTGTGAAAAAATGCTGTAAAGTAAGAATGCTTTCAAAAATAGACATGTTAATAGATTATATTTATCAATTAACTAAATGCAAAGTGAGTGAACAGAAGAAAAATCTAAATCAAATCCATATTTGGTGTGACAACCCTTTGCCTTCAAAACAGCATCAATTCTTCTAGGTACACTTGCACAAAGTCAGGGATTTTGTAGGCATATAGTCAGGTGTATGATTAAACAATTATACCAAACAGGTGCTAATGATCATCAATTCAATATGTAGGTTGAAACACAATCATTAACTGAAACAGAAACAGCTGTGTAGGAGGAATAAAACTGGGTGAGGAACAGCCAAACTCAACTAACAAGGTGAGGTTGCTGAAGACAGTTTACTGTCAAAAGTCATACACCATGGCAAGACTGAGCACAGCAACAAGACACAAGGTAGTTATACTGCATCAGCAAGGTCTCTCCCAGGCAGAAATTTCAAGGCAGACAGGGGTTTCCAGATGTGCTGTCCAAGCTCTTTTGAAGAAGCACAAAGAAACGGGCAGCGTTGAGGACCGTGAGCGCAGTGGTCGGCCAAGAAACTTACTGCAGCAGATGAAAGACACATAATGCTTACTTCCCTTCGCAATCGGAAGATGTCCAGCAGTGCCATCAGCTCAGAACTGGCAGAAAACAGTGGGACCCTGGTACACCCATCTACTGTCCGGAGAAGTCTGGTCAGAAGTGGCCTTCATGGAAGACTTCGGCCAAAAAGCCATACCTCCGATGTAGAAACAAGGCCAAGCGACTCAACTATGCACGAAAACACAGGAACTGAGGTGCAGAAAAATGGCAGCAGGTGCTCTGGACTGATGAGTCAAAATTTGAAGTATTTGGCTGTAGCAGAAAGCAGTTTGTTCGCCGAAGGGCTGGAGAGCGTACACGAATGAGTGTCTGCAGGCAACAGTGAAAAATGGTGGAGGTTCCTTGCAAGTTTGGGGCTGCATTTCTGCAAATGGAGTTGGGGATTTAGTCAGAATTAATGGTCTCCTCAATGCTGAGAAGTACAGGCAGATACTTATCCATCATGCAATACCATCAGGGAGGCATCTGATTGGCCCCAAATTTATTCTGCAGCATGACAACGACTCCAAACATACAGCGAAAGTCATTAAGAACTATCTTCAGGGTAAAGAAGAACAAGGAGTCCTGGAAGTGATGGTATGGCCCCACAGAGCCTGATCTCAACATCATCGAGTCTGTCTGGGATTACATGAAGAGAGAGAAGCAACTGAGCCTGCCTAAATCCACAGAAGAACTGTGGTTAGTTCTCCAAGATGTTTGGGCCAACCTACCTGCCGAGTTCCTTCAAAACTGTGTGCAAGTGTACCTAGAAGAATTGATGCTTGATGCTGTTTTGAAGGCAAAGGGTTGTCACACCAAATATGGATTTGATTTAGATTTTTCTTCTGTTCACTCACTTTGCATTTAGTTAATTGATAAATATAATCTATTAACATGTCTATTTTTGAAAGCATTCTTACTTTACAGCATTTTTTCACACCTGCCTAAAACTTTTGCACAGTACTGTGTATATATATATATATATATATATATATATATATATATAAATTAATTAGTCTCCATTTCATTTTCTACTGTGTCCTTTTTCCCTGGACTGTGTGCTTCACTTAAAATATTGAATTAACTTCAGGGATGGGAATAAGACTCCCACTGCATAGCTTGTTATCTTTACACTGGGGCTAATCAAACACATTAACACCTGGGATGCAGTGTGTTCTAGGCTCAATAGGTCAATTTAACCTTTAACATTGTTCTGGCACGTGAACGATTTGACGTCTTTTATTAATGTTGCTGTTTTCTGACTCGTCCGTAATCCTTTGTTGCAACGCTGCGTGTGTTTGATTTCTAGTAATAGATACATACATGCCAAAGTGAACCAAACTGGGATGCATGGTTGTCTTTTTTTTTTTTTTTTTTTTTTAGTAGTCCATAATAACGAAGGGCTTGTCTGTTTGTTCTGAAACTGTAGCGCTGAAGTTGTTTAGATTTTATAACATGAGGGTTATCGCGTCATCTAGATGAAACGCTTCTCCTTTGATCTACGAAGTTAATAAATGTGAGTCGGTTCGCTTTTCCCATGTCGGTGTCCAATTTCTATCAAACGTTTGAAGACAAGCCACTCTTTGGGCAGTCCAGGTGGAGATAACTCGACAATGAGGCAAAAACACACCCTGTGTGAGCTGTGGAGCTAGCGCTGTAAACAAAGCGCTGATAAACATAAATTATAGTAACACGGTGTTCCACGGTGCCAGCAACCTTCAGGGTATTTGCGTGACATGAAGTCAAAATGTTTTTATGTATTGCATCATAACAGCTTTCCAGTGAGAGAAATGTATCAGTGTTAACATACTGTGTCATGAAGTCTGTCTAAATCAACTTTTCTCCAAATCCCACTTGTATAAGATTCCTATAGAAAACTTTAAACTGTGCATGAAAAATGTTTTTTATTCCCTCTCTCTCTCTCTCTCTTTCTCCCTCTCTCCAGCTTGCAGGGACGGCTGTGCTTGCTGTTGGGTTATGGCTGCGCTTTGACTCCAAGACAAAAGCCATCTTTGAAATGGATACGCACCCCACCACATTCTACACAGGTGAGAGGTGGGACTGGAGGAGCCCCGAGGGGCAAGGAATGAACAGTGTTCTTTAAATTCCGACCTGCATGAAAACCTCAGGGTGTGAGAATTTCATTTTCCACTCAGTAATCGGTGACACTCCTGTGAAAATGTTAGGCCACATTCTGCTTTAATTAGACGTCTTAAACAACTTCTGAAAAGTCTCATGCATTTTACCATTGACGGCTATATGTTCCTTTTCTCTTCCTATTTTAAATTCATTGCATGTGTGGCCTATTAAAGTCATCGATTTTGATTAGACAATCACTAATTTGCCTTGCATTGTGAGTGCAGCTAACTTTGCCCTTCGAGACTTTGCATACTGCATTTTACAAACATGAGACTTCAGTACAACAGCCCAATGAAACTGAAGCCGATTGCAGGGCTGTTGATAAACACACATGCTTGCCTTTACCCAAATGCAGATAGCATGTGAATTGTGAAGGCTCAGTTTGAATGAGCACCTCTAATGAAAAGAGATTGGGCAGTTCAACCTGACACCTTTAGAATAAGGGTAGAAGACCATGCTCTTGGGGAAATGCCTTTTTCCAAATTTTATGTTTATTTTTTCAGTTTAGGGGCTTAATCTTTAAGTGCCTAGGGTATAGTTTCAGTGTTGTTTTTTTTTCCTCATCAATGAAACCTGACCTGAAACCGATACCTGTTGTGCTGTATGACGTTTACTTCCCATGGCTCTCACTAGATGGCAGTATACGCCACTGTCTAGTCCAGTGTGCTGGACTCTGCACAAGCTGAGGTTAATTGAGAGGAGAGTACGAGTTTGTCGGATACGTTCCTTGTTGTTTTTACAATCAGAATTGGAGCCGTTATTTAACAAGTTTTTGAAAACCCTGAATTAAAGAGAAAAGCAGCCACAGAAATACAGTTAAAGGTCTCTAATCTGTTGACTAGCTGTGCTGCAGACTGATTTGCTGAATCCCCTTACAAATTGATCTTTCTTTCTTTCTCTCTGTGACCATAATAACACCTTTAGCTAGCCGCCAAAGCAAGCGAGCATAGGTGTTCTCGTTCTAGAATTTCTTATGTTCTTTCTTTCTGGAGATGAAAGGTTAAAAAAAAAACACATTTATAAAATATCTTTCACTGCCATCTTTATATATATATATATATATATATATATATATATATATATATATATATATATATATATATATATATATATATTAATTGCATATTTGTAAAACATGTTTCTCATAGTTATACTATGCATTTAGCATGGTTTTTAATATACTATGCCATACCTCTAGTCTCTACAATTGTAGCGAGTACTTTTCTTTAACATGCTTTACCATACCTCGCCGCTGTGTTTTTTTTTTACCAAATGTTTGCTGGAGGAGGAACGAAATTATTGGAATCTGCATTTCCCAACTTGTTCCGACCTCGGCCTATTGTTTTCAATACCCCAGAGATGGAAAGAAGACTGCTATTGCATAGCAATTTTACCCATTCCAGGTTTTACTACCAGCTGGATTAGCCAGAGTATATAGGTAACAAGCACAGGTGTGTTAGAACTGTAAACTCTTAATTAAACCAGGAGTGAATCAAACTGTTATGCAATGAGTCTTATTTCCAACCCTGTTCCGTGATGTGAAACTGTCTTGGTCGAATGATTGTCCACATACCTCTGGAGAACTGGTTTGTCAACATTAGGTGGCACAGCCTGACACTGATAGCAGCGGCTCAGAGCACAATGAATAGAGGCATTGTGATTTTTTTTATTTATTTTTTTTTCTATGTAAGTGGCAGCTCATTTCTGCCTCGGCTTGTTGACATTTGTACAGCAGAACAGCGAGGGCTTGGCTATGCTGAAAATCTTTTAATTATATCTAGAAGAGATAAAAAAAAAAAAAGAATCCTATGGGATGTGTGTTTTGGGGTAGTGATGTCAGCATGCATTTTTTTAGAGAGGAATAATATGATAATCTATTTCAGGGAGCGTTCTCAAAAGCCATTTCAGTACCTAATTAATAAAATAAAAGTGGTGTGGTGTTAACCCGTTTTGTATGCAGCGGGTGTGCGGTCTGTCTCCGCAGTGCCACTCCAGTTGATTTGTGTTGCGTTGTGTTGTGTCCAGGTGTCTACATACTGATTGGCGCTGGGGCTCTCATGATGGTCGTGGGGTTCCTGGGGTGCTGTGGTGCCATTCAGGAGTCTCCCTGCATGCTCGGCCTGGTAAGGATTCTTAAGCGCCAACAATTGGCTCCCCCTTCAGGAATTAGCATACCCTTATAAAAGTAATGAAGCATGGTAAAGCACAGGTAAGCATTGTAAAGCACAGAGAGCTACAGAACAGCGGATTTAAAAACATGGTACCACAATAAATGCATGAGAAAACTGCTGTGAAAATTTATGTAAGGGTACCACCCCTGACCACCAACAATTTCCTAATGGAATATCAGACAGGCATTAATCAACTGTAATCGCTGCATTGAAAACACTATTCTTGAAAAGCAATGTAAAAAAAGAAAAAGTTTCCTAGTGTATCCAGACCAGACAGCAGAAATCTTTGCAGAAATATGCGACAGTAATTAGTTATAATTAGTTACACTAAAAAGGAACATAAACAACTATGTAAATAAACATGCTTACGCTATTTATTCTAAATAACCCAGCAATAATCACAGGTGCAAATGCAGAAACGTGCTGTGAAACGTTTATTTTTTTTTTTCAAACAAATAATGGGGGTCACCAAAAGTGGTTCAAAATCCAAGAGTAAGGATGTAAAACCCAACATGGAACTGAATGCTGAAGCTTGGGAAGGTGTGTAACTGAACTTCATTGACCTGAGCTCTGAACAGATCATGTTTCCTGTTCCACCGTGTGAGGGGTTGTTTTTTTGGTTTTTTTGGCAGTGAATTGACAACGGCAGCCACATCTTTTCTAATTCGTTGCTTCTTTGATTTTAGTTCTTTGCTTTCCTGCTCCTCATATTTGCCATTGAAATTGCGGCTGGAATTTGGGGCTTTTCCAACAAAGACAAGGTAACTGTCCTTCATCAAGTAGATTATCGGGCCTTGTTCAAGCAAGGGGGGTGGGGTGGGGTGATACAGTGTGTTCTGGGGAAAAAACAAAACTGTACTGATGTAAAACCATAATGCAGCTTGCAAAGTATTTACTTTGTTTAAAAGAAATTGCAAGGAAGTCATTTTATATCATTTTTACATTGGTTTTAAGGTTCAATCTTTTTGTTTCCCTCCCATTTCTTTTTTTTTTAAGGTTGTTAGTGAGGTAGAAGATTTCTACAAAGAGACATATAAAAACTACCTCTTGACCAAACAGCCAGCCTTGAAGGAAACCCTGAAGGCTTTTCATCACGGGGTAAGTATCGGATATTGGAGATTTCATCCATTTTAACATTCAATTCATCAACATGTTCCATTACCAGGGCCAAAAAGAAACCCATGTTTCCAGTTGTGGTGGAAGATGTTTTTAATAAACAACATCCTACAGCACGATGGGATACACAAAACTAGCCCGGTCCAAACCAGAGCTCAACAGCACTAGAACTTGGACGAACGTCCAGAGACTGGCCTGTTGTGTTTGAAGCTCGGTTGACATTTGTTTCTAGACTAACGCACTGGTTTGTGTCTGGTTTGTTTTCAGCTGAAATGCTGTGGGATTACTGGGACTCTGGATCCTCTTGTGAAGGAAACCTGCCCTGAAACAGACGGCATCCTTGCAACATTAACTGTGCCGGTATGTATATGTTTAGTTTGTACAGCTATGTCCAAAAGTTTAGCATATCCTACAATTTTAGGATTGAGTCATTCATTTTAAAAAAATGTGAACTATATGAACATAATTTAAAATTTATTATTTATACATCATGTAATCAAAAACAACAAAATTATATTTGCAAAGGTCTACCGGACGCCGTAATAGTAGTACAGTATTTCATGTTAGATTTAAGTCACATTTCAAATTCATTGTCACATTTTTCCAATTTTGCCAGTATATGGAAAAACTACAAAGCGGTGTGTAATTCAATATGTTAACGTAACATTATTCAGCAGGTTTCATTTGACTTTAGCAAGATGAGTTAATTCTATAGTGTGGTGCAAAACATTTGGCCAGTGCTGTACTGCGCGGTGATTGGGATGTGTTGTAAAAGCAGATTCAGGACAGAGCGAGGAGACACTTCTTCACACTGAGTGGTGAGGGGATGGAATGGGTTACCCCCAGGGATATCGAGCCACGTTGTTGATGCTGAATCGCTGGGATCCTTCAAGACCCCAGTGACACAAATACAGTGGACATCAGCCCATCCAAAACTTTAATTATTGGCATCAATGAAAAAGATGCTGCTGTTTCTCTCTCATTTTATAGAATTAAACGCATGCCTCTGTCCGATTTTGCTGTATTAATCTTGGATTCGTTTTCCTTTCATTTCCAGTCCTGTCCAGCTGCCATTAACGAGGTGTTCAACTCCAAGCTTCACATTATTGGAGGTGTTGGAATTGGCATCGCTGTCATTATGGTAAGGAGCACCAGTTCTTCTGCACAGAGACCCTGTGTGATTTTGTAGCTTAACGTGGAAGGGGTATGCATTTAATTTGTGTGCTATTTAATATCAATTCTGACGAAAACACAAGCCAAAGTTTATTTCAATCCGTGTTGAACAACCTGACTTCACAAAGGGGCCACACAGATCAATTTTATAAGAAGTTGAAATTTTAGTCCAATATCAAGGTGCTGTTTCTGGGAACCCTTGCGGGAGCTGCATGCTCAGCCCTGGAGTTTCTTATTATACAACTCATCCTGTGTACTTGCAGTAACACATTAAAAAAACCCAAAAAAAACAAACAACTTTAAATTCAATGAAAAACGTTTTGATTTAGAAGGTGTCCCCCCCCAGTTTTCTACATTACTTACTGCTAAGTGTGTAATAGCTCTGGGTGACTTGTAATAACACACAAGACACTGGGGTCTATTCTCTTGCTCTGAATTCACCCATTTTCACAAAATACCCTTATTTTAATGATTTAAACAAAGACTTGATTTAGATCCACTAGCATTTTAAATCAACTGAATAGACCCCATTGACAACATCATTTTTTTTGTATTGTATTGCTGTACATTCATCCCTGAATGCAAATGCAGTCAAATCTTGACACTAAGTGAAGCATAAAAACAAAAAAACACAGTGTCCCCTTGTTATTTCACTGTCTGTCTTTTGGTACATGTGAATTTACTGAATTTGTGGATCTCTGAATACTGAATTAATGAGGAAGCATATTTGTACTGTAAAGCTGAACCTTAAAATGTGCTGTTTCTCTTCCTCTCTCTCTCTCTCTCTCTCTCTCTCTCTCTCTCTCTCTCTCTCTCCTCTCCTTGCAGATCTTTGGCATGATCTTCAGCATGGTGCTGTGCTGTGCTATCCGCAGGAATAGGGAGATGGTGTAAACGTGTCTGCCTGTGTCGATGCCTTGCTGTTTTGAACGGGATGTTTGTCCATTTCGCGATCGCAGATCTATATATATATATATTGTTAAGATTTAACTCATTTTGTAAGCAAGCCTTTGTCTACTGTCAAACTATCTTCTTATTTTGTAACTTTATGGGTTTATTTTTTAATTGTGTGTTCTGTTTGGTGCGTGGAAAATATTTGCAGATTTTTTTTTTTAACTAAGATTTAAATTGATTTGATTAACTTTAATACAATGATATTTAGATTTTTATGTAAGTTAAAAATAAAAACTGGAAATGTCACACAATGGCAAATAAATGAGTGGTAACAAGTAATCTGGTGGGTTTGTGACTGTGCTTGAATGTGAATCTTTTTATTTTTATTTTAATGGATTTCTTTTATTTGTCTTCCCTATAGTCTCTTGTTTTTCTCCCATTCTTTCTCTTTCATCTCTTGTTTTTATCCCCTTTTAATTTTCTTCATTCTGTCTTCAGTTTTATTCACTCTCTCCATTTGATATTTTTTATAAGGGAAAAATCTGACTTTAGGATCCAGAAAGCACCACTGATTTAACTTTCAAGCTACTGCTGGACTGTTTTATTGTACAACATATTAAAACAACTGTTTAGTAAGAGAGTGAATGAAAGACATGAAAGGAGGCAAGAGAATGAAGGAAAAGTGAATGAAGGGAAGATGGATATAAATAAGGGAATAGCAAGAGAATGAATAGAAGAAAAACATGGCAGAAAAAAGTGAATGAATGTGGGAGAGAGCATGATGGACAGAGGAAAAGTAAGAAACACGGAATAAAAAAAACCAAATGAAATAAAAAAGAAAAAAAAGAAAATGTATCTGCCAGCTCAAGCATATCTTCCCATCCATAATCTATATTTTGAGAATAGTAACCATTCAGACCTGAGTACTGGCAGTGCTTTATTGAGATTCTCTAGAAAACAACACAGGCAACTTCAACCCAGGCTACTGGACACAGCAGCAGTATGTATAGAACCCTTTTACTCTGGAAGAACCATGGAAACTAACGAATCTAACAACCATGGAAACTAACGAGTCTAACAGTGCTGCCTTTAGGGTCGGGAGGGATATTGGCACAGCTCTGCCCAAATAAGCTCTCTGGAAGTTGGTATCTTCCAAGTTGACAGGATACAATGAATCATGCACAGAGTGTTAACAAAACACCAAGATAGAGACCGTTACCAAGAACGTTATAAGCTGGGGCACGAAGTCTGCATGTAGGAGACAGAAAGCACTGAGCCTGCTGAATCCAACATTATCACAGTCCTGGAGGGTCATTCAACTCCAGCTTTAACAGGTAAAATGAGATTTGGTTCAATTAAACAATGTGGAACAAAGACCAGGAGTGGAAGGGCTAGTTTTGGACACTCCTGCAGTACCATTCTGTGGATCAGTATATTGCAAGAAACTTATTTTTTCGGGACAGAAGCAGGACACGATTAACCTCATAACTTCTTTAACCCTAAAGCTGTGCAGTACAGCTCTATGAGGTTAATGTCTGTATCAGTGTATGCCTAAAGTTTATACATTTCTATATTTCTCTCATGTTCTCCACAACTGCGCACAATGTATCATCCACTATATTTGCTGACAGCAGTGGTGTAGTCAAGCCAGAACGCGCATAATAGCCCAGCTAATCACATGACTCGCATCTCCCACACAACTGTCTGATTCAGTCAATCAGTCCTCTTGATGCAATGAAAAGAGCATTAGGAAATTCTATTACAGACTATTTCTTTAAGAAGGCTAAACATGCTGACGAGGATGACAGCAACAGTACTCCACACTGGGCAGCACTGTGGAGTAGTAGTTAGGGCTCTGGACTCTTGACCGGAGGGTCGTGGGTTCAAACCCAGGTGGGGGACACTGCTGCTGTACCTTTGAACCAGGTACTTTACCTAGATCAGTAAAAAATCCAGTAAAAACCCAACTGTATAAATGGGTACTTGTATGTAAAAATAATGTGATATCTTGTAACAATTGTAAGTCACCCTGGATAAGGGCGTCTGCTAAGAAAATAAAAAATAAAAAAATCGACTGCAATGCAAACAAAGCCGCTGACACATAAACTAAAGCATTCTAACAAGATGGAGACAGGCACTTTGTGGAAATACTTGTAGAAACTGGATAAATGCATGAACTATTATATGTGTTACTAGAAGTTCAGTATACAAATAAAATGTGAATTTGCATAATAATTGTTTAAGAAAATGAATGTTTTAGTGGTGTTCTGGTCCCTTCAGATTCAGGACTACACCACTGATTAGCAGAACTGTGGCTTTCCTAACAGGTGGGTTCTGCGTCTATGATTTGAAACAGTTAATAAAAAATATATATATATATATATATATATATATATATATATATACAAGGAGACCTACAGAATTGTCAAAGCATTTACTGAATTATTTAACTCCTATTTTTTTTTTAAAGGAGTGTGTCAATGTGGTAAGTAGTGCACAGGTATAGAGGTGAGGTAATGATTATAAACAACAGTCCAACAAAACAACAGTTCAATGGTCTAAACAAAGCTTTATTGGTGCTTTTACATAATACAATTGACTAAACACAACGATGTGTACAGCCGGTCAAAACCACGGGGTTCAGTCCTGAAATAATAATACACAAACACACACTTTAAAACACCTACACAATGAACAGTCCAACAGTGAGTGCTCCAGGTACAAGTGGTATTGTGAACAGTGAACAGTAAGTAACAGTGCAGTGCAGTCCGGGTTTGATGCTGGCTGAATAGCAACAGCTCACGGATATTTAGCCGTCTACAAAGACAAACACAGACAGTTAGCAAAACAAACAAAACACTTAACACTCACTCTGCTTATTAATTATTTCCGTTCTCTGAATGGGTCCTTTCCGTAACCATAACAAAGGAACAGATCGCTCGGCCACATCCCCTAAAATACCTCAGTCACGCCCCCTTCGGTGGCGAGTCCAATCACGTATCCTCCAATCCGTGACTGACACATCGCCTATCGCATTAAGGCGGTGACTTCTGATATTGTGGCTCAGCCCACTTCCTGGATGACAGACTTCCAACTGACCCTGGAATGAACTGTCAAAACAACCAGTCCGGGGCACACTGTTCCTGTTTTACAGCGCCCTCAGATCGGGAGGGAGATTGTTGACTAGGATTCATTCGCTCTGTCACAAGGAGAAAACTCCAACTTCCTGTGACAAAATTACAAACAACGTGAGAGTACTTCAGAGATCTTGAAGATTATAAATTAGTCCAAAAATTAGGATGTAATTAACAATTGAGCAAAGCTTTTCCTCCAGTTTTTAATTAATTTATTTTTTTTCAAAGGAGAAACAAATCATGTTAATGTTACAAAATGAAAAACAAAACAAATTGAGAACTTGAAATATACAACTTAGCTGTTTCATTCCGGTTTTGTAAAATGAACAGGTCTTTTACTGCTTTAAGAAATAGGAGTTCATTAAAAACTGGAGTAAATGCTTTGATAATATGGCCCCTCGTTTCCTAGTTTTATTTACTCTTGTTGCAGTGTGTGAGTAATTGTGGTGGCGTCACTAAGAACCACAGGGCGTTTACATAGAAACACAGCAAACAGTATCAAACAAACCGCCTCTCCCAGTAAATACCTGCTGCTAGCCATGCAAATCCATATTCAAAGAGAGTGAAGCATGACATTAATCTCCTGAAAGCCATGCTTTAGTAATAGAACTCTGACTGGATGGCATTACCTTCCATAACAGTTGGCAAAACCTTGTCGATAGGCTTTTAATTTCCATCACTACACGTTGCCGTGGTATTGTGTGTGTGTGTTTTTTTTTCGTGGTTTCATAAGAGCCATAGTTTTGGTTCTGTTAATCCTCTGTCCTCCTGACAATCTGTAGTTCGATACAATGCCAAGTGATTCTGGACAAGTATCATCGATACTAATTATGAAATTAAATGGTCACTGAAAATCAAATTGGTTAGCAGTGGCGCTGATTCTATTCTTTAGAAGACAGATGAATATTGCCTGTATTGTAATTCAACCGAAACTAAACACACTATTGATAATGCCACACTAATTTTTCCCACCTGATTCGCGCAAGTTACTTATCCCTATGAATCGTCTCGTACTTTGAGATCTGCAGACGACGGTCTCTTGGATAATTCCAAGAACTCGATTAAAAACCTACCGGTCGAGGGCTTTGAGCGTTCCAGCTCCTTCACTTTGGAACTCGATCCAAGTTTTATCCAGAATGCTGAGTCTGTCAGTGTTTTTAAATCTAAGCTCAAACTGCCTAGCAGTTCTGTGCTTTTTTGGCTTTCTGTGTATTTTTGTAAAGCTCTCTGGAATGCTTGCACATGAAGGATGCTGTTTAAATGAAATATGAGACGATGCAGTATGATATGGCTTGGTTCCAACCTGAACAGCATGACTGTTTGTTGCTAATAGTTCCACGTACTGTGAACGTACATTGTGGTACTTATACACTATGATGGAGGAGAAGACAGTGCATTGAAGCCCATGACTAGAAACAGTTCAACACTAAGGGCTGGATTCTCAAAGCTATTTATGCCAAATCGTCAGGAGTGAAATGATTGTTTCTCAATGGAAAAAGCTAATGACGAAGTGAACCAAATAGCTTTGAGAATTTAGTCCTAATGAATTTAATCGAATGAGGGCTGGCCTGGCTGCTCACCACTTATAAAAGTCTCCCACAGTAACAGCACAGCAACATGTAATAAAACACTGCGAAAACATGGTAAAACGCAGGTAAGCATGTTATTATTATTAGTTTATTTAGCAGATGCCTTTATCCAAAGCAACTCACAGAGACTAGGGTGTGTGAACTATGCATCAGCTGCAGAGTCACTTACAATTACGTCTCACCCGAAAGACGGAGCACAAGGAGGTTAAGTGACTTGCTCAAGGTCACACAATAAGTCAGTGGCTGAGGTGAGATTTGAACCAGGGACCTCCTGGTTACAAGCCCTTTTCTTTAACCACTGGACCACACAGCTTCCAACATAGTGACTATATTGTATGTATCTCTCTATTCACTTTATATATGTATTATTATTATTTTAAAATGTCTCGATTCTGTTCTATTAGTTCCATTCTGTAGTTCTCACTAAATCTGTTGTTTTTAAGCTGGCAGTGAAAGATATTATTATTATTTATTTCTTAGCAGACGCCCTTATCCAGGGCGACTTACAATCGTAAGCAAATACATTTCAAGTATCATAGTACAAGTAATAATACAATTAAGAGCAAGATAAATACAATGACTTTGGTTCAAGCAAGTACAAGTGTGACAAAATACAATTCAATAATACAGCAGATAAGTGTCATTGATAGTTACGTCAGGATATGATTAAATACAAAATACTACAGATTAAACAGATTACAGTACTCTGAAGTACAGGATTAAATGCAGTAAAATAGGGGGCAGATAAGAGCAAGTAAAGCGCATTTAAGGAAGGGTGATAAGTGTCCCAGGGGAAGAACAGAGGAGTTCTACAGGTGCTTTCTGAAGAGGTGAGTCTTGAGGAGGCGCCGGAATGTGGTCAGGGACTGGGCAGTCCTGACATCTGTAGGAAGGTCATTCCACCACTACGGGGCGAGGGTGGAAAAGGAGCGGGCTCTGGAGGCAGGAGAGCATAGAGGAGGTAGAGCCAGTCTTCTAGTGCAGGCGGAGCGGAGAGGTCGAGTGGGGGTGTAGGGAGAGATGAGGGTCTGGAGGTAGCTGGGTGCAGTCTGGTCAAGGCATCTGTAGGCTAGTTCAAGAGTCTTGAACTGGATGCAAGTGGTGATCGGGAGCCAGTGGAGTGAGCGGAGTAGTGGAGTTGCGTGGGAGAAGTGAGGCAGAGAGAACACCAGGCGGGCAGTGGAGTTCTGGATGAGCTGGAGGCGGACGGTGGCGGACGAGGGAGTCCAGCCAGGAGGGAGTTGCAGTAGTCTAGGCGGGAGAGTACCAAGGCCTGGACCAGGAGCTGGATGACGTAGTTGGTGAGGAAGGGTCGGATGTTGCTCAGGAAGAATTGGCAAGTGTGTGCCAGAGTGGAGATGTGCTGGGAATAAGAGAGGCAGGGGTCCAGGGTGACTCCTAGGTTGTTAGAGTAGGAAGAGGGAGAGAGTGTGGTAGATTCCAGAGGAACAGAGATAGAGAGATCAGAGGAGGGGGAGGAGGAGGAGGAGGGAAAGAAAAGGAGGTCAGATTTAGAGAAGTTAAGTTTGAGGTGATGCGAGTGCATCCAGGAGGAGATAGCAGACAGACAGGTAGAGATACGGGAGGGGATGGTGGAGTCAGAGGTGGGGAAGGAGAGGAAAATCTGAGCATCATCAGCATAGAAATGGTATGAGAAACCATAGGATGAGATGAGGGGGCCCAGGGAGCTGGTGTAGAGAGAGAACAGGAGAGGACCCAAGACTGACCCTTGGGAGACTCCTGTTGAGAGAGGGCGAGGTGTGGAGGTTGCTCCACGCCAGGTTACCTGGTAAGTGCGGTTGGAGAGGTAGGAGGAGAACCAGGCCAGAGCAGTGCCAGAGATTCCCAGTTCAGCGAGACAGGATAGTAGAATAGAGTGATCGACAGTGTCAAAGGCAGCAGAGAGGTCGAGGAGAATTAGGACAGAGGAGAGAGAGGCAGCTCGGGCAGACTTTAGTGAGTTGGTGACAGACAGGAGGGCGGTTTCAGTGGAGTGAGCAGAGCGGAAGCCAGATTGGAGAGGGTCGAGCAGAGAGAGGTTGGACAGGAAAGCAGAGAGCTGGCCATGTACAGTCCGCTCGAGGGATTTGGAGAGAAAGGGTAGGAGGGAGACAGGACGGTAGCTCTGGAGGGAGGTGGGGTCGAGGGTAGGTTTTTTGAGGAGGGGAGTGATAGAGGCTTTTTTGAAGGCAGAGGGAAAGAGACCAGAAAGGAGAGAGGTGTTGAGAAGGGAGGAGATGAAGGGAAGTAGAGCAGGAGCAGCAGCTTGAAAGAGGTGGGTGGGGAGGGGGTCCAGGGCACACGTGGTGGGGAGATAGAGGAGGGAGGAGGAGGGGGGGGGGTTTAAGAGGGAGGAGAAGATAGAGAATAGTTTACGTGGGTTGTTAGTGGGTTGTTAGTGGAGATATATTTTAGAAATGTCTATGTAATCAACACCAGACAGAAGGATATCTACATCATCATATGGAAGGAAGCGCAAATGGATGGAGACACATATGGATCACATTAGTTTACTGTGAAGCTATGTCTTAGTTGGTGCTTATCTTGGCGAGAGCCAAGTTCAAATCAGCATGAAGTTTTAACATCTTCTCTCATGTAATGGAAATCATGAAGATCTGGATACGTCCAGTGACTGCTGTGAATAGTGCAGCTGGCAACAAGGGAAAGACCTTGCGACAGCCTGGAGAGACAGCTGACTGGAGGAAAGAGACCCCATTGGGGCTGGCAAGGGTTAGCTACCCTTGTCGGCAGTATCCAGCTCTGTGTTTACAGGATGCTGGAGACACCCGCCCAAGGCTTCAAAGAAATTAAAGAGGAAAATACCCCTAGAGTCTGCGAGGGCGGGGGCGGAAGATGACTCAACGTTAGACAACACGGTTAAGGACTTAGGAACGGAAACGGATATGAGTATGGAGAGTACTTCACAAAAGACTAGTTCAAGATCTGCAGTTAGCAAAGACATGGAACTCCAGGTTTGTGTCTGCGGCTGGAGCAAGGCGACAACGGTCAGGGGTTTGAAGATTCATCAAGGGAGAATGAAATGCTTGAGGGAGAAGGGACAAGGGCCTCGCATTGATCAGTACTTCTTACGAAGTCAGTCAAGTCAGTCGAATGAAATCCAGCCACAGGAAGCAAACCACAGTTCGCAGGATATCAGCACCCCTGTCATAGATGTGAGGAGGACTTGCAATGATACAGTTAGTGATGAACCTAATGATCCTTGTGAACCCGGTCAGACAAACCAGCGTAAGAGAGAAAAGAACCTCAACGGGCACAAGCCTGGAGTTAAATGGCCAAGAGCTTGTGAGAAAACTGCATGGGACACAGTAAACACAGATCTCTGCTTTGCATTGGAAAGGTTAAGTGGAACAGTTGAAAAGAAACTGGATAAATTTGGGGACATCATCTACGCATATGGAAGCGAGAGGTTTGGAGTTGAAAAAAGGAAGGAAAAAGTACAAACTATTCCTGGTAAGTCTAGACGGCAGCAGGAGATTGAACGCTTAGTTAGAGAAAGGAGACAGCTGAGGAAGCAATGGAGAAGAGCAGAAGAAAGTCAGAAGGAGGGACTCAATCTCTTACAAAGGGTCATAAAAGATAAGCTTGCAACATTGCGCAGAGCTGAGTGCCTACGGAAACGCTACAAAAAGAAGGAGCGTGCGAGAACTAACTTTTATAAAGACCCATTCAAATTTGTAAAGAAGTTATTCACCAGTGAGAAGAATGACGCACTAAAAGCATCTAAGTTTGAGCTGGAGAGATATTTGGAGGAAACGCATACAGATTTAAAAAGGCAGGAGCCTATGTCAATTCCTTCAGACATCCCACCTATCAATCCACCAGAATACCAAATGGAGGACTGTGCACCTAAGTGGAAAGAAGTAGAGCAAGCTGTGAAAAAGCAAGGGCTTCATCATCTCCAGGGCCTAATGGAGTTCCGTACAGAGTGTACAAGAGTGCTTCAGGAGTTCTACGAATCCTGTGGAAACTGATGAAAGTAGCATGGGAAAAACAGGTTGTACCAAGAGCATGGTGCCGAGCAGGTGGAGTCTTTATACCTAAAGAAAAGATTCTAGCAGCATCAGTCAGTTTCGCCCTATTTCCTATTAAACGTAGAAGGCAAGATTTTCTTCAGCATTATTGCTCAGAGATTGTCAACTTACCTATTAAAGAACTGCTTCATTGACACTTCAATACAAAAGCGGGCATTCCAGGTTTCCCAGGATGCTTAGAACACATCAATGTAATCTGGCAACAAATTCAATCAGCTAAAAAGGAGAGGAAGGAGCTCCATGTGACATTCCTGGATTTGGCTAATGCATATGGTTCAGTGCCACATGAACTTCTTTGGGCAGCATTTGATTTTTCAGTGTACCAATGACAATAACAAATCTAGTGAAAGCCTACTTTGGAGATTTGCAATTTAGTTTTTCAACTTCAGAATTCAGCACTACATGGCAATGCCTAGAAGTTGGAATAATGGCAGGATGCACCATTTCTCCACTGGCTTTTACCATGGCAATGGAAGTAATCATTAGGGCATCAAAATGGGTAGTGGGAGGAGAGCGCTGGCTTCTGGAATACGACTACCACCAATTCGAGCATACATGGATGACATGACAACCATGACTACAACAGTAGCCTGCACTAATCGGTTATTGGGCAAATTAACCAATAACATTGAATGAGCACGAATGCAATTCAAGCCCACTAAATCAAGGAACATCTCTATAATTAAAGGTAAAGTAGTTGATAAAACGTTCTTCATTAATGATGAGGCAATACCAACAGTGTCTGAGAAGCCAGTGAAGAGTCTTGGGAGATGGTACGACGGGGATCTAAAGGACACAGTTCGTGTGGGAGAAGTTAGACAACAAGCTGTGGAAGGGTTGAAGAGCATAGACAGCAGCGCTTTACCAGGCAAACTAAAACTCTGGTGCTTTCAGTTTGGCCTACTGCCAAGGTTGCTGTGGCCACTGACTGTGTACAAGGTTTCTTTGACAACAGTAGAGAAGCTGGAAGCTTTAATCAGTTCACACAGCAGGAAATGGTTGGGAGTTCCACGCTGCCTCAGCAGATGGGACTTTATGGTAAAGGAATACTGCAGCTACCTGTCTCCGCTCTAACCGAGGAGTTTAAGTGCGCCAAGGTCCGACTGGAAATGACATTAGTAGAGTCACGCGACAAATGCGTAAGGGAGGCAGCACCTGTGTTGAAAACTGGAAGAAAGTGGGTGGCAAAGAAAGCTGTGGAGGATGCAAAGGCTGCCCTTCGAATTGGTGATATCATGGGGCAAGTTCAGCATGGAAGAGGGGTCTTGGTCTCAGTTCAGCTCCTCCTACATGGCACAAGGCAGCCCCAGCGCAACGGAGGAAGCTTGTAGTCAACGAGGTGCAAAAGCAGGAGGAGAGGATGAGGTGTATAAAGGCCATTTCCCAGGGCAAGCAGGGAGAATGGATGAGATGGGAGAGTGTGGAACAACGCAAGATTGGCTGGCAAGACCTATGGTCAATGGAACAGAGCAGGATCAGTTTCCTTATAAGGTCAACATATGATGTTCTCCCATCACCACAGAACCTAAACCTCTGGGTAGGAGAGGATCCCTCATGTCCTTTGTGTTCATCACCTGCAACATTAAGGCACATTTTGACAGGATGTAAGGTGGCTCTTAGCCAAGGACGGTTTACTTGGCGCCATGACCAGGTGCTGCGATGTTTGGCCTTAGCATTGGAAGACAAGCGTAACATGACCAATAAGTTGCCACCTGTTCCATCAAAACATTACACACAAAAGACAACATTTCTCCGCTCAGGAGAGCAACCACCAAGAAAAGGTGTTAAAACCAATCCTCGCCTAGGACAACTGGAAGCTGCTAGAGACTGGAAAATGCTGACAGATGTTGGTCAGCGGCTTATTTTTCCACCTGAAATTGCCACCACAAACCTTCGACCAGATATTGTCTTTTGGTCTGGATCAGCACGCCTTGTTCACCTGGTAGAGTTAACAGTGCCATGGGAGGATGCTGTAGATGAGGCGTATGAGAGGAAGAAACTGCGGTATGCTCAACTAGCCACTGAAGCGGAACAGCGAGGATGGAGAGTCTGGGTTTACCCAGTGGAAGAGGGATGTTGAGGATTTGTGGCACACTCTACAACCCGTTTTCTCAGAGATGTCGGATTCAATGGCCAAGAGTTGTGTCGCACAGTGAAGAACTTATCTGAAGCAGCAGAGAGGAGCAGCAACTGGCTGTGGTTGAGACGGAAAGATTCTGGCTGGGGATCTCAAGCACAATAGAAAGAAAGAAAGGCTGATGTACAGGTAAGTAAGCTGGGCTGAGTTGAGTGGGGACGGAGGGGTGATGCTGGGACGCCAGAATCACCGTCGAGCCCTCTTGAGGTGTCGTGGGCTAGTCGACGAAACACCGAGGATGGAAGGTGCCCACTTGAAGACCCCAGAGATGTACCCTACTTAGCTCAATCCAGACGGTTGTCCTGCTGATGCGCTGGGGAGACCGCACTATGGTTGATCCCCGGAGCCAGCATCGCAGCCGTTGTGTGTGCTGATGCGCTAGGTAGGCAAAATAAGCTGATCCCTGGAGCCAGCATTACACTTCAGCCATCAACACCAGAGAGAAGGATATCTACATCATCATATGGAAGGAAGCGCAAATGGATGGAGACACATATGGATCACATTAGTTTACTGTGAAGCTACGTCTTAGTTGGTGCTTATCTTGGCGAGAGCCAAGTTCAAATCAGCATGAAGTTTTAACATCTTCTCTCATGTAATGGAAATCATTAATTTGCATGCTATAACCCTAACTCTTTTCTCATACAATTGTGTACTTACATATATCGTGCAAAAAGATGTACGTGTTAAGAACATTGTAGCTATGCATAATAACATTGTAAGTACACATGTATTTACTGAGTAATTACCATGTAAATACACAGGAATTAGAGACCCTATGTAAGGTGTAACCGTTTTTTGTTTGAACTGGTTCTGCTGTATGAAGGGTTGCCTTATAACTGCCGGGGGCAATATAGTATTATTAATAGTGGTAGTAGTACTAGCATTAATATTATTTGCAGTAGACATAGTACATTGTAATACTATTATATATTATTATTATTATTATTTATTTCTTATCCAGGGCGATTTACAATTGTTACAAGATATCACATTATTTCACATTATACATTATTTCACATTATACAGATATCACATTATTATTTTACATACAATTACCCATTTATACAGTTGCTCAAGGGTACAGCAACAGTGTCCCTCACCTGGGATTGAATTCACAACCCTCCGGTCAAGAGTCCAGAGCCCTAACCACTACTCCACATTAGTAGCAAAAGTATTATTATTATTATTATTATTATTATTATTATTATTATTATTATTATTATTATTATTATTATTATTATTATTTTTATTTTTATTATTTTTATTATTATTATTATTATTATAGTCATGGACCAATCTTTATAGGTTCTCCACAGATTTAATATGATCGTATTACACAGAGCTCCCAGGTGCATTGTGATGCAGGCTGTCCCGTGCCCCCCATCGGGTGCCTCATAGTACTGTGTGTGTGTGTGTGTGTGTGTGTGTGTGTGTGTGTGTGTGTGTGTGTGTGTGTGTGTGTGTGTGCTGGGAGGAGGATCTGTGCGGAATGCCACGTCCTGTCAGCAGTCTCCTGGAGGCGATGAGAATGTGACTCAGGCTTGCAGGACAAAACAGGGAGCTCATTTTCAGAAAGCACAGAAAGCTCCGGTCGGAGCTGTTTTTTTACCATAGTGTGGCACACCCTCTAAAAGCTATTTAATTGCACGAGATAAGATTGGGGAGTGCCTTGTTGCACAGGATAGTGATGACTAACCTTACCACATTGGATTAAGTTGGATACATTTTTCTTTTGTTTCAATATAAGATTGCCAAGCATAATATATGTTTCCACATATACTGTATTACATTACCCAGGGATGGAAATAAGACTCCCATTGCATAGCGGTTTGATCCATACCTGAGCTTGTTACCTATACACTGTGGCTGATCAAGCATAAGTAACATGGAATGGGTAAAACTGTGGTGTAATAAAAGTATTATTTCCATCCCTGGTATTCCTACATGATTGTCAACATGGCTATAGTATTTTCCATAGTAATTGTATAGGACATTTTGCTGCTTTGAATATTGTGGACGGCATGATTTGACACTTTAAGTTACAACAATTACTTTGAATATATACTCAACCTATTGCAAAGACAATAATAGCATTTCAGTGAAACTTTTGAAAAAAGGCACCGTTTTGCTGTTCTAAAACTTTCGATTGAACAGTGTTGTTTATGGAGACTCAGGAATACCACAGATAAGAATTCAAATTTTGCTCTATTTTAAGAGCACCTGTTTAACAATCACTTACTAACATCTTAGCATACGTTATTCTTTTTCTGTCAATGGTTAGATAATATATAGTGTTCAAATACCTTAAAAGTTCACCACAGTATTTTTGCAATTTTACCATGCTTTTATATGAATATGCTTTACCATACAATGCTTGCCTATGCTTTACCCTGCTTTCAATGTGCTTTATTACACTTTGCTATGCTTTTATTAGGGGAAACTTTTATAAGGGTTAGTTTACCATGATTAGTTTATTAATATGCTTTACAATGTTTCCCTATGCTTTACCATCCCTCTCTAGGCTTTAGAATGCTTCCTTATGCTTTACCAGACCTCTCTGTGCTTTACAATGCTTCCCTATGCTTTACCATCCTTCTCTGTGCTTTACAATGCTTCCCTATGTTTTACCATGCCTCTCTGTGCTTTACAATGCTTCCCTGTGCTTTACCATTCCTCTGTGTGCTTTACAATGCTTCCCTATGCTTTACCATACCTTTCTGTGCTTTACAATGCTTCCCTATGCTTTACCACACCTCTCTGTGCTTTACAATGCTTCCCTATGCTTTACCAGACCTCTCTGTGCTTTACATTGCTTCCCTATGCTTTACCATCCTTTTCTGTGCTTTACAATGCTTCCCTATGTTTTACCATCCCTCTCTGTGCTTTACAATGCTTCCCTGTGCTTTACCATTCCTCTCTGTGCTTTACAATGCTTCCCTATGATTTACCATACCTTTCTGTGCTTTACAATGCTTATATATGCTTTACCACACCTCTCTGTGCTTTACAATGCTTCCCTATGCTTTACCAGACCTCTCTGTGCTTTTCAATGCTTTCCTATGCTTTACCATACCTCTCTGTGTTATATATATATATATATATATATATATATATATATATATATATATATATATATATATATATATATATATATATATATATATATATATGATTAAACCAATCAGCACAGTGATGTTGTTAAACTAAACAAGTCTGATTCTTCACACTGTGTATATGTTTAAGAATGTCCAGCGCTCTATTTTCATATCATATCATGTTTGTTTTTATAACATCTTCTTTGCAGTTTCTGGTAGTGAGCATGTTCTTTATTGATGATTAGAAATGACAGGGCTGTAGTTTGCTCTCTGCAGGCTTATAGATGCATCTGTTGAACTCGGACACTCCCTTGAATTACAGGGTGGCAGTGCTGCCTAGGAGTCTTGACTTTGCTGGCAGGTGATACTGTGGTTTCCATATCAGATGCCTGGTCTAAAAATGGTTCTGAAACGAATACCCTTCCCATGTGCTCTTCCATGGCAGCGGGTTACCGTATTCTGAGTGCGTTTGTGCGTTGCTATATTGTACATGTTAAGATGGTGGAAGGGCATAAGAACATAAGAATATTTCATTGTTTAATATCATATTTTGGCAGGTTCTCTATGATTCTCTATATTTGCTTCAGCTTGGATCTTTCCCTTATAAAAGTTTCCCACAAAAATTATTTCACTGTGCTTTATTACACTTTGCTGTGCTTTTACTGTGGGAAACTTTTATAAGATTCCCTGTCTTTGAAACTCAACTCCCTGAATAGTGAATCCCAAAGGTTTCTCGTTGATTATCGGGGCATCAACAGAAAACACAATCACCTTTCCCCAACCGAATGACAGAGCTCCTCCTGCTTGAGTTTTAAAGAGTGGTTACTGGCAGGTTACCCTGGTCTCAGATTATATCAATTCAGAGTGCAGCCCTTTGGGCTGGATAATGGCCCAGAAATGGCTTGAAGACCTGAACGCTGTGTCAGTTCCACTTAAAGCTGTTGTTGATCATTCAGCACGAGTACAGTTTGAACTCAACCAGCACATTGAACATTAACTACTGGTTTCACACAAGTAGTGCCTTGATTTCAGCATCTGACCACATCGCTCCACGATCCACCATTTTACAACATAAGCCTCAAAAATGGTATACAGTGCAGCTGTATTGATAGTCGTTCTCTACTCCTTCAGCCAAACATATCAAAGAGCATTTTGGGATATTGGAGGATACACAAAAAATGTAGTTTGGTATTACAGCGTCCACACTTCTGACAAACCGCACTACCTGATGCGACCTAATTTAGAATGAGGTGGTCTCGAGTCTGGTTTTCCAGTATGGTATTAAATGCTCTGTAGTGTACATGCTAACTGTATTTAGCTCTTTAAAACCGGTTTAAAAGAAACATATAGTTTAAATGCAAATTGTGGACAGGGCTTCAGATTAGCACAAACCACAGACCACCTAATGTTATCTCAAAAAAGGCCTTTCAAGACTAGTGCTAATGTGGGTATTTGAAACCAGCTGCAAGACTTACCATGAAGATCTACCGGCTGCAATCTTTGCGATTCCAACAGAGTAAGAAAAGGACACTGTGGCAGCTTCCTAGTGTTGCTGGAGCTTCGAGCAATCATGGAGGCTTCTCTGTCTGTCGCCTCCATGCCCAGTATTTATACCATAAGGGCTCAGGACACACAGTCTGTTTTTGTTATTCTAATATTTATCAATAGAATTTAGCCCTTTCGCTGTTACTCCATTCAAATGCAATTGACCACTAACCAATCTCTTTCACAAGGTTACCGTGGGTAATTGTTTATCGTCTTTCACTCTATACATTTCTGCACAGGCTTTGTCTCCTAAATCATTTTAACAGGTACATTCTACTCTCATATGATTCCAAATACTTTTTCATCCGACACATGCAGACGAGTCCGGCTCTTCTGCACTATGGTTAAGACGCTCGCTTGACAGTTTGCACCCAGCCCCGAAATCCAGTGTATGATTTAACAGAAAAGCACACTGGAAATAACACACACACACACACACACACAGATGCTTCAGTCTCATATTAACTGTTAAGATGAACTATATTTTGTTAGTAATTATACATTGTTAATTCAAACCATCATTAGTAATAAAACTGATGAAAGAAAGAAAGACTTCTCAAATTCTCTCTGGTATGGTTTGTACATTACCACCACACTGGTTGTTTATCATTCTCCTTTTCTTCCTCGTCCTCGTCTCCCTCGGTGTACTGTGTGTAGGCTGCAATTTTTCTGAGCCAATCTGAGAAAATGCAATCTATTTTTTTGCATTTTCCATTTTCATTGATGCTTTACTCAATAGCTCACTTACTTGTCTATGTATTTGTGCAAGTATGATTTTATCTGGTTCCTCATACGTGCCATTCCACCAGGCTGTTATCTGGAAGTCTAGACTGACGGGCGCTGGTATGTATATATTACCTAGTCGTGCTGTATGTGCTGGGGCAAAGCAGAACCTGCTATTGGCATTCTAGGGTGCCCTCATATAACATAGTGGTATGCATTACATGTACAAACCACATGGGATCGTGTCTCATAACAGGGGCGATGGACTGAGTTTCATTGTGGTCTATTGTTTGTCAGGTTGCCATGGTCCACACAATGTTTATTTGACTGTGGACTTTACCAATTGGTCTGATTTATCAGAGCTTCCTTATATACATTACTAGGGGTCAGATATGGAACTAGAGCAAAGAATCGAATGCATCCATGGCATTCTTTCCCATTTTCTTGTGACCTTACTTTTCGGGCCCCCACCACATGTCCAGCAGTACTATGGATTCACCTGAAATGGCGGTCTCGGCTCGATTTGAGGGGGAACTGTCACTTAGGTCCCATACTCCACATCTCACTGGACAGGGAGGTGGGACTGGTCTTCTCCTCTCTCCCTCCTTACTCTTTTCTGTCCCCTCTGACCTCTCCCCACTCTCTGTTAACACCTTTGAATTTTATGCTGTCCAACTAACCTCTCCCTGTCAACTCCTGCTAATTGTACTGTGCCGTCCCCCTGAACCTCTCACTCATTCGATGAACTCGACTATCTCCTCTCCTTCCTCCGCTCTCTGTCTACCCCAACCGTCCTGTTAGGTGATTTCAATGTCCATCTCTCCAACTCCACCCACTCTGCCCCGGATTCCTTCCTCTCCTTCACTCCTTCAACTTCTCTCTCTCTCCATCCCCTCTTACCTACAAAGCTGTCTGTTAACTGGACCTCACCTTCTCCAGGGCCTGCTGCCCCTCCACCCTCTCTGTCACCCCTCTGACCTCTCTGATCACTATTTCATCTCTTTTTCTTTATCTCTCCCCTCTCTCCCTGCTCCACCTAACCCCACTGTCACCTCCCGCCATAACCTCTGCTCTCTCTCCCCCTCTGTCCTTGCCTCCACTGCTCTCTCTCACCTCCCTCCTATCGACTCCTTCTCCCAACTCTCTGTAGACTCTGCTATCTCCACACTCTTCTCCTCCCTCACCTCCTCCCTCGACCTCTGTCCCCTCCCCTCCCCAACCCTGGCTCTCCTCTGTGCTCTGCTCAGCAAGAACCAAACTGTGCTCTGCTGAAAAGAAATGGAAGAGAACCAATCTCCCTCCTACTTCTCCAACCGCACCTACAGGTAACCTGGCGTGACTCAACCTCCACACCTCACCCTCTCTCAACAGGAGTCCCCCAAGGATCAGTCTTGGGTCTTCTACTGTTCTCTCTCTAACCCGCTCCCTGGGTCCCCTCAACGCCTCCTATGTTTTCTGATACCATTTCTATGCTGATGATGCTCAAATCTTCCTCTCCTTCCCCCCCTCTGACCCCACCATCCCCTCCCATATCTCTACCAGTCTGCTCCTGGATGCACTCGCATCACCTCAAACTCAACCTCTCTAAATCCGACCTGCTTTTCTTCCCCTCCTCATCTTCCCCCTCCTCTGATCTCTCTCTATCTCCATTCCTCTGGAATCTACTATGCTCTCTTTCCCTCCTCCTCAGCTAAGAGCCTTGGAGTAACCCTGGACCCCTGCCTCTCCTACTCCCAGCACATCTCCACTCTAGCACGCACCTGCCGATTCTTCCTGAGCAACATACGAAGAATCCAGCCCTTCCTCACCAACTACTCCACACAACTCCTCGTCCAGGCCCTGGTACTCTCCCATCTAGATTACTGCAACTCCCTCCTGGCCAGCCTCCCTGCGTCTTCCACCCGTCCGCTCCAGCTCATCCAGAACTCCGCTGCTCACCTGGTGTTCTCTCTGCCTCACTTCTCCCATGCTACTCCACTGCTCCGCTCACTCCACTGGCTCCCGATCACCGCTCGCATCCAGTTCAAGACTCTTGTACTCGCCTACCGATGCCTTAACCAGACTGCACCTAGCTACCTCCAGACCCTCATCTCTTCCTACACCCCTCCCGACCGACTGGCTGTACCTCTGCTACGCTCCCCTGTCTCCAGAGCCCGCTCCTTCAACACCCTCGCCCCACAGTGGTGGAACGACCTTCCTACGGATGTCAGGACTACCCAGTCCCTGACCACCTTCCAGCGCCTCCTCAAGACACACCTCTTCAGACAACATATATAGCTTCAATATAGCACTCTGCCTTTAATGCACTTTAAAGTGCACTTATCTGCTCCCTATTTTACTGTATTTAATCCTGCACTGAACCCAATCTGTAGTGTCTTGTATTTCACTTGCACTCGTATCTAACCCTAATGTAACTATCAACACTGTTATCTGCTATTGAGCTGCCCCGATATCAAATCGTACTGTGTTTTGTATTTGCTCTTATTAGGACTGAAGTCATAGTATTTTGTATCTTGCTCTTCATTGTACTGTAATTCTTGATATGTATTTTTTGTATACAACTGTAAGTCGCCCTGGGTAAGGGCATCTGTTAATTAATAATAATAATAATAATAATAATAATAATAATAATAATAATAATAATAATAATAATAATAATAATATCAGCTTTAATGCATGTTCCATTACTGTGGATTAAATACAATGAAGAATTCCTTTGCTTCAGTGGAGTGCATATTCAACTTCAACGGAAAGGAGGTAAGGCCATGATATACTTTTTTTTAAAGTTTTACAGTGCTGTCTGATTATTTTTATGTTGGCATCATTCCTAGGTGATTTGTTTTCTTATTTTTTCTTATTTTTTTTTGTATGAGCGTGGTGTGGACTCCAGTATTAAGTGGACTGCAGAGCTGGAAACCTGGTCTTTTGCTTGTGTGTTTATTTATTCTACTCGTAAGTCTATCCTATACCTAACCTTCCTTCTTTAAAATTGTTCAACATGAACCCTGTGAAACAGGATTGTGAAGGATTTGTTCATCAGGGGGAGACTTGGGGTTTGATCCAGCAAGGTTGCCTCGAACTAGGCCTCCCGGTCTCCTGGAAAAGTAGAAAATAAAACTGTTTCTGAGAAAGTGGCTTTGTGTTCCCTCAGTTTAGGACTTCTGGACATCATTGCAATTGTATAATTCCAAACAGGAAACTAATTCAAAGAAAGACAGGATTTGAAAATGGGAATAAAAACAAACATTTCAGGGTTTTTCCATTCCAGTGTGCAATCTTGTGTTTCCTGTTCTAATTTATAAGACCTTTTTGCAAGGGAAGTTGCACAATTTATTTTATGTTAAATTCAGTTGCATCTATAATTCCATCAGTGGTGTAGCAGTTGATGACCGGCACTGAGCGTGTGCAGAGATACCTCTAGATCACACACACGTCAGCTGTGGTGGCAGTGCAGGATTGTGGGTTAAAGGTTAATCAGAAGAGATTCACGCACATCATTAAATGCGCGAGTCAGTTTATATAATAAACTGGAACATGCCTCGGCTTTAACCCTTGGTATAGCCAGGATTTGCTTATCACAGGAGAGTAGGAGTGAGTAAACGCTGTATTCGTTAACTGAGAAGTGGGTAAGCTCCAAAATAGAAAGCTGGCACTGAGTGCTGACAGTTTTTTTTGGGGGTCAAGCTTCAGGTTTGATCACGTAACAGCAGGACATGTTGGTGACTGCTGAAAAAACACCAGCGTACTTAGAAACAAACCACTGGGGTCTTCTCACAATAAACAGGTTGATTTTGGACAAATGCTGTATTCGGCTAGAGTGTGTTTATAGTAGGGTTACCACATTTCCACAGTGAAAAAACTGGACTTTTTTTTTCAATTCACTGAAGCTAAACTAACTACTGTATATATACTAACACAACCACAATTTAAAAGTTAAACATTGGTTATATTTATTGCAGATCATACCAATCAAAACATGTTTCATGTACAGGGAGCCAGATTAGACTAATTAGATCAGCTATCATTTAAACATGTGAAGTCTAACTTATCTGGTGGCACTACCAACATAAAATTTAAAAAAACTAGCCATGGTTGATGAAGTTTGACAGAATATTAATTATTAAATACATAACCAAAATTTATTAAACAAATAATCCATAAGATTGATCATTTTATTTTTGAATGGTGCTAACACAACTGATTAATCTTCTGTTAACTTGCTGAGCACACTGTTCCAGTTTTGTAGTAAAAAAAAAAACATGTGAATACAAAATAGCAAAACTGGGACGATGGAACAATTTTATTGTTTGCGAACAGGACAAAAAATTAGGACGGAAAACTGGGACGATCCCAGTTTTCCCAGGACGTCTGGTAACCATAATTTATAGGCAGTTCATAAAAGGGCAAGATTGTAACATTGGTTCCAATGAGGCTATGGGAGACCACCAGTCTATATTTAACTAAATTGCACGTTCTGAGATTGTCTTTATATACATATTTAATATGCCCTAGTGAAAAGATGAAGATTAAACAACATATTTGTGGGGTTTTTTTTTTACTTTTTAAAGAAATATTTTATGAATTCTATTTATGAATGTTTTGTAATTCATCAAAGTGATTTTCAAGGATTATGTATATTAGGTAATTCTAAGAACACTGGTCAAATTAGGTTCCAGAATTACCCAGCAAATTTATACTATATATCAAATGATGGATTCAGACAAATAAATTTGGAAGTGAATTGCATAAAAGTTGAATTAAGACTAAAAGGTCTGGGGCCCCACCGAGTGGCTCACCTGCTAAAAGCACAGCCACGTGGTGTGCATCTTGAGTCGCACAGTCAGGGGAGCACAGATTTGTGTCCTAGCTGTGTGAAGTCATCAGTCTTCGCTGGGGATTCCGGAGGTTTCCAGTGCACTCAGAGCGGACACCTGTAGGGCTTGTCCTCCAGAGGCCGGTAGCTCGCTGACATCCGCTCTGGAGTTCCTGGGTGTAGAAGAGGAAGCTGGCTCTGCCGTGGGATCGGAGGACGTCCACTGAACCTTCAGTTCTACTGAGCTGTGTGGAGAATTGCTGCGGTGAGGGAAAAATAATAATTGGAGAGTCTAAACTGGGGAGAAAAATCAGGGGTAATAAAAAATAAAAAGACTAAAAAGTCTTTAGATGGTATATCACTTTTTGAAAAGAGCACGTAAAGGGGTTGCACAGGTCAATCACATCTCATCCGTCACACTTCCCCGCACTGCGAATCAAGTTCCGTTCAGCTTCCTGTCTCATCTGTGATTGAATAAACATGGGCTCTGCAGATGGACGAATGTTTAGTTACTCCTTTGTTATTATTTACATGCCGCTGACAAACATTGAAAATATCACTGATGATGTCCCTGCTTATTTAGGCTGGGTCTGAAGCATGAAAAGGAGTATACAGTGCTACTCATATACCATACAAACAAAATTTCAATCTTGAATTTATTACCAATATACAGGGATGGAAATATGACTCCCATTGCATGACAAGCTCATGTGTTTATTTGACTCCTGGTAAAGCCAGGAATGGATCAAACTGCTGCGCAACAGGAGTTTTATTTCCATCCCTGGGTTATATAGTCCTGGTGTCGACTTCAGCCATGTTAAAATGTATGTAGGCAACATAAGTATAATAGGCACCATTGTGTCTGTTGTAATGCAATATGTTGGTTACTTTGCAAACACACAGTATAAATGCATGAGCATTGAAAATGCTCTCTAATATCTATTAGAAATCACATAACAGAAATCAACCAATCACAGTGAAGTATTTGCCAAAATTCCAGTACATCTTATTCTGTCTACAGATGTCATCTTGTGCATAGAAATCAATAATAATAATAATAATAATAATAATAATAATAATAATAATAATAATAATAATAATAATAATGGACACCCAACTGTGCATAATAAGGCTGTAATTCTATTGAGGGTGTCTGGAGACATATAAAACACGAGAACGTGTAATAATAATAATAATAATAATAATAATAATAATAATAATAATAATAATAATAATAATAATAAAAAATCCATTACCGGTAAAAAATGTATTTGTGTTAAACAGTCATCAACTATCATTCTACTCTGGGTGAAAATCAGACAGACCGGGCATTCAAATAATTTAGAAGAGTCTTTCTGAACGACTTGTAACGTTATATATCCCCATGAGCATGACCAAGCCCAGTTGTAAATAAATCCACAAATAACTGCGCTGATCCCACTTTGGTTTCCATTTAATGGCCTCTGATTGTATTGCTGGGCGCTCCCTGCCTTTTATTGAAATCTTCATGTTCAATGAACAGTGGGAGGAGAACACAGATTCTAAAAATCATCTTTGATCACTGGCCTACGCAGAGCATTGCCTTCCTCAAAAACTCCCAGAAGATTCATTTTGAATTAATGATTTAAGCTGCAGGAAGCTGCAGCAGCTTTGAATCTACTGAGCTTTATTTGAAATATCTGCTTTTGAATTGATGTAGAAATAAGCAAGTAAAGAATGGAAAGATCTGTAGCAAAAAGGGAGTGTGATAATGAGGCCAGTGCTAATAAGAGGTTAGGAATGGATTTGAAAGCACTGGTCAGCACTTCTTCAAAGGAGGACCCAGTGAAAATGTGGCCAGTGATAATGTGTCTGACGCTAATGAGAGGCGATATAATGGTATTGAAATCCTTGGTAGCACATTAAAGAGATATACCATAAAGAGATTATACCAGTATAATGTCCCTTCTTAGCACATCATTCTTCCCTACTGGTGGAACTCATTTAAAAGCACAGAATCATGTCTTTTTTAATGTTCCCAGTGTTTCCCAGTTTCAGATCCTACTACTTCACCTGGTCGGCTGTTCCATGCATTTCTAACACTGTATAAAAAGTGCTTCCTCCTTTCTGTTCTAAACTCTACTCAGCTTCCATTCATGCCCTCTTGTCGTTCTCTCTGTGCTAAGATTGAAGTCGTGTCTTGGGTTAACTTTATCTAGACCATTTAGGATTTTATTGACAATCAAGTCCCCTCTTTCTTTTTTCTCGGCTGAAGAGATTGAATTATTTTAACCTGACCTCATAGCTCATTGAGTCCTGGGGTCAGCCTAGCTGCCCTTCTCTGTACCTTCTCCAGTGCAATGATGCGTCAGACTTTATTTTTAAGGAATCTTTTTTATTATTATTATTATTTTATTAAACGTTAACATTACTAATGATTTCCATTACATGAGAGTAGATGTTAAAACTTCATGCTGATTTGAACTTGGCTTTCGCCAAGATAAGCACTGAAGTCATTTTTGTTGGTGGTTAGTTGGAAACAGGTAATAAACAAAAATAAAGACCATTAATTAATGAGTTTTCTGGAAGTGTTGATATACCAAGAGCACAACCAAATGAAATGTTTTTTTTGCTTTTTTTTGTCATTGGAATGAGTCACAGTGCTGGGAAAGCCCTGTAGGAGCTCCTCTCATGCTGTTAACTTGTATTTATGCATTTGACATTACAAGAAGGAAACCCTGAAATAAAAACAAGAAGGGCTCTCCCCACTTCATTGGCAGCTCATCACAATCAGGAGTTCAAACACAGCCATAGAATCAGTGGTAAAGTTTTCCATCAACGTAGCACTGCCCGATTACTTTCCAGTCTGTCGTTGTCTGATGCTGAGAAGTTAGTACACGCCTTTGTCTCTTCTAGACTTGAGGACTGCAATGTTCTGCTTGCTGGCTTCTCTAAGACGTTCTCAACAGGCTGTTGTATGTTGAGAATCCACCTGCTCAGGTTTTAACAAAATCTAAATCCTGCAACTCCTGTTTTGGCATCCTTGCCTTGGCTACCTGTCAAGTCCAGGATCGCTTTTAAAATTTTACTGATGACCTATAAGGCCCTAAATGGACTGGCTCCATGCTATATAAAAGATTTAGTATACAACTATATTTCTTCACGGTATTTGCAATCAATGGGCTCTGGTCTTTTAATTATTCCAAAAACAAGGCTACGTTCAATGGGTGACAGAGCATTTTGCAGTTCTGCACCAAGACTGTGGAATGCTCTTCCTGGGGTGATCAAAGACTCTGAGACTCTGGATATTTTTAAATCAAGTCTTAAAACTTGTATACGCTTGCATTTCCTAATGTTTATTTTTGTTATTGTAATGTCTGTTATATCTTTTTTATTGAACTGTACAGTGCTTTGTGATGCTTGGCACTATATAAAATAAAAATTATTATTATTATTATTATTATTATTATTATTATTAAACCAACTAATATCTTGCTTAAATAACAAGGCAAAAGAACTCAGTATGCATTCTTGCACTTCCAATTTACCATATTTCCAAAATGAAAAAACATGTTTGCTAAAATATGTGCATCTTTCAAAACTACACATTCAAATTCAAGTGAATTCATCCCACCACCTCTTCAAAACCAAAATTGTGCAATTTGTTTTCAAGCAATCAGCAGCTTCCGCTATTGATTGACATATTTTGCAGCCAGTAACATGACCCTGAAGACACTGCTGAGGTAAGACAAGCAAACTGAGAACTTAAAATAAATAAATAAATAAAATAAATAAATAAAACCACATTGCTAAAATATGTGTTTCTTTCAAAACTGCACATTTGAAACCTATATATCGAGTGCCAGTGTAAAACAGGTGAGATTTACTTTATTAATAGAAAATACTTTCTTGGTTATTTAGGTAACGAGCAGTGTGGTGTGGTCCCCTGTCGGTGAGATGATGTGAGTATCTGTTTTTGCAAGGCTGTAGTTAAACCCTCTAATGCTCGAGGTAAAACTTCAAATAAATACTTTGTCAATTAGTCAGACGTTTTGGCGAGTGCTTTCATAAGCAAAAAACAAAACCAGAGGAATACACGTTAAACCTGTGAGGTTTATATGCGTCCCATAAATAGAAATGATGCTAACTTTCTTAATTTTGCAATGCGATGCACAAAACAGGGTTTAAAATGTGCTGATCTGGCCATCCAAATTGTCAGTTTCCTCCTTGTGATACTTGAAACACTCTCACATGTATTTGAAGAAGAAACCGTTTGAACAAGCGCTCCATTCCTTGTGAATGAGTCACGCTGCGGGAAGCTTGGGATCTCCGTTCATGATCTTTGTATTCACTGGTACTGAAAGAAGTGCTGCAGTTACTGGAAGGAAACTCTGGATATGAAAACAAGAAGCTTTAAACACAACTCATTGCCAGACACACAAACTTTCTTCTTCTTTATATATATATATATATATATATATATATATATATATATATATATATATATATATATTTTTTTTTTTTTTTTATATTTTTGTAAATCAAATATTTCATTGTTTTTGAAATGTAATGTGTGTCCAGGTACACAGGGAACTGAGCACTTGTTCAAACGGTTTCTTCTTAAAATACATTTGAGAACAAATCAAGTATCACAAGGAGGAATCTGACAATTTGGACGACCAGATCTACCCTGTCGGTACAGTTTGAACCCTGTTTCGTGCGCCTCATTGCAAAAATAAGTGTTAGCATCATTTTTACCATGGTACCTTAAAAGTTTATACAGAAAGTAGTTCATTATATTATACAGAAACTGTTATTGCATTGGAGTGTATATAATACAATCACCTTCTCACAATAGTGAGGCCATATCTCATTGATTAAATCCCATAACAAAGCTGTCTCTATAGGGTTTCATATTTTATAGGAATGTCAGGAGACAGCCTTCTGGAAAGCTTGGTTTTGGATTGTCACAACGTCCTACTGCTGGTAAATTCAACACCAGCTCTATTATCTCTGCAGCTTTACTGTACTTTGACTGTAATTATAAGACACCCCCCCTTTGGAACCTATCTGCAGCAGCTACACTTCTCATATCTCTGAGAGTGGAGATCTGTCACTCAATGTCAACGGCCAAGCATTCGCAACGTTTAAACCACAGCAAGATGTATATAAACAGATTAAATATGGTGATGTCAGCTTTTTGTCTGTTTTTTTTTATTTAGACAGAATTACTTATCATATGCTTCTAAGGGTTTGGTGTCACCCTCTATTCAAGGTGAGAAGTGACAGCCTGACACAGCAAAGAGTGCGTGAGAATGTAAACTCTCAGCTTGATTAAAGGCAGCCACCAGACACTTATAAACAGACATTAATAGCAGTTGGATACAATTGTTCTCCCATTGTCTCTGCTGTCTTTGATACTGCCCTTGTAATCATAAATTCAAGGAGCGAGGCAACAGTTCTGATAAGAATTAGAAATCATTTATTAGATGCAGTTATATTACAACCTTATCGCCAAAGGGAGCCGTCCTCTTTTGAGGGGAGTCTAGTGACAGAGGTCAGGAGGCACCCCATGTTGGGCGAGGGGACCCTTCGAGAAAGAAAGCAGCTATTTCGATTTGTCTGGTATTAGAAGTGCCGTGTGATCTGTTAAAGCGAGTTCCCTGCCTAAGTCTTATTATCAAACACCTTGGGTGTTTGTGCTGTTTCATCTGTTTTCATTGAACTTTGGTTGAAATAACAGAACAATAATCTTGGCAGTTGACACAATATCCAATTGAAAGTTTATTCAGTTTCAGTTGTTTAGAAAAGTGTTCATACTGTATGGGCTGAACAATCCATTCGCCTCCTGATAGTTCAGAAAGCAGTGTGCAACAAATGCTTTTACAATTACACAGCCCTCCTATAGAAAGTAGAGAATCAAGTATTTACTCAAGCGGCGTCAGGAAGGAAATGATGTGTGGAGGATAGGAGGCCCTGGCTGAAACAAGGTGGTTTTCTTGTAGATAATACGACAGGAAAATAAATGATAAAAACTGTAACACTATTGGTGCTGCCATTTGGCCATAGCACCATTGACTGATCCTCATATCTCTGGTAGAAAACTAGAAAAAATAGAATTCACAAGAAAACAAACCCTTTCTTGTTAAGACCATCATTCTACAATTTAAAGATGGACTCTTTGGAGGCTTGATGTAATTGTAGAGGCGAGGTTCAGCCCGCTATGCTAACCCTATAGGCTGCCCAATACTACATAGGCTGAGCCCGCCTTTCACTAAATGTTCTGCAAGTCTTTCTCCGTTTCCCCAACTCCTCTGTATCTCCGCTCTAGGGGGCAATGGTCCTTCACTACCCGACCTTGGTTGACCCCAGACCTCGTCGGAGGTCTCACCTCTATTGGTACCAAGTACTAACCAGTCAATGTGTTTGTATTCTAGTGAAGTGTCTAAGCAGGGGCACATCTAGCCTTAGTTTAAATCATTAAAAGAACGGGACTGAAAAAACCCATCTAAGCAAAGCGGTGGTTCAGGCAGGGAACTCACTTTAACCTCAGATCAAATCACGTAAACATCAAGCTTATTGTAGGAGCTTCCAATACCAGATCAAATCATCCATCGAATAGCTAGTATCTTATTCGTCCTTCGACAAACAGCACGTCCAATGATCAGCAAGGACGGGATTTATATCGTACCTCAATCCATTACGTCCCGACTGTGTGTCAGAGTTCACCTCCTCCTACCCAGCCTCCACCTGCTTCTTGGCTTTGTCTAACGGGGGAGGGCAGCTATTCTGCCCCCCTGACCATCTGTGAGCTTTAATAAATAATATATCGCCCGAGTTTCTTGACTGAACTAACAGTGTGTGTGAGCCTCAAGTGAAAATGTACAGGTTTGGTTCTAATGTCATATTTCAAAGCTGCTAGTATCTGTTTCCACCACTATTTATAACAATTGAATAGACCCCTATATCTTGCGAAGGACTAGACTTGGCACACGTTACATCATGTGTTATAATCTCTATAGAGTCTGCCTGTCTGTCCATTAGTTTCCTTCTGCACATTATGTCATTTTAGACTTGCATAAAGCTGGAGAATGCAGTTGTGATGGAACGTGTTAAGGATCTTCTTCAGTACACACTTTGGAGTGTATGGAGAAAGTCTGTCTGTATGTCAACACTTAACTGGAGAACTGCTTCTCCGATTATGATTAGACAATCAGACAATCAGGATCTATTAATGATAATGACAGATAATCAGAATATGGGTTTAAAAAGAGGTTCTGGCTATCTATCGATTTATCTATTATCTTTTAAACTTGTAATGAACTTGAGGCAACCTTTACTAAACTGGAGCCTGTCCCGTACTGGCAATTTTCGACTAACCCAGACGATTTATAATGTATGATGCAATCCCAAACCACCCATCCGATTGGTCAGAGCTAGTTGCCGCTGCCGGAAAATGTCTCCGCTGCAAAATATCGAACGTGAACGTAAACGTGCTGCTTTTTCCACGCAATGATGTGTGTCCCAGGCTTAAAGGGTCAGAGGGCGTGAATAGGCCACATTACAACAATACCTCCACAACAAGATACATCACTAACAAGGAGGCCTGTGCAGCTGGGTCCAGTCACTGCAGGCCTTGGTGGACATTGGAGTCAATTTTAATGATCTAAAACAAAAAGCAGGATATTTGTGTTAGAGTGGTAGACTTGCATTTGATTTGTTTTGCAATTCAGAAATTCCTTCTTTGCGCAGTGAGTAATTGTCAGTTTACCCGAAGAACTTCTGAGGCTCCCCGTGAATATTCAAGTCATCTTCCAATGCAGTCCCACTGAAGAAGGGATGTAATAACTGAAGCCAATGGAAATCGCATTGCACAGCATCAGGATTGAAACTTTGATCCGCTGTCTCACCTTTTTGTCTAAATGAGAATACGGTACTGACATACCTGAAATAAAACGTCACCTCACAAAAAAAAAAAAGACTTACCATTATTACCCCGCTTCAGTAGTTTTGTAATCATTGAACATATTGCAAGTTGAAGCACATCAGTTTTGATTTATTTTGACTGCAACTGCTTTTACTAGCCTATTGACTGTCAACTTAGTGTAGGACATTGTTTTAAATGAACATGCATATTCTTTATAACAGGTGTTTTTTCAAAACTGCACATTCAAGACCTATAAAATGAATGCATTTGCATGGGGGAGACAACTTATCTATAAAATGAATGGATGTGCATGGCGGAGACAACTTATGCAACTATGTTGTTAGCATTTCAATTCTAAATGAATAAACTGCCATATTGTGCAGCTCAATGAGACAGGCCTGCACTGAATAACGGGGAAACAGCACCCCCTGTAGAAATGGTACCTCCCAGTTTCTCTCCATTTCTTTGTTTTCAGTGCTGTTGGACCCCTTATTTTGCACCAATTATTTTGTCTTCACACAGATTAAAAACAACTGGACTGCAACCCATTAAAAATAGTTTTTTATTACTTTACTGAACATATAGAATGTATCACGCCTTTCTAATTCACAATTTCTGGTAAAAAGGATGAATTCCTATTAAAATAATCCAATGCGTTAGTGCTGGTTTCATGCTAAAGTATTCAGTAAAACTGTCTTCTGATTGCCTGATCAAATCACAGTATCTCTGTAGCATAGTCTGTTACTCTTCATTTGTGCTTGACTGAATTACTGGAAAATTTCATTTAAAAAAAAAAAAAAAACTGAATGAAAGCTGAAAAATACTTCTGCATGAAACAAGCGCTATTTAATGTTTATTTTGTACTCCGAATACACCCTTTAAAAAGATCACCCAATGTTTTTAGTTCAGTTTATCACAAGACCCTCAAAAGCAAACTTGTGCCTTTCCTTGAAAATATGAAAACAGAGACTGCTGGTAACCAGTAACAGAACTGTCCTGACGGGCTTGAAAAAAACAAACCATAAAAAAGACATTTTTATGTCAGCTTGAGAGCTGGCAATATGCCTTTTACACATTATCATTTGAGGTGGGTCTCCAGCTGTCTTCTGTGGCATTGTGTCTGAAGCTTGGCAAGGAAACCTGTCTTTAACACTGTAATAACAGGGCACTGGTGATGCCCTCTATGGATAACACAGCAGCTTCTTTTGTGTCTGTTTGAACAGGGCAGGCCCAGTTTCAAGCACAATGCTGCAGTCAAGAAGCCAGCACTACATTTTGAGTTTAGTTTTCCAGAAACTCGTTCCTGCATATTTTTTTTTACCTGTAAATCAGAAAGAGGATTTTAATGAGATTGCATTCTGATTAGTGTTTCTTGCTGTAAAGTGTGTCCAAGACAGGTCAAATGTAGCAGAATGCATTGCAAGTTTAAATGCCTGAACCGTCCTAGTGTGCATGGCGTCATGTGGTAACCCTATGCATAAAACAGGAGGAGAAGGCGATGGAATGCAATGTATTGGTTTTAAATAAACACTGAAGGAGGCACCAGCCTAAGCCTTTGTCTTCTTGCATTTCTTTATAGTTTTATCATTAATGAAATACAGTGTTCAGTATGGTCCCTAACAAGAACAGACACAAGTTTGCTATCCCGAGTGTGCCAGTGCTTCTCTATCTTTACTTTGGTATAGAGCTGCACAAATCCATTATTGGGCTAAGCTCTCCACAGGTGAGCATCGCTGGTGTTAATAAATCGAGCTAATTTACTATTCAGGGTGAAAAGTAAAAAACGGCTGCCTGGGTTTGTGTGGATCGCTGTTCTCCAGAGAGTTAGAAAAGCAGCGATCATCACAAAGCCCAGCAGCTGTTTCTTCACCTGTTTCACTCTGGATGGTGAATCATCCCGATCGACACCAGTGACCCTCCCCTGATTGTGAGCCCGATTCCTGCGGAGAGCTCTATTTGAATAGTGGGTTGGTGCAGCGCTGCTCGGGAGCCTGTCCTATTCCAGTAGTGAGAAATCGTACGGCTCGTATCTCTCTCTGAACTCCTTGGCCAGCGACTCCTCCTCGTCGCGGGTGTATTTGCACTCCCTCCAGTCTGCGCGGGTGGGGATGTTCAGGACAGCCTCACTTGCTAGAACTTCCCTGAAAAGAATTCCAGGAAAATAAAACAAGACAAGAATTTAGTCCTGGAGGGTACCGCTGTACCGTCTTACTTGCGTAAATATTTAGCATTTTTGTGACCCCTTTGCAAGCAGGTTAGGAAGAAATAAATACATCTTTGTTTCATATTTCCACTAAGTGTATTTGAAGGCCATTTTTATTTATAACTTCCAACAATCATAAACCCCGGCGGTCAAGCTCATAAGAAACAAAAGTCCAGAAATTCATCAATACGCCTTCATCAGTACGTTTGTCGACTTGAATTCAGGTATATTTTGTTTGCATTTTATAAGCTTCTCCATTTAAATCATTAGTTTTTCCAAACAGTGAGGGAGTTTTTTTATTTTTTATTTTGGTACCTGTACCTTTTTAACAATTTGTTTTTGTAAGGGCTTTCAAGACCTCTACACTTCTGAAGACATTAACTGTATATTTTTTTCCCCAGAAACCAATCAAGCTTAGTAATGATAGATGGTCATCACTGGGACACAGAGTCCCTCAGACTAAAGATCTCATCACAACAGACGGGACAGACCCTCTGATCAGACTTAAACTAATGAGTTGCTGTTGGTTGTGTGAGCTGGCAGTACAGGTGAAGGACGAGGTGCTGGGTGGAGCTTCACAGCGACTCTGTGCCCTGCTCAGGTACACTCTTTGTGGGGTCTTAGGGCTGACCTGGGGCTTGTCAGGATCCGCCACTCGTTAGAGCCACCACAGTGAAACAGATTACAACAAAACCATTCAGACTACTTCCTTTGGCTGAATGTGAAGCTGTCACTTCACTCTTCAAGGACCAATGCCATGTATACCGTATTACAAGAAATGCAAAGATCAGCCATTTTGCTACCCCTAGGCTGCTATGGGGTTGTAAGCTTGTTGAACCAGGCTTTCAAATCCATTCTATTACCCCTCAATGTATCACTGATCCTGTTTGTCCTGTTGAAGATCTGTTGGTTTTTTGCTTGCGTTATCTAGTGCTTCAAATCTGAACCATGCAGAAATCCCAAAGACAGCACTACAGAGGAACATTTCTGTTGCTTTCTGGTACCTCATCACTTCATGTGTCTCGCAGCAATCAGACCAGGACGCAACTGCTTACCTGCTGCGCTGTCTTTGAAATATCTACCTTTCCTAAATTCATGTAAAACCAGTTAAGAGCCAAGCTATTCTCAGCACAATAAAAGAGGGCCTGTAATACACTCAATAAAAGCTAGAGGTAAGAAATGGATTTCAAAGCAATGGTTAGAACTCATTTAACCCTTGAAGGTACACTGCATGCATGCATATATATATATATATATATATATATATATACAGCTCTGGAAAAAACTAAGAGACCACTGCAAAATGATCAGTTTCTCTGGTTTTACTATTTATAGGTATGTGTTTGGGTAAAATGAACATTTTTGTTTTATTCTATAAACTACTGACAACATTTCTCCCAAATTCCAAATAAAAATATTGTCATTTAGAGCATTTATTTGCAGAAAATGACAACTGGTCAAAATAACAAAAAGATGCAGTGCTGTCAGACCTCGAATAATGCAAAGAAAATAAGTTCATATTCATTTTAAACAACACAATACTTATGTTTTAACTTAGGAAGAGTTCAGAAATCAATATTTGGTGGAATAACCCTGATTTTCAAACACAGCTTTCATGCTGCCTTGGCATGCTCTCCACCAGTCTTTCACATTGATGTTGGGTGACTTTATGCCACTCCTGGCGCAAAAATTCAAGCAGCTCGGCTTTGTTTGATGGCTTGTGACCATCCATCTTCCTCTTGATCACATTCCAGAGGTTTTCAATGGGGTTCAGGTCTGGAGATTGGGCTGGCCATGACAGGGTCTTGATCTGGTGGTCCTCCATCCACACCTTGATTGACCTGGCTGTGTGGCATGGAGCATTGTCCTGCTGGAAAACCAATCCTCAGAGTTGGGGAACATTGTCAGAGCAGAAGGAAGCAAGTTTTCTTCCAGGACAACCTTGTACTTGGCTTGATTCATGCCAAAGCTGCCCGATTCCAGCCTTGCTGAAGCACCCCAGATCATCACCGATCCTCCACCACATTTCACAGTGGGTGCGAGACACTGTGGCTTGTAGGCCTCTCCAGGTCTCCATCTAACCATTAGACGACCAGGTGTTGGGCAAAGCTGAAAATTGGACTCATCTGGGGGTGCTTCAGCAAGGCTGGAATCGGGCAGATTTGTCTTTGTGAAGGACGCATGAATCAAGCCAAGTACAAGGTTGTCCTGGAAGAAAACTTGCTTCCTTCTGCTCTGACAATGGAATTTGGGAGAAATGTTGTCAGTAGCTTATAGAATAAAACAAAAATGTTCATTTTACCCAAACACATACCTATAAATAGTAAAACCAGAGAAACTGATAATTTTGCAGTGGTCTCAATTTTTTCCAGAGCTGTGTATTATATATATATAATAACAACTTTCTAATTTTTGCAATGAGGTGCACGAAACAGGGTTTAAAATTTACTGACATCCAAATGGTCAGTTCTCGTGGTACTTGAGTCACGCTCAAATGTATTTTAAAAAGAAACTGTTTGAACAACCGCTCAAGATGTACACATTAAATTGGAACAGTTTACAGGTCCGCAGTGTTGAAACCATGTGAACTATAATACTGTGTATGCCTACACTTCTGCAAAATGAACAAAGAAGTTACAGACTATAGTAAAAGAGATTGAGATTTCATTATTAAAATTAAACTGTTAATCCTAAAAACATTGTAACAAACAAGCATTTGCAAGTCCTTACATGAACCTCCAGGATTGCCTTCCTTTGCAAGTTTTGAAACATTTACAGTCGTATTTTCCTTTCACAAAAATGGTGCAAATTTCAGGGATGGAAATAAGGCTGCCATTACATAGCAGTTTGATCCACTCCTAGTTTATGTTTAAGAAGACCCACCTGAGCTTGCTACCTATACACTGTAGCTAATCAAGTACATAGGAAAACCTGGAAAGGGTGAAACTGTTATGCAAGTCTTATTTCCATCCTAGTTGAATGTAAGGACTCTGATAAAAGAGGAAAACAGTGTTTAACAGTTAGCAACTGAGACAGAGGAAAACTTCACCCACCTTCCAAACTGCAGAGGAAAGTTCTTCTTGATTCTGTGAAAGAGCTTTTCCCCCGTGTCTAACTCCACGTAGAAATAGGGTGTGCCTGGCTGAGCGATCTGGAGAAGACAGGATGAAAACCCTTTCAATTAGTGTAGCGACTGAGACGGTATTATGATCATGAGGTGGGGCTGGCCACTCCTGCAAGAATGAGGGTAAAGCTCCCCATTACTATGATAAATACTTCAATGGAGGGGCTACCTGCATGCCAAGGTGCGAATAGGTGGGGAGGGTGAGGAAATGGACCATTAGCAGCGAACAGAAAGAAAAGGTTTCTGAAAGGGGGGTGGAAAGTTAAGTACAGTAGAGGAGGTGCATTTGAAAATGTTAAAATCACGCTATAAAGGTCAATGGTGGTGCACGAGCTCGGGTAACGATTGCTTTTAGGTCAACGCTGGTGCATTTTAGCTCAGGTGTTGTAAACCCCGAGCAAAAGCACATTGCAAGCAAAATCTAGGGACAGAGCAGGAAACTGAATATGAAGTGATAAGAGTGTGAATGTTCTGTGAAAACAAGTTCCTGTTTCACATTTGAAATTGAAATGCAAAGTAAATCTGTTTGCGCTGCAGATAAACTCCTGCGTCCTGGGTCCTGTGCTGTAGGTCACACAGTCCGACTGCAGCGACACCATTGGAGTGACTTTGACCTACAGCACGTGAAACGGTTTGGCAACTTCATCAAACGTTTGCATATCCCAAAAAATAAAACACAAGCAAAGTACTAAAATATCTTCAACTGGTGCAGTGATAATGTTGCTAGTGCTAATAATAGACTTAAAAACTTTAGTTATTGAAAAAAAAAATTATATATATATATATATATATATATATATATATATATATATATATATATATATATATATATATTCAATTAAGCTTCACGCTGTTGGTTTTGCTTTGGTGTTAAGAAGCTGATACCTGTAATGAAAAGGCACAGGTGAGGCTGCAGTAGTTGAGTGTATTGTATTGTTCGCGGTGCTGGCAGGAGCAGTAGTTGAGTGTACTGTTCGTGGTGCTGGCGGGTGCAGTAGTTGAGTGGATTGTTCACGGTGCTGGCAGGTGCAGTAGTTGAGTGGATTGGAGTGGTGCTGGCGGGTGCAGTAGTTGAGTGTATTGTTCATGGTGCTGGCGGGTGCAGTAGTTGAGTGTATTGTTCATGGTGCTGGCGGGTGCAGTAGTTGAGTGTATTGTTCATGGTGCTGGCGGGTGCAGTAGTTGAGTGTATTGTTCATGGTGCTGACGGGTGCAGTAGTTGAGTGTATTGTTCATGGTGCTGGCGGGTGCAGTAGTTGAGTGTATTGTTCATGGTGCTGGCGGGTGCAGTAGTTGAGTGTAATGTTCGCGGTGCTGGCGGGTGCAGTAGTTGAGTGGATTGTTCGCGGTGCTGGCGGGTGCAGTAGTTGAGTGTATTGTTCATGGTGCTGGCGGGTGCAGTAGTTGAGTGTATTGTTCATGGTGCTGGCGGGTGCAGTAGTTGAGTGTATTGTTCATGGTGCTGGCGGGTGCAGTAGTTGAGTGGATTGGAGTGGTGCTGGCGGCTGCAGTAGTTGAGTGGATTGGAGTGGTGCTGGCGGCTGCAGTAGTTGAGTGGATTGGAGTGGTGCTGGCGGGTGCAGTAGTTGAGTGGATTGTTCACGGTGCTGGTGGGTGCAGTAGTTGAGTGGATTGTTCGTGGTGCTGGAGGGTGCAGTAGTTGAGTGCATTGTTCGTGGTGCTGGCGGGTGCAGTAGTTGAGTCTATTGGAGTGGTGCTGGCGGGTGCAGTAGTCTACGTATTGGAGTGGTGCTGGCATACTTGTTTGAGGTCGCTGTGCTCAGGGATTTCCAGCAGCTCAATCTGGTGCTCCTGGGCTTGGACAGTGAATGCTTCCTTGATGTCTTCAGTGGTGCAGCACTGCGCAGGGACAGGAGCCACCTGCAGGGGGCAGAGGAACAAACAGCTGGGAAATACAGGCAAGCAACTGCAGTACCACTACCAAGGCACTGAGCACACTCAGTGACAAGGAGGAGAAGGGGAACTGAGTTCATCAATAGCCGTGACAAATGAAAACTTTAAAAGCGCAAAAGTAACAAAGACGTCTGTTTTGTTGTGGAAGTCAGATATTGTACTAGGTATTGCACCGATCGCAAGTGTTCATTAATAACATTGTCAATGATATATATATATATATATATATATATATATATATATATATATATATATATATATATATATATATATATATATATATATATATATCACACACACACACACACAGTGGTTTGCAGAAGTATTCACCCCCTTGCAAAGTTTTCACATTTTGTCGGCACCTGAGCGTACTCCACAACGTTTCAAATAAGACTTTACATGTAGGTAGAATCTACATAAAACTACTCCACATTGATAAAGTTAAAAAATGCATACAGAATATAAATAAGACTTACAGAGAAAAACATATTAATCTCAGATGCATAAGTATTTAACCCCTTTCCTACTGCAGCCCTAAATCAGCTCAGGTGCAAATGATTTGTTTGAAAGGTCACAAAATTAGTGAAATGGTTTTAGCCTGTGTGTACTCAAAGTTGTTTAACTTGTAGATAATTTCCCTCAGGTATATAAAGACTTTCAAGCTGCAACTCACATAGTGATCCAACAAAGCAACCATGAAGACCAAGGAGCTTTCTAAACAAGTCAGGGATAAAGTGGTAGAGAGGCACAGAGCAGGAGAAGGGTACAAGAAAATTTCAAAAGGCGCTGATTATCTCGCTCAGCACAGTGAAGTCCATCATTAAGAAGAGGAAGATGCATCATACCACCCAGAAACTACCCAAATCAGGTCGTCCTCCCAAACTGAGCAGCCGGGCAAGCAGGAAACTGGTTTGAGATGTCACTCTGAAGCCAACAATGACATTGACAGATCTGCAAAGTTCTGTGTCTGAGATGGGAGTCAGTGTTCATACATCAACAATAAGCCGGTCCCTATACAAAGCTGGCCTATATGGACAGAAAGAAAGAAGCCATTACTCAAAAAGCCTCATCTTAAAGCACTTATGGAGTTTGTGAAAAAAGCATGTAGATGATACTGCAGACATGTGGAAAAAGGTTTTGTGGTCAGACGAGACATAAATTGAACTTTTTGGTCTAAATTCCAAGCGTTACATCTGACGCAAGCCCACCACTGCACATCACCCAGTCAACACCATCCCAACTGTCAAGCATGGTGGTGGCAGCCTCATGTTATGGGGATGCTTCTCTTCAGCAGGGACTGGGAAGCTTGTCAGGATAGAGGGGAGAATAGATGGTGCAAAGAACAGGCGAATCCTTGAGGAAAACCTGTTTGAGTCAGCCAAGACTCTGAAACTGGGGAGGAAATTCACATTTCAGCAGGACAATGACCCGAAGCACAAAACCAAACTGGAGTGGTTGAACATGAAGATAATCAATGTTCTTGAGTGGCCAAGTCAAAGTCCTTACTTGAATCTAATCGAAAATTTATGGCGAGACTTGAAGACTGCAGTCCATCGACGATCCCCAACAAACTTATCAGAACTGGAGCAATTTTCCCGTGAAGAATGGGCAAAATGTCACCATCCTACTGTGCAAAGCTAGAAGAGACCTATCCAAAAAAAACTCATAGCAGTAATTGCTGCAAAAGGTGCTTCTACCAAGTACTGACTTAAGGGGCTGAAATGATTTCCATTACACGAGAGTAGATGTTAAAACTTCATGCTGATTTGAACTCGGCTCTCGCCAAGATAAACACTAACTAAGACACAGACTTATGGTAAACTAATGTGATCCATCTGTGTCTCCATCCATTTGCGTTTCCTTCCATATGATGACGTAGATATCCTTCTGCCTGGTGTTGATGGCTGAAGTGTAATGCTGGCTCCAGGGATCAGCTTATTTGCCTCCCTAGAGCATCAGCAGACACAACGGTTGCGATGCTGGCTCTGGGGATCAACCACAGTGCGGTCTCCCCAGCGCATCAGCATGACAACCGTCTGGATTGAGCTAAGTAGGGTACATCTCTGGGGTCTTCAAGTGGGCACCTTCCATCCTCGGTGTTTCGTCGACTAGCCCATGACACCTCAAGAGGGCTCGACAGTGATTCTGGCGTCCCAGCATCATCCCCCTCCGCCCCCCACTCAACTCAGTCCAGCTTACTTACCCGTACATCAGTGTTTCTTCCTTTCTATTGTGCTTGAGATCCCCAACCAGAATCTTTCCCTCTCCACCACAGCCAGCTGCTGCTCCTCTCTGCTGCTTCAGATAAGTTCTTCACTGTGCGACGCAACTCTTGGCCACTGAATCTGACGTCTCTGAGAAACCGGGTTGTAGAGTGTGCCACAAATCCTTGACAACCTACCTCCACTGGGTAAACCCGGACTCTCCTTCCTCGCTGTTCCTCTTCAGCAGCTAGTTGAGCATACCGCAGTTTCTTCCTCTCATACGCCTCATCTACAGCATCCTCCCATGGCACTGTTAACTCTACCAGGTGAACAAGGCATGCTGATCCAGACCACAAGATAATATCTGGTCGACGGTTAGTGGTGGCAATCTCCGGTGGAAAAATGAGCCGTTGAACAACATCTGCCAGCATTTTCCATTCTCTAGCAGCATCCAGTTGTCTTGGGTGAGGCTTGGTTTTAACATCTTTTCTTGTTGGTTGCTCTCCTGGGCGGGGGAATGTTGTCTTTTGTGTGTAATGTTTTGATGGAACTGGTGGCAACTTATTGGTCATGTTACGCTTGTCTTCCAATGCTAGGGCCAAACATCGCAGCACCTGGTCATGGCGCCAAGTAAACCGTCCTTGGCTAAGAGCCACCTTACATCCTGTCAAAATGTGCCTTAATGGTGCAGGTGATGAACACAAAGGACATGAGGGATCCTCTCCTACCCAGAGGTTTAGGTTCTGTAGTGATGGGAGAACATCATATGTTGACCTGATGAGGAAACTGATCCTGCTCTGTTACATTGACCATAGATCTTGCCAGCCAATCTTGCGTTGTTCCACACTCTCCCATCTTATCCATTCTCCCTGCTTGGCCTGGGAAATGGCCTTTATGCACCTCATCCTCTCCTCCTGCTTTTGCACCTCGTTGACTACCAGCTTCCTTCGTTGAGCTGGGGCTGCCTTGTGCCATGTAGGAGGAGCTGAACCGAGACCAAGACCCCCTCTTCCATGCTGAACTTGCTCCATGATATCACCAATTCGAAGGGCAGCCTTTGCATCCTCCACAGCTTTCTTTGCCACCCACTTTCTTCCAGTTTTCAACACAGGTGCTGCCTCCCATACGCATTTGTCACGTGACTCTACTAATATCATTTCCAGTTGGACCTTGGCGCTCTTAAACTCCTCGGTTAGAGCGGAGACTGCTAGCTGCAGTATTCCTTTACCATAAAGTCCCACTCTGCTGAGGCAGCGTGGAACTCCCAACCATTTCCTGATGTATGAACTGATTAAAGCTTCCAGCTTCTCTACTGTTGTCAAAGAAACATCGTACACAGTCAGTGGCCACAGCAGCCCCGGCAGTAGACCAAACTGAAAGCACCAAAGTTTTAGTTTGCCTGGTAAAGCGTTGCTGTCTATGCTCTTCAACCCTTCCGCTGCTTGTTGTCTAACTTCTCCCACACGAACTCTGTCCTTTAGATCCCCATCGTACCATCTCCCAAGACTCTTCACTGGCTTCTCAGACACTGTTGGTATTGCCTCACCGTTAATGAAGAACGTTTTATCTACTACTTTACCTTTAATTATAGAGATGCTCCTTGATTTAGTGGGCTTGAATTGCATTCATGCCCATTCAATGTTATTGGTTAATTTACCCAATAACCGAATTGGTGGTAGCCGCATTCCAGAAGCCAAGCGCTCTCCTCCCACTACCCATTTTGATGCCCTAATGATTACTTCCATTGCCATGGTAAAAGCCAGTGGAGAAATGGTGCATCCTGCCATTATTCCAACTTCTAGGCATTGCCATGTAGTGCTGAATTCTGAAGTTGAAAAACTAAATTGCAAATCTCCAAAGTAGGCTTTCACTAGATTTGTTATTGTCATCGGTACACTGAAAAAATCAAATGCTGCCCAAAGAAGTTCATGTGGCACTGAACCATATGCATTAGCCAAATCCAGGAATGTCACATGGAGCTCCTTCCTCTCCTTTTTAGCTGATTCTGAATTTGTTGCCAGATCACATTGATGTGTTCTAAGCATCCTGGAAACCTGGAATACCCGCTTTTTGTATTGAAGTGTCAATGAAGCAGTTCTTTAATAGGCAAGTTGACAATCTCTGAGCAATAATGCTGAAGAAAATCTTGCCTTCTACGTTTAATAAGGAAATAGGGCGAAACTGACTGATGCTTGTAGAATCTTTTTCTTTAGGTATAAAGACTCCACCTGCTCGGCGCCAGGCTCTTGGTACAATCTGTTTTTCCCATGCCACTTTCATCAATTTCTACAGGATTCGTAGAACTCCTGAAGCACTTTTGTACACTCTGTACAGAACTCCATTAGGCCCTGGAGATGATGAAGCCCTTGCTTTTTTCACAGTTTGCTCTACTTCTTTCTACTTAGGTGCACAGTCCTCCATTTGGTATTCTGGTGGATTGATAGGTGGGATTTCTGGAGGAATTGAGATAGGCTCCTGCCTTTTTGAATCTGTATGCGTTTCCTCCAAATATCTCTCCAGCTCAAACTTAGATGCTTTTAATGTGCCATTCTTCTCACTGGTGAAGAACTTCTTTACAAATTTGAATGGGTCTTTATAAAAGTTAGTTCTCACACGCTCCTTTTTGTAGTGTTTTTGTAGGCGCTCAGTACTGCACAATGTTGCAAACTTATCTTTTATGACCCTTTGTAAGAGATTGAGTCCCTCCTTCTGACTTTGTTCTGCTCTTCTCCATTGCTTCCTCAGCTGTCTCCTTTCTCTAACTAAGCGTTTAATCGCCTGCTGCCGTCTAGACTTTCCAGGAATAGTTTGCACTTTTTCCTTCCTTTTTTCAAATCCAAACCTCTCGCTTCCATATGCGTAGATGATGTCCCCAAATTTATCCAGCTTCATTTTCAACTGTTCCACTTAACCTTTCCAACGCAAAGCAGAGATCTGCGTTTACTGTGTCCCACGCAGTTTTCTCACAAGCTCTTGGCCATTTAACTCCAGGCTTGTGCCCGTTGAGGTTCTTTTCTCTCTTATGCTGGTTTGTCTGACGGGGTTCACAAGGATCATTAGGTTCATCACTAACTGTATCATTGCAAGTCCTCCTCACGTCTATGACAGGGGTGCTGATATCCTGCGAACTGTGGTTTGCTTCCTGTCGCTGGATTTCATTCGACTGACTTGACTGACTTTGTAAGAAGTACTGATCAATGCGAGGCCCTTGTCCCTTCTCACTCAAGCATTTCTTTCTCCCTTGATGAATCTTCAAACCCGACCGTTGTTGCCTTGCTCCAGCCGCAGACACAAACCTGGAGTTCCATGTCTTTGCTAACTGCAGATCTTGAACTAGTCTTTTGTGAAGTACTCTCCATACTCATATCCGTTTCTAATTCCTAAGTCGTTAACCGTGTTGTCCAACGTTGAGTCATCTTCCGCCCCCGCTCTCGCAGACTCTAGGGGTATTTTTCTCTAATTTCTTAGAAGCCTTGGGCGGGTGTCTCCAGCATCCTGTAAACACAGAGCTGGATACTGCCGACAAGGGTAGCTAACCCTTGCCAGCCCCAATGGGGTCTCTTTCCTTCTGTCAGCTGTCTTTCATGTACAACCAGTAAATTTCATTTTGTACACTTTCTTTGCAAGTTGTGCTGACATTTAACCTCCTCATAGAACAGTGTTCAGCTTAACCACTATAGCTTTGAATAAAAAACTGTGCATAAATTATTTGTAATTCAACAAAATGTGACATTATTGGTAGGAGGTGAATACTTCTGCAAACCACTATATATTGGCTCTTTGTGTGTGTGTGTGTGTATATATATATATATATATATATATATATATATATATATATATATATATATATATATATATATATATATACACGCACACACACAAAGAGCCAACTTCCCAATGTTTTCAGTATGTTTGTCAAGGGAAAAAAAAATGTTTATCTATATAGGGTCAAGAGGCAATAAAAAAAATAAAAAAAATGAATGATAGATGGTCATCACTGGGACAGAGTCCCTCAGACTAAAGATCTCATCACAACAGACAGGACTGGCCCTCTGATCAGACTTAAACTAATGAGTTGCTGTTGGTTGTGTGAGCTGGCAGTACAGGTGAAGGACGAGGTGCAGGGTGGAGCTTCACAGCGACTCTGTGCCAGGCTCAGGTACACTCTGTGTGGGGTCTTAGGGCTGACCTGGGGCTTGTCAGGATCCGCCACTCGTTAGAGCCACCACAGTGAAACGGTGCCCTGCAGCAGTGGAAACACACTTACTTTGAGCCAACTGAAAACAGCTACAGTGACCACTTCCTCAACGTGGTTCATGACAGTTTACTGTTTAGGATGCATCAACACATCATTACCAGAAAGAACAGCTGAACACACTTTTCGGTGAAGTGTTTTTTTTTTTTTTTGGCTATCTGCAAAAAGCAGAAACACTATATTTATGTCACACATTACTTCCTTCTCTGATCTACAAAGAGCTACTGTAATAGGCATAATTGTTAACCCAAAAGCATTGATCAAACCGTGACTAGCCTCCAGAAAAAAAAAAAAAAAAAGTACAATTTTACTTTTTGTAGTTTTTACTACATTGTTTCCTTTGTAATAAGTAGGCATTCAGAAGACGGTTTGGGTTAATGAAAAAAATCAGTTAAACAAAGCTGCAGTGGCTTTCCTTTCTTTATATTCTATGTTGCCATGGAAACAGAACCCCATATTGAACCCCATGTACGTATGTAGATATGCAAAAAATATATTCCTTGAATATATAATAGTGTGCAAATGTGCAAATATTCACCTTCCACAGTGTAACGAAACTGGACAACGGAAGCACCAAAAAGTGAGCGACAAGATTTTAGCAATGCCACCATAGGCAGCAGAGGGCACTGTGGCGAAGCCTACAGGAAGTCTTGCTGCATTGCCTGCCCCTCAGCGCTGTGGCGAAGCCTGCAGGAAGTCTTGCTGCATTGCCTGCCCCTCAGCGCTGTGGCGAAGCCTACAGGAAGTCTTGCTGCATTGCCTGCCCCTCAGCGCTGTGGCGAAGCCTACAGGAAGTCTTGCTGCACTGCCTGCCCCTCAGCGCTGGCAGTACCTGGAGCTGTAAGTGCTGACTCCGGTAGTTCCTCTCGAAGATGACGCAGCGGCTGCCTTGGCTCTTGAAGAACTTCTTGACAGCTGCTTTGTACTTCTCCACCTCCTCCACCACCTCGCTGGAGAGCTCCACCACAGACTGGTAGTGTCCGATGGGCAGGATCAGCACGTGGTCGGGCGTCAGGCTGCCCTTCGCCAGGGCCAGGTAACACTGAGAGAGAGGAGAGCAGGTTAGGTGGGACTGTTCTACAGCTGCACGACAAGTAACACTTTGTTTTGTGGACTGTGGTCAATACAGTTTGCTGAATCCACACCTGTGCTTGTTACCTACACTCTGCGGCAAATCAAGCTTGTATCAAAACCTCTGCCTCTCTTTCTGGTCTTGTGGGGTCCTGTTCTGTTTTGGAAGTTGTAATCTTGTGACTGTCTTCTGAATTGCTTTTTTATACTTCCCTATACAGATGTTTTCAATCACTGAAAGTGTTTGTGGGTTCTGTTGCTCCCACATCCCTAAAATGCTACATAAAGCACTTTCTAGCAACTGCATATCAGCAACCACTATCCCCTGCTTCGATCAGCATATTTAGTGTTGTAGGGATGCATGAACTTTAAACTTCAAGCCTTGAATGAACTCAAATCCTCTACATTTGCATTTCCAGAAAAAGCTTATTACGCCCAACAGCATTACAAATCAGGATGCAAGCCGCAATTAACTTGATTGCAGTACTCCCATTTATCTTCATAACTGTGTGAAAAGGCTCTGCACGGCAGACACTGTGCTAACTTTGCAGGAAAAATTAATAGCTTTCACCTGGAATGCTTGGTTTGCCAGCATGATACTGCCAAGCACAACTGGACAGCGATCATAAATCCAATGAATTATTAAAAATCCCACGGTCGATTTAGCTGCTGTCATTTTAAAAGGGCAGACCTAAGAAAAGCACAGTGTTCTGTCACTTACAGCCTTGCTCTTTCTGATGTGGAAATCCTTTATTGTGCAGCTTGGAAGACAGCCAGAATTAATAGGTGGTGAATGATTTTTAAAACTTTTCAGAATAACTTCCATTCCCTGCCCAGTGAAACATCCACTTTCCTGATAAATGTTTACTAGAGAGGTGTCAACAGGCTGTACTCTTTCCTGCAAATCTGTCTCTTGCCCTTCAGACCTTCTTAGAGCTGGGGAACAATATATGTGTTACGGTAAAAGTTTGTGGTCCGTTGCTACAATTACACAGGTCTGACAAGTCTCAACTACAATTCCACTGGAATTGCAATTCATTCCAAATGACACAATTACGATTCTAATTGCCCCCAGGTCTAAATGTTATTAAAGTACCTTACTCTACTTCCCTACCTCTGTGCATGTTGTAAATAAACACATTTCAAGATGCTATTAACACTAACGTAAAGCAAGCATGCAGAGACACAACTTTTACTTACATGTGTCCCAATACTGACAACCAAGTGCTTTTCCACTTCAGGGCTGGCGAGACAGAACCAGCATGGCCCTGTGGGCTGGGCTGCAGTGACAGAAGGGTTTGGTTAGAGGGCGCTCATTATCTTTGTTTTAATGCACGTGGCCCTCTGTATTAGGACGACAAACATCCAGCTGGTAGTGTATTAAAATACTTCAAATTATTCAGGTTTTTATTTTGTTTGTTAATTAACAGATGGTGCAAATAGAAGGTCTTTCTTATGGTGGACCTAAAATATTCTACAATTTAGCATTTACTGCTTTTCAGGTAAGCATTTAAACATCTCTTGTATAATAACTCTAATACAACAAATGTTTTTCATTTAGCTTTTCCTCACTGTGAAACTAAAGCGAGTCCCACGCAAACACACACACATTCGCATCAGACTCCTGCACAGTTTGGACGGCAGCCTAGCTGGCAGCGAGGCAGGGTCTGTGCCCTGCATGTCTGTTTTTTTCTCCACAGCCTCGCTTTTCCACTCACGGGGTTTCCTTGGCTGTTTGTGCTGGGAGTGCCCTCCCCCCTCGGAGCGTCTCTTCCTGCCCTGCTGCTTGCTGCTCATATCAAAGAAAAACTGGGGCGCTGCTTCATCCTGCAAGCAAAACCAAACAAGAACAAGCATTCTATTGAGATTTCACTCCACTCTGGAGAAAAGAAGCATCAATCCACATTAAACATGTGAAGAAACAGCTGCTTGGGTTTGTGATGACTGCTGCTTTTCTAAGATTGTGGAGAACAGCAATCCACAAACCCAGGCAGCTGTTTCTTCACTCTGAATGGTAAATCAGCCCGATCGACACCAGTGCCCCTCACCTGTGGAGATCCCAATAATGAGTCGATTATCCCAGCCTGTCTTCTCATGCTATACATCTATGTTTAAACTGCCAGCGTGACGATCGTCTACCATTTAAACTATTACAAGCATTTTCAATAAAACAGTAGACTTTATTTAGCATTTACAGTCACCCTTATATTTAGCTTTTGCATTTATTTCAGTTTTTCACTTACAATATTAAATAACAGTGGCCTGCAATGCACCAGGACACTCAACTCTTTGAAAAAATTAGAAAATCAATTTACGTTAAAAAAAAAAAAAAGGACATTTCTGTTTAAATGTTTTGGATTTTCTTTGTGTACAGTTTAAACCGTTATGGCTTTAATGTGCTCTTCATCATTAATTATTACTGCTCCATGATATTTTTCCTATTGGGATTGTCTTCGAGCAGGAAAATAGTATTTAATAGTATATGAAATACCCTGTTGTATTTGTGACATCCTCTAGGGGCAGCACACCCTTAATGTGGGAAACATGTATACTGGATTTTCAGGTAACTGCCTGATTAATTGTTGGTGCCCCTGTATAACCTGGGGAGTTTACTGTGGCGTCCAGTTTTGAGACCCATAAATGGGCACTGCCGGGATGGAAATAAGACTCCCTTTGCATAGCAGTCTGATCCATTCCTGGTTTTACTAGGAGTTTAATAACACACAGCTGAGCTTGTGGGGTACTGAAAGCAAGTGATCTAGTATCACAGTTAATCTAGTAAACAGTACATACCAAAAACAAATATCTTTCAACAGCAGTAAGACAGTGTAACACTTCCCTCTAGCATGGTGCTGGGTTTGGCTCTCTCTCTAGCATGGTGCTGGGTTTGGCTCTCTCTCTCTCTAGCATGGTGCTGGGTGTGGCTCTCTCTCTCTCTAGCATGGTGCTGGGTGTGGCTCTCTCTCTCTCTCTCCAGCATGGTGCTGGGTTTGACTCTCTCTCTCTAGCATGGTGCTGGGTTTGGCTCTCTCTCGCTCTAGCATGGTGCTGGGTTTGGCTCTCCCTCTCCAGCATGGTGCTGGGTTTGGCTCTCTTACCTCTAGCATGGTGCTGGGTTTGGCTCTCTCTCTCTAGCATGGTGCTGGGTTTGGCTCTCTCTCTCTAGCATGGTGCTGGGTTTGGCTCTCTCTCTCTAGCATGGTGCTGGGTTTGGCTCTCCCTCTCTAGCATGGTGCTGGGTTTGGCTCTCTTACCTCTAGCATGGTGCTGGGTTTGGCTCTCTTACCTCTAGCATGGTGCTGGGTTTGGCTCTCTTACCTCTAGCATGGTGCTGGGTTTGGCTCTCTCTCTCTAGCATGGTGCTGGGTTTGGCTCTCTTACCTCTAGCATGGTGCTGGGTTTGGCTCTCTTACCTCTAGCATGGTGCTGGGTTTGGCTCTCTTACCTCTAGCATGGTGCTGGGTTTGGCTCTCTTACCTCTAGCATGGTGCTGGGTTTGGCTCTCTTACCTCTAGCATGGTGCTGGGTTTGGCTCTCTTACCTCTAGCATGGTGCTGGGTTTGGCTCTCTTACCTCTAGCATGGTGCTGGGTTTGGCTCTCTTACCTCTAGCATGGTGCTGGGTTTGGCTCTCTTACCTCTAGCATGGTGCTGGGTTTGGCTCTCTTACCTCTAGCATGGTGCTGGGTTTGGCTCTCTTACCTCTAGCATGGTGCTGGGTTTGGCTCTCTTACCTCTAGCATGGTGCTGGGTTTGGCTCTCTTACCTCTAGCATGGTGCTGGGTTTGGCTCTCTTACCTCTAGCATGGTGCTGGGTTTGGCTCTCTTACCTCTAGCATGGTGCTGGGTTTGGCTCTCTTACCTCTAGCATGGTGCTGGGTTTGGCTCTCTTACCTCTAGCATGGTGCTGGGTTTGGCTCTCTTACCTCTAGCATGGTGCTGGGTTTGGCTCTCTTACCTCTAGCATGGTGCTGGGTTTGGCTCTCTTACCTCTAGCATGGTGCTGGGTTTGGCTCTCTCTCTCTAGCATGGTGCTGGGTTTGGCTCTCTTACCTCTAGCATGGTGCTGGGTTTGGCTCTCTTACCTCTAGCATGGTGCTGGGTTTGGCTCTCTTACCTCTAGCATGGTGCTGGGTTTGGCTCTCTTACCTCTAGCATGGTGCTGGGTTTGGCTCTCTTACCTCTAGCATGGTGCTGGGTTTGGCTCTCTTACCTCTAGCATGGTGCTGGGTTTGGCTCTCTCTCTCTCTAGCATGGTGCTGAGTTTGGCTCTCTTACCTCTAGCATGGTGCTGGGTTTGGCTCTCTTACCTCTAGCATGGTGCTGGGTTTGGCTCTCTTACCTCTAGCATGGTGCTGGGTTTGGCTCTCTTACCTCTAGCATGGTGCTGGGTTTGGCTCTCTTACCTCTAGCATGGTGCTGGGTTTGGCTCTCTTACCTCTAGCATGGTGCTGGGTTTGGCTCTCTCTCGCTCTAGCATGGTGCTGGGTTTGGCTCTCTTACCTCTAGCATGGTGCTGGGTTTGGCTCTCTTACCTCTAGCATGGTGCTGGGTTTGGCTCTCTTACCTCTAGCATGGTGCTGGGTTTGGCTCTCTTACCTCTAGCATGGTGCTGGGTTTGGCTCTCTTACCTCTAGCATGGTGCTGGGTTTGGCTCTCTTACCTCTAGCATGGTGCTGGGTTTGGCTCTCTTACCTCTAGCATGGTGCTGGGTTTGGCTCTCTTACCTCTAGCATGGTGCTGGGTTTGGCTCTCTTACCTCTAGCATGGTGCTGGGTTTGGCTCTCTTACCTCTAGCATGGTGCTGGGTTTGGCTCTCTTACCTCTAGCATGGTGCTGGGTTTGGCTCTCTTACCTCTAGCATGGTGCTGGGTTTGGCTCTCTTACCTCTAGCATGGTGCTGGGTTTGGCTCTCTTACCTCTAGCATGGTGCTGGGTTTGGCTCTCTCTCTCTCTTTCTGCGTCTCTTTCACTGGTGCTCTGTATGGGTTTTCAGTCACATCTTGTGGTTGTTTCACCAGCTCTGCAGCGTCCATGCTTTTCATTGGGACGATACTGAAGGCATACAAATACTGCAAAGGAAAGTGTTCTTAAATCATTATTTATTACTGCTTCTGCACTCATGGATATGGGGTCATGTCCGTTATATTTTTCCTATTGGGTCTGTCTGAGCAAGAAAACAGTATACAACAGCATTTCCATTCACTAGGGGCAGAGTGTTGCATTACATTAGAAACAGTAAGGGTCATAGTTGCACAGCGTTTACTCCAGGGCTGGGTCTTTGCTTATAATTGCAAACAGCAGTATTCTGTTAAAATTAGCTTAACAGTGGCAGCAAATTACTTGAATTGAAACCACTGTTTATCAAATAAAAGCAGCTGAACAAATCACAACAATTCTCTCTAAAATATCAATTCCAACTCATTCAAAAGTAATTGGAAACTGATTTTAAAAAGGAATTGGAAATGGAAAAACAGGAACCGACCACAACCCTGACTCAATCTTGAATTAGCCCCTATTTTTTGAAAGATGAGAAAGTGATTATGATACCTCCAGCTACATCATTGCGATGTTTTAAACTAGTTTTGTAAAACTAGGAGTGAAAGACTGTGCATCAAAGGTCACTGGGGGATTGTGAGATGGTATCGAAGCAGTCCGAGCAATGGAAGCTGTTGCTATTTTCATTATGGCCCTACATATGACTTTGCTTTCAGCTTTCAGTTTGTGTGTTTTATTTTTAAATGAAGGCTCCACACTGCTAAACGTAAACCAATAATGTACTGTAAAGAAATGCTTTAACCGATGCAGCTCCTGCCAGGAGCGCCAGGCAGTGGAAATGGAGTACTGTACACTACGGGTAAGAAAAAAACAACAAACGACAGGGGTCAGCTTCATGAAAAAAGTTCCGTTCACACTGTTTCGTGTGCATTACTGATCGGTCTTTGTCGTCCTCTGCTGTTGAAACTGTTGCAAGACATCTCCAGCATGCACTAAAAAACAAGAACAACTAAACAACCACAAGGAATCTCTCCATGGGCCATAACCAGCTATGGGCCACAAATATCTGTACTTACACCTTTTAATAGGATCAAGATGAGTATGTATATATTTTTGTAATCTTTAAGGAAAACATGTCTAACTATACCTATCGGTACATTAGACTGAGATATTACATTTTAAAAATGTTTTCTTTTGTGCAAAATGCCATTCTGAATACAAACGGCAGCATATTGGTTGTGAAAAATACAGAATAGTGTACCTCTGGACTAGATTACTAGATTATTCAAAACCTGTTCATGCAGCGCCAAACTGCTCCCAGCTATAACTATTAATACAACAAGTGGCAAATGTCAAACTGCACCTTTTTCTTGCTGGTGTTGTTGATGTTGGCCAGGGCGATGAACCTGCTGACATGCTGGGCACTTTCCTGGAGCACCATGTGGTTCCTGCAGGAAGGGGAACAGCAATGAACACAGGGGTTCACAAAGACCTCCAGATCAATGGGCAGGTGTGACCCTAGGCACTTGGATAATAGGAAGCAAGGGTGGAAATGAGACCCACTGACAAGCAGTTTCACCCATTTTAGGATTTACTAGGTGCTTGATGAGGCATAGTGTACAGGTAACAAGCCCAGGCATGTCTGATTAACACATTAGTATCAGGTTTGTTTTTTATTCTTTGGAAAAAAAATCAGACCATCTGTATTTATGTAATTTGATACATTACATTTACTTAACTTGAGTAGGTTTTCATAACAATACAGTTAGAGAATTTAAATAACAGGCAGATGGCATTTAGTGGGTTAAACTCCTAGTAAAACCAGGAATGGATTAAACTGCTATGCAATGGGAGTCTTATTTCCATCCTTAGGAAATCAGAGTGGCACGCACATTTCCAGTAGGACAAGACTAATAACGTATCATCTTTCTACCTGTGTAGCCAAAACATCTTTGTACCTATATATTAAATACCCAAACATAGAACTGTTTACTTCACACGTGTGTAAAACAAAAAAAAGGAGTCGGCTTAAATATTACTACACAACGATGTAATATAATTGTCCTTACAATGAGTAAAGCAAACATAACAAGTATGTGTTGTACTTACAACCAATTCTAAAGAACACAATTTTAAAATAAGAAATTGTCCGACGTTGTCTGCTTTTTACAATGTACCACTTCCTGCTGTAAATCCATCTCAATTTTGCGTGCAGCTTCGTAGCCAGTTTCAAAGCCACGATTCTGTCTCAGCTCGTCAGAAACACGCAGTTGCGAAGTCAGTGCGTTATAAAAGCTGCATGAAGTATGTCCATAAATCATGCAAGTGCGCTCTGTAGCACTGGCAACTAGTAATAAAGCTGTCAATAAACGTTGTGCAGTTGCTATACCAGAATTCCATTAACATTAAAGTCTATGGGACAGGACTGGTTCCTGGGAAAATGTTATTAATACCCGAAAGTTATCTTTATCAGGGTTGCTAATAACCCTCTACTGTACTTAACTAAAAAAATGTTAAAAAATTGAAAAATGTAACATTTTAAAATCTAACATGAAAGACTTTTCCGATATTATTTTGTCTCAGTCCTAAAATTGTAGGTGTTGCAAAACTTTTGGCCATAGCTGCACATGATGATATTTATGGAAGAAAGAACACAGCTTTAGTTTAACCCTTGTTAGCTTTTGTTATGTTAGAATACGATCTCTTTTGATTTCTGAGTAAACCCTTATAAAATTGTGTGGTGGTGACCCAAGTGTTCAGAGTGAGCTAAACTGTGCGACAATACCCTGCCCTCGCTGTTCTGTTCTCCCTATCTATTTGTTCCCAGAGGAGTCTGCTGGAGGTCAGGGTGCAATACCTGTAAGGCAGTCTTTCATAGTACGTTCCCTCCAGAGCAGCAAAGTGGTACCTCGGCTTGAGCTGCTCTGCCAGGTGTGCCACGGAGGAAGCGCCACAGGACCTGGTATCCACGTCCTGGAACACAGGACATTACTAACGTTAAAACACTGAGTGAGACGGAGACTCATTCAAGGCTTTGCATCCGTTTGTTAAATCAATAACTGCTGTTATTAGTATATTCATTTGAATTTTCATAAATATGCATCTTTTTTTCTAAACACTGTTTTGTATGTAGCAATGTTATTCAGTGAATCAATAATTCACCCCAGGGGAAAAAAACACCAGCAGGAATAATATAAAAAAAAAAAAGAGTGGCAGCTTTAATATCTGCCACGGTTTAGATCATTATGTTTTAGACAGCAAGTCGTCATCATGAAACATGACAGTGTGTTTTTCAAAGTTTTAAACAGTTCTCATGTTTACCGGATTATTCCCATACTGCCACACTCCCCTGGGCCACTGTGATGTCAGCAGGATGTCAACCCCTCTGAACTTGGAGCTGGACACCAGAGGGGCTGTCAGCGAGTCCACGTCCTTGGGAGAGAAGCAGTAAGCTGGGGCCGGCTCCCGCTGAGCCTCCCTGCCACTGAGATAGGCGATCTGCAGCCCCGACGCCCCTGTGAAAACCCCCTTCCGTCCTGCGATTAAAAAAAAAAAAAAAAGCACAGAAATTGTTTGTAATTTTGATTCAATTAATGTTACTCACGTTTTTCAATTCGAATGTATCCTGCTTAGCGATTAACTGGCCAGTCTCCAGCCATACTATTCAATGGATGTCACTGAGCTACCGCACCCTGTACCACTCACACACAAATGCCGCTACTGAGCCGTCTCAGAGACGTTTCAAAGATTATTTAAAATACCCGTTCACACAGCATGAAATTGCGCAATCTATGCCAGTATAATACCGTCCTAACCCTTTCACACTGCGAAAGAGATTGCGCGAATACAACTTTCAAACCTGTCAGTCAACAGATCGTTTTCATGGCAACGGCAACGTAAACAAAACAAATAAATAAAGCAGAATAACGTGCGTAAGCTACTTGGAAAAAAATAAAGAAAAAGTAATGTTACATATATATATATCCACGTCTTATCTTTTAATGAATGGCGCTGGATAACTGTAGTGTACTGTAAACTTCCCTGTGCTCGCTTTGTGCTCTCTATTAATAATATATATGTGCATATGTGGAAAATTTAAATACAAATATTTAATTGGGGACACATTATTAATATTATTTTCATTCAGCTGTCTGATACCAGCTGCAGTGTACTAAAAGTTGTAGGCTTGTCGACCATCAAAAATAAAAAAATAAAAAAATTCTAACTATTGCATTTACTGTCAACAGCTACAAAAAATTGCAAATGCGTTGTTTATATAAATATACAAATATATTTAACAGCCTGTTATGTCTGTTGCTCGCTTTTGAGTTTCCGCTGCATTCTTGAGAAATCCCCTGATCACATTAAGTGGATTTGCGTAGTCCATGCCCCACAAATTCTACTGCACAGTTCAAAGTGCCCCATCTGTTTAGTAGATGACTACTGTAAAGCTAAAAATTCATTAACTTCTTGTGGTCTCCAGTTACTATCTCGCTTTTGATCAGCCACTGTATTTGAAAAAAATGAAAGCGTGTAACAGCAATGACGAGGGCCCAGCCTGCAAAGTGACTGTCTGCGTTCGTGGGTTCATCTGAACAGTAGGGCTCACAGAAGCACAACAAGGAGAACGAACACAGGCATGGAACAAAAAGACTTTATTACACAGCAGTTTCACCCATTCCAGGTTTTAACATGTGCTCGATAAGCCGCAGTGTACAGGGAACAAGCTGAGGTCTGATAAACTCGTAGTAAAACCAGAAATGGATCAAACCGCTGTGCAATGGGAGTCTTATTTCCATCCCTTTGAACAAACACGGACAATTTTCCTCCCCAACCTCACAGAAGTCCGAAGGCCATGAAGGGCTCTGTGTGCCTCTCAGTCAAGATTAGGGAACTCTGCAGGAACAGCATTCGACCGACCCTCGAGCCTCGCATTATACCCCCTGCACTCCACGAGGCACCGCAACAAGGACAGAAGGCACAATTTCCGAAGAAGCCCATTTAGTACGTTACTGGGCCAGTCTATGAAAATTGTTTGTTACACTCGATAAGTTATCAGAGTAACAAGGGATATATATATTCATGGCATGGCCCTAGTTCATGCTCCAGGTATTTTATTCTTCTTTCACAGATACCGTACGTACCTAAATAAGTAATGTTTTCTGTCAGCTCACAGCCGTCCGCACTTGGGAAGCACTTCACAGTGTCTTGGTCCGCAGCCCCGAGGATGTACGTTTGTATGGGAGCTGAAACAAAAACAAAACTTGGTCAAGGACAGCTGTACTAAAAGTGAATATGCGTGTGTGGGGGGGTCTCATTGTCTAAGAGGTGTCATCTCATAAAGTTTGGGCGAGAGGACCACGAAGCGAAGCCGAGCACGGGAGGACATCAGTACACATGATAAGATGTCGCTGAATTTTGGCAAACGCTTGGCTGTGATTGGTTGATTTCTATGTGATTGTAATAAGCAGAGAGTTGGGGTTTCTGTTGAAGAAGTATATACATTCTAGGGGATACAGAAGCATGCCACACTTCAGAGTGCTGAATACAGCTAGACAACCACTTGTACAGTGAAGCTTGCCAAGGATCCTCATGAGCACTAGTTAAATTAGCGTATCATTATCTGGGTGTATATTTCTGTTTGTCTAACTGCATATCCCTTTCGGTCACAATTTTTTTATTACATTTTTTGTGAACTCTATGGAGTTCGAGAAGTTGCCCTGCCAAAACTTTGAAAAAAAACATTATGGGAAGTACATGCAATGTTGAGTTACTGTGTGGTGGAACTGGATTACCTTTTTTAGTTCCCGTTTTGTATTCTTCCCATTCAGCCTCTGCTTCTGATGTCAAACCAAAGAAGTCTCCCACACACAGCAACAGCTAAACAACAAAAAAGGTCACAGCGGGTTTACATTACTTCACCTTTGCTGTATCCTGTGTTGGCCAGATCACAGCAACACATTTTTCAACACAATCCTGGTTGTTTTAACAGGTTTTATTCACACATCATAAATAAGCTGGCAATATAGTTCTCAACTCTTAAGCGAGGGGAACACAAAGCTACTTTCTCAGGAACAGTGGCGTGAAACCTGGTTCCAGGAGACCGGGACACCTAGTTTGAGGCAACTTTGCTGTAGTGGGCAGCAGTGTGGAGTAGTGGTTAGGGCTCTGGACTCTTGACCGGAGGGTCGTGGGTTCAATCCCAGGTGGGGGACGCTGCTGTTGTACCCTTCAGCAAGGTATACCTTGACTGCTCCAGTAAAAAAAAAAAAACTGTATAAATGGGTAATTGTATGTAAAAAAATAATGTGATATCTGTATAATGTGAAATAATGTATAATGTGATATCTTGTTACAATTGTAAGTCACCCTGGATAATAATAAATAATATCAAACCCCAAGTCCCCTCTGGTGTGCCGTGCAGTGGCCTTGAACCTAGTCTCCTGAAACCAAGTCCCAAGCCACAAAGTGGCTCCGTGTTCCCTCAGCTTTACTCGAGAGCATTCACATGGAGAATGAAACCTTCTTTTATGAGCATCACAGTGCTTGTGTACTCTGATCACGCTCCCTCCTGCAGTAGTGCAGGTGCTCTGAAGGAAGTGAACGACTTGTTGGAATACAAAACAAGCATTGCAAAGGTAAAGCAATGCCTTTCTTAAATGACTACAGGGTGTTCAAATACGTACGTCGAATTGCCCGCTTTTTTTCTGGACAGCCCTCACTCTGTTGTATAAGACGTTGATTCTTCCCTCAACATCACCACACGCCAATCTGAAAACATAAAACAGGGACCAACATTTCAACTTTCATGATACAGTAGTACTGCAAATCAGGTTCAATTCACAGCAGTTTCACCCATTCCAGGTCTTACTATGAACTTGATTAGCCACAGTGAATAGGTAACAAGCTCTGGTGTGTCTTATTAAACTCAGACCAAAACCAGGAATGGATCAAACTGCTATGCAATGGGAGTCTTATTCCCATCCCTGCTGTCGGGAGTCCTGCATCTCAGACGAGCTTTAAGGAGGCATATGTGAAGTTTTGCCTCAACTTGTCTCAGTTTTGTCAGTCGAATGTTCTCCTCCACCAGACGTATTTCAATTTGTGCCTGTTCAGTCTCTTTTTGAGCTGAAGTCTTATATCGCCTTCTCCTGCTGGTGCAGTGAGATACAGGCGCCTTTTTCATGTGAGCTGTCATGGGTACCAGACCTAGATGGAAAAGCTCATGAATCTTCAGCTGTGGGGGTGGAGGATCGTCTTGGTGGATTGGCAGTGAGGGAAGCCATTGTTAAGAACTACTTCTAGAAGGATCCTCCATTAAATGCTTGACCATTTATTTTGACAAACACATTAATATATGTAATATGAAACAAATATGTAATTTCCTCCCACATCTTTATTTCTACATTTCACACAAACCCGCATTTAAAAATAAATAAACTGTTGAACATCACGTATATAAAAAAAATAATGATGTTTTATTAAAACTATACCACTAAATACGTGTTTTCCTTTTTGCTTGCATGGATACAAAACTTAATGTAAATATTATATTATAGCACTCTATTGGGACATATAGCGTGTGTTTGCTATGACATTTCAAACAAAATACCGATGTTCTATGATCATTTAAAAGCGAAATCCACCTCCGCAGTAGGATCACAATTATCCTGGTACTTTGGATCAAAGTAATCGTGATCTCCTCTTTAAATTCCGAAAACCCAATTGCAACATTCAATTGGATTAACAGAACAAAATCCGTATCACAGTAATCCCGATCGCATTTAGATTTTTTGAAAAACCCAATTTCACAATATAATCCAGATCAAACGCGGAAATCCGACTACCAAAATTTTGAAAAACCGGCCCCAGAAGTTTAAGGCCACATGACATTTTACACTTAACGGAGTACCCAATTAAAATAAAATCAGGTTAGACTAATTATTGCTACCGCCCGGTTATCTCCTCGAAGTAAACATGGACGCACGGCTAAGTCTTTTCAACCTCGTGCAGACCGACGTGATCTTTACCGTTTTGTAATTTGAAAAAGATTACGGCAACAAAATAAGACGGTTTTTCCCCCCCCTTCATATATATATATATATATATATATATATATATATATATATATATATATATATATATATATTTTATTATATAGTAATTTAAATAACTAACATTTTAAATTCAAGTTTTGTATTCCACACGCGTAAAAAGTTGGCACAGATCAAAGGCACTACTTCATCCTTTTTTAGGGACATGTGTCCCACAAATAAGCTAACTTTCTTGTTTTTGCAATGAGGTGCACGAAACAGGGTTTAAAATGTACTGACAGGTTGGGTCTGATCATCCAAATTGTCCGATGCTTTTTTTAAAAGAATAACTCGTTTTAACAATCGCTCAATTCATTGTGTACCAGGGGTTAACCAGGACTGAAACAGACTTCACCCGAGCAAGATGTGATTCCAGTCAATACACACGGTAGAGGTTTGCACTTAAGTCTTAAGGCAACATGCACTCCCACAAGGATAACAAGAAGAAAATACCACGTGTTGTAAAATTAATAAAGCCATTAAAAAAAAAAAACTTACACTCTCAAAGGTTTGTCGGCCATATTTCTCCCTGTTCCAAATGCACGTTATAAGACGATTTTACAGCTGATGTTTTGATTATCTTCGTTTGTTAGTAAAATCGAGTCTGTTTCAAATCTTCCGAGACTGAAAAGTAGCTTCCTCCTGTGTCGCTCAATAACCCGTCCTCCACTTGCACAGTTACAATACAATACTATGGTATAAAAAATAAAAAATAAAACGTTTGTATTGTAAATGTGTACCGTGTATACTAAGCTGTCTAAACAATAATTCAGCCGTTACCGTATAATTTAATTGAATAATATTTCTTAGTGAGCTGCGAGCATGTCAGTTTTTTTATCCGGAAAGTTTAAAAGAACGTACACAACATACCGTATTATTTCGCAAATAAGCGTAATATGTTTTAACGTCACTGCTTTCAAAACTCTTACGGTATGTATAAACACCGCAATGGAAATCAAAGGACATAAAATGCGTGGGTAGTGATATATTTATAAAGGAGCGCTAGCATTAAGCCATTTTGTGCTTTTCTCGCTGCAAGACCATGTGACTTACAGCAAAGGTACCAGGATGCAGCGGTTTGTCTGTAGCGTTAAATTTGGAATAGTTGTAAAGTTTCCCAGCACATTAAAAACGAGGGCCAGTAGCATTGTTATTAAAGGTAGTAAAATGTTATAAAATGGATTTTAAACCATAGGGTAATACTCCTTTACACAATTGTTCCCTATAGAAAAGTGTTATTGTTTTTGTTTTGTTTTTTTGTTTTTTTAACCCTCCTATCGTCTATTTTACCGGACAGTAGTTCCAGTATAATTAATGTTACAATTAATACAACTATTTCATTTTGACTTTTCCTAACTTTTTGAACACATGAGTGGGCATTATAAATGATTTTATTTTGAAATAATCAAAAAGGGAGGTTAATTACTGTATATGGCAAGCCAAATGATCATTTAAAGATAATTGCATTTTAAGATATCTTGAAATATTTAGAGATATCTGTAAAACATTTCAAGATATCTCAAATTGAATTCCAGATATCTTTAATTGTGCAGTTTTTAAGATATCTAAAATTAATTTAAAGATATCTCTAAATCATTTGAAGATATCTTCAAATAACATCCTGTTCATTTCGACATATCTCTAAAACATTTAGAGATATCTCTAAATAACTTCCTGTTCATTTGAAGATATCTTTAAATGGACAGGAAGTCCATTGAAAACATAGAGCATTTTCACAGGAAGTCATTTTGAGATATCTTGAAATGGCTTCCTGTTCATTTGAAGATATCTTCAAATGATTTAGAGATATCGCTAAATAATTTAGAGATATCTTTAAATGAATAGGGCGTTATTTAGAGAGATCGCTAAATGATTTAAAGATATCTGAAAAGTATTTAAAGATATCTCAAAAACATTTAGAGATATCTTAAAATGATTTAAATATATCTAAAACTGCATTTTAGATATCTCATTTAAAGCTCCATGTAAAGATATCTGTAAATCATTTTGAGATATCGCTAAATGTATTTTAGATATCTTAAAATGATTTACAGATATCTCTAAATATTTGAAGATATCTTCAAATATTTAGAGATATCTTCAAATATTTAAAGATATCTGGAAATGATTTAGAGATATCTTCAAATATTTAGATATCTATAAATGAATTAGAGATATCTCTAAATGATAATTTGGCTTGCCATAATATCGTGCATAAGTGGGTGCACCCAGAGTTTACCACTTTCACTGCAGCCCATATAAAAGTCCTAGGAATCAATGGCAGGGGGTGTTCAGATCATATTACAGATAAGAAATTTAAAGCCTTGATATCACTCTTTTAAACCAGAAATTGCTGTATAATTAAATAGCAAGAGGGAGTGTGTAGTCTTTCAACTGCTATTGCTGTCCTCAAATCACAGATAATTTGCAGAAATGTGAACTGTAGCTTTGTAATGATTGAAACTCTACATAATAAAAAGTCTAAGACCCGTTTGCTTTGCTGTTAAGTGAAGCCACTGCTGAGCTGAGCAGTTACACAGTTCTGTTATAGAACTCCAGTTACAATTCAAACTGACCAGAGTTCCGTAACCACGGCGACACTCAATTTGAATCAGCAGGTTTACAGAAAGGTCAAGTTAGGAAACTTCACCTGGAACATATATTACTTTGGGTCAAACTCTTTTTTATATATGTATATTAAACCTGTTCTATTGCTAACAAACTGGCCAATGGTCACTCTCAATAGTCATTTTTTTCAAGCCTGGGGTAAGAGTTTTGCACTATTAGGCTCAAGTTCAGTCAATATTTGTATAATCAGTTGGAATTTGAAATTTGTGAAGAAAAAAAATAAAACAAAACACAGCATGAAATGAATATTATCCAGGAATGTTTATTTGTTGCGTATAAAAATAAAATAAATGCTAGAAACATGGACGCGCACGGTGTGCACAGCTCTATTGCTTTGCTATTTTGACCGCTGTCTGGTTGGAGCCACAGGAGGTGCTGGGCGGGGCCTCTCTGCTGATTTGGGGGGCGCTCCTCTTGCGCCCCACCGGTGCGAAGCTCTCCCTGACTTCTACGCGCCCATCTGGGTGAAACACTTCTTGCAGCGTGGGGCAGCTCAGCGCCTCCCACAGCCTCTGCTTGATCTGCCGGCCCAGCTCCAGGCTGTACCCCCTGGGGTTCCCTGAGGAGTTCTTCAGCATGGGCTCCACGACGGCACTGTAGACCCTGCGGTACTCCACCACGCTGCGCCCGTGGATCCAGAGTGGTTTCGTTTCAAGTCTCCGGGGGTTTGCCGAGCTCAGTACTTCCTCTGTGGGCCTGAGGTCCGGAATGACGGCGGCATTTCTAATGTAGCGTTCCTCTAGGCCCTCAGGCTCTCGTTCCAGCTCCCTCCACTGCTCCACTTTCTTCCTGCGCCTCTCCTCCACCTGGGACAAGAGACACAGCACTGGTTATTGCCAACACTAGGGGGCGCCCTTAACTTCAAGCTCTGCTAGCTGTGCTCCATAAAAACATATTATAAAGACATTGCCTTTTTTTTCTAATGTCTCTGTAAAAGGTCATGACATTTTGGAAAAGTTGACCATGGCAAAGTATTGTAAAGAATAGTGAGGTATGGCAAACCATGGGAAAAGCATGGGAAAACTGTAAAAATACTGGGCAGCAGTGTGGAGTAGTGGTTAGGGCTCTGGACTCTTGACCAGAGGGTCGTGGGTTCAATTCCCCGGTGGGGGACACTCCTGCTGTACTCTTAAGCAAGGTACTTCACCTAGATTGCTCCAGTAAAAACCCAACTGTATAAATGGGTAATTGTATGTAAAACTAATGTGATATCTTGTAACAATTGTAAGTTGCCCTGCATAAGGGTATCTATTAAATAATAATAATCATAAAAATACCAAGGTAAACAAAAACTCCACTTTGTATCAGATTGTATCCATCTGAAATACTTTTATCTGCCATTCACTCAATCTGCTAGTTATCTCTAAGTAATTGTCAATAAGGTGTTATAAACATACCAAGCAGTTCTGTCAGTTGATGTCATTTTATTCTACCCATAGCTATAGGAACAGTCACATCATGTATTGTTCTGATGTTTCCATGGAGTTAGAACAGGGCCACATCATAAGATTCATCACAATTGGATGAACATTCTTGAGCTAAAACTGGGACATCCAGTACGTACCTCTACAGACACTAGGACGGAGGGTGAATCTCCCGCCTCCTCTAGAGCACCCCTCCCTCGACTGTCCCGGGACACCGAGAGCTGGCTGCAGATTTGGGGAGCTGCCCTGGCCCAGTCCCCCTCTTCTCCATGCTGCCAGAAGCGTTCTTTCTGAAACACAAACTAGAACCCTCACAATAAATACAGGGCTAGACACTCAAAGAGCTATCTCCTCCAAATAGCCTTTAGCCCAATTTTTACCTGAAAGGAAGAAAAAGAAAACCATTACAATTCTAAAAGAAACCACTTAAGACTAGTGCAAGTTTCCAAGATAAAAATCTTGAGTTGTTTATACATAAATATAATTTTCTCCTTTCTGAATACAAGTCATTATAAATATACAAGCTAACAAAATACCAAATGCATCTTGTATCTAATTGTGTTACTCCATTACTTTAAGCAACAAACATTAACATAAAGACTTCTCTAAAATGCTGTCTAAGATGTTCATTTTCTTGCATAATATCTCATGATATCTTTCTAGTTAATCGTTTCTTTTCTAAAGATATTTATATTTACAAGCTGTGTTTATGTAACGCAATATTGTATTAATTTATTGTGTTTAATGAAGAATCTGTTGAAGTGTACATGAATGTTAAACCTCTTACCGTCTCCATTATTTCTGAACTGAATATTTGTTTTTACAGGTAAAACAATTTAAAGCTGCTGCCCTCTCCCTTGCTGTCGCTGGGAATGATCTTAATGTGTATGCCAGTTACTAAAGACCAACATTAAAACTCTAGAACACAATGATGCAGCCAACAGTCTAGAATATGGTAACAACTGGGACTCCTTGCCCCATCACAGACTTATCAACATATAAAAAACCACAGCATTTGTTTGTATTTACAGTATCACATGGTTTCTCAAGTCCAGGAAGCAAAGAAGCCAGTTTATATAATTCATATCGTCTGCTGTTTTGTAAATAAATGAGGCGTGTCACTGTTACCATCTTTCATAACTTTCACTGTGGTTAACACTGTATCCTAAACAAAGGGAGTTTTAAACCTCAGTGCATTAAAGTAAGCTCTAAGATCGTCTAATCTTACAATATGCTTGCTTGAAGTATTCTTCTCTTATATGTATTATTTAAGGTATAACATCTCAATATTAAAGCACCGTTGCATATCTGAAAGCGGAATGCACCCTGTTTAATTAAACGGTGTTCCTGTTTTGTGTTCATTGTAGTGTTGCTAGCCTGTGCGCTGCGCATGGCAGGGCAGTGAGCATTTTTAATGAGGTGCGGTCTGGGCCCCCTGTACCTTAAACCACCTCGGGGAATGTACACAAACAGGACCGTCAACAAGACCTGAATTGTGAGGGTCTGGAATCAACTCCCCAGTAATGTTGTTGAAGCTGACTTCCTGGGATCTTTCAAGAAGCTGCTTGATGAGATTCTGGGATCAATAAGCTACTAACAACCAAACGAGCAAGATGGGCCGAATGGCCTCCTCTCATTTGTAAACTTTCTTATGTTCTTTTTTAAGACGCCTCCTACAAGGGGGTCCTGGCAGAAGGCAGCAATCAAATAACATTATAAAACCAATGGCAAAAGTAAACAAATCATTAACACAAATGACAAAGTACAAAAACACTTAAAAAAAAATAAAAGCGTACAAAAAAAATAACAATTCCAACGTACATCATCCTGGTCCTAGTCAGTGTTCCTACTTGGCAACCCTTATCAGATTTTAAAATAAAGGCTGTTGTGAAGCGGTAGACAGGGTGTAGATGGCGCTGTTGTCTGCGGAGAAACAGGAGAGGTGAAGCGGGTCGGGCCATTTGGAATACCGAGCCGTAACAAAAATATCAGCATTGGAAAGAGAAAGAGAGAGAGAGAGGGGGCCAGGGAAGGTAGTGCACACGGGTTAGCTGTACATGGTTATTTGCTTACATATACTTTACCTGTTTCTCAAAATTATTAGCAACTTTGTTTAGTTTAGCAAGACGGCTGTTTGTTTGTTTTTTGGTGTGGTGGAGGTGGATACTGGTGAGAAACTTCCTTCTTTGGTTTGAACAAGGTTTGCAGTTCAATGCACGCTTTCTTCATGCAAAATGACTAGTAGTGTCATACCGTAACCACAGGACGAAAAGTGGTGTGGTTTTTGTTCAACGGGCGGCTTAGGTAAGTTGTTTTTGTTTTTGTTTTTAATTGTACAGTTTGTATCGAAAGCTTAGTTACACCAGAGATGTATGTGTCATTGCTTTAACTTAAGTTACCGTAGGGTTATACAGTGTGTGTGTGTGTATGTATGTGTGTGTGTGTGTGTGTGTGTGTGTGTGTGTGTGTATATATATATATATATATATATATATATATATATATATATATATATATATATATATATATATATATAAATATTTGTTCCATGCTCAGTTTTAAGTAGAATGGACACCATGTTACCTTTTAAACGCTTTAAACTTGTTTTTATGCAACGAAGAAGCATTGAGAAATGGCTTAGCTATTTGTTTTAAGACAGTATAAACAACAACAGATTTTTTTATTTTTTTTACCTCGGTGTTATTCTAATAAATAAGAACGGAAGAAGCCACTGTGACTGATACAACTTTACTTATTCTTAACAGAATATTATCAGCGGTTACGACATTTCACTGTCGTGTGGGGCTGCTGCTGCTAGTCTAGGGTTATTAATATTACAACCGTGCGCTCTAAATATTAATTATTCTTATGTGCAGACATTTAAACGTGTTTTTTTTTAAATATAATACTTTGCTAAAAAAAAGGTGTTCCTCTGGGGTTGTTTTCACCTGCATTGTAGTGCTCGGATCTGAGTGCCACACCTGTGTGGTCACGATACATGATACAGACAGTACAGTGGTGTGCTAGTACGGCTTAGCATCTACGGTTACCATAAAAGCCTTAATACAACAGCCCCCTTTCACTTCCTGCCACCCCGACATTTAAGCTTACAAAAAAACGTTTTTAATTAATTAAAATCCGTATTCACAAAAATAATAATAATAATTTGGACTAACTGCATGCAGTCGTTTCTCGAGATGTTAGGAGTTCTTTGTGTCGAACGGGAGGGAGCCCCTGCTACTTGGGCTGCTGGCTAGAATAATATACCAATTAACAAAATTAACTGCACATTTTGACAGCCCTCCTTTCCCCGTCCCCCCCGTCCCCGTCCCCGTTTTAAAATGTACCCGCGTATTCGTGTGTAGGCTACTGTACAGTATACTGCATGGAGTTCTTTGTTGCAGATGAGATTACATTGAATAAGTAATTACTCGTCAAATAAGGGTGTGTGGTTATTTTATTTTGTTGGGGTATAGATTATATTGGACGCGTTTTGAGATGCGGGCTGACTGGTCATGCAAAGAGCATGGTTTGTGCTATTTGCTCTGCATGGGGTCTTCATTGTTTGACTGTGTATAGGAGGAGGCTTGTTGATCAGCACAATTAGGTAAGCATACGTTTCTCCTTATTTGGTATTAAAATGACTTTCTGCATGTTTATGGGGGTTGTAAACAATGTTGAAAATGCAAGCCCTTTGTGTCTGTGTTTTTGTAAAACCTTTTCAGTAACCCCTTTTCTGTTTTGCTGCCAGAGCTGAATCAAAGCTTGAGGCTGTGAGGGTACAATACAGTGAGAATAGACAGGGATGGGACTCCTATTGCATGGCGGTTTCACCCATTCCAGGTTTTACTACCAGCTTGATAAGCCACAGTGTGTATAGCTCAGGGGTCTTACTAAACTCATTGTAAAACCAGGAATGGGTCAGACTGCTATGTAATGGGAGTCTCCTTTCCATCACTGATAGAAGAGCGGATCAGCTGTTTTGTTCAGAGTCCTGCTGCTGAAAAGCAGACTCTAAAGCAAGCGGCTAGTCTTCCTGTGCGGGGACGCAGAGCACACTGTGTATCCGAGTACAGTGATCGTTACCCTGCAGGTAGACACTTTCTAAAAGCTAACAGGATTTTAGGATGTTGAAACTGAATTTAAACTGCAACATGGATGGAAATGAGACTCCCGTTGCATAGCAGTTAATGTTTTACCAGGGTAGACTATGACACTGCTTTGGGCATTTTTTTGTTGACTCAACTAAAGCACCATTTGTCCTTTTCAAAGCCGTTATCAAAATGAGGTACTTTTGAGTGAGTTCAACGAGGGAGTATATAGACAGCTGAAAGTTGTAGTCTATTTGGTTCACAAAGCAAGGTCACATCTACAGATTCCGAACCCCAACATCTTTGAAGGAATAAGAGGCTGGTAATCATTGATGACTGGTCACGTATTCCTCCTCAGCAGTTCAAACACATTGTACACTGGTCCTGTTGAGTCTTTGCTGCCTGCAGTGGCCCACCACCCTATCGACAGCTAGTTTTACCAGTAAGCTGAGTGAACTAAAAATGCTACAAAAACCGTGATAGCTGCACTCTTTGAAAAGCATTTACGCTTGGCTTGAATGCCTTTGCTTTCTCAAGGCAGGAACGTGAAGGACAGTAACTGCAAGGACGGTTGTGTGAAAATGCAACAGTGTGTGTCAGGCATGCTGTGGGTGTAATTCATCGCTTTCTTGATCATCTTCTTTTATATGTACTTTGCATGCTTGTTTCTGCATCCAAATGAGCACTGTAATAGATATATTTATAGAAATAACTTTTTTTTTTTTTTCAAATAAAAAGCCCTTTTGCATAGTTTTTGCCTTCAACCGAATCGGCAACTCAGCAAGAATTGTAAACGCTCTGCGCTCTGTAAAGGCGCTGTTCTAAAGTAGACAAGTCTAAAGTGGGTTAATTGAAGTTGTTCATAAATTTCACCCTGAGGGAAATCAAGACAGAAACCTCTCAGCCTGATGTTGCTATTTAGCAGCCTGTTCACCCCTTCAGAGGCACAAGAAATTGAGCGTTGGTCTCTTCGAGTATACAGAGGTTCACAAGATTCAGACTGTCAGTAAATTTGAAACCATGTTTCGTGCACCTCATTGCAAAAAATAAGAAAGTGGGCATCATTTTTATTTGTGGGACACATGTCTCTTGTACCTTAAAGGGTTAAAACCTGCAGTTTATGTAAAAATCTAAGTTGACCATGTAAATAAGTAAGTGATGTGCTATTTATAAGTAAAAGCCTATTGGTGTTCTTTCCTGTAAAGTATTTCAGACCCTGATGCCAAACAGTTCTTCTATCGAGCTGCTCTTCCTATCCCTGGGAGATTACTGTTGAAACAGTTTGCTTAGCAATACTGTGAGAAATATTCCTAGCCTCTGTGCTAGGATTTACTTTTTCAAGTTGAGGTTTGAGTTAGAGACCGGGTGTTTACTGGAGCATCAGTTTTTTCTTTCTTTCATGCAAAGCGTGTTGTGAGCACCTGTGCAATAATTAACTGTGCCCTCGCATTATAAACTTTCAGCGTTAATTTGGCATAATGAACATAGTGTAGAGGCCAGTAGTATTTTATTCTGACCTTCTTTAACGCACGCTTACATTAATGATCTATTGAGTAGCATAGTATTTATCATCTGTTACAGGGGGGGATGGGCTCTGCACCATATTTGCAGTGTTATATAACTGTGCCCTTGACCGTCAAGCCAGTATGTCCAAAGTTAGCATAATGTGACTTTGTCTGGATGATGGCGGCCAAGCACTTTTGAGGTTTTGACTTTTTGAATTGGGTACATAGATTCGTTTTATTATGATTCTACAGGGAAATAAATGGATACTTTTTGTTTTCTTTAGTGAGAAAATACTGTGAACATCAGCTTGATATCCGATATAAAACGTCGTCAAAAATCACCCATTTGGGGTCCATTTCTACGTGTTCCAATGAATATCGTCAGCTGGTTGAAATAGAAAGGGTTTGGCAATTGCTGCAACATGAGTGTGTGCCACAGGGGATACTTTGTTTTTGTTCAGGAGCACTCTCAAGAGCCAGTTTAAAATATTGGCCCGCGCTATCTAAAGAAATTCAGCTGTCCCAGGAGACGCAGCTAAACTGTTTACAGCTGTCTTTTAATTCACCACACTTGGTGATGTTGTAACCTGCAGAGATTTGCATTTCTTGGCTGAATCTGTGGCTGATGAGGATGGAAGTCAGTCTTCCCTCCAGCCTTGGATCTGATTTCTGCCCTTTTTTATTGTTTTCTATTTCTGCCGTGGCTCGTTGTTTTTTTGTTGCAGTATTCTAACCCAGCCGACCCCTTTGTCCCACTTCCTGTCTGTGAGGGCAGGGCTCATGTTGCTGGCTGCTAACACTCATTCTCTTTCTAGACTAAACTGGTTCTACAAACTCATGCTGAGTTCAGTTCAGAGAGGGAACACACACAGCAGCGATGAAATCCAATCTTACACAGTTTAGTCTAGCCTGGGGGTCACCTTGAATGTTTATGTACAGTGCGTAGGAATTGGTCGAGTCCTGTACCCTTAAAGGAGGGAATCAGTTGTGATTCTTAACCAGCTATCCTTTAGATGCTATTACTTGACCCCATCACTTTCAATGGTAACAGTTTTAATTTTGCATATAAAATAATTAATTTAGTTTGTCCAATAAAAGGTATCACATCTCCTTCTCCGTCTATCATCTCTGGGCTGAAATGGCTACCATTTTATCTACCAACAATTTTGTACATGCAATATATGAAAAAGCGAGTAATCAGCAAGGTTTTAAAACCCTTTCTTGGCAACATTACTATCACCCGCACTTTCCTGTGCCTTTTTACTGCTGGCAGCTCTTTTGAGCAAAAAACAACTTCCCAACGTTTCTGCATGCTTAACACACCCTTGTCAAGGGAAAGTGTGTTTGAAAACAAACAGTGGAGGTACTTCTAGGCTTTTGATGTCATGGTAACCACACTCACTTATGTCTGTTTAAATCTATTCATGTGTTTGTGATATTGTTTACTATACAGTTAACAATCTACTATTCTTTTTCATTTAATCATTCAGACATTGTGGTGTTCATTTATCCATTTATTTTTGTTTATTCTATAGTGTGTGTGTGTGTGTGTGTGTGTGTGTGTGTGTGTGTGTGTGTATATATATATATATATATATATATATATATATATATATATATATATATATATATATATATATATATATATATATATATATATAGCCTCAGTTGCTTGTCTCTCTTCATGTAATCCCAGACAGACTCGATGTTGAGATCAGGGCTCTGTGGGGGCCATACCATCACTTCCAGGACTCCTTGTTCATCTTTATAGTTCTTAATGACTTTCGCTGTATGTTTGGGGTCGTTGTCATCCTGCAGAATAAATTTGGGGCCAATCAGATGCCTCCCTGATGGTATTGCATGATGGATAAGTATCTGCCTGTACTTCTCAGCATTGAGGAGACCATTAATTCTGACTAAATCCCCAACTCCATTTGCAGAAATGCAGCCCCAAACTTGCAAGGAACCTCCACCATGCTTCACTGTTGCCTGCAGACACTCATTCGTGTACCGCTCTCCAGCCCTTCGGCGAACAAACTGCCTTCTGCTACAGCCAAATATTTCAAATTTTGACTCATCAGTCCAGAGAACCTGCTGCCATTTTTCTGCACCCCAGTTCCTGTGTTTTTGTGCATAGTTGAGTCGCTTGGCCTTGTTTCCACGTCGGAGGTATGGCTTTTTGGCCGCAAGTCTTCCATGAAGGCCACTTCTGACCAGACGTCTCCGGACAGTAGATGGGTGTACCAGGGTCCCACTGTTTTCTGCCAGTTCTGAGCTGATGGCACTGCTGGACATCTTCCGATTGGAGTGAATCTGACCTACAGCACAGGAAGTGTTTAGGCACAAGGTATCATTATCAGATACCTTGTGCTGCTGCTCCAGTGCGCTCCGTGCTGGAAGGGTCAGTCGAGAGCTTGCTTGTCTACATACTCCCTTGTGGTGTGGAGGTCCGGCAGTCACACCCCACTTGCTGAGCCGATTCAAATGAAGTGGCACATTCCTCAGTGGAGGTAATGCTTTCCCCCCTGGGGAGCAGTTTATTAGAAAAAATATCTTCACAAACAGTTATTGCAGAGCTGCTGAGTTCTGACCTGTATTTTACTTTCAAGCGGTTTTATACAGCAGTGAGGGGCGGGTTCCATTAAGCAGATATTAAAATGAATTCCACAGACACGTGTACAGCAGTGCTGCATGAACCCATTACTTGATTTATTGGGATCGAGCGCTCCACAAGGAATCAGACGCTGACAATCGAGAGGGTCACTGCTGATCGGGCTGATTTACCATTCAGAGTGAAACGAGGGAAGAAACAGCTGCTGGAGTTTGTGATGATTGCGGCTGTTTCACTTGAATCAACACTAATGACCCTCACCTGTGAAGAGCTTGATCTGAATAATTGAACAATCTGTTTGTGCCGCTCTAGTGAACAGACTGACATGCTGACAAACAGACTGATGTCTCTCCTGTGATCTGGTGCCTGGGACATGCGTGTTGATAATTAGCATTACCAATTAAAGGTGAATTTGGCTAGATGAGGGTGTTGATGTGGTTTGACTATGATAGATGTCTGCATCTCTTCAATATCATCAATACGTTACTCAGCAACCCTGAGAGAGTTCAGAATGTCATTCGCTACAACACAGGCTTGCTTTATTTCCTGCCCTTAGTATCTATTTCCAGTAGTTTTATATATGGCAGCCTATTACTCCTGATAGCATTTTTTTTTTTTTTTTTTTAATTTAGTCATCGCCAATTTTTTTTACCCCTGTTTTCTCTCCAATTTAGTATGCCCAATTATTATCTGTATCCTCGGCTCATCGCCCGCAACTCCCCCCGCCGACTTGGGAAACGACGGCTGGAACACGCGTCCTCCGAAACGTGCTCCTGCCAAGCCGTCATTTTTCGCACTGCAGATCCACAGCAATGCCACCAGACGGAGGACAACACAGATCTGGCGGCTCCACTGCAGAACCACAGGCGTCCTATCGGCCACAGGGGTCGCTGATGCGCGGTGAGCCGTGGATTCCCCTGCCGACCTAAGCCCTCTCTATCCGGGCAGCGCTCAGCCAATTGTCCGCCACCTCCTAGGAACTCCCGGTCATGGTCGGCTGTGACATAGCCTGGATTCAAACCTGCGATCTCCAGGCTATAGGCCACATCCTGCACTCCGCGCGGAGCGCCTTTACTGGATGCGCCACTTGGGAGCCCCCTGCTAGCATAATTAGAAACAGAATAGCACAAGATATTTTACACTCATTGGACTAGCATTCGAGCTCTGGAAATCTGTTGCACTTGAGTACTGTATGTAAGGCTGTATTGTTTTCACTGATTTCACGATTTCTGCAAAATGTACCCATTGCCAATTCTGAAAGAGTAGTGTAAATACACATATTTTTTGTCACTTAAAAATAAATGCAGCAGTCGTTTGCCTTATTGACGCACTCCCTGTTACACTGCATTCAGGAACGTGGCAGCTGGTTTAGTTTGCGTCCAGTAAATGATTGAACACTCACTGCATAGAGCTGCACCATTTCTTTAAAATGTCTTCAATGGAAAACACACCAGCTGCATCAAAATAGGAAATATTTCTGCTAAAGATCACTGTGTTCTGTACAAGAAGGGGACATTTCATGTGTCTGCTTCTGTTTTCACATTGTTTTTATTTTGTTTGATAATTTTACGCGTGAAAAATATAATGTCTATGAATGGTGGACATAAAAAAAAAAAAAAATTCTACAATTTAGGATGTATTGTTTTTCATGTAAGCATTTAAATATTTAGGACCATTTGTTGTATGGAGAAAGTTAGATTGTGAAATAAGCAATTTTTTGCAGTGAAAATGCAGCCCTATGTGATTTAATTTGAAATCCCCTTTAACACCCTTTTCTAACGATTCAGCCAGTTAAAGGTTAATAAACTACAACACAGATGACCTTTAGAGGAAGACTGTTCTGTGCCTTCCTCCCAATGCTTATTTCTTAATAGTCAAGTCTAATCTAACAACAGCACAGACAGCAATTCATAAATGCAGTCCTGTCTCATCTTGCAGCATGTCATCCTGCAATCACTGAAGTATATTATAATTCACATCCTCATTGGAACCTACCACAGTAGCAGCAACTACACTTCTGGTGTGGCTGAGTTCACACAGGGCTCCCACTCAGAATGTGAACAAAGCATTCTCAACAGTTAAACCACAACAGAATCTACATAAACAGATTCAATATGTTAATATCAGCTTTTCTTCAGTTTTTTTTTATTGAGATTTAATGAGTTACAATGAGTTTAAAAGGTGTTCGTGGCTGCCTCTAATCAATTTGAGAGTATATTTTCTCTTCCACTCTTTGTATGACAGACTCGCATTGAAAAGAGGCTGTGAGAACTAGCTCCCCGAACCACTTAGAAAGCTACATTATGCTAAATCGTATTATCAGGGATTGTGGTTTCTGCTAAATAATGGATGAAGCGCAGGTTTTCTAGTGTTTACACGAGCACAGCTGTTTTTAAGAGTTGTTGTTTTTTTTTTTTAATTGTAACAAAGTCAATACAATTATAGACAGTCCCAGTCAAGGACTGACACAGAGTTCAGAGATGTTAATAAGACTCCTGTTGCATAGCAGTTTCACCCATTCCAGGTTTTACTACAAGCTTGATTAGCCACAGTGTATAGGTAACAAGCTCAGCTGTTACCTAGGAGTCTTATTTCCATCCCTGCAGTTTCTGTGAGCGCTCCGCAGTCCAGATCACAGTCCATTCGGCTCTGGGCTTCCGGGTTCAAACCCAGGCCTGCAGAGGTGAACGAAATAAAAGCCTTGGGAATTTGATTTTTTATTTGTATTTAATGTGTGGGGTTAAAAAGCTTCATTTTTTTTTTTTTTTTGACCCCACAACCCCATACAAAAGCACCCCTAATTGAAAGACGAATGAAACCTGCTGAATAATGTTAGATTAACTTATTGAATTACACACCGCTTTGTAGTTTTCCATATACTTCACGGAAAACTGACAAATTGAAAAATTTGAAATCTCACATGAAATACTGTACTACTATTACGGCTTCCGGTAGACTTTTGAATTAACATTTTGGGGGGTGTGTGTTGGTTTTTTTTTTTTAAATTGTCTCAATCCTAAAATTCTAGGTGGTGCTAAACTTTTGGCCACAGCTGTAGTGGAAGTGGGAGAACTGTAGGTAGACTTCAGAGGTCTTGTCCAAATGCCACGAAATTTGCCAAGGACTGGGTTTGGCACAAATTGTATATTGTGTTGTAATCACAGGGTGTGTAGAGGCTGACATGAGCAGGGTTCTCCCCAGGCCTTTTCAGGTGGGCGGTCTGCCCGGCTGAAAAAACCCGATTTGCCCATCTTGCAGATGATACTGTGCCTTTAACAATAAGGATTCATTGCGCTTCTAGCAGACAAGATCACTTGCGTTGCTGGGTGAAAAAAAATCTTGGAACCACATGACAGCTGTGTTGCGTCTTGACACAACATTTAGCCAATCAGAGGGTGCGGGTTTTGTGTGTTAAGCACTAAATTACTGAAAATAAATCCGCTATTTTTTTAGCAAAGCAAAAATAGTGACAATGAATGTAGGGTTTTCAAACTAAGCCGGCGATCTGCACAATCCACCACCTAATACTGTATTTGCGCCAGCTACTTTATTAAAAATACCGTATTACTTTGAATTAACGTCACCCTTGAATTAACGCCTCACTCAGATATTAGCTTTTTAATAGACTCCGCCCTCGAATAAACGCCGTTCTCAATGAAGAAACGTAAAGTTATTTTTTTTCTACCCTGCTCAAAAAATAAAGAAACGCGCAACTCTGCCTATTGTCATGACACCCCTGAAGAGACTGCAACCTCAGTCCAGCATGTAATACAAACTAATGTACACCCATCTTAGTAAGCAAATATTATTTTGTAGTACAGTCCCGACAGACAACCCAAGATGAACCACTTACAGCACAGCAGGCCTTCACGTCCCTTTTTTTCTAGCAGAGTTCAGTGCCAACACAGCAGGGGATAAAACAAGGGCGGTCTGTTTACCTCGTCGTCAGCTTGGATGGTGAAAACTTAAACTCAGAGGAACTTAGAGCTTTGCTGGTCACTCTAAGCGCTCTCCGAAAGCTGACTGAAGATATCTTCTTGAAGGGGGTTTAGTTGTTTTGTTTTTTATGTGTACAAATATATATATATATATATATATATATATATATATATATATATATATATATATATACACTTGCTTACTATCTATGAGAAGATTTAGTTTTGGTTTCTCTTACAGAGAAATTACAAACAAGCAGGTAAACTAACTACAGTGAGAAAAAAAAATAACCGAGTAGGATATATTTTAGTTAACAGAAATAAAACCGATATTCAGAGGTAATATTTTTCGTTAAGAAAAACAACTGCATCACACTCAACTACGGTTGTTTCTCCTCTTCTTGTCCCGCCCGATAGTAACAATACACCCTCCTGATTCGCTGGTACAGTACTCCCCTGACCTCCTAACTCCCACCTAATAGGCTCTCGTTAACTGTCAGTAAATGTACTGTATTCAAGCCCCAAAAACACACAAGAGTATAGTGCTGCAGATCGGAGCCTCTTGTGGCGCCGTTTCTAAAACGCCTTAAATCATTTAATAAAATATTGCAGCGTTTGTATAGTATAGTATTATTAATAAAGGCCGTCCTCGTATAATCGCTGCCCTTGTTAAAGGGCCGCAGTCATTTTGATCAATTTAAAATAAACGCCGTGGCGCCAAATTTAAGTAATATGGTATTAAGATTATTTTCGGGTATTATCATTCAGTCCATTTTTTTTGTCGTATTATTGTACTGTACAGTTGTATATATGCACCAAAAGCATAATTCTTTTTGTTGTGGTATCGTAAAAATATGTACCCAGGTGCTTGTGAGAGATATTGGGGGTTCATGTATAGAGGCTGTATGCCTTTAAGAAGAAAGGCGTGATGGGATATAAGCTGAACACTTGTCAGCTGACATACAAATGCTTAAGTGCAGAGGTGCTGGATTATTACATTCCGGTTTCATGCAACAGTTGTGATGGTGACCAAACGTGTGTGAGTACTGTTGTGTAAAAAAAAAAGATTAAAATGAACAAATAAATTCAAAAAATGTAGAACAGCGAAAAACAAAAACTTAACATAAAGAAAACCATTTAAATGAAGCAATAAGCTCAATCATTAAGCTAAAAAGGAAGTGAAAAGGTTACGTTTTTTTTTTTTTGTGACCTCCAATAAACCTACTTTATCTTTCCCCAGTCAAATCGCAGAGTGCCTAAACAAGCATGGTAATTTACCATAATAAAAAAAAAGCAATAAAAAATGTAGAACATAAAAAGAGCAGCCAGATAGTCAACGAAAGACATCATATTATATATTTAAGGTAAGGCAAGTTTATTTTTCTTTTCTGTTAAAAGTGCTCCTGGCTATAATGTTCTGCCGTCCGGCTGTACGGAATTCCTGGGGAGAACCCTTATGAGGACATTCTTGTTGGGATAATCAAACTATGTTGGCAAGTTGAGCCCCCCTACTCTCTCTCTCTCCTATTAGATTACTGCTTGTTAAACCCATCGAAGGCTGGATACCAGGGATTGAATTTGACGTTACAGACAGTGGGGGGTACCCTACCCTACCTTACTCTACCCTACCCTACCCTACCCTACCCAGTCTACCTCTCTACAGAAGCAGAGATCGCAGGGAAGTCAATGATTAAAAAGGAACCAGGCTGGGAATGAAGTGGGTATCAGCGAGGCCCAATTGGCTGTTCCTGTTTGTGTTATCAGAACCTTTCACACTCCCAGAGGAGGCCCTGCCAGGGAGCGAGACTCCATTCTGCTGAGTGTTGGTCTTTACAACCCTCTTCAGTTTGACCAGACCAGCTGCAGGTAGCAGGCAGCAGTTTGACCCTTCAAAAGGCTGACTCGCAGCAAAATGTTGTTTGCTGTAGACTGCGGTTCGTTAACCATGCTGGTTAACGAACCCTGCTTGATGTTTTTATTCTTATTATTTCAGAATGGTACTGCAGGCCCTGGATGATATCAGGCACACGTTCACTGTCTCGTAAACGGACAGTCTGAACACCTGTGATATGCTGGTCACTTGTTGTATCTCCGACAATAGTTAGGGTTACTATAGGACTCCATCCACACTAGGACAGTTCACTCTTTTCACACCGCAATGCATTCTAAGTGTAGTCTTGCTGAGTAAGGTACCCGAGACAGGTCAATGTACCAGAATTAACTTTTCCAAACTGGAAAAAAAGTTTTTTTCAAACTAAACACAGACACTGGGAACATTCCCAACATCCTCTGGATTGCACTTTTGTTTAAATTAATAATCTGTGTGTGTCAGAATTTCTACAACATATTTTACGGTTTATTAATTGTTTGAGTGCTGCATGAACCGATTATTCGATTACTGGGATCGAGCTCTCCACGGAAATCAGGCGCTGACAATCGGGAGGGTCACTGCTGATCGGGCTGATTCACCATTCAGAGTGAAACGAGGGAAGAAACAGCTGCATGGGTTTGTGGTGATCGCTGCTTTTCTTAGACTCTGTGTTAAATAGTGTGTGTATGGGGGAATGTAAGGTTAGCAGAGAAGGTTAAATCTGTCTCTGCCAGCCATCACAGGTGTGGCCATTCCCCAATTAGGCAATTAGTGGCCACATGTATCGGAGGAGTTTGGGGGTGAAAGTTTGTACTGTGATTTTTAATTGTTTTGATAAAAGTGTAGTGAAGGCTAATGCCCAGCCTACAAGTGATTTGGTTCTTTTGGTTGAACCTTTTATTTTGGCCCTTATGCCATGTTTTATTTTGTTGTTTTACATGCGCTTGAACTGCAGCTTTCTGCCTCTGGGTCTCTTTCCTGCCTGTAACAGCTTGGGCCGTGACGCTACCCCCTTGTCACAAACAGCCATCCACACAAATTATTTGTTTATTTAGCAGACGCCTTTATCCAAGGCGACTTACAGAGACTAGGGTGAGTGAACTATGCATCAGCTGCAGAGTCACTTACAATTACGTCTCACCCGAAAGACGGAACACAAGAAGGTTAAGTGACTTGCTCAGGGTCACACAATGAGGTGGGATTTGAACCGGGTACCTCCTGGTTACAAGCCCTTTTCTTTAACCACTGGACCACACAACCTCCTACCCAAGCAGCTGTTTCTGCACTCGTTTTACTCTGAATGGTAAATCAGCCCGATCGACACCAGTGACCCTCCCGAGGAGAGCTTGATGATAATAGGTTAGTGCAGCTCTAATGAACAATACTGGTTAAACAGTTAAAGTTGAAGGGGAACCATACTTCAGTGTGGGGAGCAAAGACCAAAAGTCACCCCAAATGCATTCTTGTCAGAAAAGATCATTTTTGCTTTTCAGCACATTCTTGGTGTGTTTCAACAAGATACTGCTTTTAGTACATTTTGAATTACTATTCAATTGAATTGATATATAGGTTTTATACAAAAAAATAATAAGGAAAATTCTATGTCACTTGTTATATAACACAGCAAGTTATAGGCCATCATCTGGGGGATACAGTATGGATGCTGTCAGCCTGAATGCCAAACTTGTTTTTAAATCTTTACATCTCTAGTTAACCTCTTGATGAAACTTGCGAAGGATGTTCTTTAGCACAGGTTATTGATCACCTGCTTTAAAGAATGTCTGGTTCACACAATTATTTTTCATATAGAAAACTGCTTGTCGAATTGTGATGCAAATAGCAGTATTTATAGATAGTGTTCGAGTCTGGGGTGCATGGAGGCTGTCTAGCTCATGTCACCCCCTCTGTGGTCCTATTTCTGAAGCAAAACACCTCAAAAAAGCACTTCACATAAAAAAAAATGAGCACATTTACTTCTTTCTTTCTTTCTTTCTTTCTTTCTTAGCAGACGCCCTTATCCAGGGCAACTTATAATTGTTACAAGATATCATATTAATTTTACATACAATTACCCATTTATACACTGGAGCAATCTAGGTAAAGTACCTTGCTCAAGGGTACAGCAGCAGTGTCCCCCACTGGGGATTGAACCCACGGCCCTCCGGTCAAGAGTCCAGAGCCCTAACCACTACTCCACACTGCTGCCCTGTGAACAAATAAACCCTTACATAACAGTCTAATACAAAATGTAATAAAAATTTAAATGAGACAGAAAATGTGGTTACTTTAAAAATGAGATGAAAAGCTATTTTGTAAAAATAGAACAATTCACGTTTAAAAGTAAAATAAAATTAGAATAAAAAAAAGACAAAAACAAAAGTTAAATTGTAAAATTAGAAAAAACTATGTTTAAAAAGCAAGATAAAATGCAATTTTAAAAACTGCAGAAGATTCTGGTTTCCAGATGCAGGATGCCTGTCAACTGAAAGACTTCCTGCTCGTCCTGTTGGTTTTTCTGTTAACCAACCAAATTGTGAAAAGATATAAAAGCAGCCGGCCAAGGCTGGCAGGGGCTGTTTCTGCTTGGTGAGCTCTCTCTGTTTTTACAGTACAAAGCTGGCATGCTTGAACGCTTGCCGGGGAGTTAATTGTCCTGTAATGTAAACTGCATTTTGCAGCCAGGTGAAGGGTTACCGCGCTCATGAGAAATTCAAGCAGCTGATGAGTGTCCATTTCAGTCTGCGCATGGTGACATGTGGGAGGGAGGAGTCCCTGGGGAATCTCTTAAACACAGCTGAGACACAAAATACATGTGCGGCTGAATCGGAGAGATTACATTTTCAAACAGTGTACCTGGAATGTCATTGAGAACATAAGGAAAAGGCCATTTGGCCATCAAGACTCGTTCCTTGTTAGCACACCATTCTCTCCTACTTCACCTTGTAGGCTATTCCATTTTCTAACACTCTGTAAAAAAAAGTGCTTCCTACCTTCTGTTCTAAACCTACTTTCACTCGGCTTGCATTCATGCCCTCTTGTTCTTCTCTCGGTGCTAAACCTGAAGTCGTGTCCTGGGTTAACTTTATATGAGCTAGGATTTTAAAGACTTCAGTGGACAGTATGGAAGGGTGGTGGGCAATTCACTGACACACACGGGAGGCAGAAGGTTTATTTGCAACACCGGACTCAGTTTTATTATTTGATATATTTTCTTTTAGCCCGCAGAGGGCGCTGTTGTCTGTGGCCTGAATACCAGCAACGGTAAACAGGACCTCAGAAATGCCAATACTGGTAAACCGTTAATACTGGCACGCTCACAGGTGCTCTGAAATAATAAATAACAAAAGGCGAAAGAAAAGGGAAAATAAAATACAGAAATAAAACTACAAAATAAGGTGCTGCTTAAGCAGTGCCACCACTGCCTCTAAGCCGGTCAGCTTGGGTCGCTGTCCTACGCTGTTCTGCACTATACACTGGGGTGGCCAAGGTTCCCCTTCTACTCATACACGTTCCCTCAGATACCTAACAATTTATTTTCTATATTATTTTCTTTCTCTAGGCTGGCTGTCTTCCTCAGCCGTGCTTGCCTATTTTGGTCGCTCGCTCCAACCACTGGTCTATGTTTACACTGGCGTTCTCAGCCAGCGTCTCTGTGTGTTTCCAATCACGGCCACCCGAATGCATAACCAAGCGCAGTACTTATGGGCCGAGCAATCCCCCAAGGCCCGCCTCTCAGCCACTCAGAGAGAGGGAAAGCCAACACACCCTCTTCCCCACGTCTCCGTGTCATCACCATAACTGACAGGCGGATCTTACGAGGCTGCTGCCCTCTTCCTGCAGAACCACACATGCGCCAGACAGTCAGCACAGACCTCCCCTGTTACAGACGGCAATAAACTTGCCTGGACGTTTTGTTCTCAGACCAGTAAAATGGAAGCAGACAAATAACTTGTTACAGTAGATTTCTTTCTTTCTTTCTTTCTTTCTTTCTTTCTTTCTTTCTTTTTCTTTCTTTCTTTCAAATATAAATCCATTTATAGGCTGTTGCTATTGCCTTGTTAAAGAAAACTAAAACTTTCAAACATCATCTCTGTTCCTCCGAAATTTAAAACCGGTTCCATACAGCCTCACAGGTCTGCAGGAGAGACCCTTCCAGCACAGGAAGTTCTAAAATTTTAAATTTAGTGCAGTACACCCTCACTATAGCAAACCTGTTGGGGTCCAAGCCTTTTGTTCTTTATAGCGAAAGGACAATTAAAATGAACGAGAAACTGTTGGAGTAAGTTAATGAGATGTGAATGAAAGTAGAATTACACGTACCTGGCCGTGTCTCCTGTATTCTGCCTTTGCTTTATCCTATTAAAACACAGATCAGCTAAAATCCTGAATTAAAAATGAGCTTTTATTCCAAGTCAATCGGACATGAAAAGTTTGAAATGACAGAGTTCATCAGATCCTCAAGTCTCGGTCTCATGGTCTGTTGCGTGTTAGCTGCACATCCTTTTTTTTTCTCTCTTTCTTTGTGCTTTTTGACAACCCACATTCATGAGTGCTTCAAAAAGCTCAAGTTTTGAGACAATTGGAATCCGATCTGATCATATACTTTCCGGAGGTGCCTCTGCGTCTGTAACTGTGTACTTTTTTAAAGGTGTGTAATATGATACTGAGGATCTGCTTGCTCTCACTATTTTAATCTGTCCAGGTAGTTGTAATGGAAGGCTTGTTAACAAAACAAAAACAATTCTGTCCATTAGTATTGCGTGGTAATTAGTAGAGCAGGTGAAGTGCAGGTGCAGTAATCCAACAAAAAAGACAGACAACAAAGTACAGGTGAAATGGTTTCTGTTTTATTTGTAATCCAAATGGTCTGATGACCCAACAGTGAATAATAGGAGGACTGGCAATGCACAGCGATGTAATTGCACAGGGAATAATTATGGGTTGCAGTCCCGTAAACAATAATAACAAACAATAGTCCAGTACATACAATTACTTTATTTTTTATACATTATTTTTACATACAATTACCCATTTATACAGTTGGGTTTTTACTGGAGCAATCTAGGTAAAGTACCTTGCTCAACCACGAACCCACGACCCTCCGGTCAAGAGACCAGAGCCCTAACCACTACTCCGCACTGCTGCCACACTTATATACAGTCAACTATGACCCCTTGGGAGCTGTGTCACACGTCCCTGTTGTGTTGCATCCTTCATTTTCTAATTTAGCAATTTCTCACGTCACAAATGCAAAGCGGTTACAGTAGGTGACCGGTTCCCTACAGCGATGGACAGAAGTGTAGCATTGCCTACAATTTTAGGGTTTTTAGTATTTCATGTTAGATTTCGAACATTTTTAAATTTGTCAGTTTTTCGTTAGGTGGAAAACTACAAAGCAGTACTGTATGTGATTCAATACGTTAATGTAACATTATTCAGCAGGTTTCATTCGACTTCATGAAGCAAAATTAGTTAATTCTATAGGGTGATGCAAAACTTCTGGCCACAGCTGTAGATTCAGGCCCATCATTTTGGCCAGGGAGTCAGATTCATGGGATTCTTTCCTCCCTGAGGAATGGTGCTGCCTGGTTTTCCTTTTCTGGGATTAGGGACCAGTACACCAAAACACAAAGGAGTGTGTGTGTGTTTTTATATGAGGAAGAAAAGCAGATTTCTTCAGTATCTTTCTTGGCAAGGTGCAGGGGTGAGATAACAGGCAGGCCTGCTGGGAGAACACGTTGACATCTACAAAAGACAAGAGAAATCTCTCCTTATCAGACAGGAAAAACAATCCAATCAAGACTGTGTTTTTTTTTTTGTTTTGTTTAGTTTGTTTGCCAGCAATATATTTTTTCAGAGGTTTTGGCTAGTTTGCAAGTTATTTATTTAAATCACTGTGTTGTGTTCACATGGTTTTGCCGATTTGTGGCTTTTATGCATATTGTAACCGTGTTAAATTAGTGAATGCATGCTTAATAAATCCATATGTATTATGGTGCATCTCAATAAATTCTGTCATATGTATTTAATAAAGAATGTACTATACTCTGGGGCAAAGTGTCAGGCAGTCAAGGCTTGTCAACAGCAGGAATAGTGAAGCCCCAGAGGCAGTAAGTGCACTTTTGGGGCTTTTTGCACAGATTTATTAACTCACAAAACACAGGAACCAAAACAAAATATTTAAACAAAAGTAATCCAAAAGGGCCGCCAAGCACAGCTAAAGCTATCATGGTGCATTGGCTTTCTCTCTCTCTCCTCTCCTTCTTTCTTTCTTTCTTTCTTTCTTTTTCTCTCTCTTTCTTTTTCTTTCTTTCTTTCTCTCTCTCTCTCTCTCTCTCTCTCTCGGCAGAGATGAGATTAACAGAACAAACACACTATTCGCACGCACGCAGTGCCTCTACTCTGCCACAACTCTGAGTACACTATTTCCATGATAGCCTTCAAGAACATAATACTGCCTTATTAAAAAACAAAATGTGGTAGCATTCTGCACTTCACATTTACATTAAGCGGTACATAATATGTTTTTCTATTGGAAGTTGCTTAAGGAAATCTTATTTACACACAGAAGTTTACGACTGCATCAGGATAAACAAGCAATTTACATTCCACAATGTAGGATTCGTTTGAGAGGAGGTGGAGTCCAGTCAGGTGCATTGCGGAGGCTGTACAGCTCTGGCCAAAAGATTTGCATCATCCATAACTAATTTTGCTTCATAAAGTTGAATGAAACCTGCTGAATAACATAATGAAGTATTCGTTTTGAGAGGAAGCCAAGTCCAGTCAGGTGCGTTGCAGAGGTCTGCAGCCGCAAGTATGTAAATAAAAATATGTAATGTGCGAACAAATCTCTGAGCAAAACCAGGCAAGGCAGTTTAATAAAACACCAGAATTGAGTCAACTCAGTACAGAAACAAACTGCTGTTCAGTGTTTGATTTCCTAGTGTATGAATTTTTTAAACCTTTACAGGAAGTCAACTAAACATTTCCACAAAAAAAATCTTTCTCAATGTCTTCAATAGAAACACTAAAATAAGGTTCTTTGTTTACATTTTGTGCTATTGAGTGTTAAATAGTTAAAACTGTCTGGTTCTGCACTACCATGATAACTACTGATGTAATAAGTATGTGATTACATGTGAATGACGGTCATGGTGTTACTATGTAATTGCATCAGGTAACACTGCTGGTTTGAGGACCATTTCACATGTAATTGGACAGTAATTACCACTGAATTACCTGGTTATTGCAATGTAATTACATTACTATTCATGCCCTCTAAAGTGCTATCAAATGCTTTTCAGCCTTGGTAGTTAAAAGATGTATTCATAGAAAAAGAATCCAAGAAATGAGTACCTGAAATTGACCTAAAAGTCCAGTATATAAATATTTTCTTTTGTGACAGTGTTTTTAAAACTTGAATGCTGGCAAGCTCTTGTGTGTACTATGAAATCAATATTGCTCTGTTGATTAGGCACTAACTAAATGGAAGCATTAATATATAACCCTTATTCCATGTAGAACTGATTCTCAGGAGGTATTCGTTTACTTCTCCAGGAACCGACCCGATAAACCTTTAAAAATCCAGGCAAACATGTCAGTCTTGTGCCAAACAGCTTCCCGGGAGATGCCAACGGGGCCTCCATTTTTGTTGTCTTTTCGGTTACTACGGCGATGAATAGTAGAGGGTTGCTTGTCGGCAGCAGTCCTTACTACAAGCGAGCCACTGCTGCTTTGAGATTGCACGCACACACAGCCTCTGACACTAATCTGATGTTAGTTTAGCCATGTCCACAACAGCCCGGCCTTGGTCCTTAATGAGGCAGTAATTGGCGGGCTTTAGCTTATTGTTTCTTATTACCCGACCAATGATAGTAAATCCACTGATAACCTCACACTGACGTGAAGGGGGGTGGGGGGGGCTGCCTTGTCATGCACAAAGCTGCATGTCTACTCACGAACGAGCTGTGTGATTGTGAACAAGCCCCTGTCATTCCTCCTTCTCCTGTTCCCCCAGGTCCCTGGGCTGGTCGAAGCTGTGGCTTGCTTAATTGGCTTTGATGGTTTGGACGGACAGGTCACCTGAGAACAACAAAAGAAGGTATGTGTATTGCATGATAGTCCTGTTTGTCTACGTGTGTGTGTGTGTGTGTGTACAGCACATAGCAAACCTGTTGCTCACCCTAATGCTGCTTGCTGTTAACCTTTTGTAACGCTCTGTTGGCTTCAGTGTTCTGGTGTTGGATTACAGCTACGGCCAAAAGTTTAGCGTCACTTTTATTTAACATCTTGTAATCAAAGAATCTACAAAATGATGTCACATAAGTCTCCGGAAGCCACAATAGTAGTACAGTATTTTATGTTAGATTTCGAAATGTCACCTTTTTCCATTGTTGTCAGTATATGGAAAAGCTACAAAGTGGTACCGTATGTAATTCAATATGTTATTCAGCAGGTTTCATTTGACTTTATCAAGCAACATCTTTGGCCAGAGCTGTACAGCCTTCAAAATGCACCTGACTCACCTTTCTCTTAAAAGAATACTCCATTGTGGTATGGAAGTTGCCTTGCTTGTTTATTGTGATGCAGTCGTAAACTTCTGTGTGCAAATAGTACTTCCTTAAGCAACCGATGCTTTGAGAAATTATTCAAAAGCAAGGTGCAAAATCTCTTTACAAAAACCTTCAAATACAACTGAACACATGCCTGCGCCTACCATTATACACAGTAATATACTGTATGCATTGAGACAACCTTAAAATCATTGAAGAGCAAGAAGCAAAATAAATGTGCAGACCCTTCTCGAAACAATACAACTGAAAGCAGCATGCATGTGCTATTAATATCATATTTATAAGTCAGGGTCCGAATAGGACACCAGGACAAATACATCGATCAATGCCGGAGGCTCGCAAAATAAACCACGGAGGTCTGTGGCAAGGCGAAAGCCCTACATGCCAAAAGTGTGTGTGTGTGTGTGTGTGTTGGGAATATAGGGTTAACAGGGAGGGGTTTAAAATCCTCCCTGCCATAAAACATGTGAGAATGTGGCTGGAGCCGTAATTGAATGATTAATGGTTAATTAGACTCCAGCCACGTGGTATTTAAGGAAGAGAAGATCCTTTATTGTGAGCTTGGCGTTTGAGAGGAGCACCGGAGTGTTTATGATCTGTGTTATGGAGACTATTCAGTGTCTGAATAGTAGAATGTGTTTAGTATTTGTTTTGTGTAATCGTTTTATTTTGGCCACTGTGTCCTTTTTGCTTTGTTCCTGAATTTGTTCTGTTCCTTTTGTTTAGTAAACGTGTACACCAGTGCTTTAAACTCCGAGTCTCATTCCTCCCAATGACATCTGGGTTATTTCCTGCATCTCTACCTTTCATTATCTCAAGAAGACTCAATCCGATCAAATATTGAGGTTTTCTGTTCAGCTCCAGAAACGGTATTTAATCATGCGTTTCTTTGATTTAATATTTTATCTTAATGTTGGGGGAAACTTCACAGTTTACCGTACGTGTGGTTTAAAGTAAAGGATTATTAAATGATAATACTAGTTTCTGACGTTTTTGTTAGAAATACGAAGAACTCAAAGCTGCCACAATCGTGATCAATTTGATCGCTCATCTAAGTGACAACAGGCATTCCAACTTCAAGTCTTTGTTGCTCTCATCAACCGATTAGACTGTAAAACACGAAGAACATCAATGTGTGTTTAACTTAGTGGGCTACATGCTCAAAGCTATGTACTGGAAATCCTCATTAGTGCAGTTTTTTGTCTGGAAGAAAGAAAGAAAAAAAAAACATAATTTACATTTCTAAAACTAATAATAAACAGTTTTAAAATAATCACAAGCCCCTAAATTTAGAAGTCTCGGTTGTTTATTACTGGGTGTGGTAAATTTATTGGGTGCGTTTCTACTATCGGGGGTTGAACGAACATGCGAATGTCAATCTGAAGTACAGTAAGTGGCTTTGAGAATGTAGTACAGGGAGAGCCAGCCCTGGTCCTGGGGAGCCGCAGGGTCTTCTGGTTTTCATTCAACCCGACGTTAAATTATTTAATTGAACTAATTTTACTGCATTACAAAGCACAGTGCAAGAACATCGGACCCTCTTTTCGCTGGGCTGTAATGATAAGGCTTGACTTATTTAAGTTAGTGCTGGGACAGGCAAAGGGTTTTTCATGTACGATATTCTTTTACATTTTAAAAATATGACAGCATTCTTGAATTTTGAATTGGCTGAAAAACAAAAGTATCAAGTATCCTAACAGAGAGAACAGAGAGAACTGCTCTTCTGTACTGCAGAATGTGTGTTATTTATTCACAGGAATTAGTTTCTGTTGCTTCTTTTTGATTGCAGTCATTTTAAAAACTCTGTTTTATGAATAAATATGAACATAGTCATTTTTGCTATCGAATATATTTTCAGGCGACATTTGTTTGACTATTCAGGGTATTTGTACCAGAACTAATTTAAGTCTGTCCATTGAAGACATTAAGAGAGAATTATTTTTGGAATGTTTGTTATGGAATTGTAAAAGTTTCTTCTAGTATTTCTTAAGTTAGTAAGGTCAAAAAACAAAAATTGCTATAATCACACTTTCTGTAATTACAACATATTTTGATTATTATATGACATTTGTTTCCATACTACATATCCATAAAGGGATTTTTTTTTTTTAAACTTAAACCTTGAAATGCTCACGTCTGAAAAATGTGATTTTCTTTCGCTGGAAAACTCAACATTTTGAAGAAGTGGTTTTGAAAAATAAAAACAGTACTGTAAAATTGCTGCTGCTTAACGTGTGTGGAAAGATAACACTGGATGGAGGTTTAATTAAACGATTTAGAACAGGGCTGGAACAAAGACCAGGAGTGGACGGGCTGACGCTGACCCCCTGCAGTAAACCGTGTTCTCAGGAGGTGGCGTGAGTGGAGAGCTTGCTTGTGTTTGCATGGTTTGATTAAACAGCAGCAGTGCCAGTCTGTCTTAGAACTGACCCATTCTCTTGTGTTCCCTGTGTTTTTCATTCGAAAGCCAACATGTGCTATTTTCAGCACATCTTGGTTGGCCAGTGTTTGTACGTACTTTCTCCTGCCGTTTACTACAATCAAAGAAACAACATGTGCAAACAAGTTTCACCCACTACTGTTCCTAATACATGAATGAGAAACGGGGAAATCACATCATTGTTCGCAGAAGGTTCTCCAGCTTAACCTACCCAGTTTTCCTAAAAATATATTTTGTAATTGTATAGTGGCTATCATAGTTTAATTAATCGACTGTGGGCTCAAAGTTGCCCTCTTTTCAAGTTCCGGGCTTACTTTTCAGTGTTCCACAGTAACAAGCTGCTCAAGTCTGCCGTGCCTTGCAATCCTCATGTTCTATATACTGTTCTGTGAACACGACAGTACTGTGCTGCATTAAAATGTGAGGTTTATATTCCATCAAGGTAGTTTCCAGTTTGTCACAAGCTCTTTAATTCTGTCAATTTAAACAGTCATACTCTTGCTAATTACCCCTATACAAGTTTCTACAGTAACTTTGCACTGCAGTTTTCACATGCTTTTCCATAAATCTCTGCTTTACAATGCTTACCTATGCTTTACTACACTTTTCTATGCCTTTACTATGTGAAACCTCCCCATGCTTTCACTGTGTTTTATTCCACTTTGCTGTGCTTTTACTATGTGAAACCTCCCGATGCTTTCACTGTGTTTTATTCCACTTTGCTGTGCTTTTACTATGTGAATCTTTTTATAAGGATACATGCAGCAGCAGGAGGTTAGTAATGTAGCTCGGAGGGGAAAAAAATCAAAATTATGTTTTTTTTTAATTTTATTTACTCATTAAAACTTACAGTAAACTCTGTCATAGATAACATTTACAGCATGCGCTTGTATGGCAGTAAACTCATTAAATATTTATTTTTAAACAGCCTCGGACACTACCCCTTTTAAACTGTGCAAACAGCGCAGATGAAGAGATGATATCTCATGTCTGTTTTTAAGAGAGAACAGAAGTGACAGAAATGGGTCATTTTCCAGGCCTGTGTTAGACATGTTGATGTGTTTTTGTGTGCGATGATTGTGCAAAAGTGGGTCAGTCAGTGTTTATATAAAATGATCTCGGAGCAGTTTCCTCTGTGTCTTTAGACTTCAGGAGGGCTTGTGGGTAATTTGGTAGCCTCTCATGCCTTGCTTGCACCTCCTGGAGGTCCGGGTGAAATGGGTTTGCTGGTCTCCACTTGCCCATAGTATTCAGCTGTGGCCAAACGTTTTGCATCACCCTGTAGAACAAACTAATTTTACTTCGTAAAGTCGAGTGAAAGCTGCTGAATGTTATTTTAACATATTGAATTACACACCGCTCTGTAGTTTTCTACATACTTCACGAGAAACTGATACCGGTAGTGACATTTTGAAATCTAATATGAAATACAGTACTACTGTTATGGCTTTTGTGATTTTTTGTTTGTAGTTTTATTTGATTACAGGATCTAAATTATATTCATATATTTTTTAAATTTTGTTTTATTGTCTCAATCCTAAAATTCTAGGTGATGCAAAACCTTTGGCCATTATATAATATATATATATATAAATATATATATATATAAGACACACACACACACACACAGCAGTGTGAAAATAGAACAACTCAAGAGTTGTCATTTATATCCTTCTTGTAACTGCCTAAATTATAACCCCTGGCTGTGAGAATTTCAATTTTCAGCCAGTAATCGGTGATATAGAAACAATAGGCGCTCATGCAGATCCTGCTTCGATCCATGTTCACGGGGGCTGCCCCATTTGCATGTAAGCAGAGAGTAAGCAGAAGCTGTGACGAGGTCTTTAGAATTTGATGCATTATCTGACCTCCCTATTATTGCCATGCACAGTCATAGATCCCATCACCAAGGCATACAAACATGTTTGAATGAATTTGGGAACATGATCACACAGCAGATGAATTACCCCGTAGCAATGGATTTGTGCAGGTGTGTGTGTGTGTGTGTGTGTGTGTGTGTGTGTGTGTGCAGTCATGACGTATTGGTACTGCTAGTAAATTAAATCAAGCACTACAGTAAGTATCAACCAGCATGTGAAAATCAATGCAAATTATTCATGTCACTGTTTTGTGGGTGATATTGAGGGACAGGATGGAAATGCACATCTCCTGCTTCTGTTCGCTGTTACTGCTGGTAACGGTCAGTGTCAGTGTAAAGCTGGTGAAATGAATATGTATCCGCATCACTGTATGTTAACAGACAGCACCAAAACATATTCATAGTTTACATACATGTATCTGCTCAGGGATGGAGAGAAGACTCCTATTACACAGCAGTGTCACCCATTCCAGTTTTTACTACCAGCTTGATTAGTCCCAGTGTATAGGTAACAAGCTCGGGTGTATTTTATTAGACTCCTAGTAAAACCCGGAATTTATGTTTATGCCCATGATGGCACAGTCTGTGTTTTAGATGTGGGGGATGTGTTTGTGTTGGTTATGGAGGTTTCTTCGTTGGAAATGTCATATTAACCCCTTCAGGTTCACAAGGAATTGAGCGCTTGTTCAAAATACATTTGAGAGCGACTCGACTATCACGAGGAGGAAACTGACAGTTTGGACGACCAGATCCAATCTGTCATTAAATTTTGTTTTGTGCGCCCCATTGCAAAGATAAGAAAGTTAGCATAATTTTATTTGTGGGACACATATGTCCCTTGTACCTTTTAAAGGGTTAACAATTACATTAATAATTAGATTAGTTGATAAAATCAATTTTACAGATGGGCCCGGTTCCAATTAGTTTGTATAACAGAGGTTTGACTATACTAAAGAGAAACGACGGACCTCATGCTTTTGTCTTCTCAGAATCTAGCCCAGTCTAGTAATTACATTATTAAAGGCAATATCTCTAGAGACCTTTTTATTATAATGTGGTTCTACTACCCATCCTTCAACTGAGGCATACCATTTCCTTTACACGTGGTCCGCTCATTAACTTGACCACATTGTGGTTAACCATTGCCAGACTGTGCTACTGTAAGGCACCAAGTTCAGCTGGTACACCAGAGTGTAACCATTAACATGTCCCCCTGCAACACTGTGCCCCCAGTGAAAGGCAATACAACAGTAAGAAATACCACATGGAATACGCTTGGTATTTTCAACACTGAGATCAGATTGCTGCAGGGGGACGAGTTACACTCTGGCATCCCAAAGTTCCTTGGATGTTAGATATCATATTAAGAGCTAGTGGTGCTGCTTTAGGGTGTGATGTCTGTAAAAGAAACTGATACAAAGTGAATCGATGCAGGAAGAAGGGTGCATATTAGTTAAGCGAAGTCTGATATTTCAGACCCATGCCAAGTTGCTCTACAAGTTTTCACCACACATAAATAACGTACCATGAGATGTCATGAAACAGTCAGGGTCAAAAATGGATTTACTGAAATGTCCGACCTACTCGGGTACTCGATCCCAGCACAGAATTCGATGGTTACTCTACTCCCGCTGATCCTGTAGATGTGGATTCTATAGCAAGGCACCGACATGCCCTGGATAAGCTGACTCTGCCTTGTAGAGATTACAACAGAGACCTGCGAGGGATGTAAATAGCCAGGATAATAAATCCTCTTTATTCCCACACGGGAGGAGGGCTGAGGGCTGCTTCTCACACACCTCTGCAAGAGAAACCGAGCAATGGGAAACAGAACAGTGTTAGCTCTCGGTGAAACCAAGGCAATCTGGGGAGACAAGACACTGGAACACACCGTCTGCCAAGGTTAGGCAAAAGGCTGCATGTTTTTAACGTCCGTTCAGCTGTTTTGTAGTTTTGATTGATTGTTTCGATCATTTTTTTTGTGTGGCACCTTCCTTATTATTATTATTATTATTATTATTATTATTATTATTATTATTATTATTATTATTATTATTATTATTTATTTATCTTTTTCCTAGACTTGAATGCAGTGTTGGTAAAGAGTTAAAGCTGAGTTAAATATTTTGGCCACTCCTTTATTGCTGTTCATAAACAATAGGAGTTTTATCAGTGCTACCTTACCCTACTGTTTCTAATCGTACCACTTCCCTCAGATGATTCCTCCATTCTACAACAGATTCTTTCCAGTGACCACACAATTATTTTCTTTACCAATATGCTTTGGCGAGAGTGTTACCCTTTCTTTTGTGACCTTAGCTAACTCAAGAGAAATCTCCTAAGATACCGTTCTGTGTTCATCCGAGAAGCTGTGGTACAGATTTCTTCCTCCAGAATGGAGAGAGAAGCCCGGGCTGCGTGGAGTAGCTGGGAGGTGTCTATAGAGGATACACAGGGCACACACAGGTTTAGTTTGCAATTCCCTGCCTTTGGTTGAATATTGGATACCTCAAAGGCAGTTGGCACAATATGTAATGATCCCAGACAGCGTTCGCGTCTTTCAAAATAACCAAACTTTTTCCATTTAGCAGATAAGAATAGGGCACTTAGTTGCAGAACTGCATTTGTGTTTTTTTTTATTTTCCCTTCATCTCTGTGAGGAAAGGAGCAGAACAGAACTCTGTCTACAGTTTTTTATTCGTTTGTCGAGGACTAAGACGTCAAGGGGAACTGCCCAGTTTCCAAGCAACGGCATCTATAATAAAAACCAGCAATAACTATTTGATATTCACCAGTACATCATACAAAATAACTTGAAAATTAGAACAATGCCGATAAATAGTTTGCCTAAAAACTGACTTCAGTGCAGTGAAACAGTAACAAGGGAGTTTATTCGACATTACTGATGCTACAGAAAGAGATTTTTTTTCTTTTTTCCACACTTAGTTTTCCCCTTAAGTGTTCCATGAGTTTATTGGGCATTGCAGAAAGCAGCTTAACTTCAGTACCAAATCATTTTTTTATTTGAATAAAATCTGAACACAAGCTGTATTTATGTGATTTAATACATTTATATTTAGACTTTAACCACAGTAAGTTATCATAACAATATAATGTAGTTAATGAGAAAATGTAAGGGAAAATGTATCTAAGTGTTGTTGTACTAAACCTTACTTACAGTGGTTTAGGCAATCTGCCCCAGCCACTCAATCGCTGGGATTGTGGGAATACACTACTAATTATGTGTTTGTAGACCTGAAATAAAATAAGGTTTGCTCCAGGTTACAATAGCCTCTAAGGTCCTAGTAAAAAAAAAAAAAAAAAAGCCCCATTGAAATGTTTATTTGAATGGGGTCTGAGTTGGGTCTTGCGGTGACAGTCCCTGGAGATCGCTGCGTCGCTGTGACAGTCCCTGGAGATCGCTGTGTCACTGTGAATTTGAGTTGGGTCTCGCTGTGACAGTCCCTGGAGATCGCTGTGTCACTGTGAATTTGAGTTGGGTCTCGCTGTGACAGTCCCTGGAGATCGCTGTGTCACTGTGAATTTGAGTTGGGTCTCGTTGTGACAGTCCCTGGAGATCGCTGTGTCACTGTGAATTTGAGTTGTGTCTTGCTGTGACAGTCCCTGGAGATCACTGTGTCAATGTGAATTTTAGTTGGGTCTCGCTGTGACAGTCCCTGGAGATAGCTTTGGCTTGCTGTGAATTTGAGCTGGGTCTCGCTGTGAATAGTCCCTGGAGATCGCTGGGTCACTGTGAATTTTAGTTGGGTCTCAGTCTGACAGTCCCTGGAGATCGCTTCAGATCGCTTTGGCTCGCTGTGACTGCCTGTAAATTGGTCGTATCGTTGGTTCGTTTGTTCGTTCCCCCATTGCTCAGGAACGCTGTGGATGACGCATCTACTTGTATACACATCCCAATTAACCAGGCTTTATAGCTGATCCAGTAGAGTGCACATAATGGTACACAATGGGAGAAAAAAAAGCTTTGATCAGGGATGGAAATAAGACTCCTGTTGCATAGCAGTTTCACCCATTCTATTTACTCCATTTATTTCACAGAGAGAGAGCGAGAGAGAGAGAGCGAGAGCGCTGTAGACAAACACAGGCTGTGAAGCAAGAAGTGGGTCCAGGAAGAAACCCCATTAATACCTTCCAGTCATCATAAATCATTCATGTGTCAGTCAGCAGGGCTGCGATGTTAAATTTATATTTCAGCAAGCAGCTTCACCCCTGAACTGCAGACAGACAGCCTCTGTCTTCCCTCCTCTCCTGCGGCAGCAACACTTCCCTCTAGCACTGGTTCTAGACTAACCCTCTAGACAATCCCAAGAGCTGACTTTATTTCTGCATCCCTGACCTGGAGGAAGGAATCTCGGAATTTGCAATTCAGCTGCCACTGTGAATGATGCTGTCTGTAATGTTTTCATTGACAGGTGTGTGAGTTGGTTCACAGGAAACACAGGGGCAGGCTGCTCCATAGTGTTGTGAAGCTCAGCTGGACAAAGATTTCAAGCATTGGAAATAACACTGAAGCGATAGCATGAAAAGTAGAACCGTGATTTAGTCCACTGTATGTAAAAAATAAGTGCGGCACACATACACAGCGACTCCCAGACTGTAATAAAACAAGATTATAAGAACATTTCCGAATGAGAGGAGGCCATTTGGCCCGTCAGGACTCATCTAGTTCCCAGTAGCTGATTGATCTCAGAAATGTGTCAAGTTGGGTCCTAAAGGATCCCAGCGATTCTGCCTCAATAACATGATTAGGTAACCCATTTTATACCCTCACCACTCTCTTTGTGAACATGTGTCTCTACTTAATTTCCAACTGTGTCCTCTGGTCCTGGTTTCTCTATTCCACTCACTCCACTGGCTCCCGATCACCTCTCGCATCCAGTTCAAGACTCTTGTACTAGCCTACAGATGCCTTGACCAGACTGCACCCAGCTCTCCAGACCCTCATCTCTCCCTACACCCTCATTCGACCTCTCCGCTCCGCCTGCACTAGAAGACTGGCTCTACCTCCTCTATGCTCCCCTGCCTCCAGAACCCGCTCCTTTTCCACCCTCGCCCTGCAGTGGTGGAATGACCTTCCTACAGATGTCAGGACTGCCCAGTCCCTGACCACATTCCTGCGCCTCCTCAAGACTCACCTCTTCAGACAGCACCTGTAGAACGCCTCTGTTCTTCCCCTGGGACACTTATCACCCTTCCTTAAATGCGCTTTACTTGCTCTTATCTGCCCCCTATGTTACTGCATTTAATCCTGTACTTGAGTACTGTAATCTGCCAAGTGTTTAATCTGTAATATTTTGTATTTAATCATATCCTGATGTAACTATCACTGACACTTATCTGCTGTATTATTGAATCGTATTTTGTCACACTTGTACTTGCTTGAACCAAAGTCATTGTATTTATCTTGCTCTTAATTGTATTATTCCTTGTATTATGATACTTGAAATGTATTTGCTTACGATTGTAAGTCGTCCTGGATAAGGGCGTCTGCTAAGAAATAAATAATAATAATAATAATAATAATAATAATACTGTGCTATGCACTAGAGGTACAGTACACTGGACCCTATACCATTTAACATGATTTAAAAATAAACATTTTAAGAAAATACTTCTGCTTTAAGACCAAGTTGAGAACATGCCAATTCTATGGGTGGTGTTCGTGTGTGTGGACTATTTCCCATTTGTTATTTGCAGGAGGTTTGCAAATCGTGATAGTGTAATCTGCCTCTGTAACAGAGTAGTTTACTATATTGATGGAAATGTGTTCTTTGCCAGCGTTGGGTGTCTCTTGAGTATAACAGAATGCTAAAGACGATATCATATTTTACATGTTTGATACTTGTGTCTCCTGATGCACTTTTCATGATGTTCCAGAAATCCTTTACACTACACTGCCTTTATTTATTCATTTAATTATCCTAACCAGGAGATGATTCAAACACTTCAGATCAGAAGTATGAAGGGGATTTATTGTGTAGCGTATGTATAACAAGGCCATAATAAAACAAACCTGCTGGTCTGCTGGCACCCACCCTACCCTTCATGTTATCTACATTTTGATTGAACATACAGGCTGCATATTGTGAGCAACCAAAATCCTATTCGGACAGGACAGGTAATAATAGACCGTCAATGCATAGCACAGTATTTAAGAGCAAGAAGCAAAGTGAACGTGTAGACTCTTCACCTGCATGTGCTTATAATATATAATAACTTGGTAATGTAATATATGCATTGATAGTACGAACAGAATTACAGAGCTCCTGTTACATGTGGCTCCACAGAGACAGGCAACCTGGGCGAGTCGTCTGTCTTGCTCAACACATTAAGTACCAAATTCATTTATTTGACAAAATCCAAACACAAGCTATGTTTATGTAATTTGATACAGTACATTTAAACGTTTACAGCTAACAAAATTTAAAGTAAATTATCAAAATTATAATAAAGTTTAAGATAACAGGTAGATGCCAGTTAAAAATGCTCCAAAAAATTACAAAGTAACCTGTCTTCAAATGAGGACTATAGCACTTAGAGTAAGTAGCGGGGTTCTGAAAGATATAGCGGTACACGTCCCCAAGTGTTGCTACAACTGTAACCTACCTAAAATTTATTTTCATTGTTAACATCCGGACAGCTTTTTGCACAACTTTGTAAAGTCTGTTTCAAAGCTCTTTTCACAATGGCTGCTCTAGTGCACTGATAGTGTAAGGGTTATTGCCCACATTGTCAAACAGGTAACACAGCGGTAATGATCCATGATGTGGTACGGAACAGAAAAGCCAGCGCACTTATGTTTTTTTTTTATTTTATCGCTCTTCCTGCAGTGATTTTAGGGGACAGATCTCAAACCCCAGTGCACTAGAGCAGCCATGAAAAGAAAAATGACAGGTATGTTATTTGAACAGTTGTAGTAACATGTGGGGACGTATAACGCTGCATTTTTCGGAACCCCGCTACTTAGTCTGTAATGTGTCAATAGGCTTGTAAAGTAAAATCCACAGTGATCGGTGACAGTTTCTCCCAGATACAGAAAACTGCTTCTCGTTGAGCTGAAAAAACAGTAAGAAATCTCCCACCTGCAGGACTGTACCTTCCTGCCTAACTTCAGAAACCTGAGACGGGTTACAGCACACTAACTAGGAGGCTATAAGGATGCCCTAAGGACAGCAGTGTGTTGCTTCATTACAATGCCCCACCGAGTCATTCAGCACTGTTAGCAAATGAATCGCATTTAGAGTACCACTGAACTTGGGAGACAGATTGCTCGTTCATAGCCTATTTTTAAAGAGAAGGCAATGATCTATTTAGGGAGAACGAGCTATTTAGTGAGAAAGTAGTCTGAGTTATCTGGCAACAAACTCCCCGTCCCCAGCTGTGCTGCTTCCTAGAACAAGGAGAACATTTCTGGGGACCATTCTACTTGTGAGATGTCTTGCTCATTAATATATTTAGCATATTTTTTAAAGATGATTATCTATTCTATTCAGAGATACCAGGGTGCTTAGTAAGTAAGGGGTCTGAGTGAGGAAACCTCGGCAATACAATCCCCACCCCTAGTCTTGTTGTAAATCATCTGTTTCTATAGTTTGTATCGATACTGTAGATACTGATGTAGCTGCTGAGATTTATTTTGAGCTTCTAAAGCTGAGGGAACACGAAGCCACGCTGTGGCTTGGAACTTGGTTTCAGGAGACGAGGTTTCAGGCCGCTGCACAGCACACCAGGGGAGACTTGGGGTTTGATACAGCAAAGTTGCTTCAGGCTAGGTCTCCCGGAACCAGGTTTCAAGCAACTGTTCCTGAAAAAGTGGCTTCATGTTCCCAGCTTTAATCTCCTGAGATCCTTGTCAATGTCATGGTTGATAAATCACAAAACATATTTATGGGTGTGACAGAAAAAGTTGCCCATTGCCATTATTGTGCAGGGATCAAAATCTTCTTGTTTGTGAGCGACTTTAGGAGCTCTGAGGAGTGGATGTTATTGAAACTTCAAAAATGGTTTGTCACACTTTAGATTTCAAATTGCATTGACTACAGAGGAAGAGAACCCAAGGCAGCGGGGAACTCTGTGTGGCTGGCAATGGTTAATTTTCAAGACACAACTGCCAACACCCAGTTGACCACATTAAAAGTGTAATTGATTCGCTCTGTGATGTGAAAAGGAAAAAAAAAAAAACTCTTGGTTTGATTATTAACAAACTCTTGCGAAATTTCCGAAGGCCTGGCTGCTGCTCACAGATCAGTACAGGACTGTACACATGGAGAGAGGCTGTCTGCCACAAGGCTAGGGAGCCTGTGAATCACTCCGAAGCTGAAACTCTACAGGTAAGGGAGCGTTGAATTTTGAAAGACCTGTTTGAACAGAGCAGTGCCTCGGGGGCTTGTACACAGCAGTGTGGCTCAGGTTCATGACCTCTGTGTTGTGTCCTTGTACTGAAGTTGTGTGGTCTGTTGGCTGAATCTCTGCAAGGATTTTTCTAAGATACTGATTTACCAGCTGATTGTTTCAGATACTCAGTCAACCCTTTAGCTACCTGCAGACCTGTTTTTCGTTGCATTTGATTCTTCATTCAAAGTTCTTAACTGTAGCTGTCAATTACGCCAAATATGTTTTTTTGTTTTTTTTAATAAGTATCAAAGTACAGATTCAGTGTATTGATGGGATATCAATTTTGACTGGTCAGGGACATGACTGCCTTAATAATAATAATAATAATAATGTTTCCACTGCAGTGTCACAGTCAGTTTATTGCATGCCATGCAGAGTAATGCTATACCGATTCACCCCTGTTCAGGAACCTTTGGTCACTGCCATGGTATTTGCTCTATTTGTATTTGCATTTTCAGGTCTTAAGTAAGCTAGAACACACAGCAGGGTGTGCAGTAGTTATGAAACTACCCCTCAACTTCTATGTGTTGTGAAGAACAAGGGCAAAGCCAAGTTTTCCTAAAATAGAAGTTAAAGGTACTGTAATGTTTAAAGGAAAGCATTTATGCTTTGTACTGTGCCATGTCATTGCTTGCTCATTTAGAACGCTCTATTTTAAGAAGATGAGAGGTTGACAAAACCAGCAATCTGTAAAGGTGCTAATTTACTTCATTAGGGCGTACAGTTTATACACCCACGAACCTTGATGGACCTGCCAGTCAAGCTATTAGGTGCACTAATAAACTTGCGCTGTAGCAGTAGATGGGGAAATGGTTGTTTCTATTACGGGAAACTGGAACACAGTGAGGTTGAGTTATTGTTGTTCAGTCTTAATAGCACAATACAGTTACTGTGTAAGCGAACGGCCAGGAATGCCTGGTTGTAAATCTTGTGGTTATCAATGTTTTTTTATTGCACAGATCATTGCACTTGTGCTGTGTCATCCTGTATAATCCTTTCTGTCACATGACCGACTAGAGTTGGGATCAGACCTGGGATTTGACCACATGTGCAGATATCTTAGTTCCAGGACTTTTGATGCTCCTCTGATATGGAAATACATATCACAAGTACCGCTGTGGCTAAAAGGTTTGCATGACCTAAAAATATTATTATTATTATTATTTATTTCTTAGCAGACGCCCTTATCCAGGGCGACTTACAATCGTAAGCAAATACATTTCAAGTATCATAGTACAAGTAATAATACAATTAAGAGCAAGATAAATACAATGATTTTGGTTCAAGCAAGTACAAGTGTGACAAAATACAATTCAATAATACAGCAGATAAGTGTCAGCGATAGTTACATCAGGATATGATTAAATAATACAGGTTAAACACTTGGCAGATTACAGTACTCTGAAGTACAGGATTAAATGCAGTAAAATAGGGGGCAGATAAGAGCAAGTAAAGCGCATTTAAGTAAGGGTGATAAGTGTCCCAGGGGAAGAACAGAGGAGTTCTACAGGTGCTGTCTGAAGAGGTGAGTCTTGAGGAGGCGCCGGAATGTAGTCAGGGACTGGGCAGTCCTGACATCTGTAGGAAGGTCATTCCACCACTGCGGGGCAAGGCAGGGGAGCATAGAGGAGGTAGAGCCAGTCTTCTAGTGCAGGCGGAGCGGAGAGGTCGAGCGGGGGTGTAGGGAGAGATGAGGGTCTGAAGGTAGCTGGGTGCAGTCTGGTCAAGGCATCTGTAGGCTAGTACAAGAGTCTTGAACTGGATGCGAGCGGTGATCGGGAGCCAGTGGAGTGAGCGGAGTAGTGGAGTTGCGTGGGAGAAGCGAGGCAGAGAGAACACCAGGCGGGCAGCGGAGTTCTGGATGAGCTGGAGCGGATGGGTGGCGGACGCAGGGAGGCCAGCCAGGAGGGAGTTGCAGTAGTCTAGGCGGGAGAGTACCAGGGCCTGGACCAGGAACTGGGTGGCGTAGTTGGTGAGGAAGGGTCGGATTCTTCGAAAAATAGAAACTATATTAACATCATTTAGATCTTTTTATTTAATATCATGTTATCAAAGAAACTATAAAATGATATCGCAAGTGTCTACCGGAAGCCATAACAGTAGTACAGTATTTCATGTTAGATTTTGAAATGCCACAGTTTTCTATTTTTGGCAGTTTTTTTCATTAAGTATATGGAAAACAACAATGCGGTGGTATGTTATTCTATGTTAACGTAACATTATTCAGCTGGTTTCATTCAACTTTGTGAAATTTAGTTAATTCTGTAGGGTGATGCAAAACTTTTGGCCATAGCTGTACAGTTCTATGTCAATTTTCTAAGACAGGTATTGGCTGTTTACTGTACACCCAGTCTGCCCTCTTGTTCACTAAATATCCTTGTACCCCTAACAGATCAGGTATTTTACTAAAAGAACAGTTTGCATATTGCTTTGGAAGTGTACAGTACCTGTGAGCTAGAAAAATGGAAAATCTCTAAAAACAAAATCGGTTTCAGAGGTGACAGAAAAGACAGCTGCGCACCCCCTGTGGGTATATTTCACACCACCTCATTTCAGAAATACAGCTTTTAAAAAGCGATTGAAAGGGGAATAGTTAGTAAGCTTGGTAAATACCATATTACTTTGAATTAACGCTGCCCTCGAATTAACGCCTCACTCAGATATCAGCTTTTTAATAGCTGCCCCCCTTGAATAAACGCCGCTCTCAATAAAGAAACGTAAAGGTGTTTTTTTGTACCCCTGCTCAAAAAATAAATAAAGAAACGTGCAACTCTGGCTATGTACTTGTGACGCCCCCGAAGAGACTGCAGCCTCAATCATAAGAACATAAGAAGAACATAAGAAAGATTACAAACGAGAGGAGGTCATTTGGCCCATCTTGCTCGTTTGGTTGTTAGTAGCTTATTGATCCCAGAATCTCATCAAACAGCTTCTGAAGGATCCCAGAGTGTCAGCTTTAACAACATTACTGGGAAGTTGGTTCCAGACCCTCACAATTCTCTGTGTAAAAAAGTGCCTCCTATTTTCTGTTCTGAATGCCCCTTTATCTAATCTCCGTTTGTGACCCCTGGTCCTTGTTTCTTTTTTCAGGTCGAAAAAGTCCCCTGGGTCGACATTGTCAATACCTTTTAGAATTTTTAATGCTTGAATCAGATCACCGCATAGTCTTCTTTGTTCAAGGCTGAATAGATTCATTTCTTTTAGCCTGTCTGCATACGACATGCCTTTTAAACCCAGGATAATTCTGGTTGCTCTTCTTTGCACTCTTTCTAGAGCAGCAATATCCTTTTTGTAACGAGGTGACCAGAACTGAACACAGTATTCTAGATGAGGTCTTACTAATGCATTGTAAAGTTTTAACATTACTTCCCTTGATTTAAATTCAACACTTTTCACAATATATCCAAACATCTTGGCCTTTTTTATTGCTTCCCCGCATTGTCTACATGAAGACATTTCTGAGTCAGCATAAACTCCTTGGTCTTTTTCATAGATTCCTTCTTCAATTTCAGTATCTCCCATATGATATTTATAATGCATGTTTTTATTGCCTGCGTGCAGTGACTTACACTTATCTCTATTCAATGTAATTTGCCATGTGTCTGCCCAGTTCTGAATGCTGTCTAGATCATTTTGAATGACCTTTGCTGCTGCAACAGTGTTTGCATGTAATATAAACTAATGTACACCCACCTTAGTAAGCAAATGTTATTTTATAGTACAGTCCCGACAGACAACCCAAGATTATTATTTGTTTATTTAGCAGACGCCTTTCTCCAAGGCGACTTACAGAGACTAGTGTGTGTGAACTATGCATCAGCTGCAGAGTCACTTACAATTACGTCTCACCCGAAAGACGGCGCACAAGGAGGTTAAGTGACTTGCTCAGGGTCACACAATGAGTCAGTGGCTGAGGTGATTTGAACCGGGGACCTCCTGGTTACAAGTCCTTTTCTTTAACCACTGGACCACACAGCCTCGAACCACTTACAGCACAGCAGAGTTCAGTGCCAACACAGCAGGGGATAAAACAAGGGCGGTCTGTTTACCTCGTCATCAGCTTGGATAGTGAAAACTTAAACTCAGAGGAACTTAGAGCTTTGCTGGTCACTCTAAGCTCTCCAAAGCTTGTAGGGGTTTAGTTTTGTTTTTTATTCAATTGGAATTTTACCCAGTCCTGTACAATTTTATATATATACAGTACTGTGCAAAAGTTTTAGGCAGGTGTGAAAAAATGCTGTAAAGTAAGAATCCTTTCAAAAATAGACATGTTAATAGTTTATATTTATCAATTAACTAAATGCAAAGTGAGTGAACAGAAGAAAAATCTAAATCAAATCCATATTTGGTGTGACCACCCTTTGCCTTCAAAACAGCATCAATTCTTCTAGGTACACTTGCACAAAGTCAGGGATTTTGTAGGCATATAGTCAGGTGTATGATTAAACAATTATACCAAACAGGTGCTAATGATCATCAATTCAATATGTAGGTTGAAACACAATCATTAACTGAAACAGAAACAGCTGTGTAGGAGGAATAAAACTGGGTGAGGAACAGCCAAACTCATCTAACAAGGTGAGGTTGCTGAAGACAGTTTACTGTCAAAAGTCATACACCATGGCAAGACTGAGCACAGCAACAAGACACAAGGTAGTTATACTGCATCAGCAAGGTCTCTCCCAGGCAGAAATTTCAAGGCAGACAGGGGTTTCCAGATGTGCTATCCAAGCTCTTTTGAAGAAGCACAAAGAAACGGGCAACGTTGAGGACCGTAGACGCAGTGGTCGGCCAAGGAAACTTACTGCAGCTGATGAAAGACACATCATGCTTACTTCCCTTCGCAATCGGAAGATGTCCAGCAGTGCCATCAGCTCAGAACTGGCAGAAAACAGTGGGACCCTGGTACACCCATCTACTGTCCGGAGCAGTGTGGTCAGAAGTGGCCTTCATGGATGACTTGCGGCCAAAAAGCCATACCTCCGACGTGGAAACAAGGCCAAGCGACTCAACTATGCACGAAAACACAGGAACTGGGGTGCAGAAAAATGGCAGCAGGTGCTCTGGACTGATGAGTCAAAATTTGAAATATTTGGCTGTAGCAGATGGCAGTTTGTTCGCCGATGGGCTGGACAGCGTACACGAATGAGTGTCTGCAGGCAACAGTGATGCATGGTGGAGTGTCCTTGCAAGTTTGGGGCTGCATTTCTGCAAATGGAGTTGGGGATTTGGTCAGAATTAATGGTCTCCTCAATGCTGAGAAGTACAGGCAGATACTTATCCATCATGCAATACCATCAGGGAGGCATCTGATTGGCCCCAGATTTATTCTGCAGCATGACAAAGACCCCAAACATACAGCGAAAGTCATTAAGAACTATCTTCAGCGTAAAGAAGAACAAGGAGTCCTGGAAGTGATGGTATGGCCCCCACAGAGCCCTGATCTCAACATCATCGAGTCTGTCTGGGATTACATGAAGAGAGAGAAGCAACTGAGGCTGCCTAAATCCACAGAAGAACTGTGGTTAGTTCTCCAAGATATTTGGGCCAACCTACCTGCCGAAGTTCCTTCAAAAACTGTGTGCAAGTGTACCTAGAAGAATTGATGCTTGATGCTGTTTTGAAGGCAAAGGGTGGTCACACCAAATATGGATTTGATTTAGATTTTTCTTCTGTTCACTCACTTTGCATTTAGTTAATTGATAAATATAATCTATTAACATGTCTATTTTTGAAAGCATTCTTACTTTACAGCACTTTTTCACACCTGCCTAAAACTTTTGCACAGTACTGTATATATATATAAACTTGCTTACTATCTGTGGGGAGATTTAGTTTTGGTTTCTCTTACAGAGAAATTACAAACAAGCAGGTAAATTCCTTACATTTATACCAAAGATGTCTTTTATATGCTTTGGTTAACAAACAGTAGAGCTGCACAAAACGATTAATCGATTCTAAGAAAAGCAGCAATCATCACAAACCCAAGCAGCTGTTTCTTCCCTCGTTTCACTCTGAATGCTAAATCAGCCCGATCAATACCAGTGACCCTCACCTGATTTCTGTGGAGCGCTCGAAATAATCACTTTGTGCAGCACGAATAAACAGTGAACCGTAAAATGTGTTGTAGAAATTGTGACACTCACACAGATTATTCATTTAAACAAATGCAGAGGAAGGTGGGAATGCTCCCTGTGTCTGTGTTTTAGTTTGAATAGCCTGGCTCCTAATTACAGTGCTTAAGTTCTGACATCATCCTGGCCCCACGCACTGCGCTGAGACAATCTCAGATAGAAATAATGCCACCTTGATCTAATTTAGCATTGCAGTCTGTGACGTTCTGCAGAGGCAAGTGAGTAACCCAGCGAGCTGCAGCCCCAGCCCCTCTGATAACTGGAAATGTGACATCCTGGGACTCCATGCAATGCTGCTGTTTGTGTTGGAGTCCTTCCCTGGAGCTCCCCTGTCTAAAACTGAGGGAACATGAAGGCACTTTGTGGCTTGGATCTTGGTTTCAGAATTTTAGGATTGAGACATAATTTAAAAAAAAAAATGACATAGTTTAGGTGTTTTATTTAACATCATGTAATCAAAGAAACTATAAAATTATATCTCAGAAGTCTACTAGAATCCATAATAGTAGCACAGTATTTCATGTTAGATTTCAAAATAAATGTCAAATTTTTGAAGTATATGGGGGAACTATAAAGCGATCTGTAATTCAATATGTTAACATAACATTATTCAGCAGGTCTCATTCGACCTTTGTGAAGGAAAAGTAGTTCATTCTATAGGGTGTTGCAACACTTTTGGCCATAGCTGTAGGTTTTCTATAGTTTGTGTCGGAACTGTATATACTGCTGCAGCTGTTAAGATTTATTTTATCATCCTGTAAAGCTGAGGGAACACGAAGACACTTTGTGGCTTGGAACTTGGTTTCAGGCCACTGCATGGCACACCAGGGCAGACTTGGGGTTTGATACAGTAAAGTTGCCTCAAACCAGCTTGCCCATGTAACCACATTTTGAAGCCACTATTCCTGATAAAGTGGCTTTGTGTTCCCTCAGCTTCAGGAATCGGTGCACCAGTAGTAGAATAACCTGCTTTAGCCGGAGGAGTGTCCTACAGAGCTTCCCAGCAGCGTCGACCTCCGTTAGTTCCCAGAGCAGTTAAAAAGGGCTCCGTTGTAAAGTTATTTCAAGAAAATCTCATGATCTTCTAACCCCATCATCAAAAGCTATTTTAAAATGCTGCCAGAAATCTCCGTCGGTTTGAAGCCGGCATGAAACCAATTTTACTCAGACTTGATTTGCATGTGATTTGCAATTTGCAGCTGCCCGCAGCGACAAATGGGGGTACCAGGAAAATAGCAAATAAAGCCATTCCCTGCATCTCACCCAATATTGGAGTGTAAACTGAGGAAACGGCTGCCACTGTTCTGGTACCTGGTTAGCAGTCAGACCCATGACCTTGGTTACGAAGCATCGCGTCACAGTTCTAAGATAACGAAACATGTGCCATGCAATCACCAGGCTGCAAGTGCCAAAGCCCCAGCTGCCCAAGTGGCTGCTAGTGGAGCCCCAGATGCCCAAGAGCCTACTCAACCCTTTCAGACTTCTTTCAGAGAAGAGGAAGGGAATACCACAAAAACACCTTCCAGAGCTTTTAATATTCGGTTCCGGGTTTAAAATTCTGTGTAATGAAAGCGATTGTATTCATGGCTGTTGTGCTGGAGGGGAAATCTTAAACTCTTTCATATTTTTTTTAATGTATTTTTCTTCCTTAAACTGTAATGGCCTAACTCAAGAGCCATGTTGCTGACCAGAGCTCTCCTAAAGCCAGTCCATCACAAACACGTCTTGAATAAAATGGTAACACTTCATACTGTCGCCTTCAATAGGTTCAGTTTACTACAATGGGAAAAGTTGGCCAAATGGTAGAAAAGAAATTGAAAGGGATACAATTTTTCCAGATTTAAACTAGCTTTTTGATTTCTAGCCTCTACCAAAGACAACCATTTGTCATTGTATTCTTCTCCAACCTCATCCCAGCCTTAACAGGTATACTTCGCTAAAGCTAGAGAACCCTATGTGGCTCTGTAAGAAAGTGTAGTCCGGGGGGAACACAGGACTACACCTCCCAGAAGGACACAGGCTTAATTATCACCTGCACCTGGCTATCATTGTAAATTATAGCCAGGTGCAGAGTATTAAAGGAGAGCCGTCAGTCTGCTCAGGGCTGCTGCTGTGTGGAGTGCTCGATTTGATGGTGTGCTCAATCGCTTTGAAAGGTACTTTGTGAAGCCTTGTTTTCGTCTTGAAAATATGACCTTATATGACGTCTTAGCCATCCTGCGAGTGAGTCAGGGACTCGACAAATGGTATAGTTAGTGCTGAAACAGAGCTAGGTTTTGTTTTTGTTTTATTTATTTTGTAATAATAAAAGTACGTGTCAGCGCTTTTTCTTCACTACTTGCTAAAGAGGAGATGATCACCTATTCAGGGATACCAAGATATTTTCCTAAGTTTGTGTCTGTACTGTGTATATGTACACTGAATTTGGAGACCACAGAAGTCTCTCTCTCAGATGACCATCGCTAAAAAAAATGTGTTCTTACACATTGTACTTGGACTGGCATGGCTATTCACACTGTAGCGCAAGTTATTGAGAGTATCAGAATCTGCGGGTTTTGCGTCTCATGCACCACTGACGTGATTGTTAAGAAACAGACCAGTGCTCTGGTCTTTTGAAACCACATCCCAGCTGCATTGCTAGGCTCTGGAGAGTTTATGAATGGTTCTTTTCCACTGTTGTGAATAGTGAATTGAATGATCTGCAGTAAATAATAACAGCACACACATGGCATTGACAAGAGCTAGGTGTGTCGGCTACATACTGTATAAAACAGCTGAGCCCATGACCTCAGACTTCCGTTTTTCCATTGCGCAGGGATTCCAAATGAAAAGCATTACTTGCTTGAAAGAAGGACAACGTACAATTGCAATATGCAACACAATATGTAGTGCTAGGGTGTAGTTACGACCACTATAACAATAGGACTCTGGAAATGTGTTTGTGGTGTGCGTGTAACTTACACAATAGTCAAACAAAGGAGAGGTTAGTTTGTTAATGGTTTGTTTTCATCTCTTCCAATATTGGGGCAGTAGCTACTGTAGCAACTTGTTTTTTTGCATTTGACTGACTGCAAATCTCATGCGTTTTATAAAAATAGAAAAAAAGAAATAATACTGAATTTTGTGAAATATATAAGTCTTTCTCTTATTGGCTGTTTTGCTGTATATAAAATATCAAATGACTGAAATAGTTTTATGCTGTAATTCCATCTCGGAATCTAAGGACAATAGATGGCTTGGAGTCCATTATGGGATTAGAACATTTGAAAAGGCTGTCAGCCAATTGGCAGCCTCGCAGGTGTTCCATTTTGGTATCTTATTTGAAGCAGCTAGGAATCCTGAGAACAAACAACGATGCCCACACGACCTGGTATGAACTTGAAGTTTTCTCATATAAAATAATATAGTCTTAAACAATATTTTTTTCTGTCTCCAAGTAAAAATGTTGGCTCCAAGGACTGTTTTTTGTAAGTGTTTTATAAACCATGTTTTTTGTATAAACTGAACTTGGTTTAACAGAAACATACCTTTCTGTCATTTCTGTTTAAGGTCATATACAAGATTCTAGATTTGGTTTTGGGTTTTTAATAAAGAATGACTACAGTATCGAATGTAATCTAGTAGTAAATAATATATTGTTTTATCTAAACAAAAGCAAATACAATTCAGGAGAAATTAGGTTATAATTTAGTACCAACAATTTTATTATCCAGAGAAACTGAGTGAGCTAGTACCTGCCGCCTGAATCCAGCTGGGCGGATGACATTTCATTTGCAGAATGCTTTGTTAGGTGTTTAAGATAAGTAGTGGATTACACTGGATAGATTAGAGTGCTTCAGTGTCGCATTCTGCTCTAACCCTTTGGTTCAAAGTCACACTAACCACAAAGCTTCTCTCTGAAATGCTTATCTACTTGACTTGCAGTAGTTTCACCTTTATAAATTCTGTAGTTACCGATGCACGTCAGCCGCTAAAGCATTGTACGTGGTGCACTTTATTATTCATGTCAGAGATGTGCTGAATATAGAGTTTATGGGCATACAAGCATGTATATCAATTACATTTTTGGCTCTATCTCGAGAACCACTCACCCAGTTGTGATAAACGATGGCACAGATGTTCCCAAGAACAACACTTTTGCTGGCCTCTGATATGGTTGGCCTAATAAAGGCTAAAACCAAGTGAAACTTTGGAGTTGCATGAAGTTAGAAGAATCTTGTTTCTGTCAGTGTTGGTCGAGGTAACTTAAAATTCATCGCACTGCCACCTGATTTAGTATTTAATTAAGGCATGGGGAGAACTTGTCTTTTTTTTTTTTTTTTTTTTTTAATGAATAGTAATATTAAAATGTCTTTGACAAATCTCTCTCTCGACTTGCACCACAAGGGCTGTAGTTTTGTCCTCGAAATGTGTGGCTGCTTAGTGGGTACCGCGGTGATGGAGGGGAGAACACCGCGGTGATGGAGGGGAGAACACCGACCTACAGTTTCAGTGTCCAAACCCTGGCCATGCTTCATCTGCCAACATCGTTAGATAAACACTCTGAAGCTTCCATCCTCCACTCCACCCCCTTCGGCAGCACTTCTGAAGAGTGTGTGCTGCATATGGAGAGTTTTCAGTAACCTTTAGTCTCCCCTCCTGAAAGGTTTCTTTGAATGCTGGGTTTGATCAATGCAGTCCTTGTATTCTTTAATTGCATTGCTGCGGTCACACTGGAGCAGCCAGAGATCCATGCTTGCTTGTGGATATTTTAAAAAGCATTTCCAGTTGTGGTGATGGTGTGTGTGTGCTGTACCAGCTCATGTCTTCTTGAGCCAGACAGAGAGCATGAGATTCTGCTCCCTGCCTCTATAATGAAGTCAAGCCCATCAGCAGGGTTCAGACTGGGGCTGCTGCTGTGGTTCAAGAATAGACTGAACTACTTGAAAGAATGATCCTAGATCCTGTATGAGCATTGAATCAATCACAGTTTGAGCAGCCAGATGTGAACTGCACAAGATGACTCTTAACAACGTCTTCCCATATAAAACGAGAAAGACTAAAGGAACTAAACGAGAAAGAACGAAACACTTAAACAGAAGGACTTAAACTTGCTGAGGACCTTCAGCACTTCAGTTATTGAGAGTATCACAACCTGGGGGCTGAACGGAGTCCCTCGGTCTATCTGTAATTTTTCATGATTTCTGATGGCTCTCGGCTTGTATTTACAGTAACTGACATGCTGTACTCGTCGACGTCAGTGTTATCGCCAATGGTTTTTATCATTGTGCAGATGAGCTTCACAACACGATGGAGTGAGCAGCCCCTTGCTTCAATTTGGTAAGCTCTTATTTATGCCAGGGTAGGTCTGTCCAGCACAGAGAGAGTGCGGGGTGATTGTAATACCTGCTTACCAACATGGGGGTGGGGGCTGAGAGAGTGAGACGGGACTGCTTCAAAGAAGCTTCAATGTTAAGTTATTACAGGGGTGGAAACAAGATTCCTATTCGATGCCTCAGAAATGTATATGGCATCGGAGGGGATTATTCTTTTTTTTTTGGGGGATGGGGCTAAAAGAAATAGCTAAAACACAGTGCTCCAACAAGGAGAGGGATGGAAATAAGACTCCTGCACAGTAGTTTCACCCATTCCAGGTTTTAATATGAGCTTGGTTAGCCACAGTGTGTATAAGCTCAGGTGTGTCTTATTAAACTCATAGTGCTATGCAATAGGAGTCTTGCCATCCCTGTAATAACTTAACATTGCAGCATCTCTGAAGCAGCCCCCCTTCCGCTGCCATGATGGGCCGCAGGTATTAGAGTCCCCTGCAGGGAAAGTGTCACAGAAGGAAATAGTATGAAAATTGACTTTGAAACCTTAGTTTCATACATATTTTAACTGCTGCCAAAATTGGCTTTTTTTGTGCTAATTGCATAACTGGCAAGTAACTTTCTGATCTCTTATCGCAATGCCAGCTGCCTTTGTGTTTCAGACAAGAAGATGCTTTACGATATATGCAAATAAGGTAGTTTTCCATTGCTCTTTGCAGTTCATTTATCAGATTGTATCTCTACAGTATTTACACAGCTCGTCAGCACTTAGTTAAATTACAGCTGGAACACGGCATAGAATCCTCAGGTTTCCTGTATGTGTCATTGCACAGTATCAGCATTGGGGGATGCACAGTTGTTGTTTGAAGGTTTGCCATACCTTGAAGACACAATCGTGCTGATGGAGTCACAGACACCGGCGTATCATGACCATTATCAACACACTTTACCTCTACCCACGTCTAAACAACGACCTGTCGGATGACAGCACAGGGTCTTATATACACTCTCCACCAGTTAAAGATGTCATCTTGTGTGTTTTGAGCTGAACGGTTCTGTCTGCTTAAACTGAAAATGCTATGCCATTACAAATAGTATTACATACTCATGAGCAACTGTTCAACACAAAAAAGGTTTTCTTTTTTAACTTTAGGAAAACGCCTTATGTTATATGTATAGGATTACATCTATATACACATACAAGATGTACTGGTATGTTGACAAATCCTTCAGGGTGATCGATTGATTTCTCATATGTGGTGTATACTTTATTTAAATCCAAATTCTACTGGTGCAGGTGATTGTCCTAATAAAGTGACCAGACCCCATTGTTAACAGTGGATTTCAATCTTGAGCAAGCTATAGGCTATTAGCCAGCTATCCACCCGGATGTGCCAGAGCTCTGTATCCTATTACAAAGCCACAGACTCCTAGCGTGCGTTCGCGTTCCTCCTGCTTCCCTGGGATCTATTTAAGCACACCGCTTGTTGCCAGATACAATCTGACCCACATTGCTGGCAAATTAGATTTGCTATATTGTGAGAAATGTGGGACAGGCTGCGTTCGTTATGTCAGAGCGCGGAGTGGGAGTGCGCTGTTATTAAGAGACAGTGTCCTTCAGGAGAGCTGTGCAATTCACACAGGCTACAGCTCTGCGAGACGCGGTGGATTTTCCTACAGCAGACGGGCAGGGGGCAGCCTGCCCTGGGAGAGCGGGGGAAGCAGGAAGGTGGATGTGTGTGTTCTCACTTGGAGAAGGGAAAACAGACTGAGCCACACTGTGGCAAAGGGCTCCTGCAAGGAGTGTTTCATTGCATAGTTTAGCAGAGTGTTCAGTATTTTAAAATGTTAAGTGTTTAATACAGACGTAGCGAAATAAAGGGGCATTTGTATTTGCTTCCCCAGATTTTGGACTTTGTTACCCTGGGCAAGGGATGAATCTTCCTCAAAGATAAGTCAAAACGTGTGGTTTGACATAGATTGCCCCCATGCTTGCTGTGTAGTTAATTTATACAGTAGCTTACTACTAATACTATGGTTTTTAAAAGCACTATATTGCACGTCTGTGAAGTGTTTGGTGCACAGATCTTTGATTTGCTTAGTTAAGTTCTGTTATCGCTGTTGTCCCGTCAAAATGAAACTCCCACTGCTTCATCTTTTTAACCAATGATACAGACCGCATGCGTTGACATGGGTCTTTATGGTAGGTACACAGCTGCATTCTATGATTCTCTCAATAAGGTTATTTACTATGTTGCAAAAATGGTTCCATGTATCAGTAAGTTTCTTTTTAGTACTGCTGCGCATCTTATGACTGAGGATTTAAAATTGTGAGCTAACCAGAGCAACCCACACTGCAGATTGCTTTTCCGCTTGACCTTTGGTGATTTCATAACCCTGATCTAACGTGACCTCATTTCAATGCCTTTTTGTATTGCATGTAGGAATACGTGGGTCAAGTTTCCCATAGTAAAACCACAGCAAAGTGTAATAAATCATAGTGAAAGCACGGTAAAGCATAGCTAAGTATTGTAAAGCCCAGAGGAATGGTAAAGCATGGCTCCATGGTAAACTGTAGTGTAGCAGTCCCCCTTCCTTAGGCAGCCCTTTATACAGCGGAATCGATTATAAGACAGCATTGTCCCTGCTCCCATTCCCCAACAATGTTCTTAATTACAGAAGCACTTTCGTTCTCGTTAGGAGGAGGAACGCCAATAGCATGGTCCCGTAACTATGGCTCCCAACTACAGCCTTATAAAGAGAGCACTGCTAAAATACCATGCAAATTAATTAGACGGGAGTTCTACTTCGCTGTCCCCTGAATGATTCTGGGAAGTGGAGACCAGCTGTAACTCGGCCAAGGTTTTTTTTGTCTCTAACAAGGTCAAAGTTTGTGTGATTTTTTTTTTTTTCTCTGTTTGAAGGACGTCTAGCTGGTCCATTCCACTTTACTTGTGTTACTACGGCAACATTAAGGACTCTGGAAATCCTGAGGGTTTTTTTTTTTTTGCCAAATAAACTTTAAAATTACGAGCTACACCAAGTTTTCAGCCTACATTACAATGCAGGAGGGTGTGTGCTTAACACTGTAACACACGGAGCGTGGAATGGGCCCCCTGGTGCCAGTCCAGTCCCCTGGTCCAGTGTCCTTTTCCAGGTTCAATACCTGTTAAAGTCTATGAAGCAGCAGGTAACACAAATCATTCTGGTGATGTGGCAGTCTGAATTGAGGACTGTTGAAATGCTGGCAGGGGCATCCAGAAAACAAATACAATAAGCAAAAAAAGATAATTTTTATATATACAGTACTGTGCAAAAGTTTTAGGCAGGTGTGAAAAAATGCTGTAAAGTAAGAATGCTTTCAAAAATAGACATGTTAATAGATTATATTTATCAATTAACTAAATGCAAAGTGAGTGAACAGAAGAAAAATCTAAATCAAATCCATATTTGGTGTGACAACCCTTTGCCTTCAAAACAGCATCAATTCTTCTAGGTACACTTGCACAAAGTCAGGGATTTTGTAGGCATATAGTCAGGTGTATGATTAAACAATTATACCAAACAGGTGCTAATGATCATCAATTCAATATGTAGGTTGAAACACAATCATTAACTGAAACAGAAAGAGCTGTGTAGGAGGAATAAAACTGGGTGAGGAACAGCCAAACTCAGCTAACAAGGTGAGGTTGCTGAAGACAGTTTACTGTCAAAGTCATACACCATGGCAAGACTGAGCACAGCAACAAGACGCAAGGTAGTTATACTGCATCAGCAAGGTCTCTCCCAGGCAGAAATTTCAAGGCAGACAGGGGTTTCCAGATGTGCTGTCCAAGCTCTTTGAAGAAGCACAAAGAAAGCGGGCAACGTTGAGGACCGTGAGCGCAGTGGTCGGCCAAGGAAACTTACTGCAGCAGATGAAAGACACATCATGCTTACTTCCCTTCGCAATCGGAAGATGTCCAGCAGTGCCATCAGCTCAGAACTGGCAGAAAACAGTGGGACCCTGGTACACCCATCTACTGTCGGAGAAGTCTGGTCAGAAGTGGCCTTCATGGAAGACTTCGGCCAAAAAGCCATACCTCCGGCGTGAACAAGGCCAAGCGACTCAACTATGCGAAAACACAGGAACTGGGGTGCAGAAAAATGGCAGCAGGTGCTCTGGACTGATGAGTCAAAATTTGAAATATTTGGCTGTAGCAGAAGGCAGTTTGTTCGCCGAAGGGCTGGAGAGCGTACACGAATGAGTGTCTGCAGGCAACAGTGAAGCATGGTGGAGGTTCCTTGCAAGTTTGGGGCTGCATTTCTGCAAATGGAGTTGGGGATTTGGTCAGAATTAATGGTCTCCTCAATGCTGAGAAGTACAGGCAGATACTTATCCATCATGCAATACCATCAGGGAGGCATCTGATTGGCCCCAAATTTATTCTGCAGCATGACAGCGACCCCAAACATACAGCGAAAGTCATCAAGAACTATCTTCAGAGTAAAGAAGAACAAGGAGTCCTGGAAGTGATGGTATGGCCCCCACAGAGCCCTGATCTCAACATCATCGAGTCTGTCTGGGATTACATGAAGAGAGAGAAGCAACTGAGGCTGCCTAAATCCACAGAAGAACTGTGGTTAGTTCTCCAAGATGTTTGGGCCAACCTACCTGCTGAGTTCCTTCAAAACTGTGTGCAAGTGTACCTATATATATATATATACAGTACTGTGCAAAAGTTTTAGGCAGGTGTGAAAAATGCTGTAAAGTAAGAATGCTTTCAAAAATAGACATGTTAATAGTTTATATTTATCAATTAACAAAATGCAAAGTGAGTGAACAGAAGAAAAATCTACATCAAATCAATATTTGGTGTGACCACCCTTTGCCTTCAAAACAGCATCAATTCTTCTAGGTACACTTGCACACAGTTTTTGAAGGAACTCGGCAGGTAGGTTGGCCCAAACATCTTGGAGAACTAACCACAGTTCTTCTGTGGATTTAGGCAGCCTCAGTTGCTTCTCCTTCTTCATGTAATCCCAGACAGACTCGATGATGTTGAGATCAGGGCTCTGTGGGGGCCATACCATCACTTCCAGGACTCCTTGTTCTTCTTTACGCTGAAGATAGTTCTTAATGACTTTCGCTGTATGTTTGGGGTTGTTGTCATGTTGCAGAATAAATTTGGGGCCAAGCAGATGCCTCCCTGATGGTATTGCATGATGGATAAGTATCTGCCTGTACTTCTCAGCATTGAGGAGACCATTAATTCTGACCAAATCCCCAACTCCATTTGCAGAAATGCAGCCCCAGACTTGCAAGGAACCTCCACCATGTTTCACTGTTGCCTGCAGACACTCATTCGTGTACCGCTCTCCAGCCCTTCGGCGAACAAACTGCCTTCTGCTACAGCCAAATATTTCAAATTTTGACTCATCAGTCCAGAGCACCTGCTGCCATTTTTCTGCACCCCAGTTCCTGTGTTTTCGTGCATAGTTGAGTCACTTGGCCTTGTTTCCACGCCGGAGGTATGGCTTTTGGCCGCAAGTCTTCCATGAAGGCCACTTCTGACCAGACTTCTCCGGACAGTAGATGGGTGTACCAGGGTCCCACTGTTTTCTGCCAATTCTGAGCTGATGGCACTGCTGGACATCTTCCGATTGCAAAGGGAAGTAAGCATGATGTGTCTTTCATCTGCTGCAGTAAGTTTCCTTGGCCGACCACTGCGTCTACGGTCCTCAACGCTGCCCGTTTCTTTGTGCTTCTTCAAAAGAACTTGGACAGCACATCTGGAAACCCCTGTCTGCCTTGAAATTTCTGCCTGGGAGAGACCTTGCTGATGCAGTATAACTACCTTGTGTCTTGTTGCTGTGCTCAGTCTTGCCATGGTGTATGACTTTCGACAGTAAACTGTCTTCAGCAACCTCACCTTGTTAGCTGAGTTTGGCTGTTCCTCACCCAGTTTTATTCCTCCTACACAGCTCTTTCTGTTTCAGTTAATGAATGTGTTTCAACCTACATATTGAATTGATGATCATTAGCACCTGTTTGGTATAATTGTTTAATCATACACCTGACTAAATGCCTACAAAATCCCTGACTTTGTGCAAGTGTACCTAGAAGAATTGATGCTGTTTTGAAGGCAAAGGGTGGTCACACCAAATATGGATTTGATTTAGATTTTTCTTCTGTTCACTCACTTTGCATTTAGTTAATTGATAAATATAATCTATTAACATGTCTATTTTTGAAAGCATTCTTACTTTACAGCATTTTTTCACACCTGCCTAAAACTTTTGCACAGTACTGTATATATAGATATGTGTGTGTGATTGTGTGTGTGAACGTAATTAAATGTTTTATTTAACATCATGTAATCAAACAAACTACAAAATTATATCGCAAAAGTCTATTGGAAGCCATAGTAGTATTTCATGTGAGATTTCAAAATGTCATTTTTCAATGCATCAGTTTTTCGTTAGTATAAGGGATAACTACAAAGCGGTATGTAACTCAATATGTTAACGTAACATTATTCAGCAGGTTTCATTCGACTTTATGAAGCAAAATTTGTTAATTCTATAGGGTGAGGCAAAACTTTTGGGGGGCTGTGTGGTCTCATTGTGTGACCCTGAGCAAGTCAGTTAACCTCCTTGTGCTCCGTCTTTCGGGGTGAGACGTAATTGTAAGTTCATACACCCTAGTCTCTGTAAGTCGCCTTGGATAAAGGCATCTGCTAAATAAACATCAAACAGGAGTTTGTTTCACACAAGCTGAAGTTAGTGCTGTCCAATTCAGAGACAGAGTCTGTCATATAGGCATAAATAATAATAATAATAATAATAATAATAATAATAATAAAAACGATGTTTGTATAAAACCCTAACTAAGAAATAAAGATTGCTGTAACAACTGCTACAAGATCAGTAGAGTGAATAATATCCCTTGAAGACAAAACTTTCCTTTTCCTTCTTCTTAAGCAACCTTTTAAAAATCTTTTTATCGTAGCATTTCCTCAGGGGAAATGTTGACTGGCTGTATTGAGGTGACTCATGGGCTGAGTTTTTTTTTTTTTTTTTTGTACACAGAGGATTGCGAAAGAAACTCCGAACACACCCTTTCCTAGCGCAGGGGAGGGGGGGATCACTGCAGATCAAGAGGAAAGGGAACACGTAGTTAGGTCTGGCTCTTAGTGTGTGTGTCCTTTGACTTCAGGACAGAGGGGATTGCAAAATAAAATATAGGAAGGGGGGATTAATTTTATTTGTTTATTATACCATTCTGTGATGGGAATGAGCTGTAGCTGTTTTTGCCAGAGGCAGCATGGTTGGCTTGTGCAGTCCTTAACAGTACAGTACAGTGCAGTGCAGTACGTACCCAGCAGCAGATACTGTTTCTCATGACTTTCCTGCCCCGGCATGTCAGTGCAGAGCTGAAGAGAGACAACAGGCCAGCACAGAAATCATTAATACTGAGAACTAAATATATCAAGCATACCCACGCTCCCGCTCCCGCTCCCGCCGTCCCCTGGCTCTGCATGGGAAAAGCAGGGTTTCCATTTATTTAGTGGTCATACTAGTACTCTGAGTCCTTGTACTGAATAGGGCTGTGTTCACACGCCGTCTGTTTAGCGGTGTGTCAGAGTTACTGGCAGGAATGAGACTCAGAGAAGGAGAGCTGCAGTTAAAGCACTGCTGTGCACGTTTATTTAACAAATACATGGAAAAAACACAGGAACAAATAAACAAAATAAAACGGTTAAACAAAACTAATCCTTACTTTCCAGGCTGGGCAGCGCCTTCACTGGAAAACCTCCCAAACTCTCCTCAAACTCCTCCAAGGATTCAGCTCCTTTTATTCCATGTGGCTGGGACTTGATTGATGATGACGTATTCAATCAAGACCCAGCCACATTCCACACGTGGACTTTGGCAGGGATGGAATTAACCCCATCCCTGCTAAACTTCCATTCAAAATAATCAGTCTTTATTTAAACATACACACTGTTTACATGCTTCTTCCCTGCCAAAGGAGGGTTTGGTCCACACTCTACAGTTTGGTACGTTTGGTGTGAATAACAAAGTCCGTTCGGGAAAAGAGGACTCGGTGACGTTGGCAAACAAACCGACTTTAGTTCGCTTGCTAAACCTCAGGGAACTACATGGACAGTGTGAGAAATTGAACCACTGTTAGAAATTAAGTCAGACACCAAAATCAAAGCCGAACTGGACAAAAATAGTACCTTTATATCAGTCTTTTCTCAAAGGCTAAATGAGTAGATACCTCACAGATAATCACAAACAATAACTAAACTAACCGAGAGACTTGCAAACTGCTACAGCAGCTCAACAGTGAGTGTGTAGCGACTGCACGGGAGCTGCCCTCTGAGCCTCAGCAGCAGGCCAGCACTGCTGCAGACTCAACAGCACAAAATACAGGAGTTTGTGTTTTGACATTTTTTTGCACTTTTTTAAAAGTTACAAATCTATACATCTCAGAACGATTCACTCAGATTTTATGGCCCATTTTTAGATATGTTTTTATATAGAGGCAAATAATCAATCAGTGCCCATTGGAACCTATCTGCAGCAGCTACACTTCTCATATCTCTGAGAGTGGAGATCTGTCACTCAATGTCAACGGCCAGGCATTCGCAACGTTTAAACCATAGCAGGTTCTAGAAAAACAGATTAAGCACATTAATATCAGCTTTTGTCTGTTTTTTAATTTAGATTGAAGGACTTGTATTGTACTAGGTCTACCTCTAATCAAGGTGAGAGTGGACTTTCTCTTGCACTTTTTGTATGACCCTGACACAGCAAAGAGTGCGTGAGAATGAAACACACTCTCAACTTGATTAGAGGCAGCCGCGTACGTGCAAACGCTGCACACAGTATGCGTACACTGGTTTTGTATTTTCAGCTGTGGAGGGGGCTGTGTGTTACTGACTTTTAAAATGGGGTTGTTTTTATGGGGAATGTGTCGCTTACCTGTACTGCATTGCTATTTCTGTCTTTCAGATTAGGCTTGTCAGTGAAGCTAGGCCATGAACGGATATGTTTCTTCAAATTACCCTGTCGGGGGGCTGGGAGCCTACTCCTCATCCACCAAGTGAGTACATACTGAGCAAATCTTACACAAGAAGAGCAAACGGCAGCCTTTTCAGTCTTCATGACATTTCTCTTAGTTTCCATAGTTTTTATATTAATGTGAAACACATGAAAGGGGCTTGAAAGGCAGCAGTGAAAAAATACATAAAGAAACGCAATTCACAATATTGAAATGTTATTGGAAAAGAGGAAGCACTACAGGGTTTTATTTTTCACAAAACTCAAACCTTCGGGAATCAAAAGGTACACCGCCGAAAATGCTTTTCACAGTTAGAAAAGAACAATCTTATTTGAAGTTTTTTTTGTTGTTTTTTTGTTATAAGAGTAATATTCTCGAATAAGGTTAAAACGAGATATAGTTTCCAGCCTGGCTCCAAGTAAAGAACAGTCTCGGCTCTAAAGCCAGATAAGAAATTATTTCCTGTTTTAAAAAAAATGTATTAGGAGTGAGACTCATTTTAGGATCTTTTTTGGTTTTAATATTAATTAGCAGTCTCACTTCTAAAATAAAGGTAAGTGCATTTTAATAGTCTTCCTAAATCTCACTGCAAATGTTTTCTCACTTATTTGGATGTTCTGACCTTGGCATCTTTGTTACAGGACAAACTGTTTGTTTCTTTTATAAGCTGTATTTCCATCAGTCCATCTTTTACATGCATCTACAGAGAGGGGACATAAATAAATACATCTATTTTCCTTGTGCCTGACAACTTTTAAAATGATTTCCAAATGAACAGATCCTGCTGGCCAGCTCCCTGTGTTTTCTCACTGCAAGCGTTCTAATTAGCTTAAAAAGAAGGTCAACCGCTCCCTCGTAATCACTTGACAGTGATAACATCACAGCTCCAGAGCCAGCAGAGAGAGGCTCTGAAACGCTGGAACCCACCCCAGATACCGGTTTGATTTCAGAATGGAAAACATGGCAGGTGCGCTGGCCAAGTATTGTCAAATTCTACTGATCTGTTCTTCCATTCTGCAGTGGTGACTGGCAGTGCTGGTGCGGCACCAGTTGCCTCATTCCTAGCCACTGTGTATTTTCTTCCAATTACCTGGAGGATAATACATGAAGTGTATATATAGATCACCAGTGGGATCTCTGTGCCATTCACTTTCATTGAGAACGCAGTACAGTTTGGACAAACGTCTCAAAGGGTCTACAGCAGCAAGCAGACGCTGAGCCCCAGTGGCTGATCCGGTTGCAGTCAGACTCGGAGCTGAAGCTGCACGTGATTGTCATTTTATAAAAATTTAAATCCAGGATCTTAACAAGAGAAACACCAAAACACACATCACAGAACAGCTAGAGGACACTTTAGAGACGAGAGCCTTTGCTCCCAATTCCCGTTCCCTTTCCCTTTTAATCATTTCCAACACATCACTGATCAAGATTGCAATTGTTAGTATTCTTTTAAAATGAGCTTCTCACAGTAGCAATAAGTGACTTCAATTGAAGCCGCTGTTTGTTGGTCAACAAAATCGGAATTCAAATGAAAGCAGTTGAACGATCGCACCAATTATGTCTCTAAAATATACAGTCCAATTCCTTCAAAGGACTTGGATTTGGGAATTGATTTTTAAAAGGAATTGGAAATGGAAAAATAAGAATTGTATCCTTTCTGCCTGGGTAGGAGGGGGCTTTTCTCTCTCCAGAAGCCCTTCTGTGACATTATAAACCGCAGGGGTTGAGCCAGACACCAAGGTCTTACACTGTATGAAGAAGGATAGACCAGATTCTGCATTGAAAAGAGGGCTTTGAGCAGGGGTGGGAGGGTATGGAAAGTTTGAATTTACATTTATTGAACTTTGTGCCTCTGGAGCTGAAATCCTGTCAGCAGAGTGTGCTGGGTTTGCAGGAGGCTGAGCTCCGCCTCTGACATCAGCACACAGAATCATCACTTTGCATGGGCCAGTCTACAGCTATAAGGCGCTATCCATGTCTGTGTGAGAGAGTGTAGGTATTGTTGTCATCACTAGCCAGGGGACTATTGCATCATCTCTCGCCTTTCCTGAGCACTAAATACACAATATATAAAAAATACATGATGACTGTATCCTCTGAACTAGATGGAGGATCATAACAGCTGGTTCTTGCCTTTTTAAGGAGGATTTATCGGCAGGTATTACACAAATCCGTTCATTTAGTGTGTTGATTTCAAAACAAGAAAAGCTGTCCTTCCCTCACCTTTACAATTATTGAGTACCAATCAATGGCAGTTAACTGCCGCATCAAGTTCCATACAGTTTCCGGTCTCTCTAGTACGGCAGTAAAAATGCCAGCGCCCCCGAATGAGTGGAACACTGTGCTTCCAATCAGCTTTTAAAACACTCAATGCTGAATTGAATTGCCATTGATTGGTACTGAATGGTAAAGGTGAGGGAAGGATCGCTTTTTTTGTTTTGAAATCAACACCTTAATTAATAGATTTATTTAATACCTGCTGATAAATACGTCTTAAAGACAATTCTTAGTACGAGTAATACTTTTTTAAACACCCCTAGTGCACACATTAAAAAAAAAAATAATAAAATTTACTTTCTGATATCGCACTGTGTAGCAGACCAGATGTCGACAAAATGGGCAAGGAGGGTAAAGACTGGACTACGCCACACTCGGACTGGTGCCCAGAATTAGTTAAAATAACAGTAAAAGCAAGTTAATTGGTTTTCGGGGAAAGACAGCTTTTCTTGTTTTGAAATCAGCACGTTAATAAATTGACTTTTAATACAATTCCAAGTGTCAACACCCACTAATAACAGCTGCCATACACAGGGGACTGAACCCATGTCTTTACCTCTGTCTTGCAGTGGATTTGGTTCCCAGTCTCCTGAGCGCTCTGGGATGGACACGGCCTCCACGAAGAGCAGTGCGAAGGCCTTGTACGGTAGGTGTGAACAGCACCAGAGCTGAGATAATAAAAGCATGCTCACCTCATACATGTATTTCTGCAGCACTGTCACCAAGCCACTTGCGAAGCAGTTTTGTCATTGACTGGTGTACAGCAAACATCCTGTTTCATATTAAAATGAGGGTCTTGTTTTCTTACTTGAACCAGAACCGATTCAATTGCTGTGCGTGTTGTTTTTACCAGGCTTTCACATTGAAAGCAGCTGTTGTATCTGTGTTATGGAAAGTCTTGTTCTTGATGTCATTTGAAGAATGATGCTCTGTTTTGCCTGTAATGAATGTGTAGAAAGGTGCCTGGTTTTGGAAAATAAGATTCACAGCATGACATGAAAAGATAAATGTTCCTGAACTGAAACGTTTTCCACAAGGAACTCGAAACAGTTTTACAGCTTGCAACTGTAATATACCTTTTAGTATACTCAAATTCCAAACAGCATTGAATTTATATATCCCCTTAAAGTACGTCGTAATTCTTAATCTATTGCTGTCATTTCATATGAGTCACATTTTCTTATTAAAGATGCGCATGTTATGGTAAGCTTGTATTTGATTTTTTAATGGTGTTTGATTCACAGCTATTGCTGAACAAAGCTCCTATTTCTCCTTTAAGATAGTTCATTGCAAGTTCACTTTCCACTTCCAGAGGTCACATTTTAAAGCACAAAGGACATGTGTGTCCGTCAAGTAAAAATGATGCCAACGTTCTTATTTTTGCAACAAGGTGCACAAAACGGAGTTTAAAATGTACAGACAGCTTGGATCTGGTCGTTGTCTGTTTCCTTCTCATGGTACTCGAGTCGCTCTCAAATGTATTTTAAGAAGAAACCGTTTGAACAACAAGCGCTCAATTCATTGTGTATCTTTAAGGTTTTAGGTAGCACAGATATGTTAAAAGCACGCAAGTCAATGGAATAGCAATGCGCTGTGCTGTAGGAGAAGAGCTGAAGTGCGGGGCTTCTGGGAGTTGGAGTTCTTTAGGAACTCTCAGAAGTCAGTCCTGGATAACCAGTCGCTGCTCTTCTGGGAGTTGGAGTTCTTTTGGAATTCTCAGAAGTCAGTCCTCGGTAACCAGTCGCTGCTCTTCTGGGAGTTGGAGTTCTTTTGGAATTCTCAGAAGTCAGTCCTCGGTAACCAGTCGCTGCTCTTCTGGGAGTTGGAGTTCTTTAGGAACTCTCAGAAGTCAGTCCTCGGTAACCAGTCGCTGCTCTTCGGTTGGCTCATTGTTTTCAGCGTTCATGCAACCTTCATGGGACCTCTTGAATTGGAACACAGAGCCGCAGCAGTAACGTATCTTCAAGCAGTGATCAGTGCATTTAGTGATAACTTGGAACAAATACCAGTAAAATAAAAACAAATTTAAAGTCAAGTACAAGTTTACCATATGTCATAATGTGTGGGTATTTGCTAATGGACTTGGATAATTAGGTTCCACTGAGATTTTGTATTCAAACTGGTTTTAAAATGGATGCCAAACTAATTTTATTATTATTATTATTATTATTATTATTATTATTATTATTATTAATAATAATAATAATAATAATAATAATAATAATAATAATAATAATATATATATATATATATATATATATATATATATATATATATATATATATATATATATATATATATATATACATTTATTTTACATTTAGGTAAACAAAATAAGTACAAATTGTGTAGTCTGCATCTTATGATTCTAAACTGAATCAATTCCTGAAGCAGTACTGTCTGGTATACAGTCATTCAGGAGTGCAGATTCTACTGTTTTCACAGGATCCTTTGACCCCATTGTGATGGACGATTGAGAGCTGTCAGAGTGCAGGCCTTTGGTGTGTTTTTTATTAGTTTAACGAATAATAAATCCTGGTAGAACAGACTACTTTGCGCTGCTTGACTGGGAGTTGTTGAAGATGTTTGTTATCTCAGTCTAGCAGACGACACGCGCAGTGTAAGTGAGTGTTCAGGTATGTAACTGCCTCACCCCTGTTTCTCCATTTTAATGACAAGATGGCAGTGTTGTGAGATAAAGTATAGAAAACCTCTTTTCTGTGAAGCCGGTCTTTACAAAGGATTTATGCTTGCCATAGAAATGCCAGGGCACAGGATACTGTTTCCTGCAGAAACACACTTACTGTAGTTTCTTATTGTACGCTGTAATGATGAAGGCTTAACACACACAAAAAAAAGACTTGCTCACATTGCACAACACTACAAGAATATAAAGCCTGACGTTTTAACCCTGTAATTCCCATTTCTGTGTCACATTTCATCCAATGCTTAGCCACCCTTCTGTATTTTTATTTTTTAAAACCAGACACAAGACAGAATTTTTCATATGCAGTTCATTGTGTTGCCAGACAGGACAAATAACAAAATGTTTTGTTACATAAGCCTAGTTACATAAATAAAGTAGCATTTCTCATTTCAAAAAATGCTTGGGCATTACAGGGTTCAACTCTGGCCAGTGTTTAATCATTAGAAGAATAGGTGACTTTTTCTATTATGAGGAGGTTTCGTCAAGCTTCTTTCGTACCGTGACAAACGAGAATAAAAGAAAACAGCACACAACCTCTGTCCTTCGTCTAAACAAGCTTCACAAGAGACTGACAGCCTTGGAGCAGAGCTTGCTGACCGAAATGTCATTTTTAATAAAGGCACAAACTTAGGAGTGGGTGGATCAAGATTGAATGAAGCTTTCATTTGATGTACACATCATGTCAGACGCTCAGAAAAGCAGATCAAAGCAAGGGGTTTCTATATTTAGCCACCTTTTTACTGAAACATGGTATTTTAAATCCAAAAGTAATATTTTTTTACTTTCTTTTTTCAAAATATTAAACAAGCCTTTTTATAGCCTGAAATCAGCTATCCTATTAGTGCTGCACAAACAGATTATTACAGATCGAGCTCTCCACAGAAATCAGGCGCTGAGAGGTGAGGGTCACTGGTGTTGATTTGGGATCTTTTACAGCTGCTGGGATTTGTGATGATCGCTGCTTTTCTTCGACTCTGGAGACCTGCAATCCACACAAACCCAAGCAGCTGTTTCTTCACTTCTTTCACTCTGAAGGGTAAATTAACACAATCAACACCAATGACCCTCACCTCTTCAGCGCTTGATTTCTGTGGAGAGCTCCGTCCGATTAATCTGTTTGTGCAGCTCTGCATTCTAATACATACAAGTATGGGGAAAATCATGATACAATTACCTTGCAAATTTCCCATGATAAGCTTCGCTGATAACTGGGTCTGTGCTGAGAAAATGCAGGTAACTTCCTCAATGTGGTCTATATATAACCCCATGAGCCTGCTTCCCCACAGCTTATGTTAATTCAGATACAAGACGTGGGGGCTGTGATGTGCATTTCCATACACCAGCATGTTAAACTGGGATAGTAACATTAATGCAAGACCACATCATAGCATAGTAAATTGATTTTTTGATAGCTTTTTCAGTTTTGTCTTTCACGTCCCCTCGTTTTCTGAAATAGTTCCATTTGATTACAAGCCCCCGTGTGTTTTTTCTTGTGTATAAGTGCACCCCCTGTACAGAAGTGAATGCACCAATCCGCACAGTGATACAGATCTCTGTACCTCCCATCCACCCCCTTACTCTAACTTTGGAGAGGTGAAATGCTGGATTGATCACTTTCTCGTGAACCCCAACACTGCTGTGTGATTCGAGTCGAGGTGATTGACATGCAGTGACCTGGATTGTGAGGAGTCCACACACACACACACACACACACACACACTCTGACACAAACGCACTGACCTCTGTTCACTTCTGTTGTGCTGAGCCCTTCATAATGCAAAGCTGTTGAAATCCAATCAGTCTATTTTATTTCTTCTATTCAGTATATTAATAATGATGATAATAATGGTCCTATTAACAGGCTTAGGGGGTGCACGCTCAATGATGACGTGTTGTTATATTTTTGGAGTAGAGAGGCTCTTGTGCTCTTCCTCCCTGCCTGACTGCATTGTTCCTCCGCTGATGGGTTTACAGTGTGTGGGAAGCTTGCATAAGCTGGGCTATGTTCTTGAGTGCCTGTGATGCTCTGAGTGAGTGTTTGTGCGATTTTGTTTTCCAATACTTCGTTGACTTTCATTTTCTTCTGGTTGCCAGAAGTCAGAGCAAATGGGCAGGGTTACTAAGAAACCACACCAAAGTTTTGTGGCTATAACTTTTGAAGGGACTAAGTTTGTATTAAGTTTATACCGGACAGAGGGTGTAATAGTTTAGTTTTTTTCCCACTAGTAAGCTATACATGTGCACAGGGAGCGCTGTGGTCGGATATGATAAACATTACCACTTAAGCATTCACCCCTCTGCCTCAACAGCACACCCTGTTGGCGGCACTTAACAAAGTCTTACAGGCCTGTGTACCTCCTTATCAAAATATGCAGATGGTGCAGCTCTGCTCTAGGACGGGAGAACATTCCTGTTTTTCAGTTCCATTCCCAATTCCATTACCAACCATAATTGTTGTGATCGTTCAGCTGCTTAAATCTGAAGCCAATTTAATTGAGTAACAAACTGCGACTTGGATTGAAGTAATTTGTTGCCACTGTGAGAAGCTAATTTTAACAGAACACTGCTAATTGCAATTTTGATCAATGGTGTGTTGGAATTGATTAAAAGGGAATGGGAATTAGGAATTGATTTTAAAAAGGAAATGGAATTGGCACTGTGTTACTCACCCCCAATCCTCAGCCTCTTTGTTAACGCACAGGCATTGCCGTTTCTCAAAGACTCGTGTCCTGTACGCTGCTATGCCCATTGCACTTCTCTCGTTTCCCTTCCTTCACTCAGGGACGGACGGGCTGTACTTCTTCAGATCATCGTCCAAACATAGAAAGAAAGGTAGAAAGGAACACATAGTGGTTTGTTTGGTGATTTTGTGGTGCCTAGTCTAACTGTTCAAAATATCCTGCAAAACCAAAACTACCGTTTCAGTAATCCTTTTCCTTCATAGTGACGCCCAGGCAGGCAATGTAACAAAATTATAGTGCAGCCATCCTGCTATGAAGTACAGCTAAATATAATATCCATCATATCTGTAATACTATCAATACTAATCAGAGATTTTTTACATCTCTGATCTCTAACTTCGTTCTGTAAATCAGGCGATGTGCAGGTAAGGTTAGACATAAATTGCATACAAGATAATATGTATAACAAATTATATTGGTGAAGTTTTTTAATGTCAGCTAATTTGCAGTCCAAGTAAAACTTGCTTAGCAACTTGTTGTCCCATGTCTGCATTTGCCGCAGCACAATTGTAGAAAAGGATGAATGTTTTTGGTTTTGCAGCATTAGTAGATTGCCTTTTCGTTTGCTGTGTTGCCAAGCTTGTCAAAGTGATGGTCTTTCTGGATGTGTGTTTCGTCCAAGCGCTCGCAGTGAACAAGAGCACTTGTAACATTCAGCAACTGCTAAAGAAATCAGCGGCATGTGATTTGATTGCAACAAAGAGCAGTGCTGGTGGTAAGTACTGAGAGCATTGCAACAGAGCAGTGCTGGTGCCAAGTACTGAGAGCATTGCAACAGAGCAGTGCTGGTGCCAAGTACTGAGAGCATTGCAACAGAGCAGTGCTGGTGCCAAGTACTGAGAGCCTACAGCTGGTGCTGTTTTGCTGTACAATTCCGGGTGGATTGCAGTTGGTGTGCTTTTGTTTTTCGGTCCTGCTGTTTAATTCTCTGCACTGATAGGTGAAATAAGTCCCGGAACCTGCTCCTTAAAGGGGAAGTCTCATTCAAACTATTAACTGTTACTGGCATACTTGTTTGTTTTTGAATATGCGTCTTTAACCGATACCCAAGCTTGGTTAATCAGCTGCAAAACCAAGCCATGTCATTTCAATAGCTAAACCAAGCAGGGTGACTCGAGTATCACGAGGCGGAAACTGACAGTTTGGACGACCAGATCCAACCTGTCAATACATTTTAAACTCTGTTTCGTGCACCTCATTGCAAACAAGAAGAAAGTTAGCATCATTTTTTGTATTTGTGGGACACACATGTCCCTTGTATATTAAAGGGTTAAAGCATGTCTCCAAAACACATGTGCTGTTGTACGACTTTTTTCCAGCTTTTATCTGGTAGAGCCACACGCAGCTATGGCCAAAAGTTTAGCATCACCCTCTAGAATTAACTAATTTTTGCTGCTTAAAGTTGAATAAAACCTGCTGAATATTGTTACGTTAACATATTGAATTACACACCGCTTTGTAATTTTCCATATACTTAACCAAAAACATGAAATCTGACATGAAATACTTTACTACTGTTAAGGCTTCCGGTAGACTTCTGCAATATCTTTTTGTAGTTTCTTTGATTACATGATGTTAAATCAAATATTTAAATGCTGTTCATATAGTTATTTTAATTGTCTCAATCCTAAAATTTCCAACTGCATCATTTAAAAACAAGAAGCATGTTTTCCCTTGACCCAGCACAGCCAAGCAATCGTTCACGCTGTGCTCTCTTCACCCTGGATCTAACTCTCTGTCTGTTTTGCACAGAGCAAAGGAAGAACTATGCGAGGAACAGCCTTTCCAGCATGTCAGAGACCTCGCAGTACCGGGTTGAGGTAAGGATGCCCTCTTCAGTTCTGCAGCAGCATCATGACCACTGTCAGTCAAGGTTTTTAATCTCCTTTCTGTTTCCCAAGCGTTTAAATTCTACATGTAGTATTATACTATACACATTCAACTATGTAAAACACTAAGACTAGTACCTGTATTTCCCATTGCATAGCAATGTTATCCATTCCTGGTTTTACTCGGTGTAATAAGACACACCTGAGCTTGTTGCCTATTCCCTGTGTCTAATCAGGCTCCTATTAAAACCTGGAATGGCTGACACTGCTATGCAACAGGAGTCTTGTTTCCCTCCCCTTCGTGACTGTATGTTGTTCTCTTCTTGGCTGCGAGCAGCACTTGACCACCTTTGTGATGGACCGCAAGGAGGCCATGGTGACCATGGAGGACGGGCTCCGGAAGCTGAAGCTGCTGGACGCCAAGGGGAAGGTGTGGACCCAGGACATGCTGCTGCAGGTGGACGACAAGGCGGTCAGCCTCATCGACGTGGAGACCAAGGTGAGCCCGCCTCTGCATCCCCTGCACTGCAGGGCTAGCAATGAGACCCCCATTGCATAGCGGTGTGATCCACCAATCGCCGTTGAAGGATTCATATTCCAGGTGTAAAAGCATCACCCCGTCCACAGGTCACACTTCTGTTTTTATATTACATAGTGTCTAGGGTGTCTTCTGATAGAACATAAATTAGCTTGCACAGTTTGAACAGATTTGTGGTCTTCTCGTTCAAACTGCACGACATGACACCCATTATAACAATGAGACACCCTAAGCACCACGTTGTAACTTACAGTACGTACATGTAAGCACAGGGCTGGCAATGAGGCTCCTGTTACATAGCAGTTTAATCCACTCCTGGCTTCACTATGAGTTTCATTCGACACACCTGAGCTACATACACACTGGATAATCAAGCTTGAAGTAAAACCTACAGAAAATGGTGCTCATGGCAATATTGATTAAATAGCATTGTGTCCTACAGAAAGACTGTCCTGGAGACCTCATTCTGGAGCTCAGTGTATACTCAATTACTCAATACAAGCAGTGGAAAGATAAGATTAAAAAAAAGGAATTCTTGGTATGGTAGTTTTCCAAACTTAGTAAAAGAAAATTAGTCTCATTCTTTTACTGTCTTTTTAAAAACTTTTTTTTTTTTTTTAAACTGTAAAGTTGCTGATGGCGCTGTGTTGTTGGTTTCCAGAACGAGCTGGAGCACTTTTCCCTGAGCACGCTCCAGCACTGTCAGTCTGTGATGAACGCCTGCAGCTACGACTCCATCTTGGCGCTGGTGTGTAAAGAACCGGGCCAGGCCAAGCCAGACCTGCACCTCTTCCAGTGCGACGAGATCAAGGTGGGTTGACCCAGAGTCTGTGAAACATGTACAGCCTTCTCACATCCTTTACCCGCCTGTGCATTCTTATTGATCAGATCCAGGCTCACAAACCCTGCCCGTCTCCATAAACCAGCTCCCTTAAACAAGCTTTCCTGCAGCTGGCTGCAGCAGAGAGGGATCAACATTGAAGAAACTGAAAAAGACATCCAGTCGTCGAATCTAATGCATTTATTTTAGTAGATCTCACACTCCAGAATGTCAATGACAAAGCCTTCAAAATGTTTAAACCACAACAGATTTTATATAAACAGTTTAAGTAGGTTGATCAGGTCTGTTTTTTATTTAGATTTAATGACTTACAATGTATGTTTCTAAGTGTTCGGTGGCTAGCTCTAATCAAGTTAATCTGTAATCTCTTGCGCTCTTTGTATGCCTGGTACAGCAAAGGGAGAGTGTTAGAAATACACGCTCACATATAAACTTACATTCACTTAAGTGCAGCTCAGAAAGCGAGCCAAACTGGAACTTTCTCTTTCAGATTTTCTTAGAGGTTTTGTGTAGAAATATGTTTTGAAAACCATCTAGAACACATACAACTTGTAAATCTGGTGCTGTGGTGTGTTTGAGCGTGTGGGTGTTAATCAAAGTCCAACAAGCTTAAACCATAGCATGCATTGTTCAGGATTAACTAGTAGAGATGCCTGCTGTTACAACAACATGAGTTACACGTCCCCTCAAGTGGAGCGCTGGAGATTGCGTTCACGTCACATGCTCAGTTAAAGCACACGTCGGCTCGTGTTGGCTTAATGTCAGTTATCTGGGATGTGGCCCTGGACTTTCTAAAACACTGATTCCTTTGGAAAGAAAACTTTGTAACCTATTTTTGGTTTTAATTTTTCACACATTTCAAATAACTATATTGAACAGCTAAGTGGATGTGTGTTGAAATAAATCTGACGTCAGTATTAGCCAATCAGTTATGGGAATGCGAAAGCAAATACAATGTGTAAAAAAATCTGGAAACTGGGATGTAAATGTCCTGAAGGCATTTCGATCAGGAATTTCAAGACCCAGGGCACATAACTCGCAAATTGTGGACATGTTATGAGTTTCTTTATTAATATAAAACAGGGATGTGAATAAGACACCTATTGCATAGCAGTTTCACCCATTCCAGGTTTGTTTGACTTGGGCCAAGATAAATACAATATTTGACAGCGCTGGGTGATATTATTCAGTCACACACTATTTAAAAAAAAAAAATAAATAAGAATTCAAAGTCAGTATTGTTGATATTCATAAATCTTCCCCACGCATGTTTCAAAGAAGCCAGCATCTAGAACAATTTTGTGAATATCAAACTGTATTTTATTCATTAAAACACAATCAAATGAAATAACTCCATGTCAGCAATGGGCAGCTCCTCTGTCGCTTACACAGGATTTCTAGCCTTCCTGGCCTTCTTGCAAGGCTTTAATTATGTGCATTTGGCCGTCTTTAAAAAGCTTTCTAGTTTAGCACAGTCTACAACGTGGCCTGATTTTATATTAAATCCCACTGGGAAAGAAACGAATGAATTATCATCTGACATTGAGCACAAGCTCAAAGCGTGACTTGAGATCCAGTTTTTATTCCAGTCGCTCATCCATTTCCAGGTAGTTAACATTACCCTGTTCTAGTTACATTACAGCCCTTATAAAAGTTTACTGTGTTTTTTTTTGTACAGTATTTGTGCAGTTTTCCCCTGTGCTTTTCCCATGGTTATACTCTGCATTTATCATAGTGTACCCTGGTTTGCCATGTTTATGAATATGCTTTACCATACCTCTGTGCTTTACAATGCTCACCTATGCTTTCACTGTGCTCTATTACACTTTGCTGTGCTTTTACTGTGGGAACAGTTTTTATATATGCTTTACCATGCCTCTCTGTGTCATATATGTTGTAATAGTACCTATATGGGAAATATAACTTTTCAGTGCCAGTAATTATATACTGACATGGATTATGCTGAGGAAAATACTTTTTTTGCTTTTCTCAAATGATTGATGCTGGACATTCAACTGAACTGCATTGCAACTGGGCCGATTCGTACGCCGTGTAAAGGAGTAAATCCAAGGGTTTGTGGCTTGTTTTTGCCCACACAGTGATGCCTGTATTCACCTAGAAGTGTAGCCTGGACTGTAGGTGCAGGTTTTTAAATACATGATGCTGTACAGCAATTAAAAAGAAAACGTAATACATTAATGACACGTTGCTCCCTGCAGGCAAACCTGATCCAGTCGGATATCGAAAGCGCGATCAGTGACAACAAAGGAGGCAAGCAGAAGAAAAGGCCGGACACACTTAGGTACTGCCTGCTCGTGTTTGTTACTGCGTGTGATCAGTCCCAGCACTGCAATTATCAGACTGCTTTCTAAAAGATTTCTTAGGGGAGGGAATCACAGATACTACCCTTGAGCTGTGATTTAATAAGGGTTTAAACACTGCCCAATGAATTATATCACAGCGGGGTGTTCAAAACCCTTGACCCTTGAACCTTGCTCCTGGACCCCTCTCCATTAACTGGCATGCTGGGTAATGCTGGTACAAACTATATGTTGTACATTTAACACAATAAACCACTTTTTTTTTCTTCATCTGGCAACAATTATTGTAATTGTTCCCATCTGCAGATTAAAAATTGGAAGTACAAAATACAAAGCTAAGAATCAAAATATTTGTGAACAGAAGAAATTGAGGTGATATTGCTAGTGCTAGTAAGAGCAAGAGTATGGATTGGTAACCAAGATTATAAATCAACAATGGTTTTAATAATAATAATACTTATAATCATAACAGTAATCATAATGGTAATAAAATATTTTTAGATTCTACGAGGATGTGTGCTGTTTCGCAATGTTAATGATGTTATGAATGAAACAGCTCCCCCTGTAGGTCACAATGGGAGTTGCGAATGTCAAGTAGAGTACATTCTAAATTCCAATGCTCTCTTTCTCTCTCTCTTTCTTTCTCTCTCTCTCTCTCTCTGACCTGTTCTCCAGTGCTGTAGTTTAGTCTCCTAGTGAGGTTACACCACATACTATACAACTATAACCACCTATATTAATGTAAGATCATAAGGAAGCAACTTTTTTTTAAATACTGAGCTATCAGAGTTAAGTCAGGTTGACCTAAGGTTTTAACTAGATCGGGGATGGAAATAAGATTACGAGCTTGATTAGCCACAGTGTACAGGTAACAAGCTCTAGTGTGTCTTATTAAACTTGTAGTGAAACCAGCAATGGATCAAACTGCTCTGCAATGAGAGTCTTGTTTCCAGTCCTGGGCCTAAATGTTAAATCCACATTTCCGAGATGGTACTGCAGTCTATCTTCAACGCTCCCCTGTTTGTTTTTCCTTCCCAGGATGATTTTGAAGAGCAGCAACGCCATCCCTCCGCCCCCCTCAGCCCCGCCCCGGGTCTCCCCTGCCACTGTCACTCAGGTGGATGTGAAGAGCAGGGTAGCAGCCTGGTCAGCCTGGGCAGCTTCTGAGAACCAAGACTGTGAGTGAAGTGCAGGGCAAACAAACCAGCCAGACACTTCACACACTGCAGAGCAAACCAACCAACCAGACACTTCACACACTGCAGAGCAAACCAACCAACCAGACACTTCACACACTGCAGAGCAAACAAACCAGCCAGACACTTCACACACTGCAGAGCAAACAAGCAAACCAGACACTTCACACACTGCAGAGCAAACAAACCAGCCAGACACTTCACACACTGCAGAGCAAACCAACCAGCCAGACACTTCACAGACTGTAGAGCAAACAAACCAGCCAGACACTTCACACACTGCAGAGCAAACAAGCAAACCAGACACTTCACACACTGCAGAGCAAACCAACCAGCCAGACACTTCACAGACTGTAGAGCAAACAAACCAGCCAGACACTTCACACACTGCAGAGCAAACAAGCAAACCAGACACTTCACACACTGCAGAGCAAACCAACCAACCAGACACTTCACACACTGCAGAGCAAACCAACCAACCAGACACTTCACACACTGCAGAGCAAACAAACCAGCCAGACACTTCACACACTGCAGAGCAAACCAACCAGCCAGACACTTCACAGACTGTAGAGCAAACAAACCAGCCAGACACTTCACACACTGCAGAGCAAACAAGCAAACCAGACACTTCACACACTGCAGAGCAAACAAACCAGCCAGACACTTCACACACTGCAGAGCAAACCAACCAGCCAGACACTTCACACACTGCAGAGCAAACAAGCAAACCAGACACTTCACACACTGCAGAGCAAACAAACCAGACACTTCAGCGACTGCAGAGCAAACAAACCAACCAGACACTTCACACACTGCAGAGCAAACAAGCAAACCAGACACTTCACACACTGCAGAGCAAACAAACCAGACACTTCAGCGACTGCAGAGCAAACAAACCAACCAGACACTTCACACACTGCAGAGCAAACCAACCAACCAGACACTTCACACACTGCAGAGCAAACCAACCAACCAGACACTTCAGCGACTGCAGAGCAAACCAACCAACCAGACACTTCACACACTGCAGAGCAAACAAGCAAACCAGACACTTCACACACTGCAGAGCACACAAACAAACCAGACACTTCACACACTGCAGAGCAAACAAGCAAACCAGACACTTCACACACTGCAGAGCACACAAACAAAGCTGTTCAAACTGTGAGAACTAATTTCTGTTATATTAGGAGACACTCTACACACTATGTAGTATGACAATAGAAGATTTTACTCATATATATATATATATATATATATATATATATATATATATATATATATATATATATATATATATATTATTCAGAAGTGTCATGTGTCCGTTGCCCGGGGTGGGAGGCTGAATGATCTGTGTTTCGTTGCCTCGTATCATTGTGTTCTAAGAGGCTGAATGATCTGCATTATCTTGCCTCATATCATTGTGTTCTAAGAGGCTGAATGGTTGTTTGATGTTTCCACGCCCTCTCTTCCATGTCTCTCACAGGTGATAAGCAGAGGATGGTTCCGGAACACGAGGAGACCCCGGAGATGATGGGAGCGCGCGTGGACCGTGACGTGGTACGAGACTGCGTGTAACAGGGCAGGGGCTGGCCGTGAACCAGCGTCCCCGTGCCCCGCAAGAGACCTTCAGGACCTCGTGCTTATAGAGCAGGGGGCAGAATCTATAAAGGCAGTGTATCAGACAGCACTGTCTGCTACATGCGCACAGCTTCTTTACATTAAAAAGTCAAGGACGTTGTTTTGAAATCTTAGGCTTGTAGAAAACGGTGTGCTTTACTGCAGGGGTTCCCTAACTTTCTTGGCTCAAGGTCCCCCTGTGACATTCGCCATCCTGACTGAGGAACCCCCACCCCAAATTTAGATTTTGATCTCTTTAGTGAGAGAGGTTGTTTCTTTGCACTGGTAGAAGTGCCACTGCTTTCATTAAGCTCAGTGTCATTTCTCAGCCTTTGAGAAACCGCTCTCATGTCTGACTGCAAGTGCAACGTAAACCTGCCTGTGAAGATAAGCGGGAGCTGTGTGGTTTGTTTTATTTATGTCGGGGGAAGAAAATATATCCAGAACTTCTACCGACAATGACATGAATTTATTTTTTTCACTGCAAAAACAACGTAAACCAGGCCCGCGGTTTAGGATAACCGGCTCGACCAGCCTTCTTTTCTGTAAGATTGCTGACAATATGAAAGCTCTATTTTGTTATATAAATGTTATCACTAAAGGTCCTGACAACATTTTGAGTGGCAGGGTCACTCCAGAGAGGTATCACATACTGTGTCACACATGCAGCCATCTGGTTAATTGCTTCTCCCATTGTGGTGAATCCAGCTGCTCCATATATATGCAGCTATGGCCAAGTGTTTTGCATCACCTAGAATTTTAGGATTGAGACATTTATTAAAAACTATTTATGTAATTCAAAATGACAAGGTAACATTATTCAGCAGGTTTCATTCTACTTCATGAAGCAAAATTTGTTAATTCTGTAGGGGTATGCAAAACCTTTGGGCCATAGCTGTACACTGAGTGAGAGCCCCATTTAAACCTGTCCAGTGTGGTGATGGGTTAGGGTTATTGAGTGAAGTGATGGCATGAGATCTTTAAGCCCCTGTCCTTGTGATTGAATTACTGAATGAGACTCTCGTGCACAAGAAAGTCAGTTTGATGCATTGTGACTAGATGTGTTTTTTATTCTTATATATAATATATATTTTTTTTATTATTATTTTGCAGCAAATTTTAAACCATCTTTTGGATGACATTGAATATTTTGTTACCAAACTTCAGAAATCAGCTGAAGCGTTTTCTGAACTGTCAAAGAGGAAGAAATCCAAGAAAAGTAAACGGAAGTGTCCGGGAGGTAAGACGAGTGATTTAATAAACTGATCTAAACGGAGACAACTTCCCAATGTTTTTGTATGTTTAACAAAGGAAAGTGTGTTTGAAAACAGTGGAGGTACTTCTAGGCTTTTGATGCCATGGTAATCACACTCACTTATTTCTATTTAAATCTATTAATGTGTTTGTGATGTCATTTACTCCCTAGTTAATGATGTAACGATCTGCTATTCCTTTCTATTGAAACCTTCAGGCATCGTGGTATTGAGTCTGTGTATTTTCTTTTATTCTTCTGCATTGTACAGTATCTAATTTTATTTCTTCTAAAACAACACGTTTTTAGGTCGTTCGAGAGGTGATTCTGTATTATTTTATGTAACGCTGTGCCTGTCGCCCCTACGTATTTTTATTTTGTTAGATTTTTGGCAAAATATACCAGAAACAAGGTTGCTAGTTTTGCATGCCGGGTTTCTTAAGACTGTATTTATTTTCTCTATTTGTGATTTCACTTCTATCTTTACAAATATATTTGCACACTGTACACGTGCTCTTGCGTGTATATATATATATATATATATATATATTTATTTGATTGGTGATCTATTTTATATATATTTGTAAAGCTCCCTACTATCTACATTACTCTAAGCAACAAGGATGGAAAGCTCTGCCTTAAGAGAACGCCTCAGAGTCTCCTTGTCCATTTACAGCATTCATTTATTTACACATAACAAGAGAAACTTGATGAGAATCTTGTGATTTGTTTAATGCTCACATAACCTTCAGACTGTGTTCCCCCTCACTCGGCTACAGTAAAATAAATACGACTCAAAGGCTTGTGATTCTTGTAGAGAAATGCTTCAAACCAGGTTCCTGCAGAACTGTTATAGCTGCTGTTCTGTTTGTGCCCACTAGAGGGAGTCCTGACTCTTCGGGCGAAGCCACCCACTCAGGAACAGTTTGTCGACTGTTTCCAGAAGTTCAAGCATGCCTTCAACCTGCTGGTATGTCTGCAGAGTGACGCTGCATGTTCAGTGTGTGTCTATGACTCCTATGGCCTTTTTTTAATTCAAATGTTAAGAATCTTACAATTGAGAATGGAATCTTTGCATTTCCATATTGACATTTGAAATGAGCCCCCAGTAGAATTGATTCAGTTGTTAAACTAATTACGTGGTCTATTAAAAAATATAATATATGTGTTACAAAAATGACCATAAACAAAAATATTATTATAATCTATTTTATATCATAACATATTAGTTATTCCCAAAGCTTTTTGATATTTAGCCAAATGACCATTTCACTAATTGACGCCCATAATTTTGTTGACTAAACACATTTTGTTAATCCAGGCAGTCTAGGGGACGACTAAAATGGCTATCAGCTAGTAAGCTACAGAAGCGTGTTTGTCGTGCTCCGGCATTCATTTGCCCTCTCAGTAACATGACCTCTCCTGCAGGGTAAATTACAATCCTACATTCAGAACCCGAGTGCCCCCGAACTGATCCTCTTCCTGTTCACACCGCTCAACATGGTGAGTACCAGTACAGCCCCGAGGCCTTGCACACTGGCAGTATTCAAGTGCCCAGTCTTGACGTGTTCACTTCCTTCTCTCAGATGATCCAGACCACCGGGGGGGTAGAACTGGCCAGCAGCGTCCTCAGCCCCTTGCTAACGAGAGACTCCGTCGACTTCCTGCACTCCTGTCTCACTCCGGGGGAAAGACAGCTGTGGGTGTCTCTCGGCGATGCCTGGACCAAACCAAGGTGAACACACTGGACTTCACTTCCCTCTAGAGCAGGGCTGTTCATTTCACGACAGCGCATGGAATTTCTACATGCTTCCGGTTTCATTTCAGTAAAGCTTCAGGCTCGCCTTCAGTTTTACACAAATCCAAGGGAATGACTCCTGAGCCCTGTATGGCGCCCCAGTGTGGATTATTGTGCAGTATTCTGTTTAGGGCTTGATAAAAAGTGCAAGGGTAGTCTTTGGTCGATTAAAGTACAGTCAAAATGCAAAGAAAGTCATGTTGTTTTTAAACATACCTCATGTTTCAGGGATGGAAATAAGCCTCCTATTGCACAGCAGTTTCACCCATTCCAGGTTTTACTACGAGCTTGAATAGCCACAGTGTATAGGAAGCAAGCTCAGGTGTAAAACCATCAAACTGCTGTGCAATGGTATTATTTCTGTCCCTGTGTTTAATGAGCACAAACATACTGAAGCCGTGTCTTCGGTACAGTTAGGCTAAACCTCTTCTTTCTGTCTTTGCTACTAATCCAGTCAACTAAACTTATTTTATGTTGCAGTCTGTTAGAAATATATTCAGTGTGTATATGTTTGTGGCTCTTTTAAGAACTCCCTGGTTATCTGTAGGACTTAATCAAACAGTTTGGGCAGCTGTGCTTACCATTCGCTTATTTACCGATACACATAACAACATGAGAGTCGCAGGGACGTTTCATAACGCCTGTCTTTTAACCAGAGACATGCTCTAGTACTTATTACAGGGGTCGAGTGTCATGTGTTTAAAAAGTGAGCTGCTGCTGCTGCATATTTAAAGGAAATGCAAAGGATCTCTCGGAGACATGAAACCCAGGTTACAATGCGCCACCTTTCCCCGACTGCTGCATCCAACTTTCTCTCCCTGGTGCAGGAGCGACTGGCCCAAGGACCACTACATCCCCACCTACGTGCCTCACTTCCGCAAAGGCTGGGAGCCGCCCCTGCTGAACTTCATGGGGAGCACGCAGGAGCAGGACCTCCACCAGCTAGCAGAGTCTGTGAGCCAGGCTGCTGAGCACCGCAGAGAGGAGCATCCCAGGCTGTCGCTCGAGGTGTGGAGTGGAGTCTATACCAACTTTAGTCTATGCGGGGGCAGAGTGTCTACCCACTTTCAGTGTGAAGGGGCGGAGTCTATACCAGCTTTACTGTGTGGGGGCGGTGTCTATACCAGCTTTCACTGTGCGGGGGCGGAGTCTATACCAGCTTTCACTGTGCGGGGGTGGAGTCTATACCAGCTTTCACTGTGTGCGGAGGCGGAGTCTATATCAGCTTTCAGCTGGGGCGGAGTCTATACCAGCTTTCACTGTGTGCAGGGGCGGAGTCTATACCAGCTTTCACTGTGTGCAGGGGCGGAGTCTATACCAGCTTGTGTGTGTGCAACCAGATTTTTTACAAGAAGCTATTGTGAGGATACGATGCGAGATAGGCTTTCTGTCCGTACACACTGCTGCTGTAGATTGTAGTGAGTGTCTTTAAATATCAAAGTGGTGTGGGTTATACATTTTAAATGTTTCTATACTGATACATGCAAATACCTCCTTGTTCACTACAATAATATCTTTCTTTTCCTTTTCTTCTAGCAACCCAGTGTCCAGGACTTCCCTCCAGCCGATGGGTATGCATTCAGTAACACAGCTTTTAAACGAGGGCCTCCCCTGGACCAGGAGTCGGCTGTGGCTGCCTTTAAGCAGGCGGTCAGCTGGCATGTAGATAGGTAACAGTATGGACCCTACGTTGTGTCCCAGGCCCTGGAGAGCTGCCACTGTCTTACTGTCAGGGAGGGGAGGTGTGCGGGCTCCTGCTCTGTCTCGCTGTCAGGGAGGGGAGGTGTGCAGGCTTTTGATCTGTCTCACTGTCAGGGAGGGGAGGTGTGCGGGCTCCTGATTTGTCTCGCTGTCAGGCAGGGGAGGTGTGCGGGCTCCTGCTCTGTCTCACTGTCAGGGAGGGGAGGTGTGCGGGCTCCTGATCTGTCTCGCTGTCAGGGAGGGGAGGTGTGCAGGCTTTTGATCTGTCTCACTGTCAGGGAGGGGAGGTGTGCGGGCTCCTGATTTGTCTCGCTGTCAGGCAGGGGAGGTGTGCGGGCTCCTGATCTGTCTCGCTGTCAGGGAGGGGAGGTGTGCAGGCTTTTGATCTGTCTCACTGTCAGGGAGGGAGGTGTGCGGCTCCTGATTTGTCTCGCTGTCAGGCAGGGGAGGTGTGCGGGCTCCTGCTCTGTCTCACTGTCAGGGAGGGAGGTGTGCGGGCTCCTGATCTGTCTCGCTGTCAGGGAGGGAGGTGTGCAGGCTTTGATCTGTCTCACTGTCAGGGAGGGAGGTGTGCGGGCTCCTGATTTGTCTCGCTGTCAGGCAGGGGAGGTGTCTGGGCTCCTGCTCTGTCTCACTGTCAGGGAGGGAGGTGTGCGGCTCCTGATCTGTCTCGCTGTCAGGGAGGGGAGGTGTGCAGGCTTTTGATCTGTCTCACTGTCAGGGAGGGGAGGTGTGCGGGCTCCTGATTTGTCTCGCTGTCAGGCAGGGGAGGTGTGCGGGCTCCTGCTCTGTCTCACTGTCAGGGACGGGAGGTGTGCGGGCTCCTGATCTGTCTCGCTGTCCGGGAGGGGAGGTGTGCAGGCTTTTGATCTGTCTCACTGTCAGGGAGGGGAGGTGTGCGGGCTCCTGATTTGTCTCGCTGTCAGGCAGGGGAGGTGTGCGGGCTCCTGCTCTGTCTCACTGTCAGGGAGGGGAGGTGTGCGGGCTCCTGCTCTGTCTCACTGTCAGGGAGTGGAGGTGTGCGGGCTCCTGATCTGTCTCGCTGTCAGGGAGGGGAGGTGTGCAGGCTCCTGATCTGTCTCGCTGTCAGGCAGGGGAGGTGTGCGGGCTCCTGCTCTGTCTCACTGTCAGGGAGTGGAGGTGTGCGGGCTCCTGATTTGTCTCGCTGTGAGGGAGGGGAGGTGTGCGGGCTCCTGATCTGTCAGGGAGGGGAGGTGTGCGGGCTCCTGATCTGTCTCGCTGTCAGGGAGGGGAGGTGTGCGGGCTCCTGATCTGTCTCGCTGTCAGGGAGGGGAGGTGTGCGGGCTCCTGCTCTGTCTCGCTGTCAGGGAGGGGAGGTGTGCGGGCTCCTGATCTGTCTCGCTGTCAGGGAGGGGAGGTGTGCAGGCTCCTGATCTGTCTCGCTGTCAGGGAGGGGAGGTGTGCGGGCTCCTGCTCTGTCTCGCTGTCAGGGAGGGGAGGTGTGCGGGCTCCTGATCTGTCTCGCTGTCAGGGAGGGGAGGTGTGCGGGCTCCTGATCTGTCTCACTGTCAGCCGCTAAAACGAATCACACTGCTTCCATTCAGACCTTTACATAATAAAAACTGTACTGCCCCCATTCCCAAGAAAACAGGAATGCTGGTCTGATTTTAACTTCAGTTTGTTTTTCAGAGTTTTTCTTTTTTTATATATACAGTCAATCCAATCTCCTTTCTTCACAGAAGCTATCCCCTGAACCTGTGTGAGCGCCCAGCCTAGATGGGCAACTTGGCACAGGCAGGATTCAAACCATGCTTGCATGACTCTCGCAGTAGTGCCTTTACTTTTGTATTTTTAAAGTGGTGCCTCCCAGTCTGTGGTGCTGAATAGTAGCTGCATTGTAATACAACAAGCACAGCTTCTCTAGGTTAACTCGTAGGAAATATTCACAGGATCCCTTCTGACTAGTCTGTGGTTTCGGATAATCAATCATTTAGCTGTCAAAACGTATTGTTACAAGTAGATGTTATACTTAACCTAATTGTTGACACTTTTGTACACTGCAGTTATACCTCCTTTCAAAACTATATATGTATATAAATTGAAAACTTAGCTGTAACAGTACTCCATATCCAGAACTTAATTATTCATCAAACTAAACAACTCAGTTAAAGTGTCTGGACAAGCATTGTTTTTCAGTGTCTTGAAAAAAGATATCTTTGTTGAAACATAGTTCACATAAAAGCAGAGAAGGAAGTTAAACTTTCCCACTGTACAGTATCAGTGTGTCTATTATTCACTCACCTAAACAATAAACTGACCCCCCTCAACACTGGGACAGGTAACTGATACTCCCTTTCCTTTGCGCTTGCTTTTATTATCCTCCTTTGGAAAGTTGCAACAATAAACATGTGTTATAGATCCTTGTTTCATTCAAGGCCAGTCCTTAAAGAAAACACAGAAAAGCTGTCCTTTGTCCCCCTGTCCCAGGGGACACCGCTGCAATGGGGTGGACTTGTGCATTCTTTATGTGACAAGCAGGACACTTTGGAAATGGGACAGTACCATACACCTTTAGCTACGAAATGTGTAGACTTGGGTTATGACACTGCTATCCTCGGCATGCCTTACAATTTTATGAAGAGCTATTCATTCGTATTTATCTGCTTCTGAATAGATTGCAAATTTAATTTTTTTTTTTTTTCTAAACGTTAAGGTATTCTTAAAGCTGCAGTGACCCAAAACCAAGTTCAGTTTCAAACCAAAAATCTTCTTTTCTGTTTACTGCACAATTACAATAGTTTAGCCTTTGACTTGAAGTCTGATGGCCGCAACATCATTTTGTGAACCCATTTGGTACCACTGCTGCTTGCTGCACTGAGATAAGAGGCTGGAGATGACATCTTCAACCTCTGTTTAAGCTCATAAAGCAAAACAGACATTTAGAAAATGGGCACTCTTTTTACAAGGAGTGTTTTTGTTCTATTATATTTGTTGATCTGATGTATTTTCAAGATGGTAATGTAAGGTTACAGCCTTCCTTCCCTATATTGCATGTAAAACCTATGGGACACTGCACCTCTAAAACCTGACGTCACCAAACGAAAGTTCCCCTTCTTCCCTTCTTCAAATTGGATAAGAGGCGAGAGATTTCAAAATGTGTTGATCCTGTACTGAAGTGTGCGTTTTGGAACACTGGGGTTTCATTTGCAAAGTGAATATACAGTTAACTCTCTCCTTGCCACCAGCTCTATATAAACACCAGCTGTTCTTGAGCGGTCAAAGTGACTCGACTAACCTGTTTCTTTTCTCCTCTCGCTCTTCTTCCTTGGTTGTTTATTTTGTGGTGGTTTTCTCAAGCTTGTATTTCCTGGTATTAAGGCAAAGACGGCTCTCCATGGCTGAGACACTGACTAGCTTAGAACCCACTGGACCAGCCTCTCTGTATGTGTCGGGCCAATCGAAGCCGTCCACATCATGATGTGGTGACATGACCTCCATGTGTTATTTTCTCTCATGTCAAGCATGGCCATGTTTGTGTCTGTTGTGCATTGAAGCAATTCAATCACACTAGCACACCCAGATAGGAGGGGGAGAGGGAGAGGGAGAGGGAGAGGTATATTAACCAGAATGTTGAGAAGTATCTTGTGACCTCGAAACAACCCAATTGTAATGTTGAGATCCTGAGCTGATTATCTTGACAATGATTATGCAGTTCATTGCATTCCCTGTTGGTCAAAGCTGATTGCTACATGTTGTAATCTGCATTGATTTTGGTGAAAGAACACGCCAGTAGGGATGCAAATAAGACTCCTGTTGCACAGCAGTTTCACCCATTCCAGGTTTTACTACAAGCTTGATTAGCCTCTGTGTATAGGTAACAAGCTCAGGTGTAACTTATTAAACTCATAGTAAAACCAGGAGTGGATCAAACTGCTATGCAACAGGAGCCTTATTTCCATCCCTGAGAAGTAATGTTACAGAAAAAGTAAAAACTAACTGGCAAATTAGAGTCCTCACGCTCTAGTATAATTGTATTTATTTACAATTCAATTAAAAAGCTGCAATTTTAACACTACAGTAAAAATATTTAGGTAATAGTAATAGTTTGGTAATAAGAAACATAATTATTATTATAATATATTTTTTTGTTTTACTTGCTTACTTCAATTGGGTGTTCAAAAAGTTGTTGTTCTAGAATTAGAATTGTGAGCCATCTGTTTGTGTCCAGTCAGTATTGAGGCTAGTAGTAGTCAAGCGGTCAACACTTACATCATCCAGCAGTGCACTGTCCTGAAAACCCCAAAATGCAGAGTGCTAAAGTTGAAGCAGGTCGTGCTACAAGCTGACATGAAAACGCCTTTGTGTCGTGCGGCCCCTGTGTCGGGTAGCCCTTGTTTCATGTGGCCCTGCAACTGTCTTTGTTTATCTCTGGTGCAATTGTTACAGAAATTACGAAGCCCACGGGAAACCTCAACCAAACAACTTTGCCAAATCCAAGTATGACTTTGTAGCGAGAAACGGCACCGAACTCTCTGTGGTGAAGGATGAAATCTTGGAGGTAAGGACAGGGGTTCTATGAATCATTGTATTGGGTTGTTTCTTATTTTACTCATCTTGAATGCAGAGTAATTAGCTGATCTTTGGCATAAACTGATGCTACACCACCTTCAGTATGTTTGTCAATAGAAGGAGGAAAGGAATGCATATATGCCTGCATGCATGATTGATGAATGACTTCCTGCAGAAGATTTATCAGTAAATGTATCAAGGAGCAGTATAAACACCCATGAGGTTAGAATTGTGCAGAGATGGGCAATAAGACTCCTATTGCATAGCGGTTTCACCCATTCCAGGTTTTACTACAAGCTTGATTAGCCCTAGTGCAGGTAACACGCTCAGGGTGAGTCTTATTAAACTCATAGTAAAACAAGGAATGGGGTTCAAACTGCTCTGGAATGGCAGTCTTATTCCCATCCCTATGGTGGATCCACCGTCCTTGATTATGGGTTTGAAGTTGAAAGGACAAGGCTATGAAGAGGAGAGAGTGTTCCACTACCCAGAGAAATGCAGTTATGCATGAATTTGCAACATTTTAACTAAAATATGCAACTTGCACGTTAACTGAAGTTCGAGAGCACTCGCCAAACAGAGCTCCAGTCAAAATAGCATGGTATTACACAATGACCCTGAGCAAGTCACTTGGCCTCCTTGTGCTCCGTCTTTCGGGTGAGACGTTGTTGTAAATGACTCTGCAGCTGATGCATAGTTCACACACCCTGGTCTCTGTAAATCGCCTTGGATAAAGGCGTCTGCTAAATAAACAAGTCATAGTAATACAGTAAAAAATAAACAGATTAGAATAATATCCACTTGGGAAATGCAACTCCCAAGGAGCTCAATCCTTTCAAGCACACAGCGGCAACTTTCAAAACACCACCACACAACTTTAGATCATATTTCCGGCTATAATAAATGCCACTATGCAAGTCTTTGGAGTATAAGTGGCAGTACTGGGTACCGGTAAGCTGCAGCCCGTTTCAAACCCTGTCCGCGCCTCTCGTTTTATATCTCCAGGTGCTTGATGACAGGAAGCAGTGGTGGAAGGTTAAAAACGTGAGCGGTGCTTCTGGGTACGTGCCAAACAACATCCTGGAAATTACCAGAGCAAACCAGGAGCTGGGGGTCGGGAGAGTGGACCCCCTGTACAGCCACACCATCCAGGTGAGTCCTGGAGAGGAGCTCTGCTCCCTGCGCTCGGGAGAGCTGAGCAAGGCCTTCGTCTGCCCCGGGGCGCGCTGCGTCTGCCGGCAATGTAGCGCTGCTTTGCTTTTTTTATACTTGATAATTGAGAGTACCAGGAGAGGACAGGCTTACCAGTGGGTAATAAGAGCAGAAAAAAAGTTTGAGAAGGAGGAAAGGCTGTTCGGCCCATCAAGGCTCGTCCCTTGTTAGCACACCATTCTCCCTACTGGGGTGTACTAATTTTAAAGCACAGAATCTAGTCTTTTTTTTAATGTTCCCAGTGTTTCCCAGTTTTAGATCCTACTACTTCACCTGGTCGGCTGTTCCATGCATTTCTAACACACTGTATAAAAAGTGCTTCCTCCTTTCTGTTCTAAACTCTACTCAGCTTGCATTCATGTCCTCGTGTTCTTCTCTCTGTGCTAAACTTGAAGTATCTGTTGTCTCCATGTTTACTTGATGCTTCCTCTAGTTTATAGTTGTAATAGCAAGTGCTTTGGTTTTTCCTTGTTTTTAAAAAAATAAAAGGTCAGTAAAGTTGTTCTTTAGCTCTTCTGCTGTTCTGTAAATGGACTGTTTGAGGTTTGTTTCTCCAGACTGTGCTGGGCTGTTTTATCACAGCATCCCAGTGGAAGGGGCTCGCTTCTTTCACTTCTCATATACAGCTGTGGCCAAAAGTTCTACATCACCTAGAATTTTAGGATTGAGACATAATTTTAAAAAAAATATGAACATAATCTTTTATTTAACATCATGTAGTCAAATAAACTGCAAAATCATATCGCCAAAGTCTACCGGAAGCCATAATAGTAGTACAGTATTTTATGTTAGATTTCGAAATGTCACATTTTTCAATTTGTGTCAGTTTTTCCTTTAATACATGGAAAACTACAAAGCAGTATGTAATTCAATATGTTAACGTAACATTCAGCAGGTTTCATTCGACTTTATGAAGCAACATTAGTTAATTCTATAGGGTGATGAAAAACTTTTGCCCATAGCTGTAGTCTGGGGTATGCAGATGTTTTCAGATATATTGCAGTGCAGGAGAAAATGAACTACTGTCACCTGAACACTTCCTGTGCTGTTTGGGTTCTATCGCCCAGTGTCCTTAGCAACCAGCATTATACCTATTATTATTATTATTATTATTATTATTATTATTATTATTATTATTATTTATTTTCAGTATCGCTGTTTCTATTTTAAATGTCATTCGTACAGTGTTTCCTTTTCTTTTTACATGTGTGTTGCATTTCCCCTCTCCCTTTCTTTCCTTTTTGTTTGTCGTATACCAAAAGCTCCTGATGCCAAAGAAGGAGTTTGAGTTGTTCAAGGTAGGGCTGGGTGTGTCCCAGGCTCAGTGGGTTTAATCGCATTCCCAGTTAATTCCCTCCCCAAGCTGCCTTCATCTGATTGGACCCCATTAGGCACCATGGACACGAGCGTCCAATCAAACCGCTGGGATTGGACTCCTAACGTCTGGCCTGTTAGCGTATAATACATAGGTTTATTGCAGAAACTTAGATACTTTTATATCTCCATTTTTTTAAATATCATATTTTTACATGGTTACGATCCTAATCCTAATATGTGCGTTTTTTGTATCTAGTACAGTTTCTGCTCGTTGTGTTTTTTTTAACATTTCAACTGGTTCTCTACAGGGATGGAAATAGGACTCCTGTTGCGTAGCAGTTTCACCCATTCCTGATTTTACTATGAGCTTGATTAACCACAGTGTGTAGGTAACAAGCTCAGGTGTGTCTGATTTTATACTCTTAGTAAAACCAAGGATGGATCAAACTGCTATGCAGTGGGACTTATTTCCTGCCTTGCTCTATACAAAATAAGTTTCAGAACGGAAAAGTAACACGTCCGTTTTCAAACCTTCTTAAATTCTGCTTTAAAGCAGACCTTGAGGTGCATAAAATAATTATAATCTTATCATAAAAATATGGAGATCAGGTAGTCTTTCAGGCCAGATGTTGCTAAGTGCCCTCCTCGCGTTATCCAGGTGTGCCTGTGTGTTTTGGAGTGTGCTGGATTGAGGACTGGATGTATAGAAATGCAATGCTTTAAGGGAGCATTTCTGCGTTCAGCTTCGTTTGCAGTGAAGCTAGTGTTACTGTAGCTGCTTTGATGGTTGTTTGTTGGTTTTGTTTTGTTTTTTTACCTGCTGTTTTTTAAGCATGTGTTTGAAGATGCCCTTTTGGAATATCCGTTTTCCTGTGTAATATTTTCTTAATGCACAGCAAACTTAATTCTTGTCACCAGCTTGCTTTGAAACCCTGTTCGCTATTAACCCCGGGCATCATCTCTGAATACGCTAGGAAAGTCAACAAGTTATTTCCATAGCAACAGACTTGACAAACACAGAAAAACAAAACATGGATGGCATCATCAAATAGCATTTACGCTAATGCTTTTTGTTCAAACCAAAAGCAATAAATATGATTAAATTGCTGTCAATTAATCATCACGCAGTGAACCTTCTTAAAGAAATGCCAGCATCGATTCAGAACACGGGACATGTTCTGAGCGTAGATTTCCAAATGCCAGCTGTCTGTGGGGAAAGAAATAATTGGAAAGGGGGGGGGGGGGGGTCCCTTGTGTTTGAAATGATTGATATAATAGACAGACCAGCCCCCCTCCCCCCCTTTTCAATTGTGCAATATAACGTGGATCAGGAACAGGCTATGAGCAGATCTGTATCTAGGACATGTGAATAAAAATAGACATTTGTGGTTTTATTTTATCAACGCTTCTGCTTCTGAGTCAATGTATAGTAAAGATTTTTTTGTTGTTGTGAAATTCTGAATGCAGTAATACAAGTATTTCTGTTTTTTATTGCAATGTTTTCATGTTTTAAAATTTCATTTTTTGATTTTTTTCCTGCAAGCAATTACTTGGAGAGTTGTCAGAGGTAACTACGTTAATGAATTGCCAGACACATGCTGCACAGTAAATAAGACGGTGTATCTTGTGAAATGAATTCACAACAACGGCATTGCTCATTAAAACACTTTTTGGTAACACTTTAAAATAATGGCTGCAAATTCAGAATGAATTCTGGCTGAATACCAAGGGAGCTCTGAAGTCATTCATTTTGAATTCAGCCCTGCTAATTAATCACGATTTTAAAACATTTAGATTACCATTTCCTCTCCATTCACTAATTCATACCCTCTTAGTCACCTGCCAGGGTTTTCGTTCTTCCCTGAATGCAGGTCTTATGCATGTGATCAGCATCATGTGTTACAAGGAGCATGGAATGAATTCAGGTGATTAAATCCACATGGATTAACAGGGGGCTGCATTCAGAATGAATGACTTCAGATCTCCGAGGAAGGGCAGAAGATATTCAGGTGGCATCTATAGCAGTTCTGCCTTCTAGCTTTGATTATTAAATATAGTTTGATTTTTATGAAACTGTTGTTGGTATCATTAACCACTGTCTATAAACTTTTATAAAACAGGGACGTATTTTCAAAGTGTTTACTGCAATCTTTAATTATCTCCTATATTTTTTTAAAAGAGAGACTATTAGTTACCAAATGAGAAACAAACCACTAGAGGCTGCTTGGGATATTTTGTGTTATATTACCTGGCTGCTTGGGATACTTGTGTTATATTACCTGCCTGCTTGGTTATGGCTTTGTCAAATTAAAAGGCATCTAAAAAATAGGAGTGAATTAAAGACAGGAGTAAATACTGAAAATAATATCCCCCAGTCTTTCAATACTCCTGATGAATTGAAGCTTGTTGAACACATGTATTATAGATGTGTATTAACCAGGGTCCTGTATCTCATTTGTCCACAGAAACAGAAAACAGACTATGTCCCGAAACAGCTGAACCCCATCCCCCCAGCCCCCTCCCCGCCGCCGACCCCAGCTCCGTTCCCCACCCCTCCCCGGTGCCCGGGACCTTCGCTGGGGTGGCACCCCTCCACCTCCCCCGCCAACATGAGCCGACAGAACAGTAGCAACTCAAGCGACAGCGGGAGCGTGGTGCTGAGAGACAGCCAGCGGGACAGGCAGCTCCCAGCCAACCGTGAGTCAACCACACATACACACACTCACATACATACACACACTCACATACATACACACACTCACATACACACACACACTCATACATACACACACTCACATACATACATACACACACTCACATACACACACTCATACATACACACACTCATATACATACACACACTCACATACGTACACACACTCACATACATACACACACTCACATACACACACACACTCATACATACACACACTCACATACATACATACACACACTCACATACATACATACATACACACACTCACATACACACACTCATACATACACACACTCATACATACACACACTCATACATACACACACATACATACACACACTCGCATACATACATACACACACTCACATACACACACTCTCACATACACACACTCACACACACACACAAGCTGACAGAACAGCCTAAGTGCTGTATTCAATTTAAAGAAACCGTGAAGAAGCACCTGCTTGCGTTTGATGATTTGCTGCTCTAAACCCAAGCAGCTGTTTCTTCACTCTTTTCACTCTGAATGGTAAATCAGCCCGATCAACAGCAATGCCCCTCACCTGATTTCTGTCGAGGACTCAGTCCGAATAGTCGGATAATGGGTTTGTGTAGCTGCTGGCCTCTCAGAAGACAGAGGTGGGTGTGTGTACGTGCGTCACGCTTGAGAGTTCTGCACATATCTAGAACCAGCGGCTCTCAAACGGGGTCAGGACACTCAACATAATGGCTGAAGTGCATTGCAGCAGGTCCTTTATAAGAAGCAGTTGCATCACTTTATATAGCGCCTTTCATGACCAAGGCCATCCCAGAACTCTACAAATATTAGTTTTATTAATTTAATTTACAAACGAAACAAGTCTTGAGACGTGATTTGAAATCTTTCAACATCAGGATCCCTAATAAGCTGCAGTGAGGTGTTTCAGAGCCCAGGAACATTGCAGGTAAAAGCCCTGTTGCCTTGGAAACTCCTCCCAGTCCTAGACTCACAGAGCAAATCAGGATTCAATGATGGAGACTGGGAAGACTGGTGGGGTGCCAGTAGTTATAAGAGCTATAAGGAGGCCCTTGCTAGTAAGAATACAGAAGGATATTTTTTTCCTTTTATTATTCATATATTTCTTGTTTGTTAAATAAAAAATAAAAAAAATGTTCAAATATTTCAACAGGAGTGTATCGCCAGACAAACATGTTTACTGACTTCTGACTTTTAAAAATAAGAGTCGGAGTATGGCAACAGACCAGATAATCCTGTACCATTTTTAGTATGGTACAGCTTGCGATTGCGACAAATCACTACCTTGAACAGGGTATCGGCTAGTTCGGGAGAGCAATAGAGACTACTCTGCTGTAGTAGTAAACTTCACTAGCTGAAACGTTTGTCAGCTGACCTGAGCTTTACCTTCGAATCCAGGGATGGAAATAAGACTCCTATTGCACTGCAGTTTCACCCATTCCGTGTGTTAATTAATATCAGCTTGATTAGCCACGGTGTATAGGTCACAAGCTCAGGTGTCCTATTAAACTTGTAGTAAAACCAGGAATGGATTAAACTGTTATGCAATGGGAGTTTTATTCCCATCACTGCAGTTGTGCAGAAGTGTTTGAAGCAGTATACTGAAGTGAAGCATGGTGCTGTCCTGCTGTCGCCCCCTGCAGGCAGGAAGTCTCACATGGAGGAGGTGCAGGACGAGCTCATGCACAGGCTGACAATCGGGCGCAGCGGGGCCCCCAAGAAGATCCAGGGGCCCCAGAGAGGCAGCAGCAGCGCGGGAGGGCCGGGGGTCGACCTCTCGTACAGCTCCCCCCCAGAGGAGGTGAAGGCCTGGCTGCAGGCAAAGGGATTCAGCCCTGTGTGAGTACCATCACCTCCGGAGTCCGTCTGAACTGTGGACGGTCTGAATTCATACCAATCATCTTGATAACTTTTAGCAATTAGCTAAAAAACAGTATCTAATAAAAGAGAAGGATGTCATAAGAGACTGACTAGCTCACTGTGAGAATTCTTTTCCCATTCTTAATTTTCACTTTACACTACAAAGATCAGTAGCATCAGATTTGTACAGAATGACTCCCTTTTATGAGAAGAACCCTAGGGGGCTGCTACAGTTAATCATAATGGCTTTCTATAAAGTAAACAAAGTAAAAATAATTGACATTATTCCAAGCTATTAGGTATGCCATTTATCTAATACAGTAAGCGATGTACACAAAACCCTTTGACAGGCAAAGTGCCTGAAATCGGCTGACCTATATATACACTGTGTGAGGATGTTCAGAAGAGTATTTATTTATTTATTTATTTATTTATTTATTTATTTATGTGTTTGTTTGTTTGTTTATTGTTTATTGTTTCAATGAGGCAGCTTCTCCAAGCTTTGAATCCAGACCTCCCCACCACTTATAATCTGCAAAAAATAAAATAATAAGGGCTTTGTTAAATCTGTCATCACAAGTACAGTGGGATAAAGCTAAAACACTGCTTCTCATTAATAATCTTGTTCCTGCTTCACTCGTTGAGGACCAAACCTGTCAGAGAAATACCCTGGAGGGTTGAAATACCCAGAGAGAAATACCCTGGAGGGTTGAAATACCCAGAGAGAAATACCCTGGAGGGTTGAAATACCCAGAGAGAAATACCCTGGAGGGTTGAAATACCCAGAGAGAAATACCCTGGAGGGTTGAAATACCCAGAGAGAAATACCCTGGAGGGTTATTTTGTACCAGATCAACCCAGATCACAGTTGCAAAAAATGATATATACATAACTTGTACATTTTTCTTTATGACTTAGCTGCTATTAGTTAAACCTATCAGATGCCTGAATGTATGCTAACCAGCAGAAGCTGAGCTAAAAGCTACCATCACAGTCGGATAACGGGGTACTCGGGTGTAAAGTGTAACATACTGTACAGCACAGCTTTGTCAATTCCAGCTTAACGGAGCGATGATTAAATCAAGGATTAGTTCCAAGTGTAATTGCAAAGGCTGGGAAGCTCAATAAATTGCTTCTTCCCAGCAACCACTGTACTTCCAGTGAATCAGCTATTCAATAGAATGCTACTTGTAGTAATGTATGTACTTTAAACAGTAAAACATCAGTCCAGAAAGGATTGCGTGGGCATTTAAAATGGCAGGTGCGCCATGAATAGGAACAGGACACTAGACTAGGCTGTGCAGAACTCGTTATACAATTACATCACACAGTGCAAACTTTAACAGCAGGAATGAGCCAGGGTAATATTTACTGTAAGTCACGAGTGAAATGCCAACTGAGAGGTGGATTCCCTTAGCTATACTGATCTGTAATGTGAGAGGTGGTATCTCTTTACTATACTGATCTGTAATGTGAGAGGTGCAATCCCTTAGCTATACTGATCTGTAATGTGAGAGGTGGTATCTCTTTACTATACTGATCTGTAATGTGAGAGGTGGTATCTCTTTACTATACTGATCTGTAATGTGAGAGGTGCAATCCCTTAGCTATACTGATCTGTAATGTGAGAGGTGGTATCTCTTTACTATACTGATCTGTAATGTGAGAGGTGGTATCTCTTTACTATACTGATCTGTAATGTGAGAGGTGGTATCTCTTTACTATACTGATCTGTAATGTGAGAGGTGGTATCTCTTTACTATACTGATCTGTAATGTGAGAGGTGGTATCTCTTTACTATACTGATCTGTAATGTGAGAGGTGGTATCTCTTTACTATACTGATCTGCAGTGTGAAAGGTGGTGTTTTTCTAATGTGCTCTCTGCAGTGTGAGAAGTGGTGTTTGTAATGCGCTCTCTGTATACAGTGTGAGAGGTGGTGTTTGTAATGTGCTCTCTGTCTGCAGTGTGAGAGGTGGTGTTTGTAATGTGCTCTCTGTCTGCAGTGTGAGAGGTGGTGTTTGTAATGTGCTCTCTGTCTGCAGTGTGAGAGGTGGTGTTTGTAATGTGCTCTCTGTCTGCAGTGTGAGAGGTGGTGTTTGTAATGCGCTCTCTGTCTGCAGTGTGAGAAGTGGTGTTTGTAATGCGCTCTCTGTATACAGTGTGAGAGGTGGTGTTTGTAATGTGCTCTCTGTCTGCAGTGTGAGAGGTGGTGTTTGTAATGTGCTCTCTGTCTGCAGTGTGAGAGGTGGTGTTTGTAATGTGCTCTCTGTCTGCAGTGTGAGAGGTGGTGTTTGTAATGCGCTCTCTGTCTGCAGTGTGAGAGGTGGTGTTTGTAATGTGCTCTCTGTATGCAGTGTGAGAGGTGGTGTTTGTAATGTGCTCTCTGTCTGCAGTGTGAGAGGTGGTGTTTGTAATGCGCTCTCTGTCTGCAGTGTGAGAGGTGGTGTTTGTAATGCGCTCTCTGTCTGCAGTATGAGAGGTGGTGTTTGTAATGTGCTGTCTGCAGTGTGAGAGGTGGTGTTTGTAATGTGCTCTCTGCAGTGTGAGAGGTGGTGTTTGTAATGCGCTCTCTGTATGCAGTGTGAGAGGTGGTGTTTGTAATGTGCTCTCTGTCTGCAGTGTGAGAGGTGGTGTTTGTAATGCGCTCTCTGTCTGCAGTGTGAGAGGTGGTGTTTGTAATGCGCTCTCTGTATGCAGTGTGAGAGGTGGTGTTTGTAATGTGCTCTCTGCAGTGTGAGAGGTGGTGTTTGTAATGCGCTCTCTGTATGCAGTGTGAGAGGTGGTGTTTGTAATGCGCTCTCTGTCTGCAGTGTGAGAGGTGGTGTTTGTAATGCGCTCTCTGTATGCAGTGTGAGAGGTGGTGTTTGTAATGTGCTCTCTGTCTGCAGGACCATCACCAGTCTGGGAGTGCTGACGGGGGCACAGCTCTTCTCTCTCAACAAGGATGAGCTGCGGACGGTGTGCCCGGACGACGGGGCTCGAGTCTACAGCCAGGTCACCGTGCAGAAGGCAGCTCTGGAGGTACTGCTGCGTCTGCTTCGAAGTGTCCATCTGATCCTGCTGAGAGTGGATTTCATTCTTGCGCACTCTTTGAAGCTTTAGGCCCATGAGTCGGATCTGTCATGCAAAGCGTATCAAGAGAAAGTACCCTCTCAACTTGATCAGAGGGAGCCAAGTCATTAAATAGAAATAAAAAAGATTTAAATATATTTATTCTGTTTGTGTAGAACCTGCTGTGGTTTAAAGATTTAGAATGCTTTGTCGTTGGCATTCTGAGTGCGAGTTCTATACTCTGTGATGTCATACTGTAAGTGTAGTTGCTGCTAATAGGTTTCAATGGGGATGTCACTTACAATATTGATCTGCACAGTGGCATATCTTAAACAAAGCAGCTCTGTAACGCTGTATTGATCCTGTTGGTCCCCCCTGGGGTGATTTACAGTATTGATCCACTTATGAACATTCCTACATACAATAAACAATATAGTGCAATGAGTCCACCGAGGGTGGTGTTATTCAGACCTGCCACTTTGTGGATCGTTAAAATGCACCCCGTTGGATTATAGAAGTTGTTTGGCTCTGGTTTTGTAAAACTAGCAGGGTTGCACAGAGCGATTACTGTATCTCATTTACTCTATCGGCTTGCTTGCTTGGCTGCCTGTGCTTGCCAGTGTTTAAGTGTCTATAAATCTTTACAAAAGTATGATAAATATGCATGCAAGGCTGTAGGTGAGAAATGCAAACGATACCTGCTTCTATTTTTTATGCCACATTATTAAGGCAGTGCGAAGAAGGTACATATTGAAAAGATGGCTGATCATTTCGGTAACAAATCTCAACAAGGTTATTTCTGAAAACAACAGGTGTGCTGGGGTGGAAATAAGACTCCTATTGCACAGCAGTTTCACCTGTTCCAGGTTTTACTCCGAGCTTGATTAGCCCAGTGTAGGTAAAAAGCTCAGACATGTCTTATTAAACGCATAGCAAAGCCAGGACTGGATCAAACAGCTATGCAATGGGAATCGTATTTCCACGCCTGGTGTGGGTGCAGAGAAGGTGAAGGGATGCTTGTCTGAAGGGGTGCGTGGTGTTTCTGACCGGTCCTGTGCTTGGGTTGCTTGTGATCAGGCCTGGTTTATTGAGGTGCTGTGCTGCTGGCCTGGGCAGTGTTTCTGTGGTTTTTCTCTTCCCCTCTGCAGGCTTTTTGCTGACTCCACAAGGCCTGCCTCTACCGAATTTCATTCCTGTAACTTGGCAGGTATTGCTGTTTAAATAGAGAGGGCCTGTCTGTGTTGGCCTGGTTTTAGTTCATTTCTAATGGACACTTGAACAGACGGGATTTTATAGTGCCGTTCTGCCTCTCCAGCTTCCACAGTACATACTGAATACAAAACAACTGTTAAATAAACACTGGGCTAGGGAGGCAAAACAAGAAGGGACTGTTTCCCATCATCGTGCTACAGTGGACCCTGCTGGCCAGGCGCCCAGTGAGCTCAGAGCGGACACCTGCAGGGCTGGCCTTTGGCCCCCTGAGACCGGTGGCTCGCTGACATCCGCTCTCGAGTTCCTGGGTGTAGAAGAGGTCGTGGGATCGGAGGACGCCCACTGAACCTTCAGTTCTGCTGAGCTGTGTGGGGAATTGCTGCGGTGAGGGGACATTCTAAATTGGGGAGAAAATCGGGGGTAAAATAATTGGGCACTCTAAATAAATTTTTAAAAAAAATAACACCACCAAGGTCAAATAATAAAGGAAAACAGATATATGTAACAAAATAAGGTCAAATTAGCCTCGTAATTTATTAGGTAAAATTCTCTAGAGTGAATTTTGTAAGGAAACTGCTGTTTTGAAATATACACAGGTTTGGCACTCCTCTGGAGTTAGTGTTGGGAGCATTTTGTTCAGATGTGTGCAATGTGTCACTTTTAAATAAAAATAAAAAAAACTGGCCAACAGAGACTGAGCTCTGTCTTTTTAAAAAGAAAAAAAAAGATACATTATCCCCAGTAGGTGAAGATCTAGCTTTTCCCCCACTAATAGTGATTCTCATGAAACCAAATAGCTAAGCTCTCTCCCTAACCCTAACCCTAACCCACTGGTTCATTCTTAGTTTATAGTCATGTATGCAATCCCTGACCTCACCCCTAAACTAGGCGATCATTGACCAAACTAGCAGCACTAAAATGAAACCTAGCAATGAAATGAGTCAAACGTTTCAATGTCTTTGTCACTAGCAATGCATAGGCCTTTATGTGTACACCATGGCCTTCCAAAACCCAAGCAGTGTATCAACACATGCTGTGGCTTATCTAGTCAGCGTAGAGTGCTGGACTGTGGTACTAGCACTGAAGGGCCCATGGGGAACGCAATGATGTTTTTTTTTTCAAGCCAGCCATACACAAACACAGGTGGAATCATCCTGAAGTACCAGCGCCATCTAGTGGACATCTACTGTATTTCCAGCAATACCAAATTAAACTTGACACAAAGTAGATGCTCACAAGATTACTGGCTGTTTTCATATTTTATATTCTGTATTCCATACAATAATTTTCAACTACGTCACTGGTTATGTGTCCGCACTCAGCTAGATAAACGCCAGCCTGTGTGGGTATACCCCAAGCAACTGGATCCCAGCCCTGTGCATGATCTCTTCCTCTTTTCTCTTCTAGGGTTCAGGCGGCTCATCGGAGCTGCAGGAGATCATGCGGAGACGGCAGGAGAAGCTCAGCTCAGTGGCCTGTGACTCCGGGGTGGAGTCCTTCGACGAGGGAAACGGTCACTAGAGAGCCGTGCGTTAACCTTCCCTTCCTGTGCATTGTTTTAGGACTCGGTGGACGGGACGACCGCTTTCACTGAGATCATGCGCCGGCGACAACAGCTCCTGCATCAGTGACACCCGAATCATAGACCAGAGACACACGCTGTACCACCACACTGCAGCTTACCATCATAGACCAGAGACACACGCTGTACCACCACACTGCAGCTTACCATCATAGACCAGAGACACACGCTGTACCACCACACTGCAGCTTACCATCATAGACCAGAGACACACGCTGTACCACCACACTGCAGCTTACCATCATAGACCAGAGACACACGCTGTACCACCACACTGCAGCTTACCTGGAGAGGGGTGATGGGATGGGGTGGGATGGGATGGGGTTGGGTGGGGTGGGGTGGGGTGGGGGAGACATACCCTGGCTGAAGACTTTTGTCCAAGTTACCGAAATAGAAGCACACATTAAAAAAAGGGTAGAGTTATTGCAGTAAAGCGTTTTGAAAATGATATGATTTATTGATTGTCTAAGATTATTATTAATATTGTTGTTTATTATTTACATTTGGTTCATTAGACAACAAGTATATCCTTTTTTGTGTTTTACATTGATTCTGAGGAATGCCAAAAAAATGTTATTTAAGCAAACGTTAATGAGGTTCTCGCTATGGAGTCTTCGGTATACAAATGACTTGGTTTTTTTTATGTTCGAAATATGAAGTGCGAGCCCCTTGGCTTGGACACGTTACAGAATGGTTGTGCATGAAGCCTCTAAGAATGTGGTCTGTGTGCTGCGCTGATCAGGGCCTCTTCATCATTTTCACTGCATTGCGTGCTGTCTATCCTTCCTGGCAAATTAAATCAGCTTCAAATAATACAGTCCCCGTGTTGTTCCCGTTCCATAGTCAAATTCAATCAAGGCACCTCATTTCTGTATTAACGTCTTTTTGAATGCAATCACAAGTTTGTGACACTTGTTTTGCAAACACAGTTCATGAGAAGTCCTCCTGGGTCTGGCAGTTTGATTTACCCGTGTCACAAAGTGGCTCTGTATTGCGTTGATTGAATCTCCCATCATCTGTAACTGTTAAACACTCGATACTGCTGGATTTAGATGAGAAGATTTTTTTTCAATGTGCAGCAATGGAAATAAATCTAATATTGCACAACACTGCCACCAATTCCAGGTTTTAATATGTGCTTGATTAGCACCAGTGTATAGGTAAGCAGCTCAGGTGTGTCTTATTAAACTTGCAGTAAAACCAGGTATGGATCAAACTGCTATGCAATGGGAGTCTTATTGCATCCCTGAAATCTGTCAGTTTCTTCTTAGGACAGTCAGTGTGTGTTGTGGAGAGAGGATAGGAGAAGGGAAGGCGTTAATGATGATCCATAACTTTCACCTTCACAGGACAAAGATTTAAGTCAATGGATCTGTCCAGTATAATCCTCAGTAGGTCATCCTTTCACTAGCTAACGTTTGAACAGAAAGGGAGGTTTTTTTTAACACGTGTTTTGGGCAATAAACCATGTTATTAATCGCTTGAAACATGTCTTTTGTGGGGGTGTTGGACACAAATGGAATTATTTTTGACCAAAGCTCAAGGCAGTGTAGATTAGAGATATTGAAACAGTGGTGCTGTCTGGATTTTAATGGTTTCACAAACTAAGGTGTGATGTTTTGAGCGTCTCGATTGTCTGCTATGCTACGAAGTGAACTTTCCCCTTTGAGCATTACTACCGGAGCACAGCGGCCTCACTGCATTCCTGCAGCCAGGTGTACCCTCTTGGCACCTCCAGCACACTTTGGGCTGCCCCACTCTCAATGCCCACAATGCTCAGGTTTTACTGCGACACATCTGCAAGGTGACCTCGTCCCTTTGTCTGTGTTTTAATGGCTGCGAAACCACCTCTGCCAGAGCAGATTCTCACATTGCTGTTCTGTGCCGAGTCTGTGCTTGTGGTGCACGCGGTCAGACCCATTGTAACACAGCAAGCTAGCGGAGGGAATGGAACGCTGAGGAATTGTCCTATGAGATTTGTCCCGGGGAAACTAAGCATACAGTAATTGTCTCAGAGATTTCCCCTCTTAGTGCAGGCATATTTTGAGTTTTTTTGTTAAATAAAACCCAAAGCTTGGTGTACAAAGTGTACATTTTAGTTTTTTTCAGTTTCTGGTATCTGTTGTAAATGTGTTCTTTAGAAAATCACTTGTATGTAACTTGATTCCTGCACCCCTCTCCCCTATTTTTTTTTAAATTTTTTAATTTTATTTATGATCTGAAAAAAAAAAAAATTAAATACATTGTTTGAAAACTAGTAAATGTCTGCATTTTTGGAGATTTTTTTCCCCCCAAAAAGTAAATGTGCAATCTGTTGCTTAAATGAAAATGTTATTGTATATTTGGGAACAATCCATGTAGAATGATTTCTGTTTGTATTTGTGCAGTTGTCATGGTGCCTTTTTTCCCCACATGATCCTGCTGAAATTCTGCAATAAACAGTATTCTGTAGAACCAACTGTTTTCCATTCCCTTGGATGTGTGGATTATGCAGGACTTGCATCGTAAGAACCTAATGAGAGGAGACATTCAGCTCATCAGTGTCGTCTGGTTCATCTCAAAATTTTCTCAAGTCAGGTATTTTCTGACATGATTTTTCTCTTACACTAACTTTCACTCCCATTGGGTCGTGGAAGTTAATTCAGTACTTAGTTTGATAAAGCGTTGAGTTCTTTAAAGGCAGAGTTGTTTTTGGAGCTTTTAAAAATCTATTATAATTGCACGATTGATAATTTTACCTTTTAGAAAAAAACTGCACTAGGGAAGATTTGGATAAAATAGCTTTGAGAATATGCAGAAGACTCCAAATAACAAGTTTATATCTGATCTAACCCACTTTGTACCAACGTGTCAATGCACACGGTGCCCGGAGACAGCAGACATCTTAAACTAAAAACTTTAAATTCAATTTCATTTTCCGGTCTGTGATGGTGTTTATTATTTCATACCCAATCTATTTGGAAAAACACATTATAGTCAACGTGTCTAAATGTACACACAAGCACACACACATACAGTGCAAGGTATGCCACTGAAAACTAGCACAGGTACACACAGTGCAATAAGGTTACACACACTGGCACCCTCACCCAGGGTCTGTGGCCAATCTCCACACTACAGCTAACGAGGTCACACAGTAGAAGGACTGTCCCTGTTAGACAATGGGTATTAATACTGTAGAACGAGCAAGGCTGTAGAGGGTGCCTTTCAGTTTGCTATATTCACTGTACCGTACCTTTTTAAAGGTGTGAATGCTAATGCTACTGTTGCTTATGCAATTCAGCAACATGAGAGTTTTTTTTAACCTACAAATCACCCTATTACAAAAATCGAAACTACTTTTGTTTTTTAACTTAATCCTGAGATAAACTAATGGTGTTTACTGTATCCACAATGGAGTAACTCATTGTTTAGCAATATTATAAACGCTACCCCGGTTTGACGACAGCGGGTAAGTCAAGTGTTCCTTATTGCACCTCTTCCCCCCCCACAGAAAAAAAAAGCGTTGTGAAGTCTCTAATCCCAGAATGCCAGGCGGTATCCAATGGTAGTTGTTGTTCCGGGTGTTGGTGTCTTTTCCCCCCCAGTCGGTCTCCTGTCCTTGTTTGGTGCAGTACAGTGATGTCCCAGATGAAGTACCCTCCATAGACAATACAGATACTTTAAGGCAAGGTTCCTCGCGAATGCTTCTACCATTTCAAACACAAAACGTCCTGTTTTTAGTTTGTTTTCTTGTTTTTTTGTTTTTTGGTATCGATGGCAGTAAAAATCTTTCCTGGCAGAAAGCAAGCACTGAAGCAAGGGAAGGAGGCAAGTGGACTGTTTATCTAGGAGGAGAGAAGAGAGAGAATGAGTTAGTATCCCCATGCAACACAAGGAAACATTTCAAAAGCAGCTTTGAATTACATTCGCTCTGTTCTTTTTAGTTAACTGGTGTATTATTTATTACCAGCGGTGTAGTCCTAAATCTGAAGGTACCGAAACACCACGAAAATATAGATTCTCTGAAACAAGAAGAATTATACGAATTCATATTTTATTTGTATAATGAAATTCTAGTAACACATATAATAGGCAATGAATTTATCTAGTTTCTACAAGCATTTCCACAAAGTGTCTTTCTCCATCTTGTCAGAATGCTTTACTTTATTTATGTGTTACGTGTTACGTTCTTAAAGAAGTAGTTTGTAACAGAAGTTCCTAATGCTCTTTCTATTGCATCAGGAGGACTGCTGACTGAATCAGACAGGTGTGCGGGAGATGCGAGTCATGTGACTTAGCTTCTCTATTATGCAAGTTCTGGCTTGATTACCTTCCTCAGTGTGTATTCAAACAGTTTATTACAACTTTATATAAGGAATTGGTGATTATTACAACTGGATAATGCGTTTGTGCTTCAAGGGAAAGAGTCACCAAGCACAATACACACAAGTGGTTTTTCAATCAATTCTTTTACAATTAATAATTATTTTTCAACAATACAATTACAGAAATGGACCCAATGAAAGTTCCTCATTTAGACCTCAGATGTCCTGAGAGAGCAGATGTCCTGTCCCATTAGGTTACACGTCTCCCTACTGCATTTGTTTTATTGCAATTACTCGAACGCCATGTTTTTTAACGTCTTCACCAGGATTTAGTGCCACTGCTTTGTTCTGCGTGTTTTTTAAACGTCTTCATCAGGATTTAGTGCCACTGCTCTGTTCTGCGTGTTTTTTAAACGTCTTCATCAGGATTTAGTGCCACTGCTCTGTTCCGCTGCTAGTGAATACAAATTACATTTTATATTTTTATATTGTTTGTTTTCAAATTGCAGTACAGTCCAGAGCCAAGATTTGAAAGGTGTTTTGTTTTTGAGTTTCTCTGTTCCTCTTATATAAAAAGGTGCGCTGAATATTTTTGAAAGTTGCCAAGCTGTAAAAGTGTTTGAAAGTGGTTGTATCACCCCCTGTGTGTGCAACGTGAATAACTTCTGTTTAAACAACATAACAGAGTCCTGATATAGTTACAACAGCAACATTGATCTTTTAGAAAACAGGAGTGTAGCAATTCATTGTTTATTGAAGAATCGTGATGCTTTCTTTACATGATATATTGTATAGTAATAGAGGTCTGAACTATGACACAAGACCAAAAGCAAAACATAATCCATTGTAGATCACGGCATGGTTCTTGAATGAAGGCTAGGTGTGTTCTGTAGTTGCTATGGATACATACTCTCCCTGGTCTCATTTAATTTTTATCTTAAAAAAAATAATCCATCATTAAATGATTTGATCTTAGTATACATCATACTGGACAAGTAGCCAATTCTGACAATCCCATGTATCCTGATTCATATTGTATGGGAACCTGCATATCGTGATGCGGATCTGATCGTGAGATTAGCGTGTCGCTGCACCCCTAATAGAAAACACATTCTTTGGGCATTGCCAAGCACATCTGTGTGTTCGCTCATGGAGTCTCAGTATTCCTTTTAATATGCGAGTGTGACTCCCTGACCAGTGAGCTGCAGTTTCTCTAGGGGTGCACCCTGGTTGAATGCATGTTTTTTTTCAGTCTGTGTGCTGCACTGCACTCACACTGTGCCAGTCTGCAGTTAGGGCTTGCTGGTGTTCTCTTAGATGATTTCTCCAGCGCTGTGGATCTGTTTCCTCTTCCTCCACATCAGCTGCACACACTGGTGGATAAATACATACTGCTCCTGCAGAGAGAGAGAGAGAGACGGAGAGAGAGGGGAGTGCTGGGGTCTTACAGGCAAGCTTTATACTTTTATTTTTAACCCTATAATGCCCATTTATGTATCCTACATGATACAATGCTTAACCCCCCTCTATTATCAGTTTTTAAATCCAGCCTCACAGAGTTTGTTTAAAAAAATTGAGCTTAGCAGTTTTATCATCACGCTTCGACACAGGCAATTTTATTACACACAGGTCTCAGACCACCCCCATGTGTAATATGACTGTAAAACAGGCATTTTCGTTCACCATGTATTATGATATTAATAATTAAGTGTTTAAAAAAAAAAAAATGTTTAAAATAACTACTACTGGTCTTCCATCACTCCTACAAGGTAATTTTATAAAGACCTGCTCACAGAGGGGGCAGCACAGTGCTCATCAAAACAGGGTTCATGGCAGCAGAAACGCAGCTGCAGAGGCCCCCCACCCCCATGTACCTCTGTCTGCACCATGGACAGCCTGTGCGATCGCATCTCTGACACCAGCCCCAGAATGTCCACATACTCGTGCTCCCGTATGTGCTGCAGCAAGCGGTCTAAGGCTATGAAGGTCCCTGTTCTTCCCACACCAGCACTGGGAAAACAAAACACACTGCAGCTTAGCAACGGGAGCTGAGCAGCAGGAAGTGCGTTCATCCTGCCACCAAGGAAGTGTCCGCTGGGGTTTTAATACACGTCGCGCAGGGAGTTAATCTACAGTATCCGTGGAGATTAAATAGACCTGTTTCAAAGTGAAAATCCAAGAAACCTTTTACAGAAGGAGCTTTAAGAAATGACCACATCAAAAGCACACTGACTATACTCAAATTTACTGGCAGGTTGGATCTGGTCATTGAACTTGTCCGTTTCCTTCTCGTGATCCTCGAGTCACCGCTCAGTTCCTTGAGTAACTCTAAGGGGTTAAGCCCAGCGCAGTATCTCTGCCCCCCTCCCTCACCTGCAGTGCACCAGGACAAGTCCTTTCCTCCTGGCAGCCTGCTGCCTGACGATCTGGACAAACTGCAGGATGCTCTCGGCTGCGTTGACGGTGGGCACGCCGTGGTCCGGCCAGGAGGTGTAGTTCAGATGCAGGACGTCCTGAATCTCATCCGCCTGGAAATGCAAGCAGAGTATGGTGAGGAGGGGGTTCACACACACTGACCAGCAGCTTCCAGGAGAGGAGGGAGTTCACACACACTGACCAGCAGCTCCCAGGAGAGGAGGGAGTTCACACACACACACACACACACACTGACCAGCAGCTCCCAGGAGAGGAGGGAGTTCACACACACACACTGACCAGGAGAGGAGGGAGTTCACACACACTGACCAGCAGCTCCCAGGAGAGGAGGGAGTTCACACACACACACACACACACACACACACACACACACACTGACCAGCAACTCCCAGGAGAGGAGGGAGTTCACACACACACACACTAACCAGCAGCTCCCAGGAGAGGAGGGAGTTCACACACACACACTGACCAGCAGCTCCCAGGAGAGGAGGGAGTTCACACACACACACACACACACTGACCAGTAGAGGAGGGAGTTCACACACACACTGACCAGCAGCTCCCAGGAGAAGAGGGAGTTCACACACACACTAACCAGCAGCTCCCAGGAGAGGAGGGAGTTCACACACACACACACACACACACTGACCAGCAGCTCCCAGGAGAGGAGGGAGTTCACACACACACTAACCAGCAACTCCCAGGAGAGGAGGGAGTTCACACACACACACACACTAACCAGCAGCTCCCAGGAGAGGAGGGAGTTCACACACACACACTGACCAGCAGCTCCCAGGAGAGGAGGGAGTTCACACACACACACACACACACTGACCAGTAGAGGAGGGAGTTCACACACACACTGACCAGCAGCTCCCAGGAGAAGAGGGAGTTCACACACACACTAACCAGCAGCTCCCAGGAGAGGAGGGAGTTCACACACACACACACACTGACCAGCAGCTCCCAGGAGAGGAGGGAGTTCACACACACACACACACACACTGGCCAGGAGAGGAGGGAGTTCACACACACACACACACACTAACCAGCAGCTCCCAGGAGAGGAGGGAGTTACACACACACACACACACACTGACCAGCAGCTCCCAGGAGAGGAGGGAGTTCACACACACACACACTGACCAGCAGCTCCCATGAGAGAAGGGAGTTCACACACACACACACACACACACACACTAACCAGGAGATGAAGGAGTTCACACACACACACACTCTGACCAGCAGCTCCCAGGAGAGGAGGGAGTTCACACACACACACACACACACTGGCCAGGAGAGGAGGGAGTTCACACACACACTGACCAGCAGCTCCCAGGAGAGGAGGGAGTTTACATACACACTGACCAGCAGCTCCCAGGAGAGGAGGGAGTTCACACACACACACTGACCAGCAGCTCCCAGGAGAGGAGGGAGTTCACACACACACACACACACACACTGACCAGGAGAGGAGGGAGTTCACACACACACACACACACTCTGACCAGCAGCTCCCAGGAGATGAGGGAGTTCACACACACACACACACACTGGCCAGGAGAGGAGGGAGTTCACACACACACTAACCAGCAGCTCCCAGGAGAGGAGGGACTTCACACTAAACAGCAGCTCCCAGGAGAGGAGGGAGTTCACACACACACACACACTGACCAGCAGTTCCCAGGAGAGGAGGGAGTTCACACACACACACTGACCAGCTGCTCCCAGGAGAGGAGGGAGTTCACACACACACACACACACTGACCAGGAGAGGAGGGAGTTCACACACACACACACACTGACCAGCAGCTCCCAGGAGAGGAGGGAGTTTACATACACACTGACCAGCAGCTCCCAGGAGAGGAGGGAGTTCACACACACACACACACACACTGACCAGCAGCTCCCAGTAGAGGAGGGAGTTCACACACACACACTGACAAGCAGCTCCCAGGAGAGGAGGGAGTTCACACACACACACACACACACACACACTGACCAGCAGCTCCCAGGAGAGGAGGGAGTTCACACACACACTGACCAGCAGCTCTCAGGAGAGGAGGGAGTTCACACACACACACACACACACACACACACACACACACACACACTGACCAGCAACTCCCAGGAGAGGAGGGAGTTCTCCCACAGCCCCAGTCCTGCAGGTTTTCAGGGTATCTTTAAATCCTCAATAAATCATAAAAATATGAGTGTTGACCAATTAATAAAATAATTCTGAAAACCAGAAGACCCTGCGGCTCTCCAGGACCAGGGTTGGCCAGCCCTAGTTTATACATTCCACTGTGAGTGCTCCCTTACAAAAGTTCACTACAGTATTTTGGCAGTTTTCCCCAATGCTTTTCCCACAGTTATACTCTGCATTTACCATAGCTTACCCCGTATTGCCATGTTCATTAATATGCTTTACCATACCTTGCTATTCTTTAGAACAGGGGTGGCCAAAATCAGCTCTTCCACTCCTGGTCTTTGTTCCAGCCCTGTTCTCAATTGTTTGAACCAATTAAACCTCAATCCAGACCCTGAAGTCGTTCCTTATCTCATTTGACCTGTTAAACCAGGAGTGGAATAGCCCTCCAGGACTGGAATTGGACACCCCTGCTTTACACTGCTTATTACACCTTCCAGTGCTTTTACTATGGTAAACTTTTATAAGGGCTGTGAAGGTCATTTTCACAAGGTTTTGGGTATTAAAGTAAAACTACACAGTAAGAAACTCAATTGAAGTCAGTTTTCCAAATATGGTGCTTATTATAGGTACACTGAAGAAGGCACCAGCTGAAACGTCTGTCTGCTTGACGAAGCTTCTTGTAGTTTTAGGATTGTTTTGGTGTTAAATGTAAAGGAGTTTATTCCTGTTAATTCAATGCCCGGTTCTCCTGTACTCCCCCTCCTCCTCCTCCTCACGGATATTTCACAAGCCCAGCTGTCTGATTACACTGATGCCCGAGTCAGTGACAATGTAATCACACTCACGTAGCTCAGTCTAAAGTTGCGAATGGCCCACTCCGTCACTTCCTTCTCGGACGTCATCTCCACGGTGACGTCTCCGTACACGACAGGCTCTTCGGTGAAGGGCCAGTAATGGTCACATTTTACCTGCAATGACAAGATGAGATTCGTCATGTAGGCAAATCCATTCATATTTATATACAGGGAGATTTATAATGCGTGCAACACTGCTTTTCAAGCCAACCAGCTCCCTGGTGTAGGGGGCTCTGCATGTGGCTGGTGAGGTGCTGTGACTCACTCTCCGGCGCTCACTGCACTGGGTCAGCATGACCACAATGCGACACTTCTCCTGAAGGACCATCTTCCAGAAGTCGTTCCTGGTCTCGGGCAGGGGCCCCTGGGTGGCGATGTACTCCTGAGGAGACCGGTACCCCTGCAAAAGCAAAACTGAGTCACAAACCCACCTGCAAACCAGCTGCACAAAATATGGGAACAAGAGCAGACAGACATTCCCACACAGCTCCTCCTGTACTCGCTACCCTGGAACTCTTGTCTCAGTTGCATGTGGTTAATGTGTTCAGCCTTTAACGGTTGCTTAGATGTAAATGTTAATACACATTCTGATACTCTCAATAACATCACAGTAGGATTCAATAATAGTGAATATATTGTCCCATCCCCTTTTAATATACTTCTGATCATTATTAAAGGATATGCACACATCACCAATATCTATTGGCCCTGTAGCATGGACTTATTGAAACAGTCGCAGATAATTCAAACTAGTTCAGAAGTGAATCTCGAGATTATCTTTGGAGTGCATGTGGGGTTTGAAAGCAGTAGAAGCTGGTGTTCTTCAGTAACAGTGAATAAACTAGCAGGGGTGTTTCTGGATGTGCATCTGTTTCAGCCCTGGATCCTGCTGCTGCTTGCTGGTGCATCTCTGAGCACACACAGTGACGCGCCGCCTGGCTTACGGGAATGTAATTGGCGTTGATGTAATCAGAGCCTTCGTCATTGTGCATGGAAATCAGTTTCACTCGGCTGAAGTCATCTGCAAATAAACAGAGAGAGGCACACAGGCAGAGGTCACGTTCCCATCCACATGCACCTTGAGCACAACTGAATATATTTTCCCACCGTCACAGCAAATAAACACATCAATGCCATAAAGACAGAAGCACGAGAGATGCCCAGAACGCGGTCTGTCTGTCTACAGTCTCTGTACTGCTACTTGTGATGGGGAGGACCTTCAGCCTTTAAGGAGTATTTATCAGCCGGTATTAAATTAATCCATTCATTAATGTGTTGATTTAAAAACCAGAAAGGCTGTCCTCCCCTCACCTTTACAAGTACCACTCAATGGCAATTAACTTCCGCATTGAGCTGACAACACAAATATTTTCATTGTCTTCAGTTTACGACCTCGGTTCCGCAGTAAAAATGTCGGCTCCCCGGATGAGAGGAAAATTCGCTTACAATCGGCTTTTCAAACATGTTCATTGTGGTTGATTGGGACTCGTTGTAAAGGTGAGGGAAGGACGGCTTATCTTGTTTTGAAATCAACACATTAATAAATGGATTTATTTACTAGCTGCTGATGATAAAATTTCTTAAAGGCAATAACCAGTAGGAGTACAAGCATCGGCACGCCCCTGATGTTTTAATTCTCATCTACAGCTCTGGCCAAAAGTCTTGCATCACCCGATAGAATTAACTGATTTTGCTTCCTAAAGTCGAATGAAACCTGCTGAAAGTCACGTTAGCATATTGAATTACACACCGCTTTGTAGTTTTCCAAATACGTAACGAAAATGACATTTCGAAATCTAATACTGTACTACTATTATGGCTTCCGGTTGCAATATAATTTTGTAGTTGATATTAAATAAAAGACCTAAATTATGTTCCTAAATTATGCTCCCTTCACAGCCTTAGGAATCTTTTCAGAAGCACAACCACAGAAAATCTTACCAGTATATCAGACAGGGATAGAAATGGAATATTGTGGAAATGAAGATGGTGTAACGTTCCCTTTAATAGTATTAAAGAAACAGCCGCAGCTCTCAGCAAGGGTTTTGGGACTCACACGGCAGGATGTTGGTGTATCGGTTCTTGGCTCTGTTTATGGGCAGGTCTGCAGCTTCGTGTGGGAGATCCAAGCCCACATGCTTCAGGTCCTGAAAAGAAAACCAGATCCTATCAGACAATGAAAGCTCTTCAGAAGCTACTCCCTGATACTCTACTGTTAGTTTCTAAGTGTTGGGCGGCTGCCTCTAATCAAGTTGAGAGTGTGTTTCATTCTCACGCACTCTTTGCTGTGTCAGGTTTGTAATACAGAGAGTGCAAGAGAAAGTCCACTTTCACCGTGATTAGAGGCAGCCACCGAACACTTAGAAACGGACATGTCATTAAGTCTACATAAAAAACAGCTGAAACCCTGATATTAATGTACTTTATATGTTTCTATAGAGCCTGCTGTGGTTGAAACATTTCTAATGCTTTGTCATTGCCATTCTGTGTGAGGTCTACACTCTCAGCAACATTATAAGTGTAGCTGCTGCAAATAGGTTTCAATGGGGACATGACTTATAATGACAGTGAATTGCCTGCCATTATAATTTCATCACCAAACTGCAAACTGAAGGTTTTTTTTTTTTTTTAAATAGAGCTGTTAGATTCTGTTTAATTTCCTAAATGTTTCAGTTAAATGTTAAAGTTAAAATGTTACATCTGTGTAACCATGAGTGCTGTTACTTTTTTACCATGTTCTATAACACTAATGTGGATGAGGCTACATATTTAAGAGTATATGGAAAATACAAAATATTGACTCAATGACCGAAAGCTGAGGGAACGTGGAGCCACTTTGTGGCTTGGAGCTTGGTTTCAGGAGACTAGGTTTCAGGCCAGGCACACTAGTGGAGATTTGGGGTTTGATACAGCAAAGTTGCCTCAAACGAGGTCTCCCGGCACCTGGAACCAGGTTTCAAGCCATTGTTCTGAAAAAGTGGCTTTGTGTTCCCTCAGGTTTACACTGTGCCTACTGTATCAACCCTACACCTGACCTCTTTATTTGACATGTGTAACTCTAAAGATCCCTAGCTGAAATCAGCCTCACCTCAAACTGCAGGGAGAACTTGTAACCGGAGTCTCTGTTCATGTCTTTCATGTAGGTGTCAAAGTCGTCTAACTGGACCGGGCTGGAAGAAAGGAAGAGGGAAGTGCTCGGGTTTACCTCAAACTCATGTGTTTCCTTCGACGTGTTCAGTAGGGTAATGCGTTCTGCTGTTTTGTAACTACGTAGGGGTCCCCATTTCCACTGCAGAATCTGGCTAAGCCTCAAGGTTGTTTCCATATTCTGTACTAAGACTTGAGTTTGACATGACATGCGGTTATTGCTTATTGATCTCTGAACTTGCCACCGTCTGGGTTTCGATTTGACTGTTATCATTCTTCAGTCTCTGCACTGGCCGTGACAGTCGTGAGACAGATGACCATTGCCACGTACTTTGAACACTGTAGTTTGTTATAACTAGCTGCTCTATAGTTTGTTATAATATCATGCATTTTACCATTTGCGGTTATGTGTTCCTTTTCTCTCTTATACATGTGATCAACATCATTTATTACAAAGAAGCATGGAATGAATACGGGTAATTCAATCCACATGGATCAACAGGGAGCTGCATTAAAAATGAATGACATCAGAATTCAAAGGCAGTGCAGAAGATATTCTGGTGTTATTCCTGTGGGATTCAGCTGGGATTCATTATATGAATTTGTGGCCCTTATTTTAAAGTGTTACCGACATATGTAACACAGCATCTGTGTCTGTGTATTAATAAGAGCCAGTAAAACTAAAGAAAACATGATCCAAGTGTCAGGCCACTAGATGACGCTGGCTCTTCTATAAAAGCATTCTAGCCCAGGTTATAGAAACAGAAACTTATCATAAAATCCACAACATCAAGAACCACTCAGAAGGATTGGAAACAGAATTAAAACAAGTCATGTGAAGAAAATGTTTTTTAACTTGAGTTTCCAACACTAACATGGAAACAGATCTATAAAAATAAATACAATACCTGAAGTATTGAAGTATTAACATGGGGAATGGGAATACTGTTGAGTTAGTTGCTGGAATTCAGTACACTGAAGGATGCAGTGGCCAAAACTGCTGTGTTTCTATATTCGAATCTTCTCTATCATTAACTGTCTACAGACACTGCTAAACTACCCCTGGAATCACCCATTTCCTACACTTACAGTGCCTGCATCACACACCAGCATGCGTTTACAAGGCTTCATTTGGTTCCTATTAAATGCATAAGCATAGCAAAGTGTAGTAAAGCACAGTGAAAGCAAGCTAAAGCATAGAGAACGACAAAAGCCAAGGGGAGTCATGGTATAAGATTAGTACTGTATTGTCGATCGAGCTCTATAGATCTGCATTCTATTGTTGCTGTCTATACAACTTGTACTGTAGAAATGTATGGAGTACTGCTTCCTGTTGTGGAATTCTAAAAGCCGCCTATACAAATCTATACGTTTTCAATCTAGAATTTTCACACGCACCCCAAAACCCATGATTTGAAACGTAATAAAAGACTTACTTTGTTAGCTTCCTCTTCTTCAAAGCAGTTTTGCTCCTTTAAAATAATAATAATAATAATAATAATAATAATAATAATAATAATAATAATGCATTTGAGTCCATAAATGTGTTTAAAAAACAAAACAATACACAGTGCCCACAGCAGCTGTGTATGAAATAAAAAGAGAGGATAGACATTATTTTATACAGTTGTATTACCCCGTCCTAATTCCTGTTTTCAGTGGGTTTTAAATGCAAGTATATCAAATATTTCAAGCTTCTGAACATTTATTTGTTCCGATCATAACAAAACAGAACCCAATTTCTCTTCTCTCTCTGTGTGGGAAAATTTGAAAGAAATGTTGAAGGGATGTTGACTGGCTTGGAAAAACGACGCTTCTGGAAATGTCAATTGATACTGTAGCATTGCACTTGGCTGGCTGATTCTGCTGCTGCCTGTAGCTGCACAAAACAAATTCTTCATATAACCACCAGCTTCACTTTCTCTAAACTTAGCCAATAAAATATAAGTATTTCTCTTTCTTCAGCCCTGATGGTGTTCAGCTACCGGCAGCCGTCTTTTTGTGGTTTCTTACTGGGAGTAGAATTTGCACTGGCAATAGGAAACCCCAGAAAGTGCTGGCAGGAGATTTTCTACAGGTCTTAATCAGTCCGATATACATATATTATAGTTTATATTATAGTTTACTCTTCAATCCTAAAATTAGAGTCATGAAAGTCACCACAAGAGCCTCGCTCACCCTTCCCCTCCCCTCTCACTCCCCTCCCCTCCTCTCCCTCCTCCCCTCCTCCTCCCTCCTCCTCCTCCCCCTCCTCCCCTCCTCCTCCTCCTCCTCTCTCTCTCTCTCTCTCTCTCTCCGTGTGTTAGTGTGTTAAGACAGTCGTTTAAGTGTGTTTCACGCGGCAGTCCGAAGTGCGATACTCACCAGGGATTAATATAAAAAGCCAAGAGATAGTCAGTCCAGAGGCATGACGGCAGGAGGGTGAGGAAGGCAAAAATGCTCCTGCGCCTGGAGAATGAATTGGACACGGAGACAGACAGACAGACAGACAGACAGACAGACAGAACAGTGTGCTCTGTTAGGTAGTGCGACGAGGTGGCAGAGAAAAGACAACATCCAGGTGCTTGGGGGTGTTAGTCTTTCATTAGCGGTTAATACAAGGCATGCAGCTTCACCTCAAATACCAAGCTGAGGGAACACGAAACCACTTTGTGGCTTGGAACTTGGTTTTAGGAGACGAGGTTTCAGGCCACTGTACGGCACACCAGGGGAGACCTGGGGTTTCATACAGCAAAGTTGCCTCAAACTAGGTCTCCCACTCTCCTGGAACCAGGTTTCAAGCCACTGTTCCTAAAAAAAAGTTTTTAATTTAGACTAAAACAATCCAGTGTTTCAACCTGCCCAATGTCAACCGGAATAGAGTTCTGGAGCTCAACAGCAGAAAGCTCTGGCTCCAGCAGATTTTAAGAAGATTTTTTGGAACAGTAAGAGTTCTGTATTTTCTGATCTCAAGGAACGACTAGGAATATACAGAGCAGAGGACTGCAAAGTGAAGCTGAAATGATTACTATTATAGTAAGAGACGTCCATAACTATTAATCTCATTCATGCTAAATTTAGAAACTTTAAAAGTGAATACATTTAGCATTCAAAGATAGAGAAACCTAATAAATTCACTGAAGACACTGACAACCATTTCGAAACGTCTGTCATTGCATTTATAAAGCTTCTTTTAGTATGAACTACTATTGAACATGGTGGTGCTGTTTTAAACTTTACAATCGTGCTGAATGTTCTTTGCATGGGATGATATGACACACTGGAGGAGAAGATGCAGTGGCAGACTGACCAGTCCTGCACAGCGGACTTCTCATACGTGATGTATAACAATAATATAGAAATGTGAAGTCGCTACTTTATATTACATACGTATTACTAATGTTCAATTTCTTATCTCTTCAGCATCTGATTCTGTGATGCGTGTTCTGCATGCTTTTCTATGGTTGTTTGGATCACGACTTGCCATGCTTACTAACTATTCCAACAAAAAGTGTACTTTTACTACCTGCTTCTGAAAAGACTCCTGAAAGCTGAACATTCAGGGTTTCAAACTAAATAGCACAATACGGCAGCTGGAAAATTAAAGTGGGCTTCGACGTCTCTGGAAATTAGCCTAAACTTATCTTCCATAACAATTTTTTTTTTGCTCTTGTTATTTCTAAGTGGTAAAGGCAGCTATTGTGACAGAGCAGGCCACTGAAATGATACAGGCCCTTTGAAAGTGCAGCTCAATGTCAATTTCATTCAGTGGAGGCTGAGCTGAGCTGAGCTGAGCTGAGCTGAGGTATACAAAGTAAAGCCAACTGGGTTTATTGCTGCCCATTCAAATGCTATATGAGTAAGTGGGGCAGTCAATTCCACTGTCAAATAACTTCCTGTAAACAGTATATGAGAAAGTGCTGTGCTGTGAAGCCCATTGGCAAATCAATGTGCACTGCAGCCTGTGCAACACTGATATGCTTCCCCACAACCAGCCCTGTGGAGTCTTTTCAGAAGCATGTTTTTGCGGGAATAGTTTTCAGTTATCAGCTCCTATCTATATCGATATAGCTATAGCTATATAAAAAAATAAAAACACTGGTTCATCTCAAGGCCACAAAAGTCAGGAAATGTATTAATAAAAACACAAAACATTAATTAAATTGCATGTTAAATCTGAACCCACAAACTCCATGAAATGCCTCAGCACCCGTAGCTCTACTGTACCTCACTGAGATGTGATTTTAGCATTCGATTAGGGATTTGCCAGCTATATCAAGCACTAGCCTCGAGAACAGTTTTGAGATGCAAATGATTCCCAGTCTGGCAGTATAAAACAGGATTAGAAAGTGAGATATTAAGAAGACGTGCTGCTCTGAAGTGAGCACCTCCAGCAGTAACACTGCACGTCAGAGCAAGCAAGGCACCTACCAGTTATAGGGCAGCTTCCCACCCCTCTCCAAGGAAGCAAAGTTAACAAACGTCCCAGCACTACATTCCCTGAAACACACAAAACAACAGGGCAGGTTGACAGACAACAGTAAGCAAAGTACAACACTAAAATCATACCAGTCCTGGAATATGTCAAAGCCAAGACACTTCAGAATAGTACGGATTCCTGCTGCACAGGGAGCCAATCTTTTAGAGATGATCCACTGACTTGAACAGTCCTTTTACTGGACTCTGTCTCCACATGTGTCAATGGCCTCAAATATACTGAGAGTAGCAGGTTGAGACTGTGTATAGTGTATAACCTAGGCCTTGTTTCCACTGCTTCTCCCAGGTGTAGCTAAGCTGAGGGTCTTGTGAGGTGTAGCTCACTGCCTCTCCCAGGTGTAGCTGAGCTGGCTGGTCTGGTGAGGTGTAGCTCACTGCCTCTCCCAGGTGTAGCTGAGCTGGCTGGTCTGGTGAGGTGTAGCTCACTGCCTCTCCCAGGTGTAGCTGAGCTGGCTGGTCTGGTGAGGTGTAGCTCACTGCCTCTCCCAGGTGTAGCTGAGCTGGCTGGTCTGGTGAGGTGTAGCTCACTGCCTCTCCCAGGTGTAGCTGAGCTGGCTGGTCTGGTGAGGTGTAGCTCACTGCCTCTCCCAGGTGTAGCTGAGCTGGCTGGTCTGGTGAGGTGTAGCTCACTGCCTCTCCCAGGTGTAGCTGAGCTGGCCGGTCTGGTGAGGTGTAGCTCACTGCCTCTCCCAGGTGTAGCTGAGCTGGCTGGTCTGGTGAGGTGTAGCTCACTGCCTCTCCCAGGAGTAGCTGAGCTGGCTGGTCTGGTGAAGTGTAGCTCACTGCCTCTCCCAGGTGTAGCTGAGCTGGCTGGTCTGGTGAGGTGTAGCTCACTGCCTCTCCCAGGTGTAGCTGGAGGTTGTTTCCACTGACGCTCAGTTATATCTCAGCTACACCTTAGACAGGACAGTTTTGTATCTCATACCCAAAAGGGCCAAACTGTGCTCTGCAGAAATACAGCATTGAAAGGTGTGTGCTAAAGAGACAAACTGTTTTGAACAATGGCAGCTGTGTTGAAAATAAACCCGACAAAGTTTTTGCTTCATGGGACGCAGAAGAAATTCCAGCTCGCCTCAACATGTGGACGGAAAACCACATTGAAGAGCAGCTGTCAGTCACAGTTAGAAATTTAAAAGCGTTTGACAAAATCACGGAAGTTCGGCAGCAGCACTGGTTCGATAAAGTTTTGTATCGCTCTACAGATTTAACAAATGTTGCTTTTTAAAGTCAAATTAAACCTGTTGAATAATGTCATGTTAGCATACTGAATTACATATTGCTTTGTAGTTCTCCATCTATGTAAAGAAAAACTGACAAAATGTGACATTTCAAAATCTAACATGAAATACTGTACTACTAGTATGGCTTCTGGTAGACTTTTGCGATATCATTTTGTAGTTGATTACATGATGTTAAATAAAATATGTTCACATATAATGTTTTTTTTTGTTGTTGTTATTATGTCTCAATCATTAAATTCTAGGTGATGCTAAACTTGTGGGCATAGCTGTAGAGTTGAGATTGTACGCACAGCACACTCTATTCAATAATGGAGTCTTAATCCAAGTTGCAAATGATATCATTTAAAATGAACCAATGCTGTTGTTTTTCTTATTTCTTTTATTGATTCGAAATGTAATTAATAATTGAGGTGGTCAGATTTGTCCAGAATGTTCGAGGAAGGGGATTCCCCGAACCACAGGAAATGGTCTGGACCGTTATTCCAGTTGATGATACTTGGGTGCTGTGCCGACCCCCGGATTCACTCACCTGCCCATCTGCAGGTGTTTCTTCCTGAGCACCAGGAGGAGGAGCAGGAGCAGGCCCAGGAGCAGGATGCTGAGGACGGCCAGCGCAGAGATCACCAGCACATTGGGGTTCATCTCAAGCACTGTAAAACAGAAAGAGGGACCATGGGCAATCAGCCCTGCAAAACAGAAAGAGGGACCATGGGCAATCAGCCCTGCAAAACAGAAAGAGGGACCATGGGCAATCAGCCCTGCAAAACAGAAAGAGGGACCATGGGCAATCAGCCCTGCAAAACAGTAAGAGGGACCATGGGCAATCAGCCCTGCAAAACTTAAAGAGGGACCATGGGCAATCAGCCCTGCAAAACAGAAAGAGGGACCATGGGCAATCAGCCCTGCAAAACTTAAAGAGGGACCATGGGCAATCAGCCCTGCAAAACTTAAAGAGGGACCATGGGCAATCAGCCCTGCAAAACAGTAAGAGGGACCATGGGCAATCAGCCCTGCAAAACAGTAAGAGGGACCATGGGCAATCAGCCCTGCAAAACAGAAAGAGGGACCATGGGCAATCAGCCCTGCAAAACAGAAAGAGGGACCATGGGCAATCAGCCCTACAAAACAGAAAGAGGGACCATGGGCAATCAGCCCTGCAAAACAGAAAGAGGGGCCATAGGCAATCAGCCCTGCAAAACTTAAAGAGGGACCATGGGCAATCAGCCCTGCAAAACAGAAAGAGGGACCATGGGCAATCAGCCCTGCAAAACAGAAAGAGGGGCCATAGGCAATCAGCCCTGCAAAACTTAAAGAGGGACCATGGGCAATCAGCCCTGCAAAACAGAAAGAGGGACCATGGGCAATCAGCCCTGCAAAACAGAAAGAGGGACCATGGGCAATCATCCCTGCAAAACAGAAAGAGGGACCATGGGCAATCAGCCCTGCAAAACAGAAAGAGGGACCATGGGCAATCAGCCCTGCAAAACAGAAAGAGGAGCCGTGCCTTTCATGATACCCCTGCCCGTAAACTTGCTTGCAGATAAGTGGAGAGTCTGACCATCGGGAAGCCCTGAGAAAGGGGGCAGGATACGTGCCCACCCCCGATACACGAAGCCAAAAAGCAGGTGCAGGCTGGGGTGGCCAACCTGTTCAATCAGTAGCATTTCATTGGGTCGGGACAAAGTTCTGCATTTTGATTGGTTAATCTGCCTGTTGTCTTTGCCAGGATCCTGCCTGCTCGCTCTGGCTCAGGTTTATGAATATGCAGGATATATTGTCTGCAGTGATGCCAGCTCTTGTCTGAAGGGAATGATCACAGTTCCACCCACACTGCTCTGATCATGTGGAAAGCACTCTGGATGCACTGGTCTTTGCACCCTGGGATAACAATTCCCCATAGAAGTAGAAATTAGGTCAGCTCTCTGTTGAAGTCTAAAACAGATTGAAATTTAATGCTAAGGGAACATGAAGCCACTTTTTCAGGAACAGTGTCTGGAATCCTGGTTCCAGGACCTAGTTTGAGGCAACTTTGCCGTATCAAACCCCAAGTCTCCCCTGGTGTGCCGTGCAGTGGTCTGACACCTAGTCTCCTGAAACCAAGTTCCAAGCCACAAAGAGGCTTTGTGTTCCCTCAGCTTAAAACAGAATAAGAACCTTAAAAAAACATCTCTTTGCCATTTTCTTTCACTGGGATTCCAAATACTGGTATCTTGTGATAACAGGACAAGGTACAGTTTCAATAAACAAAACGTCACACGGGCTCCCATTAACAGCACAGCCTCCTGCAGCACTGACCTTTTTATATTAAAATCCAGGATCTTAAAAAATGAAAATAGCACTTTGACACAATCACTTTTTTACTGAAAGGCATTTTGAAAGTAGCAGATGATATTGCAAACATGCATTTATTTAAATATTTGGTCTCACTTTGCAAGCCTTACTTTCAGGTTGACTGTTACATTGCACTTCAGAGGTCATTTTACCAGGACAGTGACATGGTCACCACCCCTTCAACACCTTCCCTGTCATTAGCCAACCAGCTGTTTCCTCTAATGATGGACATATTTTGTAGCCAGTGACACGCCTTGACCCCAAGAGTTTTATTTAAATTTGTATTGAGATTTCTTTTTGCAGTATTATTCACTGTAATAGTGATAATATATCTGCAGATGTGATCCTGTTTACTAGATTAACTATGATACTAAATCACTAGCTATCAGCACCATCAATGTCTCTTCTCGATCAGGTGTAAATGCAAATTTAACAGAAACAATATGGTTACTGTAAATGTGAGGACTTAAAGCTAATGATTTTAAATCACAGTTAATCTAATAAACAGTACCAAATCTTCAGATCTACTGCAGAGTGACCAAGGAAGTGCATGGGTACAAGACTACCTGAAAGTAGGGCATGGTATGAGACTAAACATATAGAGAGCAGAGCTGCATTCCCTGTGTATTGAGACAGTATGGGGGCTCTGCAGAAGGGAGTGGAGCTGCATTCCCTGTGTATTGAGACAGTATGGGGGCTCTGCAGTAGAGAGCAGAGCTGCATTCCCAGTGTATTGAGACAGTATGGGGGCTCTGCAGTAGAGAGCACAGCTGCATTCCCTGTGTATTTAAACAGTATGGGGGCTCTGCAGTAGGGAGTAGAGCTGCATTCCCTGTGTATTGAGACAGTATGGGGGCTCTGCAGTAGGGAGTGGAGCTGCATTCCTGGAGTACTGAGACAGTATGGGGGCTCTGCAGTAGGGAGTGGAGCTGCATTCCCGGTGTATTGAGACAGTATGGGGGCACTGCAGGAAGGAGTGGAGCTGCATTCCCTGTGTATTGAGACAGTATGGGGGCTCTGCAGTAGGGAGTGGAGCTGCATTCCTGGAGTACTGAGACAGTATGGGGGCTCTGCAGTAGGGAGTGGAGCTGCATTCCCGGTGTATTGAGACAGTATGGGGGCACTGCAGGAAGGAGTGGAGCTGCATTCCCTGTGTATTGAGACAGTATGGGGGCTCTGCTCTGCAGTAGAGAGTGGAGCTGCATGCGTAACGAGCAGTGTTGTGTGATTCACGGCTGTTATAGATTCTGTCCCGTCGGTGAGATGAATTGAGGTTAAAATCTCTAGAACTACAAGTGCAGACGAGCCCGGCTCTTTTGCACACATGCTGTTACACTTACCCAGTGAGGAGACCCTGACAAAGGAGGGGGTCTCCCTTTTACACATACCCAGTGTGGAGACCCTGATGTAAGAGGGGTCTCTCTGTTACACATACCCAGTGTGGAGACCCTGATGTAGGCGGGGGTCTCCCTGTTACACATACCCAGTGTGGAGACCCTGATGAAGGAGGTCTCTCTGTTACACACATACCCAGTGTGGAGACCCTGATGAAGGAGGTCTCTCTGTTACACACATACCCAGTGTGGAGACCCTGATGAAGGAGGTGTCTCTGTTACACACATACCCAGTGTGGAGACCCTGATGAAGGAGGTGTCTCTGTTACACACATACCCAGTGTGGAGACCCTGATGAAGGAGGTGTCTCTGTTACACACATACCCAGTGTGGAGACCCTGATGAAGGAGGTGTCTCTGTTACACACATACCCAGTGTGGAGACCCTGATGTAGGAGGTGTCTCTCTGTTACACATACCCAGTGTGGAGACCCTGATGTAAGAGGGGTCTCTCTGTTACACACATACCCAGTGTGGAGACCCTGATGAAGGAGGTGTCTCTGTTACACACATACCCAGTGTGGAGACCCTGATGTAGGAGGTGTCTCTCTGTTACACATACCCAGTGTGGAGACCCTGATGTAAGAGGGGTCTCTCTGTTACACACATACCCAGTGTGGAGACCCTGATGTAGGAGGTGTCTCTCTGTTACACATACCCAGTGTGGAGACCCTGATGTAGGAGGGGGTCTCTCTGTTACACATACCCAGTGTGGAGACCCTGATGTAGGAGGTGTCTCTCTGTTACACATACCCAGTGTGGAGACCCTGATGTAAGAGGGGTCTCTCTGTTACACATACCCAGTGTGGAGACCCTGATGTAGGAGGGGGTCTCTCTGTTACACATACCCAGTGTGGAGACCCTGATGTAGGAGGTGTCTCTCTGTTACACATACCCAGTGTGGAGACCCTGATGTAGGAGGGGGTCTCTCTGTTACACATACCCAGTGTAGAGACCCTGATGAAGGAGGTGTCTCTGTTAAACACATACCCAGTGTGGAGACCCTGATGAAGGAGGTCTCTCTGTTACACACATACCCAGTGTGGAGACCCTGATGAAGGAGGTGTCTCTGTTACACACATACCCAGTGTGGAGACCCTGATGAAGGAGGTGTCTCTGTTACACACATACCCAGTGTGGAGACCCTGATGTAGGAGGTGTCTCTCTGTTACACATACCCAGTGTGGAGACCCTGATGTAAGAGGGGTCTCTCTGTTACACATACCCAGTGTGGAGACCCTGATGTAGGAGGGGGACTCTTTGTTACACCTACCCAGTGTGGAGACCCTGATGTAGGAGGTGTCTCTCTGTTACACATACCCAGTGTGGAGACCCTGATGTAAGAGGGGTCTCTCTGTTACACATACCCAGTGTGGAGACCCTGATGTAAGAGGGGTCTCTCTGTTACACATACCCAGTGTGGAGACCCTGATGTAAGAGGGGGACTCTTTGTTACACCTACCCAGTGTGGAGACCCTGATGTAGGAGGTGTCTCTCTGTTACACATACCCAGTGTGGAGACCCTGATGTAAGAGGGGTCTCTCTGTTACACATACCCAGTGTGGAGACCCTGATGTAGGAGGGGGTCTCCCTGTTACACATACCCAGTGTGGAGACCCTGATGTAGGAGGGGGTCTCTCTGTTACACATACCCAGTGTGGAGACCCTGATGTAGGAGGCATCTCTCTGTTACACATACCCAGTGAGACCCTGATGAAGGAGGTGTCTCTGTTACACATACCCAGTGAGACCCTGATGAAGGAGGTGTCTCTGTTACACACATACCCAGTGTGGAGACCCTGATGAAGGAGGTCTCCCTGTTACACATACCCAGTGTGGAGACCCTGATGAAGGAGGTCTCTCTGTTACACATACCCAGTGTGGAGACCCTGATGTAGGCAGGCTCGCTGGGAGTGCTGTGGCTGAAGCTGGTCACACTGCAGTTATAGGCTGTGGAGGGGAGCAGGCTGGAGATGGTCACCATGTGATAGTTCACAGTCAGCTGCTCCTGCTGTTAACGAGAGAAAGAGACCAGCGTGGGGGAGGTTAAACAGCAGCTTCATAGGGGCATAAAATAAAACTTTCACTCAGCATACCCTGGTGATTTAAAAAAAAAGTTTAAAGCACCCCTGTTGATTGACTAGAGCTCTCAGGGCCATTCGACTCCAGGTTTAACAAGTAAAATTAACTAATTAACTACTTCAAGGTCTGGAACAAAGACCAGGAGTGGAAGGACCAACTCTAAGCCCTGCTCTAGGGGCAACAGTGTTGCCGTGGGAACCTGTTAAAAGTGCACCAGGTGACGTTAGACAGGATCCTGAGAGCTCTACTGAACAACAGAGCAAGGGACAGGTGTGAAAGTGGCTTCCATGGGTTCTGGAACAAAGAAACATTTGTATATTTTTGAGGACAATGAGGAGGGCTGCATGATGAGTGGTTATAGACGAAAGTGACAGTACTCTTTAAATTGCTGCTGTTGTTTCGCTTTGAGACGACAAACGGCTTTAACATTCAAACGTTAAAGCCATGAAACATGCAATCATGTAAGAAAATGTTTAAAAAGGAGGAACGAAGCAGGCTTCAAAATCCACTGTGGTTATTATCACACTGCGGTTAAAAATAATCACACGCATCAGTCATACAGCTGGTTTTCATGCCCTGACATCACTTTGGGAAATATATACATAAGATTAGCAGGTTTCCAGGTAAGTAAGTACAGTATTAAAGTGTTCACAATTACACTGTGTCTGGAATTACTGTGTATTTACATAGTAATTACTTAAATACATGTGTACTTACACTGTTATTATGCATAGTTACAATGTACTTAATGTGTACATTTGTTGCATGATATAACCCTGATTTACACATTAAGTCCTATGCATATTGTAATTCTGTGTAAGTACACTTGTATTTACTAAGAAACCACTATGTAAATCCACAGTAATTAGAGACACTCAGTGTAAAGTGTTACCCAGAATACAACGTACTGTAGCACAATACAGCATGCAGAACACTGCAATGTGCATTCTTCCAGGTTTCTATTGTTTTTAATTGCAGGCGGTATATTGAAAGGTGATGTTAACAATGGACACGACTGTAATCAATACAATACCTAGTCCGGGTTCCACAGCAAAACAGGCTTATTTGAGGACAAGCTACTTTGTCATTTTTAACTGGCATCTACCTGTTATTCACATGTTCTCTTTAACTATATTGTTATATTTACTAAATACAGCTTGAGTTGTGATTTTGTTTCAAACTAAAATGAATTTGGCACTTAATTGGTTGATGCTTGTTTTGACAGGGTGTTGGTGAACTCCTGGTTAAGCCCAGTCTGTCCCTTTTGAAGAACTAGAAAAGGGTTTGTCTGTAATACTCAGCACCCATTGAAGTCGCACGATTCCCATTCTCTTCATTCACTTTCACAACCACACGTCATTCAACACAGAAAGACAGCGTGAGCAGGATATCACGTCTCCAGTTTTTCTTCCTCATACTGTCAGATTTTTTCTGTTCGATATACTTTAGAAACAGCTTACCACAAATGAAGTAATCATTACCAAAAAAAACCATGCAAGTAAGATTGTTAACAGGGATGAAAATAAGACTTCTGTTGCGTAGCAGTTTCACCCATTCCATTACTACGAGCTTGATTAGCCACAGTGTGTATAGGTAACAAGCTCAGGTGTGTCTTATTAAAAACTCATAGTGAAACCAGGAATGGATCAAACGACTCTGCATTAGGAGTCTCATTTCCATCCCTGAGCTAACCTTCAACATGAGAGATTTGTTTTAATGTAGAGTCGGTGCTCCGTCTCTTGCTTCTTACCTTCAGCTCTCCGTCTGACTCCACTTGCTTGCAGAAGACCCTGTAGAAGTCGACCACTCCCTCCTCCACCCACAGCAACGTGACCGAGGTCTGGCTCTTGTTAACGGCAAACAAAGACTTTGGAGGGGCTGGCTCTGTAACAACACAGATCTTCAGAGACTCCCTGCACACTATCCCTGCCTCAGAATTCACCCAACACAACCCACAGGCTCCAGCTGTGACACTGAGCTCAAACTTCCTCTTTCAATGCTATTTTAATTCTTTGAGGGCTTCAGCCAGGATGTGGCAAGTCTTTCAAACTGCTCTGCAGAGAAAAGTGGCCTCAATGATGCTCAATTACCCTGCCGATTACACGTCCAGCATATAGCGTCCTTCGTGCACAAGCATCCCAGGACGCTTTGCAAAAGCAGATTCCTGCAGATCTAGATTAAAGAAAATTGCTGATGAAAAAGAAAAGCCTTCAGCCTAAAATGAAACAGTGACATGCGTTATCCTTCTTCAATCTCTGCACTGGCTGTAGTCTGACTTTGACGGTCATGAGACAGCGCGTCATTGTCACGTACTGTGACTGAACGCTACAGCTTGTTATAACGAGCCACCGCTTTCACTGTGCTTTATTACTATGCTGTTACTGTGGGAAATGTTTATAAGGGTTAGTTTACCATGGTTTGTTTTTTAATATGCTTTACCATACCTCTCAGTGCTTTACAATGCTTCCCTATGCTTTACCATACCTCTCTGTGCTTAACAATGCTTCACTATGTTTTACCATACCTCTCTGTGCTTTACAATGCTTCCCTATACATTACCATGCTTTATTGCAATGCTTTTACTATGGGGAAACGTTTTGAAGGGTCTGCCCAATGGAATGAGATTGAAGCCAGCAATGACGGAGCCTGGAGGACCCAGGCCACCTCCTTCTCGGGTTGGTACTGACCCAGTTGGATGATTCTCGGCTGGGACGTGTTCTTGCTGCGCTCGGTGCAGGCCGTGACTGTGAGGTTGTAGATGTCTCCGGGAGGCAAGCTCAGCACTGCTCTCATGACGCTCCGAGATACCTGGGTACGCAAGAAGGAGGCTGCCTGTCACTATCAGAGGACTTCATTAATTTACTGGATTCATTATGCTGTGTTTTATCACAGAACAGACAGCACTGTCCTTCCAGGAACAGCTGAGAGCTGTGGCTTTCAGTCCCTTCCCACTCCCTCTTTGCTTATTGGTTCTCTCCCCCACAAACTGGACAAGAAGACATGTCCTATCAGGGGTGTGCTGATACTTGTGCTCGCAAATGAGAACATAAGAAAGTTTACAAATGAGAGGAGGCCATTTGGCCCATCTTACTCGTTTGGTTGTTAGTAGCTTATTGATCCCAGAATCTCATCAAGCAGCTTCTTGAAGGATCCCAGGGTATCAGCTTCAACAACATTACTGGGGAGTTGGTTCCAGACCGTCACAATTCTCTGTGTAAAAAAGTGCCTCCTATTTTCTGTTCTGAATGCCCCTTTATCTAATCTCCATTTGTGACCCCTGGTCCTTGTTTCTTTTTTCAGATCGAAAAAGTCCCTGGGTCAACATTGTCAATACCTCTTAGAATTTTGAATGCTTGAATCAGATCACCGCATAGTCTTCTTTGTTCAAGACTGAATAGATTCAATTCTTTTAGCCTGTCTGCATATGACATGCCTTTTAAACCTGGTATAATTCTGTTTTCTCTTCTTTGCACTCTTTCTCGAGCAGCAATATCCTTTTTGTAACGAGGTGACCAGAACTGAACACAATATTCTAGATGAGGTCTTACTAATGCATTGTAAAGTTTTAACGTTACTTCCCTTGATTTAAATTCAACACTTTTCACAATATATCCAAGCATCTTGTTGGCCTTTTTTATAGCTTCCTCGCATTGTCTAGATGAAGACATTTCTGAGTCAACATAAACTCCTAGGTCTTTTTCATAGATTCCTTCTTCAAGTTCAGTATCTCCAATATAATATTTATAATGCACATTTTTATTGCCTGCGTGGAGTACCTTACACTTTTCTCTATTAAATGTAATTTGCCATGTGTCTGCCCAGTTCTGAATGTTGTCTAGATCATTTTGAATGACCTTTGCTGCTGCAACAGTGTTTGCCACTCTTCCTATTTTTGTGTCGTCTACAAATTTAACAAGTTTGCTTACTATACCAGAATCTAAATCATTAATGTAGATTAGGAATAGCAGAGGACCTAATACTGATCACTGTGGTACACCACTGGTTACCTCGCCCCATTTTGAGGTTTCTCCTCTAATCAGTACTTTCTGGTTTCTACATGTTAACCACACATCCATGTGTATGCATTTCCTTGAATCCCTACTGCTTTCAGTTTGTGAATTAATCTTTTATGCGGGACTTTGTCAAAAGCTTTCTGGAAATCTAAATAAACCATGTTATATGCTTTGCAATTATCCATTGTCGATGTTGTATCCTCAAAAAAATCAAGCAGGTTAGTTACACGATCTCCCTTTCCTAAAACCATGCTGACTGTCTCCCAGGATACTGTTACCATATAGCAGTGGCAGCAGTGTGGAGTAGTGGTTAGGGCTCTGGACTCTTGACCGGAGGATCGTGGGTTCGATCCCAGGTGGGGGACACTGCTGCTGTACCCTTGAGCAAGGTACTTTACCTAGATTGCTCCAGTAAAAACCCAACTGTATAAATGGGTAATTGTATGTAAAAATAATGTGATATCTTGAAACAATGTAAGTCGCCCTGGATAATGGTGTCTGCTAAGAAATAAATAATAATATAGGTAATTTTCCATTTGGGATCTTATTATAGTTTACATATAAACTTGTAAAATTCTATTCCTCTCGGGGTGCAAAAACCCTTTAAATAAGCCTCTTTGCCTGTTTAGGCCCCGGACTATAAAGGCAATTCTGTGTACAAGTGTCAGCACACTGCTATCTCAACACATACTCGCTTTCACTAAAAGTGTGAATACAGCCATTCTTAAAAAGCAGCTGGAAAGTAGCTTCAAATGTCTTAATTATCTTTTCACATGCCCCTTGCTTTTTTAAGTTTGCAATTATGTCGAGTGTTTCTGGGTTCTGTTGATCCAATATTGAGGTATTACCATTGTTTGCCTAAATCTGTCTTTAAACTTGCTTTGAGTTTGTCTGAAATTTTTACCTGTCTGGGATTGAACAGAGTTCCTCATTCAATCCAACCCGTGTGACCAAACATGACTTTTGAACTTGCTGATCCCACCTACTTCCCCACTGCAGAGTCTGAGCCAGCACAGTTGAAAAGGCCAAACACCAGGCAGTTAGGACTCCACAGACAAGCTCAAAGCCAAATAAAACGACAAAGAAAGATGATAACTAACTATTGAAGCATCAGAAGCCACTCTCAATAATTTCAAACCTCATATAAAAAGACAACAGAATGGTACCGGGAGTGTAAAGCGGCTCACATCGGAGGAGATGCTCTTCTTCACCCTCTTCCTCCCCTCCGCCACCACCAGCCAGTGCAGCATCCTGGAGTGGGCCAGGTCCGTGTATCCTTCGCTGTACTTCCAGTCGACATTCAGCAGCCTGTTGGAGTATTCGACCGAGGAAATCTCCGGGGCTTCGGGGGCTGGGGGGAACAGACAAGGCCCCAATAAACAAACAAACAAAGAATTCAAACCAGAGGAATATACAGACTGTCATTACACATCACGGCCCCATTGGGACCTATAGCAGCAGCGACACTTATTTCACAGAGCTCTGGCCAAAAGTTTTGCATTACCTAGAATTTTAGGATTGAGACAGCAAGTCTCAAATTTGAGCGCCTGTCTGTAAACAATAATTTGATCAAACATAACAACTCCAAAAAGTACACAAAACAAACCTGTTTCCACATATAAATTACACCAACACTAATTTCCCTCTGTGCAGGGCAATCACCCTGCTACAAGTATGTTTAAAAGAAAACAGTAAAGAAATGAAAAAGGAAAGAATGTACACTTACATGCTGAATACAGGAATTACATGTCCTTTCTCTTGAAAAAACTATCCAGCGTAGATTGCTCCTCACGCCTGTTGCCTGGTTGCAGTTTGTGTGAAGATGACGGACAGGCAACGATTGCATTCGTCATGCATGATTTGTACTACAATAGGTCATCTTTGAATTAGCGTTATCTTTGAATTAGTCAACCATGGTCTTTGTTTTCAGTGAGAGAATAACACACTTGACACTGGAGAAAGTTCAGTGTCAGTCACTACTGAGATCACTGTATCCGTGTCGATCCTGTACGTGATCATTCTAATAGGGCTAATTTGCATTGAAAAAAATTGGTTCTTGCTGTTGGGATTGTTAAAAACGGGTATTTGTTATAAGAAAGGTTCGTTATAGTGAAGTTAGCCTGTATATACTGTATATATCATGTATATATATATATATATATATATATATATATATATATATATATATATATATATTGTGAAACGATTGCGCCACTCACGGGTTCGTGCCCCTTTAAAAACTACGACCCAGCACACAGAAATGGATTTTAAACGCGCGGTTGCGCTATTTTTTTAATAAACTCCTAACTCCGTTTTTTTGGAGCGCTTACTATACACACTGGAACGGCTAAGCCGTTTACCTGCCCCACAACTTAACAGGATTAAACTGTACCTTTTTTTTCTCCAGACTGCTCAGAAGCAGAGCACCTCTCCTGCTTCCTTCTACTCAGCAGCCTCGAGCATTCTGACTGCTCCTATTTTATACCCTGCACCTGGTTCTAATTCCCAATTACTGCCCAGGTGCAGGGGATAATTGAATAACAAAACAGTTAAAATTAAAAAATAAAACAATTAACAAAAACTAATTAACAGAAGCACAAAACAATTAAATAAACCAAAGGTGCATTTTTTCTCTTCAGGGAGGTTTTAACCCCCTCCCTGCTGTCTCACACATCCCGCTGCCTTACATATCCTTCCCCCCAAGTGTGCAACACTGCGGCCATTCAAGGCCACCTCCCCACTAAAACATAACCACCCACCCTAGAGTCCATAAATGTCCTTTTTAGCCCTCTTCCACGGGCGGACTTGAGGTGGATCGGTAAACGATCCCGGCCCAGCCAGGTAGGACCGCGCACCGGCGGCGAGGACTAGCAGGTTCGACAGTGGCGACCGGGCGTAGGCCGGGGCACTGGAGGATGCAGCAGTGGACAGAGGTCTTCCCCTGGGAACCAGCGCAGTGACGTCCGATCACCAAGGGGAAGCGAAGCAGCAAACATGGGGAACGACAGCGACGTCTGGCAGCAGCCCAGCGACGTTTGGGTGCTTGGGGAGAGCGGAGCAGGGAACCAGCGGCAGAGCTGTAGCCAGTGTTGCATACTCCTGGGCTCTAGGTCCAGCACAGGGAGGTCCAGGAAGACCCGCAGGGTGTCCAGGAGCAAGGGGCGAGGGACGGGCCTTGCGGCGCCGGACTGGATCGCAGGGGTGGTGGTGGGGCTGTGGTGGAGGTATGCTTTTCACCTCCCCTCTGGGCTCCGGAAGCGGCAGCTCCTCCCCTCTGGGCTCCAGAAGCGGCGGCTCCTTCCCTCTGGGCTCCGGAAGCGGCGGCTCCTCCCCTCTGGGCTCCAGAAGCGGCGTTTCCTCCCGTCTGGGCTCCGGAAGTGGCGGCTCCTCCCCTCTGGGCTCTGGAAGCGGCGGCTCCTCCCCACTGGGCTCTGGAAGCGGCGGCTCCTCCCCTCTGGGCTCTGGAAGCGGCGGCTCCTCCCCACTGGGCTCCGGAGGCGGCGTTTCCTCCCGTCTGGGCTCGGAAGTGGCGGCTCCTCCCCTCTGGGCTCTGGAAGCGGCGGCTCCTCCCCTCTGGGCTCCGGAAGCGGCGGCTCCTCCCCTCTGGGCTCTGGAGGCGGCTCCTCCCTCTGGGCTCCGGAGGCGGCGGCTCCTCCCCTCTGGGTTCCGGAAGCGGCGGTAGCAGCTCCTCCCTCTCTGGTTTGGGAGACTGCGGAGCTGCGCTAGCCTGCTCCCACTCCTGGAGCAACCGCTCCAACTCGGTTGGCTCCCGCTCCTTTCTCTTCAATGGAGCCAACCCCATCTCTCTCCCCCATCTCTCCAACCTCGCAGTCTGCTCTATTTGAGCAGCAGTATTGCGGTTGATCCTCGCAATTAACTGTTCAATGCTCTCCATTTCTAGGGTCATAGGGGCACCCACACACTCTGACACCAAATGTGAAACGATTGCGTCACTTACGGGTTCGTGCCCCTTTAAAAACTACGACCCAGCACACAGAAATGGATTTTAAACGCGCGGTTGCGCTATTTTTTTAATCAACACAAACAAAACAAAAACAAACTCCTAACTCCGTTTTTTTGGAGCGCTTACTATACACACTGGATACTATACACACTGGATATACACACTGGATATATATATATGAACATAAATTAGATATTTTATTTAACATCATGTAATCAAAGAAACTACAAAATCATATCGCAAAAATCTACCGGAACCCAAAATAGTAGTATAGTAACATGTTCATTTCGAAATGTCACATTTTTCTATTTTGCTAGTTTTTCGTTAAGTATATGGAAAACTACAAAGAGGTGTGTAATTCAATATGTTAGCGTAACATTATTCAGCAGGTTTCATTCCACTTTATGAAGCAATTAGTTAATTCTTTAGAGTGATGCAAAACTTATAGCCATAGCTGTAGACCTATCACTTAGCCCTCAGTGTTAGGTGGCTGCCACTAATCAAGTTGAGAGTGTATTTCTCAAGCACTGTGCTTTGTCAGGACTAACTCTCTCCAAACAGTGTGCAAGAAATGCACTCTGAGCTTGATAACAGGGAGCCACGGAACACTTAGAAACACACAAGGGTGTACAGACAGCTGTTTCTATTTGTTTGTCCAGTCTCAATGAAGGTTTCTGCCGTAATCTCTTGTATTTTAAAGACACTTCTACTGAAAGGGGTGCTTTGTTGTTTAGTAAATAAATAAAATAGTAAAAGAAGAAAGCAATAGTAAAAGTAGTATTTCTTAATTTAGCACTATTGTGGGTTTTATAATTCTGTATGTTCTGTGAATAACCTTGGTTCTCTCAAACGGGAAACACAGCACTCTGATTGGCTGGTGCTGCTCACGTGATCTGTGAAAGGCTCTACCTGTGATGAAGCTGACGGTGGAACTGTCACAGCAGCTGAGTTCCGGCTCTCCCCAAGTCACCATGGTAACACGGAAGTTATAGTACCAAGCAGGTAGTAGATTGGTCACCCTCTGAAATAACAAAAACAGAAAAAAAAATAAACACTTTCCTGAAACTGGAGGAAGATTCTGTCATCAGATGTAACTGGAGCAGAAATGTACACTTCTTGACTGTGACTCTCCCAGTGTTTTATGTATGCCACTGCAGCAGAAGAATGGACAGGCTGTGTCTTACTGTACACCCGAGGGGAAGGGCTCTTGTATGGGCGTCTCAATTCGATTCTCTTACATTAGCCACCAGTAACCTCACCACAAGCCATTTTGATGAAACTCTTTTGGCTCTCTGCCAGCTTTGCTCTTGCTCTTACTCTGGATATAGAGATGGTTTGACACTAGGGCCCTCTTCACAAGACTCTTTTAAAAGAATGTTTTGTTAAGGAATTGGCTTTGGCGCTCCCAGGGTTGAGGAGGTGGGATCCGGCTTAGACTGTTTCTCCTCATTGCTCTGCGGCGACCCCTACAGGCCAGGCGCCGAGTGAGCTTGGGGGAGGAGATTTGCTGGGCTGGTCTTTGTCCTCCAGAGGCTGGTAGCCTGCAGACATCTGCTCTCGAGTTCCTGGGTGTAAAAAGATGGCAACTGGCACCCACTGAGCCTCGGGTCCCTGAGCTGTGTGGGGAATCGCTGCGGTGAAGGAGAAAAATAATAATAACTGGGCATTCCAAATTGGGAGAAAATTAAAAATAACTGGGGGAATTAAAAAAAAAAATCCAACATGCCCCTGGCTTCTCTGGATGTCTCTGCTGTTGTGTGTTTTTCTTTTGCAAGAACCAGCCACTGATCCATCGTAATAAGAGCAAACTTAACACTGCAAATAATAGTTTACTGATTGTGTCCAACGCTTCCTAATGCACACTCCACGTACTGAACAACGTACATCACCAGATTCGCACAGTAAATATGCAAGCTTAAATAAAAAGGGCACTAGAGAGATGCACAGCACCCAGGTTATATAGGTTAAGAGGTACACGGTAATAGTAAAAAAATATATCCTGAACCTTCTCACACCCCCCCGGCCAGGATACCTTCTGCACCTGCCAGTTTGCGAATCACTGGCCCAGACCAGTAACAGCACAGCCAGAGCCATTCCCCAGTACAGCCCTCTCTCATACAGCATACGTTACCGCTGAGGCGGTTAGGGAGACTGTGCCAGCGATCTCGTAATAGGTGCTCCACTCCGGGGTCAGCGTGGCCGGGTTAAAGTAGAACATTTCCACCACGTATTTGCGGAAGGTCACGTGGTAGGGTCGGCTCCAGCTCAGAATGAGCGCCGTGGGCTCCAGCGGGTACAGAACCAGGTCCCGGACCCCAGTGGGTTCTGGAACAGAGACAGGCGAGCTGTGGGTTAGTGGGAGCCAGTAGGCAGACTGCGGTGTGAATCTCCACCTTCAGTACATTCAGCATTACTGTCTGCTGCAGTGGTTAGTAACTGCTAGATAACTGACCTAGGACAAGACTAGGTCCATTACCTGCAGGTATTGAACACTGCAGAGGTTAATTATATACCAAGCGGGTTATTTATTTATTTATTTTTATATGTGTGATGTTTTTTTTTGGAGGGGAGAGGTTTTGCCAACATTTCAGAAAGAATCCGGCCCTGGTTCCAAGAGATTCAGTTCACAAACCCCTGTATTTGTTCATTGAAGATTATTTATGGTAAGCCGATGGGACGTGCCAATTTTGTGTGAGTATACTTTGACTGTCACCTGAGATGGATTGGTTCATATGATGAAATGAGGTCACTGTTTTTAATGTTGAGCCTCATTGTCTTTATTAAAGAGGACATTGCTGCAAATATGCCCAATTATTTTACCCCCCATTTTCTCCCCAGTTTAGAATGTCCAATTATTATTTTCCCCTCACCGCAGCAATTCACCACACAGTTCAGGAGAACTGAAGGTTCAGTGGGCATCCTCCGATCCCACGACCGAGCCAGCTTCCTCTTTTACACCCAGGAACTCGAGAGCGGATGTCAGCGAGCTACCGGCCTCTGGAGGACAAGCCCTGCAGGTGTCCGCTCTGAGCTCACTGGGTGCCTGGCTGGTAGGGTCCGCTGCAGCGCGATCTGTGCTCCCGATTGTATGACTCAGCCTGCACACCACACAGCCGTGCTTTTACCAGGGAAGACAGTCGGGTTATATTTTAGTCTGGATCCCTTTGGCTGCTTGAATTGAACTCTCTGTTAAAAGTGAATTTTGAGATTCTAAAGTCCTGATAGCTTTTAGAGGGTGACTAGCTGTTGATGAGGCGACCCATGAAGTTTGCAGTTTTGAATGACCCACCAAATCATACTGTATGGAGATCTTTTTAAAGTCTCTGCTATTATGAGACAAAGTGTGTTAGATTGGAGCAGCAGGTGAATGATTTTACCCAGGTGAATATAATGTACTGCACAGTGCTACATAAAGGAAGGCATCTGTAACTATCTCTTGCATTTTTGTTTTGTTGTTTCTCAGGTCGCTGGCAGGCATGCTCATCCTTTCACCGCTGAATTGATTATCAACACATTCTGTGAAGAATCGTTTTACCCACGCCGCGGGCCGTGTCATGTGCTGTACTCCCTCTGCATTCAATCCATTCAGACTCTCATCAGAACGCTGCTGTTTAATTAAACCAGAGGAACTTGAACTGCGGCAACAACCTTATTTTAATCCCACCCAGGCTTACGTCTAAGAAAACCGGCTCAACAAAAGCGATCTTGTTCAATTTTACATTTGGCTGGTTGACTTCTTGAGTGGGTGTTTGAAGCTATGGAAGCTACATCAACCTAGGATCCTGTGTTGAAGCATGTCTGTCATTCCCTTACACAGGCAATACCAGTGACTGAGCCTCTGCACTTGTGAATCATAACAGGTATTAACTACCTCTGTTAAACAACAAAACTTTGACGAACGACTCTGTCTCGTAGCGGACTGGCCATGCACAACATTGTTAACCGTAAAGATTGTAACAGTGTGTGACCTCCAACAAAATAACACCCTGCCTCACGCTGGCTACGTGGGGGCCTGTTTTGACTATGTTGGTAAGCTGAAATCTTGTGAGATGTCAAAATCAACCAGACTTAATGGCTCATCTGAGGATTCATTTGCAGAGATGATCTGCTTATAAAAATATTGGAGTATTAATGTTAACCCAAATATGACCTAGTCTACATTGAGAAAGGGAAACCCTAACATTAACCGCAGTCCGAACGATGTCTGTACCTAACTCTGTACCTGTACAAAAGATAATTTGTGTAGGATGATATCATTAGCCTGGTCATATCATAGGTCTAGTACCCCATGATTTTGACATGGAGGTCAATGGTTTCCCTGTTCGTCTCTGTAGTTTATCTGTTTAGTATCAGTGCTTGTCTGGGTCCAAGTAGCTGGTTGATCTCAAATCTTTGTCAAAATCGGAACTTACAGGATCCCTGTGATTCAGCATTAACACCACGTCTAGTGAGCCGTTCCGTACCCTCAAATGGTCAACAACTCTGTAAAGAAGTGTCCCCTATCCCCGTTCTGTCTATCCCCCATAACGTCCTCTAGTCTTTGGTCTTGGCTTCTGTTCTGAGTTTAAAATATTGGTTAGGGTTAACTTTGAGGCCTTAAAATCCTAAAACTAACTCAAACCAAGTCCCCCTAATCCTTCTTTTCGCTCTTCCCGATTCCCAGGATCCCAATTCCCGCAGTTACCACCAGTGCAGTCCAGTAACCTAGTTACCCTGGAGCAGAGGCGTGTTTGCCTGAGCCAGACCAAACAATTGTCCAGCCCTAAGAGGTGAAATCAGGGAACAAATGCTGCCTCACAGTAACCTCGAAGTTGAGATCTGTTTGCAATCTCTGTCTTTTCTATCTCCAAGCTCATACAGTAACGTAATATTCCCACCTTCCCCTGAACAGAAGAAAGAAACTAGGCAAGCGCGCAGTATCACTAGCAAGGTCTCTTAGAGTTTACCTATTCCAAATATGACTGGTTCTGAAGGAGGTCCAACCAGAGGCCCATTCGTGTGGTAGACCACGACCTGGTATTGTGCTCCTGGAGTCAGGTTCCCGATGCTGCTGCTGCTGGAGTTCACCTGCGAGATGGAGGAAGTCAGTTGGAGTTCACCTGTGGGATGGAGGAAGTCCGTTGGGGTTCACCTGTGGGGTGGAGGAAGTCAGTTGGGGTTCACCTGTGGGGTGGAGGAAGTCAGTTGGGGTTCACCTGTGGGGTGGAGGAAGTCAGTTGGGGTTCACCTGTGGGATGGAGGAAGTCATTTGGAGTTCACCTGTGGGACTGGGGAAGTCAGTTGGGGTTCACCTGTGGGACAGGGGAAGTCAGTTGGGGTTCATCTGTAGGATGGAGGAAGTCAGTTCTCACTTTGATTTGCTTTACTTTCATTGACCTACTTGCTGTGCTGTGCTCAGCGGAGTGTACCTGGGTGCAGTAGTGGCTCTCCATCCTCTGGCTGGGTTTGGGTTTGTGGCAGGTGAGGGAGAGCAGCGAGACCAGGCTGCCACTGTGTGCCTCCTGGGACGGGCTCCAGGACAGGGAGGCGCTGGTGGAGCTCAGCAGCATCACGCTCACATCCTGGGGCCTCTCCATGGCGCCTCAAACCACTCTCCTTCAGGGCCTGGAACACAAACACACTGCTGTCGGGCTGGGGAGTGCAGAAAGGAGAGCCCCAGGAGAGTCCCTCCCTTGTTCCTGTCATGCACTGGGGTGGGGGGGATAATGAGTGGGTTGGGCCCCTGGCTTATGCCTTGTTCCCAATATCCACTGGGACTGAGTTACTTCACACCAGCTTATTGACTTGACAGTCCACACTGCCCTTTGATTGGGTGAGACTCTTTAGTCCAGAAACAGCAGAAGTGGCATCCAGGGCACAGTGTATTAATGAACGTCAGCACAGCATATTACAACCAGAAACGTTTTTGTGATTTTAGTCCTGTAACTAATGTCGTAAGAAAATGATCTATATTGCTGTGAGGGGGGTTATGATACGCGATACAATCAGTGGTGTAGTGGAGCGGGAATAGACTGGAACACCTTTCAGGGACTATTTTCTATAGGCAGCAGTGCTGTAGTCGAGCCAGAACTCACATAATAGGTAAGCTAATCACGTGACTCACATCTCCCGCACACCTGTCTGATTCAGTCAGTCCTCTTGATGCAATGCAAAGAGCATTAGGAACTTCTTCTATTGCAAACTACTTCTTTAAGAAGGCTAAACATGCTGACGAAGACGACAGCAACAGTGTATCGACTGCGACTGTGGACACAAACACAAACGAAGCCGCTGACACACACGCACACACACAAGTAAATAAAGTAAAGCATTCTGACAAAAGATTAGACACAGTGGATAGGTAACAAGCTCAGGTGTGTCTTATTAAACTCAAAGTAAAGCCTGGACTAGATCAAACTGCTATGCAACGGGAGTCTTATATCCATCCCTGTACTAGCCAAAACGTTTGTGTACTTGACAAACTCGGTGAGATAGAAACAACAGTGTGAAAATGTTAGACCACTTTTTTTTTTTTTTTTTTTTTTAATTTAGTAGTCGCCAATTGTTTTTCATCATTTTCTCCCAATTTAGAATAGCCAATTATTTGTAGACTCAACTCACCGCTACCACCCCCGCACTGATTCGGGAGGGGCGAAGACGAACACACACTGTCCTCCGAAGCGTGTGCCGTCAGCCGACCGCTTCTTTTCATACTGCAGGCCCGCCATGCAGCCAACCCAGAGCTACAGCGTCGGAGGACAACGTAGCTCTGGGCAGCTTACAGGCAAGCCCGTAGGCACCCGGCCAGACTTCATGGGTCGCGGGTGCGCGGTGAGCCGAGGACACCCTGGCCAACCTAACCCTCCCTCCCCACGGGAGGCGCTCGGCCAATTGTGCGCCGCTCTCTGGGAGCTCCCGTCCACAGTCGGCTGTGGAATAGCCTGGACTCGAACCGCCGACGTCCAGACTACAGAGCGCGTCCTGCACTCCACGAGGAGCTCCTTTACCGTATGTGCCACTTGGGAGCCCCAAAATGTTAGACCACTTTGTCCTTCATTTAGGCCTGTTAAACAACTAAATAGTCTCATGCATGCATGTGTTCCTTTTCTCTTACTATTTTGAATGAATTGCATCTTGCTTTATAAATTTCATTTATAAAGCAATCGATGAAATCAGACAATCACGAATTTCCCTATTTTGACAATTTCCCAAGATTTTCAGTTTCTGCGGTTTGATTTCATGTGCACAATAAATCAAAACTACAGAAGCAATGGGGTGTTTTAATACATGTGCACACTGCTGAACTACAGAAGCAATGGGGTGTTCTGATACATGTGCACACTGCTGAACTACAGAAGCAATGGGGTGTTCTAATACATGTGCACACTGCTGAACTACAGAAGCAATGGGGTGTTCTGATACATGTGCACACTGCTGAACTACAGAAGCAATGGGGTGTTGTAATACATGTGCACACTGCTGAACTACAGAAGCAATGGGGTGTTGTAATACATGTGCACACTGCTGAACTACAGAAGCAATGGGGTGTTCTGATACATGTGCACACTGCTGTAGTTTTACACTGGAGTCCCTGATCCTTCAGTGTTGAGTGTTCTGCAGTTGTGGGTAGGGCTAGACACTCACTGAGGTACAAGGTGAAGCTGGTGTCGCTGGTGCTCTCTCGTGTGTCACACGCCCCCAACGAGCTGACTGTCGTGATGGACACAGTGTAGGTCCCTGGCTCCTTCAGCTCCACAGAGAAATCACGGGTGTGCTCGTCCACTCTGGCCACGTCAGTGGAGCTCCCTACAACAACGGGAGTGTGACATACAGTACATTACAGCAGATCTGGAATCTGCTGCGATCCAGCACAAAGGAATCTCTGTATATATATATATATATACATGTATGAACCAGTAGATACAGATCAGCTATAAATCACTACCAGGCATCCTCCCCAACACACAGAACGTAAGAACAATCATAAAACACACAGCGTACCGTCCCTGTAGATGTAGATGTTGAAGCCGTCGTAGGCGGTGGGGGGGAGTGGCGGCAGCCACTGCAGCTGCAGCAGCAGAGTGGGGAATGGGGTGGGGGCTGGGGAGACTTCGGCCGAGCCCAGCTCGTTCTGATCCTCGTAATCCTCCACCGGCCGGTTCACAAACTTCTCGCTGTCACCGAGGGTGGGGGGCACGGCGGAGGGCCAGGAGGGCTGGGTGGGCGAGGGCTGGGTGTCCGAGCCATTGTAGTTGTAATCTACCCAGCTGTAGGATTCGTTCATGTGCTCCGTCAGGTCATAGGGCTGCAGAGTGTTGGCCTCCTCTTCCCCCTGGCCGCTCCCAGCTTCGGCCCTGCCTGAGAAGGTGCCCGCAGTGATGTGGACGATCTGGTGGGAGATGTTGGTGGGCGGGTTGGGGACTGCGAAAGACAAGGAGAGAGAATGAAGTCTCTGTAATGGTTTGCAGATGCATCTGAGATACTGTACAGCATACCCATAATCATGCACACCTTTAAAGTTATTTCTTTTTTTTTTAAAAAACCATAGGTAAGCATTGTAAAGAACAGAGAGGCATGGTAAAGCATATCAATAAACAGGGTAAACTATGGTAAAAGCATAGGAAATCATGGCAAAACTGCAAAAATACAGTGGAAAGAAGAGAATTGATCTCCTTTTGCATGTAGAAATCAGTAAGAGGCTGAGGACTGTACCTGTTCTGTGCTGTTTTGGCTCGTGTCCAACCCCACTGTATCTGACCAAGGTGCTCCTATTGACCGTGGCTTCAGACACCAGCTGGAATGTAATGTTGCTGTAGCATGTCCCAGGCAACCAGTGCTTGAAAACTGTTTTCCCCCTGAAGAAATCTAGAAAAAAACACCATTAACAGCACATTACTTACTAATCTTTCGACGGGCTGCACACAAACGATATCGATCTCGGTCTCTGAAGTGAAGCTGGGAGAGGCCAGTTCTTATTTAGCTATCAGCAGGGGTTTGCAAATTCTATTATTTTCATTTTCTCAGAGCTGATGATGGAAACCGAAAGGCAAGCCTATAAACTCTTTAAATAATTTGGACTGTTTCTCAAAACACTCCACCACAATAGGATTCTTCTGACTGTTTCATACTGGATTTAGCACAGCTCTGAGCCTTAGTCATAAAACCGAGTCACGCTGGATAGTTTGCAACAAATTATTAAACAACTTGGACGAACAAAACACTGACTGTAAATAATTTCAACCTGCGGTTTTATCTTTCTACAAATTAATAACTGTATGCTCTGGCCTATCAAAACATTTCTGTTAGAACTCCAGTTACAATTCAAACTGACCAGAGTTCAGTATCCATGGCGACACTCAATTTGAAGCAGTTGTACAAGGTTTATAGAAAGGTCGTTAGGAAACTTCACCCGGAACATTCTTAAAAATATTGTTCCTGTCATGTTGGGTCAAACTCGTGTTCCCTCAGCTTAAGCAATCCTGCCTCATACCTTTATACAGCATGGAGCGTGGCTCCTTGTCTTCAAGGTAGCTGATGTTTACTCTTGTGAAAACATTGAACTTCTCTGGGTACTTGATCTCAAAGATCACTCCTTTCTCAGGGGATGGCTTATAATCATGTATCGACACGCTGGTCACTGGAAGAGGTTCTGGGAATAAGAGAGAACAATAATTATAAAACCTGACAGCTACCTTCCCTTGCACTACAACGGGCAATACCCTTGCCAAAGGGTTTTCAATAGCAGACAAGTGGCATCACAATGGTTCTGTACGGACGGGCAATGGTAGCACAAGGGTAGGTTCTGTACAAAGGCTAACACTGGTAGATTTGTACCGCAGTATGCTAACTATACCCTGTCTCAAATCATCAATGACTATACAGAGAATGGTGCTTCAGTGGCACTAAGGGGCAATGGTAGGATAAGGGTTACTAGAATGGAATGATGCTGCCATTGGTAGAAGCATCATACAGTACAAATGGGAAGCTCTACTGTGGCAGGAGCCCTGTGTAGTTTTCGATTCCAGTCCCTTGTGTTTCCATTGCTGGTGAGGCTGTGTCAGCTTTACTGACACTTCTGCTAGCTAGGGTGTCTTCAGGACAATACATTCAGGGCTATAATGAGGTCTCAATGGGATTGCTCAAAAGGATGGCCCTCCACCTGCAGCTGGTGTCAGTGCTGCGTATTAAAGGATTATGCTCCAGCCCTCTTTATCGTAAACCAAGGCTTTCAGCAGTTTCCTTACCTCTCATTAGAACTAGCGACATTACCACTGACTCCCAATTAATTCAGTGCCAACAAAGACTATCAAATCAATTCCCTTACCTCTTATTAGCTTTATAGTTGTTTCTATGGCAGCTTACGATCCTTATAACAAAAAAGCATTGCTGGAGCTGAAATTTTGCATCTGGCTTTGTAATAGTAGCCCAGTTACATACACTAAAAAACTAAATATTAAGACAACTACAAGCATAGTCATTGGACAGCGCACACTGGTGTGAACATGGTTAAGTATACCTGAGAATTTCAATTTCCGGTCGGTAACCAGTGATATAGAAACAATAGGCACTCATGTGTGAAAATGTCAGACCAATTTGTGCTTTAATTAGGCATTTAAACAACTTCTAAAAAGTCTCCTGCATTTTGCCATTTGTGGCTAAGTGTTCATTTTCTCTTACAACTTTAAATGAATTGCATGTGTGGCCTATTAAAGTCTTCAATTAAATGAGCCAATCACTGATTTGCCTAGTTTGACAATTTTCAGTGATTTTCAGTCTCAGTGGTTTGATTTCATATGCACGACAAATCAAAAGCAATGGGGGGTTGTAATCAATGTGCACACTGCTGTACTTGATATTGTATTTGTAATACTGGTTAAACTAGGCTCCGGTGCTGTTGTGCTTGTACACGCTGAAGCCCAGTGTTTGCTCACTTGTTAGTACAGTGACGGACTGGGCCGGCTTGGTCATCATGTTGTCGTTCATCACCATGAGAGTGATGATGTAATAAAGACCGTGGTAGCTGGCGTTGAACACCAGGGGGTGGGGGCGGTGCTGTTTGTGTTCTCGAACTCCAGGAAGTAGTTCTTGGACTCCCCCGTGATCTTCATGATGTACGCTGACCCGCTCAGGTCCGACGGCTCCAGCGCCATGACAAGGCTGATGTCATCTTTCACTGTGACGAGGAAAGACGTGGCACTCTGGAAAAACAAAGAGGTATTCAGCTCACCCTAACTGGACTTTTAATGCTAAGAAATGTGAAGTGTGAAATACTCCAGGTTATAAGTTCAAAATGAACAGGATGGAAATAGGGGTCGAGGACTTTGAAAAGGATCACAGGGTTATAGGGGAGTCGCCATTAAAAGTACCTCTCCGATGTGGTGAGGCAATTAAAAAGGCAAATCGAATTTTAGGCTATGTTGCGAAAAGCAAAGAATACAAGTCAAGAGAGGTGATCTTAAGATTATACGATGCCCTAGTTACACCCCACCTAGAATACTGTGTGCAGTTCTGGTAACCTCACTAAAAAAAATACATCATTGCACTGGAGAAGGTACAGAGAAGGGCAACTAGGCTGATTCTAGGACTCAATGATCTTTGAAGACAAGTTAAAATGATTAAATCTCTTCAGCCTAGAAAACAGAAGGGAAAGAAGGGACTTGATTGAAGTCTTTAAAATCATAAATGCTCTAGATAAAGTGAACCCAGGACACAACTTCAAACTTAGCACAGAGAGAAGAATAAGAGGGCATAACTGGAAGCTGAGTAAAAGTAAGTTTAGAACAGAAGGGAGGAAGCACTTTTTTACACAGAGAGTTAGAAATGGAATAGCCTACCAGGTGAAGTAGTAGGATCTAAAACACTGGGAACATTTAAAAAAAATTCTGTGCTTTTAAATTAGATCCCCCAGTAGGGAGAATGGTGTGCTAACAAGGGACGAGCCCTGATGGACCAAATGGCCTTTTCTCATTCTCAAACTTTTCTTATGTTCTCATGACTCTTGCTTTAGGACCACCTCAGTGATGGCAATGGAAATTCACCATTGTGCTCTGTATAAAGACCCCCATCTGCAATCTCAAGCCTATGAAACACAGTCTCTTCAAGTACATCAACTGTGTAACAAGACCAGCATGCATTAAACACACATTTTAAAAATGAACTCTCATTTGAACTCAAGCCGACGGCAATCAAGATCCAGTGGTATTCATGTATTACTAGCTATCAAAGCAATGGTGATTCAGTTGAATAGAGCAGACCCTGCATGGGAGATAGCTGTTTAATGGGATTGCTTTTCTTCAATTGCTTTAGCCTTTGCATGATTGAATTCCATTTCTCTTCCCCTGAATTTAATAAAGACAGAACTGCTTGATCAGTCGACGCAAGTTGCAAGACGGATTTCAGATCCTTTATGATTCATTTCATTTAATCTCTGCAGTACAGCTTTACTGGAATGTATCCAAAGCCTGGAAATCACATCCATCACTTGAGTGGAAGGCTTCAAATTCCAGCATCTTCTTTCCTGTCATTAACCAACCAGCTGCTCCCCCCAGTGACTGACATGCTGTGACCCAGAAGACACTGCTGGGGTGAAATGACCCAGGAAGTGAAGCACTAACAGACAGTCTGAAAATAAGGCAAGCAAACTAAGAACTTTCTTGAACCTACTTGTAGTACCAGCCATTTCAAAATTTAAACTAGATTTGCTATCGATAGATACACCCCCAGACTGCGATACCCCCAAAAACTTGTGCTAAATACAGTAATGTACTTTCATCATAGTAACTGGAGAAGCGGTTTTTTGTGCTTAGCAAGTTTCATCACAATTGAATTAGTGGTTCCTTAGATTGCTGTGATGTCTTGAGGGTCAGACACACAGGCAGACAGACAGGCAGCCTCCATACACCCCCAAACTTATAACTTAAGCCCGTTTCACACTGGAGCTCCTACCCGGCTTCCGGTGATGATGTGTTCTTGCAGTTACTTTATGTTCACAGTACGTTGCATCGCTACTGCAGTTATTATTAATGTAAGACAGGATCAATAAAGCAGATCCAAGCATTGTTACTTCTGGCCAGTAGGTGACAGCTCCCAGCTGCCTACTCACACACCTAAAGAATTCGTCAGCACTGGGGATGTTCCACTGCTTCAGTTTCCTCTCGCTTCCGATTACAATCCGATGCATGGCGACACTATGGAGCCCAGAAACCTTGCAGCTATTCCCATGTGCTCAGTCAGTGTGATAAACCACGAGCGAGGCATGCAGAGACCAGCATTCATATAGAGCGAGAGCACTTAATCGGTGTCTATGTGAGCCGCCTGCAAGCAGAATCCGAGAACGAGACTTTGAGAGAGGGTTAGAAATTTCCGCTGGTCCTACAGCCAGTCCTGGGGTTCAGAACTCCCCTTGCTTCAGTATATAATATTATTGAAATCAACAGCTGGCAGGAGTTTGAACAATCAGGCCCCTTCTATTGCATTTGAGTAAGTCTCCCCTGCATCTGTAGCGTAACTGTTAGGCGTTGTTCATGCAGCTATGTAAATGTGCCAATTATAGAATGTATTTAATTGGCACATGTGTAACATTGTATGTCGAGATCAGCCAATAGCTTTCGGCTTTACAAAGAACTGGGGAGGACAGAAACCAATAGTGAGTGAGAAGAGGCGGGACTAAGGGAAATGCACTCCACACATACCATTTAGTTTATTGAAAACTAAAGGAAAAAACGAAGAAAATCTACATCAAATACTCAATTAAAAGCAAGCTTTCCAGACACTGTCCAGCTTTATCTGACGCACTTTTCCACCCCTACGTTAAAAAGCAATATTTACAGGTCAGTCGTTTTTTGATTGGCAGATCTCCAAGTTGGTAGCAAACTGTAGGTTTAATAATACATCCCAGCTTTGACTCTATTTCATTATTTAGCAGTTTTTTTTTTTTATCAACACAGAATGCTGTCCCCCAGGTTTTTGCTCTTAAAAGGAGGAAAAAAAGTGCTAACTTATCTTCAGAATGTCAGAATTTACATTAAAATGATGTCATGACGATCACAGCCTCCATGCAGTGGTCTTCCAGCCCAGTGTTTCCAGCTTGATTTGGAAGATCGGTGGGTTGCCATGGCGCTATCTCACTGGAACCTCAGGACTCGGTGCGTTGCCATGGCGCTATCTCTGCAGTTTATTACAGTACAGAGCCAGTTCTGAGCTGCTTTGGTAGCACTAGAAAGTTGGTGCTGTCTTTCAATATGTTTTTAATAGTTTTCCAACAAAAGAACAATATTTAATCTGCCATTTTTAGTTTGGGTAGTCTGTTATACCTAATTATAAACCTCATGAATCATTGTAGCCAACAGGGTTCCCAGTAGAGTGGGAACTGGACTTTAGCTAACTGGACTTCAGAATCTTGAAATTCCTTTTAAACATTGGCGTAAATGTCAAAGAGCCAAAGTGATCCTGTCTAAAATACAACCGAAAAACACATTTAAAAAATGTCTTCATAGACAAAAACATGTGTTGGGTCTACAACCCTTTCATGCATGGCGACCTCAAGTGGGGATGGATACAAAAAAACTCTCTAGTCTTTCTATGGGGACATACGGAAGATGCAAATGCAGAATAGCCTCATATGACCTGGATGCCATTTTTCCCCTATAAAAAAGCAATGGAAAAAAGTCACAGCGGTCATGATCTGCTGATGGGACCCTGGTCTGTCTCCGCAGTCAGCTGTCCGGCAGGTGATGACCACTGCGTCGGACATGAGGTCTTAAATAAGAGCCTGTAGCCTGGGAATTCCTCTGCTGTGTGTGGCAAGAACAAGGGCGGAACTTTAGTGTGCCCAATTATTTTATCCCGAATTTAGAATGTCTAATTATTTTTTCCCCTCATCGCAGCAATTCCCCACACAGCTCAGGAGAACTGAAGGTTCAGTGGACGTCCTTCGCCCAGCATTGCAGCTGCCAGCGTTGCCACTACCAGAGTGCCCTGCGCTGCTGCCAGCGTCGCCACTGACAGATGACCAGCGTTGCCGCAGAAGCTCAGGGGTCACAAAAGGGGTTAAACGGGTGCCCCTCTACAGAAGCCCAGGAGTAGTCATGGGGGTTAAATGGATGAGGCTGTGTGGTCCAGTGGTTAAAGAAAAGGGCTTGTAACCAGGAGGTCCCCAGTTCAAATCCCACCTCAGCCACTGACTCATTGTGTGACCCTGAGCAAGTCACTTAACCTCCTTGTGCTCCGTCTTTCGGGTGAGACGCAATTGTAAGTGACTCTGCAGCTGATGCATAGTTCACACACCCTAGTCTCTGTAAGTCGCCTTGGATAAAGGCGTCTGCTAAATGAACAAATAATAATAATGCCCCCTTAAAAAAGCCCAGGGGTTACAAGAGGAGTTAGACGGGTGCCCCTATTTCAAGACCCAGGACCCCCCCAGCCGAAGGAGGTGTGGGGACCACCCCCACCACAACCCCGACCAACTCGCCCGCCAACCCAATCACGAGAACTGGGGAGAAAACGGACAGGGGGAGGGGTTGGAGTTTTAAGGGGGAGGTGGCCATTTGTGGCCATGTGTGCGTTGCACAAGGGGGAGATATATGGCAGGGCAGAAGCCCTGCTGCTGTAAATAGTGTGCGTGTGGGGGAATGTAAGTTTAGCAGGGACAGGTTTAAATCTGTCCCTGACAGCAATCACAGGTGTGGCCATTCCCCAGTTAGGTCATTGATGTTAATTGGTTAGTGCCAGTGGCCACATGTATAAAAGGAAGGAGAAATCCTTTGTCTGATGGAGGGAGTTAGGTGTGTTTTGTTGAAGACATTGTAAAGAAATGGTGCAGCTCTATGCAGTGCGTGTTCAATCATTTACCGGAAGCAAACTAAACCAGCTGCCAGGTTCCTGGATGCAGTGTAGCAGGGAGTGCATCATTAAGACAAACGTTTGCTGTATTTATTTTTAAGTGATAAAAGTACGTATATTTACACTATTCTTTCAGAAATGGTCATTTTCAGGGGAACGACATATTACACAGCAATGGGTAAATCTCACAGAAATTGTGAAATCCATGAAAAAAAAAAACACCAAGAAAAGTATCATTTTTGGGCTTCAGTTTCTTATTTTATATCGAGGTATCAGCTTTTGCAGAATGAACAGATACATTGAGACTTAACTTTTGCCGTTAACAAAATTCAAGTAAGTTCTCATAACAATGTTGTTGTTGTGATGAGAAATAAAAGAAGAAAGGAAAGAGAAGTCGCTGGCTTCTTCTTTTCGAGTCCAGATAAGTATAGTTTATTGAAAATAAAAGTATCTGAGTTGCAAAGTTACAACCAGACGTCTTAAAGGTTACATGGTGACAACAGTTTGCAGGTATCCTCTCTCCAAGCACGGATCAGAGCAATACAAAACACATTTCAGTATTCTCAGTTTAAATGCAGTCTTTCAGTGACATCATGATTTTTCCTTAAACCAATCAAAAAAAGACACAAATCTCTAACAGTTTCTTTGAAATCTCTACTGTGGGAACGAAATGTTGGTCAGAAGTGTTATTTCCCTGTAGCACCTACAGCAGGACACAAGTGTTGTAAAAAACCCATAAAACCTGTTTCTAGAGTTAAGCTTCTATCCTGCAATTCTGGAGGATGTGGAGATCAAAGGTACTTTACCAGCGGGACATCTCTCCATTTGTCCTCCTTTCCCACAGTCATTGTTATAAATTGTCCCAATACTGAATTCATTCTGTGGACTAAATTCTAAAACCTTTTCTAATTCTTAATCCGTTAATTTATCTCTAAATAAAATGTTCCAACAATAGTTAAAGAGAAAATTTAAATAACAGGTAGATGTTAATGACAAAAAATGACATAGCCTGTCCTCAGATGAGGACAATGCCACATAATGGGTTACATAAAAAAAAAAACTTCTTTGTGTCAGCTGCAGTTCAGAATTGCTGTAGCGTTCTATGCATGGGATGACATCTGTACACAGGATTAGATCAAACTTTGACAAACGCGAGCCTGTGATGGAGGCTGATTTCTAATATCTTATCTGCGATTTTATATTTCAAATCCTCATCAATCATCGATCAAGCTGCCGCACAGCCTTCCGAAACAGGCGCTGGACTGAGATCAGAGCGCTGTCAACTCAATAGACTTCTGCGCCTTTGGCATCTCTGAAGAGCCACAGCATCCCAATTAATTGCAGTAATGTATGCTACCACTGGGACCTGCAGACAAAGCCAGAGCATGAAGATTGAATTAAAACCCAGGGAGCTCTTTGTTATTCATTTCTTACATCCCTAGTCCTTAGGCTCCTCTTGCACTGCTACCATGTTGGGTCAGCCATTTCCACTTCAAACTGCAGCACGAAGCTGGGATCAGACCCCAGTGTATTCTATGGGCATGCATTCCGGCTGCTAATGAACTCGGATTTAAACAGCTCTGTCAGTAGCATTCAGTACCCCCCTCCCCCCTCCCCCATTGCCACAGCTGAGCATTCAGAACGAGAGCCCTCATGTGATCACCATAATGAATACCAACACTACAGAACAGCACAGAAGAAGAAGTAGCAATAAATCGCTCAATGAAAATTGGAGAAGTGGTATTTAACCCTTTAAGCTGCACAAGGAATAGAGCGTTTGTTTCAAACGGTTTCTTTTTAAAATACATTTGCGAGTGACTTGGGTATCACAAAGGGGAAACTGACAATTTGTGCAGATACAGCCTGGCAGTACATTTTAAACTTGGGTTTGGGCACCTCAAAAATGAGAAAGTTAGCATTGTTTTTATTTGTGGGGTTTTATTTAAAAGAGTTAACTTTGATCTCATTAGGTAAACGAATGAGGTGTTGGCATCACGGTAAAGTATATTCAAATAACTGATTGGCACCATGTGCAATAACTTCTTGTGTTCTCAGAATACATGTCAAAATGTGACAGAGATAAACAGACACTCCCATCATGTACCCCCACAATCCGATACTCCCAATAGCTGACTAAAGAAGCCGTGATGACCTCTGACCCTTTCTCTCTTTGTTCCCGGGATGTTTTCTTGCATCAAGCAGAACTGTAAAAGGCTCCAGCCGGCCCTCTGAAGAGTAACATGACAGCACGACAGGTAACTTTAATAGTGGTGGAGAAAACAATTGAAGCAAGAGAAGAAAAAAATTAAAAAAAACTACCGTGTTGTCTGTGCAGTCAGATTCATATATGTCATGGGTAGATGTTGCTCAATCAGTTAGTAAGGCTGTATTATCGGTTATCATGGATTTCATGATTTCCCATTTCTGTGTAATATGCAGCTCCCCGTGAAAATTCCCATTTCTGAAAGAATAGTGTGAATATACATATCCAAAAATAAACACAGCAATCGTATGCCTTATTCAATAAATATTATGTTTAAATCATGAAATATCTTCAAATACCTTTTTTTAGACTGAATTGCTGTGAAATAAGCCCTGTTATAGATCATAGAGACTCCCACATAGACAGCTCTGTGAGCTGAGAATGACATATTCGCCTCATCTCCAATCCTGTTTAAATTTAAAATACCGCAATGCTACACACTGCAGCTGACATCGTTATCCAGGGCTTGTGGGTAGTCTGCCATTCAAGAGACGGCACTGATGGCATTGTATGATGTGCTGGAATGTTCTGAAATCTGGCAGTTTGATTGGCTGAGAGTAGTTTCATGATTTATAATATTGAATTGATTCCATGACAACGCTAAATAGCGCTCAACTTTGAAATACTAAAAGAAACTTAATAACTTAATTGACAACCATTTCGACTTGAAGTCTTTCTCGCTGTCTTCAAATTTGAAATTGATTTGTGTCTTTTATTTTATTAAACCGGGACTTATTGCAGTTATTGATTTCTAGAGGAGAATGACAGTTCTGTTCTGATGTTTTAGCACAGTTGTGGGTTATTATTAGGGCCCTGCGTTTTACGCGACCTGCTTTCTTAGGCTGCACTTCATTCCTCCCACCACAAGGTGGTCATGTAGTCTGCTTAATTAAACCACTTATTGATTAATAGTCTCCCGATTCCTTTAATCATCTCAATTAGTCATTCTATTAATGCGCATTTGCGCGTTGAGTAGGCAGCAGCAGCAGCTAAAGACATTTACTTAGTCATGCATCCCTTTATTACTAATACGTCTTATTCAATATTATTTCTTAGAATGTGTAAATAAATAATTTCAATGTTTCAGTTTACTAGTAGGAACACATCATTTGTCAACAAAATATTTTAAAAAAACAGCACTGATTCCCGGAACAATTTACATAAAATACTGAAATCATAACATCAATGCTGTAAAATATATATTACAAATATAACATAATAATAATAATAATAATAATAATAATAATAATAATAATAATAATAATAATAATAATAATAATAATAATGCAAGTTTGTTCGCAAGCAGCACATGAAGTGTCACTTACAGTTTCATGAAAGAAAATGTCCCATGCATTAAATGTTGCTATTAAACTCAAGCATCCTCAGTTGGTTAACCCTGCCTTCTTTCATAGATTGACGTTGTTCTGTAAAAACTTGGCCATAAGAAGAAACACTTCTTTCAGCATCTACAAAATTGGTAACAACTGACAAATATATTTTCATGTTAAATTGGGAAATAATTCTTCAGCTTTAATCCAAAATTCATTCAAAGTCATTCTACTGCCATTTTCTTTTGCATATGGTAGGTATTTGTCCATTTCTGATTCACAGTCAGCATCAAATCCTGGAACAGAATATAATGAGAGGGCTTCCAGATCCAAACTACACACTTGTTGTGGGTCAAATATCCTTACTGCCATCAGAAAGTTATGAGCTGGTTGAAAAAAAAAGCCATTTCTGGAGGTCCTTTAACACTACAGTGTTTGGTGAAATGTGCATTTCCTTTTCCGTGAAGCCTGCGTAAAAAGGGATGTATTTGGAATGATATTCAGCAGCAGAATACCAAGTGCCCCATCGTGTTATGCATGGCTCAGGTGGCAACTTTATGGGTAAAGTACAGCCTTTTTGTTGGATTGCTTCTGTCAGGTGGTCTTTAAAATGTAGTTTTCTGCTTGGGCAATGTTTAAACAATTTTTTTTAATGGTTGCAACCAGCTTGTCTGCTTTCAGAAAATGATTTGCCCAGATATTGCTGGCAAGGGCTATTATGTGGGCATTACAAGTCAAATGTACTGAATTTGGCAGTAAATCTCGAAGAATGTCATTGTATGCCTTGATCATGTAACTGGCATTATCGGAACAAATCCAGTCAAATTATTAAAATTAACTTCAAATGCGTTTTAACATTTAACAACGCCCTGTGCCACCGATGAGTAATTCACAGAGTCCAGATTAACTGTATCGGCTAATATTACTTTCAGTTCAAAGGTATTCGATAGTCCTTGGAGATCAAACAAAATGTGCAAAACATACTGATCTTTTGCATTTGTAGACTCGTCAGTAACTACAGATACACTGTCAGACATCTTTACCAGTTCAATTTTCATCTTGTGCAACTCAGCAATTTGGGGTAGATATTCCCTTCTCAGTTGACCTGCTGTAGGAATTGCTCCCGCATTTATTACATGTTTGTTCAGAAATGTACATAGATTATTATTTTTTTACAGGGGAATATTAGCACAAACAAATGCCTCTGTCAAATCGAAAATAACATCTCGTCGACGTTCATAATTTTTGTTCCCCTTACGTTTTTTACTGGAGGTTGTCGTCGTAGCTGTCAATCTCAACCTTTCGTTTTCTGTGTTTTTCTGATGATAAACATCAGTCTATTGTTGACTTTCGAGTGTGGTCCAAAGATAAATTGCAAGTTGTGCAAAATAAATTATACCCATCGGTGTACAGAACACCAGGTGGATATTGTTGCGTGCGTTCACTCCATGTTTAGGTCTCTCGATTTTTCTTTTAACGCATCAATTTATTCAATTACCCTTTATACTCATCATAATTAGCTTTTCTTTTTCTAATTAGTCAAAGCGTAATGTGTTGATTTCTGAATTGTGAATTCAATTACTATAACTGGAGTGGCTGCAGGGACATCTAGGGGATAGCAGGTGAATTACAACTGAAAAAAACAGGACCGTAGTTATTATGTAATCACCCGTGTGCATATTAAAGCTGCATTGACCCACAACTCTACTAAATACTACACTTTATATCCCTTCCACTCCTGGTCTTAGATTCAACCCTGTTCTAAATGGTTTAATTTAACCCATTAACCCTCCACCCAGACCCTGAAGTTGTTCATGATCGCATTTTATACTTGTTAAATCTGGAGTGGAATAGCCCTCCAGGATCGGGATTGGACAGCTCTGGTTTATACTATAGCCAGGCTAATATTTCTAATACTTTCCCATAGTATAATCCTAGCAAAGTGTAATAAAGCATAGTGAAAGCATGGTAAAGATTTGTGAGGTATAGTAAAGCACATTAATAAACATGGCAAACCAGGGTAAACTGCAGTGAATGTACAGTGTTGCCCTGGGAAAAGCATGGGAGAGCTACAAAAATACATAACCGTGCAGAAATAATGTGGGCAGCTTGTATAAGACATGCTAGTACAAAGCTATAGGTCTGTTTTCACCCTGAAATTTGCCCTCAACAATACTGTTTTATATCAAGAAACCCAGGACTTCACATGCTGTGGATACATTTATGTAACTTAAGAATTCGTACAACAGGATGCTGCCTGTTCAATGTGCTGTGGTGCTGCTGCAGGTCAGCTGTCACTAATGATAAGCTCTCTGCTTTATTGATCACTAATTACTTCTCCATGAAAAACAGCATGATCGCATTGAACTTCTGGACAGGCAAAATCGATTTTCACACAGTCATAACTGTTACTGGGAATGCATCCTGCGAACACTCAAATTTCACAGAAACCAACGTTCCCCAGGCTACCAGGCGAAGATGCTCCATTCATTCTTTAGAAAGTAGGGTTTGCTGTTCTTTCTGTCAGTGTGGTTTCAGAAAGGACAGATGTGAGGGTTAAAGAGGTGGTGTGTATTGAATTGGGAGTAATGAGACCGAGATACCCAGTGTGTGAACTGACCCACGGCACACAAGGTGCGTGTAATATCTCCCGATTCCACTGCCTGGTGCTCCTGGCTACAGCTGCCCACAAAACAGTGTGTTTCTATGGCTCATCCAAGCAGCTATCTGGTCTAGCTTTGCGTATGATACTCGAAGGAGCCCAACTGGTGACAAAGGAAGTGCATCATCATGTAGAGGGAAGAGTGCGTAGAGAAGAAACTGACAGGGAAATCACTTCCATTGTGGTGGATTTTCTGTCATCGAGGTAGAGCACACATATGACATGTTCTTTATTGTTTTTCTTTAAGTTTTATTGTAGTCACAGAAAGCAGAGAACTTTGTTAAAATGAACAATGTTCATCCTGCTTCAGCACACACGACACAAGTCTGCTTTTTTGTTTAGCTGTGCTCTCCTTCTTATCCACAACTTAAGCAAGTTTCGTAAGAAAATAGTTCAGATCTGCCTAAGATTGTTCTTAAGTTCAATTCTTCAATTTTTCTTACGATTGTCCTAAATTTCTTCTTAAGAACTTCTTAAATATTGTCTTTAAAATTTTTTTTTTAAAAATCCTGAGTAATATATGCCTAAGGCAAACTGAATTTAAAATACATGTATTGTGATTTAGCTAAACACGCGTTACATTTTAATTAATGTATGTATTTATTTACTTATTTATTTATTTATACCCGTATATGTATTACAGTGTATTACTAAAATAAATAAAGAAATCAAATCCTCGTTTGCATAAATATTAACGTGAACGCAGACTTCTGTTCGTTTTATCTGAGCAATTTATTTTGATCCTTTTATACATTTGGGCAAATCTAAACAGAAATAAAACAATACAATGACTATTTCAGTAACTGTCAGGGACAGGTTTTTTAACTACATGGGAATGCTGTGATCAGTGTTCTTGTAATTTGACTTAATAGAAATGCAGCTGTAAAAAATGTATTGTAGCCCAAATCCCAGCAGCAGCACGGAGCTCTATTTTTTAACTGACCGAAAATCGTGCTTCTGCCTGGGGAATCTGCTTGCTGATCTGTCCTTAGCACTACGGCTTCCAAAAACGGAGATAGCCCCTGTGACTAGACTGTAGTGCAGCGGATAGATCATGGTCTTCTTAAGGGTAAAAACAGTACCTAAAGCCTGAAAACCTTTTAAATGTATTATTATTATTATTATTACAATAAAGGAGACATTAATAATGGTTAAATATGATTAAAACTTGTTTAGCTGCGTGTTTGTATTGTATTTGTATTGTATTTGTTTGACATGAGCGAACTCGCCTACTGTTCTCAAATAACAGTTTTTCTTGTCATCATTTGTCTCCGATGTGATTTTGTGGGAGATTTCTTTGGAATAAGTGTGATACGCTTTTGGTTCGCCAGTATGAAACCAATTGGTTCATTGAATTTAATGAAGTGCGGCTCTAATGCAAACTTTATTTGGCTTCCAAGCCGTAGGCTGGGGAAGCCTATTGTTTTTGTTAGGATTTTTTTTTTCTGCCAAAACATGCTCAAAAACTCACGAAATTCGGTAGACTGGTAGATGCCAATGGATATTCAGCAAATTTGCGCACATGGTTCGGCAGCCATATTGGATTTTACGGAATTTGTTAAAACGCCTATGTATCGGAAACCGCTTACTGCAGAGTTCTGAAAATTGCTATACATGTTGAGGGATAGTCCATGATTAACTGTTGTTAATATGAAGCTGATTGGTTCTGTGGTTTGGCAACCACATTGATTAATGACATAAAATTAGCATAAAAATATAAAATCATCAAAATTCAAACATCTTCTTCTCTGAAACCGCTTATCCAATTGAAACAAAAATTGGAATAAAACATCTCAGTATGGTCATCTGTTACGTTTGTTCAAGGGACGTTGCTACTGTGAAAATCATGGCGTCCACGCTGCATGACATCATCAACATACGCAACTAGCTATAAAACTGTGTATAAATTCTTATCGTCTGCACCAAAATGCACAAAATTTGACACGGATGTAGAGGACTACGGGATGTTGTGTCGTGGTCAATATGGCGGCATTTGGTCACATGGTGTGGCAGCCGTCTTGGATTTAATGAAAATATTGGACAATATTCAAAAGTCTTCTTCTCATGAACAGTAAATAGTACAGTTGTGAAAAATGTTGTACATAGTGCGCTTTTCATAGTCCACGATAGATTATACTTAAGGAAAAATGGATCGGTCACATGGTGTGGCAGCTATGTTGGATTTTGCCTAAAACACTTAAACAACAACTGCTCATGAGCCCTTTGGCTGATTGACATGAATCTTGGGCTATCTTTGTACTGTCCTCTAAAAAAAATTAGTCAGGAAAAGTTCCTACATCAACAAACATGACCGCCATGAGTCAATCAATATGGGTGACCTGCCAATTTTGCAATTTTTCACCCTGAAATGACACATTCCCACCACTGGGGACAGCTGTTAACATGGAAAAGTCTGCAAGGTTTGAAAAAAATATAGCAAGGTATAGCAAGGTATCGAAAAAAGTATGTTTGTAATTTATTAGATGTGACTTTTGTTGTTTTACAAAACTGGTGTGTTTATGTGAGCACTATAGGTAATGCAAGTAGTGTAATATGTAATGCATGCATAGGTTTATGTAGTATGATTAAGTTCTGCTAAGGTCAAATTTAAAGCTGGCTGTAAAACTTCCCATAACTTCTTATTGACTGCAGTTGGTTGTTATATAACATGCAGAGTTCTGATTGAAGCCAACATGAGCATAAATGATCTAAGTATGATTATTTTTTACAGTTGTGCAAGGGAAGTTGTTACAGTACAAAACATGGCTGCTGTGGGCCAATGAGATTTCAGCATTGATCATCTAACCAGTGATTCCAATATTTTGGCCAAAATTGACACAGTCAGCTGTGTCCAAAATTATTTGTGATAACGTTTCATCTATAACAACCAATGCGCTTAAATTTCACACTAACTGCTTGGAAGCCGCAAAGTTGCTCACAACTCTAGTTTCAATTGAATTCGGCACGCCTCTGGAGCATCCATCTGAAACTGGCCTAACTGTCTCTATTACTGATCAATTGATTTCATATAATGAAACCTTACCAGTCGTATTAGAGAGCCACTCTCGAAAAGGGTCCCTATCCGACCTCATGCAAGTGGTTAAAAATTCAAGGAGGGGTCTTTTAGACTGCTGCACCCCAACACAAGCTGCTCTCACGAATGACAGTAGTACTGCTTTATTCATCAGGTATATTACAGCAAAATGTAGGTTTTAATTTTGCAAGAAGCAAACAATAATATACAATTTTAAGGCATGTATTCATTTACTCATTTTATTGGATGCCCTGTATCTACTGTCCTGCATGTTCCAATTAATACCATCCCCAATGTGTTTGCCTAGCAGTTCCACATCATTAATTCAGTCCTCCTACAAGCTTTGCACGCATCAGCTTTGCTTTGGCAGCCATTTTCAGGCCTCATTAATCTCTACACACTAAAAACCGACTGCACTGCACAGCCCTCACTCCCTACTTCCAATAACCCTAACCCTGCTGCACTGCACAGCCTCACTCCCTACTTCCAATGAATTCCATCACTGGGTCTAATACAAACACGTCAGCCCACAGTGATATCCTAGACTAACAACAGAGAAAGCTTAGCTGTTCATTTTTCACATCGCTTGCTGGCACACACCCGCTGAGGGAAGCTCACCGCAGTGAACTACCCACCGTCCCACTCATCACTAATGCATCAGGGTTATTGTAATTGCCATTGCTGGGAGGAAAGCATGGGCTCAGTGACTCTGTGTTCCTCTTGTAGTGAAATATGCCTGCATATCTTTAAAGGTGTCCTAAGGTCTCTGCTGTATTGATCAGACATTATCGTCGCACTGTGATAGAGTTTGAGGTGGGCAGAGCGAACGGGACTACATCCAAGGGCACTTTTCTTCCATTTCATTTCTTAGCACGTCTCCTTTTCAGACAGTTTCGTGGACGGATGGCTGATCGTTGTTTCTAGTCCGCCAGCTGTCTCCGGACAGGGAAACGAGTCGGGGCAGGTCAACGAAGTTCTACACAAGCACATAAACACGATGAGCAGCGATTCTGTTGTTGTCAAAAGCTTACATATGCTTTCCTGGAGGGGTTAATTGGCAGCTGGGTTTTTATTGAATACTGGTTAGGGACCGGTAATGGGCTAGTAATGGCAGCTCAGCCCAGTCTTGTGTTAATTAAAAGCGCTGCAATGGCTGTACTCTGTCCCCATGAGTTGGAATAATTAAAAGTAAACACAGGGGATCAGCAGTACTGCTTTATTGATCAGGTACATTACTTTTGCACAAAGCAAACAATAATATAGTGGACTGTTGACAGCTGCTTTAGTGGGTGTCAGAATCCCAGTACACCTGATGCAGGTGTGCAGACATCACATGCATAGAACATATACTACATAAGCTATTTTTGAATATACTTTACCATCCCTCACTGTGATTTAAAATGATTACCTATGTTTTGCCATGCTTTCACTGTGCTTTATTGCACTGCTGTGTTTTTACTATAGTAAACTTTTATATGGGTTAGTTTACCATGCTGTGCTTTACAATGCTTCGCTATGCTTTCACTGTGCTTTATTTACTGTGTATAAGGGTAAGGCCATAGGGGTGATATGATGACTGAACCAGAAAATTGGTTCAGTCATCGTATCATCATTGCTTTTTAAAGTTAAAATAACAATATCACCAACACTTCTGGCTCTATTTGTTCTTCTCAGTCTGTCACTCAGATTATGCAGAATGTTTATCAATCAAGTAATAAAAAAGAAGGAGAAGAAGAGTCTCTGTCACAGCTGCTCAAGCAGTCAATGTTCTGTACTTTGTCTGATGCCATTTCTGTTTGCTAGCACTGGAGCCCTTTTAAAAGCATCAGAGTCTAAAGTAGGCATTCATAATAAATACAGACCCTGCAGAAGATCCGATGGCAATGCATGGTAAATAATGCATGAGGGGGATCGGTCAGTGAAGGCAAATACAGTGTGCATTGTTCTCTGGTGAGCCACAGGAAACAACACTGCCAAACAAGAATTACAAAGTGCATGAAGAGCTGGTCAATATTTACACTGACTTACCACTGCAATAATACCCTAGAAAATGAAGCTGAGGGAACTGAAGACTCTTTGGGACTTGTAACTTGGTTTCAGGAGACTAGGTTTCAGACCACTGCATGGCACACCAGGGGAGACTTGGGGTTTGATACAGGAAAGTTGCCTCAAACTAGGTCTCCTGGAACCAGGTTTCAAGCTACTGTTCCTGAAGAATGAGCTTTGTGTTCTCACAGCTTTCAACATTCCCAGAGATGTCTGCCTTTGGTTCAGACTCATTACAAACCAGTCAGTACTATAGAAAACAGCGTTAAGTGGCTGAGGTAGGCGGCCCCTTGTGATGTTACTGTTTGAAATGGACTTCGCTCAATTCACTCACTCGCCTGTGTCTTTACTTGCTTTTCTGAAGAGAACCCAGATGGTTTTGTTCCCAGAATTCACACACTGACGTGCCGCAGTGGAGGTCTCTGTGGCTCTGGATCGATGGCAGTCCACTCTCTCTTGTTTCTTTGCAATAAAAAAGTAAGTGAATGGCTGTAGAGCCTGAACATAATGAGCACTTAAATGTAGTGTACGCCCATCAAACAGTCACTTAAACCCCTGGCAGCTTACCAGCTCTCAGCCTCCATGGCCTTCCAGCAGCTTCTCGCTGTGGGGGTTTGCCAATAAATGAAAAGGAAAGAAACTTAAAGGCGCAGTTTCCCATGTGTTTTTTAAACAATATATTTTTGGCAAAAGGGCAACTGGAAGGTATACTCAAAATTTCCCAATATCTCAGAATGAAGAAACGACTGAAACGTGCAGTCATCTGTGTTTTCCTTTCAAGGCAGTGCTACAAGTTTACCGTATCATCTTAGTCTCGAGTAAGTTTTCTTTTTATTCAACGTATTTGTTTCAAACGGCATCAGAAAATTAACAGCTATATCATACATTTTCTTCGGCTAACCTAAAGAAAATAGCACTCTAAGTTATGTAGAGTAGTGTTCAAAAGTTTGGAAACAAGAAATTATTTATAGCAAGATTAGGAAGACAAAATATCACACCCAGTCATTCTTTATTGATAGTAAGTGGATCATATTTGGGGATCACAGCACCTGTGGGAGAGACTGTTCATTAAATCTCTTGAATATTTTTAAAGAGAGGATAGCTTGGTATCTTGGTATAGGAAATCACCCATGACAACTATATCAGTGATGTGAGACCAGAGATTCTATTGAGCACCATGGCAACAGCCCTACCACTTTTGGGAACACATTAATATAGAAACCAAGGTCGTTATTTCACTGTTAATCAGCATGGATTTGCCAACAACAAGCCCCTGTAATTAAGTTATGGGAAATGAAGCCTCTCGATAACTGCCCACCTTTTCCTGTAAACAACAGCAATTAAGAGTGCCTAATTTCCTGCTCCACTGCCCGCCATGGGTAGAGTAAATAACTTAATCCTGGTCTTCAGACAGCGGGATGGACACCCATGGGTTTCTAAAGTGCTTTTGAATAGCCAATTTAAAGTATGATAGTCAACAAACGTTTCAAGACTGCTGCTGGATTCTTTTACAAAACAGCCTGGATCAGTTTTATGAACACACCAGTTTATTATATATTAATTTAAGTCATGAAATGCAGAAATGGGGGGGCATGCAATCACACGTGACTGTTCCATATAAGCGCCCCAGCACGGTCTTTTTGAACAATGTGGCGCTATGACAGTAAACACACATTATCGCCAGGCTGCAAATAAACTAACATGTTTCTAAACGTGCAAGACAGTTTTTTCGTGCAGCAGGAAAGAAAATGCAATCAAATTGGTATCGCCATTAATTTTTAAATACAAAAAGACTAATTGCTAGGACTACATCTCCCCTGATAATTAGTTATGGTTTAAACGAGTTCAAAGTAACGCGCTGTACACGAGTTCTCCCAACAGGTAACCATGGTACGGCAGCAGCGTGCACATGTATTAGAACACCCCATTGCTTCTGTAGTTTTTATGTGTTGTGCTTGTGTAATCAAACCACTAGAACTGAAAATCTTGGAAAATAGGCTAATTAGTGATTGTCTAATTGAACTTTTAGGCCACACATGCAATTCGTTTAAAACAGTCGGAGAAAATGAACACTTGAGACTTTTTAAAAGTTGTTTAAGATGCCTAAAGCAGTAAAGTGGCAGAACATTTTCACACATGAGTGTATTGTTTGCACAGAAAAATGAAATTCGCACACCCTGAGGTTTTAGTGCTGGTAAATGACAAATCGTGAGGTGTTCTAACATATCTGCACGCTACTGTACTCTCTCTAGCCTAACCATTTTATCAACCATTTCACCTTATAGAGAACATCCTTCCGCAGCTGATCATTTAACTGCAATTTGCAAAACAAACACAAAAAAGAGATATTTAAATGTCATTTTATTTTCATTCTGGGCGTTTTAGTTTCATAATTTTTCTGTCGCTTTTGACATCCCTTCAAAGCAAAGGGGTCGTCGGCTTGGGTCTATAAATTTGAGACAGATGACTTGGTTTAACCGTGCTGCCCGTGTTACCAGTGGAAACTCATTCTCATTGCTGAAGTAACTGACAAGAATATAGCACAGCACATGACGCGGCAACATAATAATTAATATACACAAGAATCGATTCGCATGCAACAGTCCCAGCGAATCTGACCCCATTTTGCCGGAGAACAAGGCACGTTTCATTTTAGCGCAAGGCGATTTCCAGCGTCTGGTCTTGTTAGTCACGGTTACTGGCACATTTGGTCAGAAACAACAACGTGTATTGCATGGTATTAAAACAACAAAGCCAGCAAAAAAATAAATAAATAAATAAACATACTTTTTTCTGTTAAAGTAATAAAAAGGAGTGCCTGCCCATAACCAAAATCATAACAACAAACTAGGTTTGGTACATCCGAGACGTCGCCTATAAACGGGTAAACGCAATTACATTAAATCGTCCTACCTGGGCATTTAAAAAGAGACATATAACGTAGTACAGCACCATTGGGGTGGCAGTAGTCCTTTCCAGTTTGCAATTCATTGAAAATGTCCACATCTCAGTGATGAGACAGTGCGGCAAGGCTGGTGGTGGAAACAATGGCGAATCTCCTGCAGCATCCGATCACTGGCACCATCAGATGCCCTGCACCCAAAAAGAAAAGATTCCCGATGGTCTGAACAATTTCACCGATGCATGGGCTAGAGGCGTCGCTTTGCACAGACGGAGGGGTGGTGTTGTCATTGGGCTCCAAAAACGGCCACCAGCAAAAAAGAAATGATTGATTTGTCTACCGTAATCCCTCCATCTGAGTCGGGTTTGTCTTATGAATGGAGAAAAAAAGCATATCGTATCACATTCCTGGTGAAACCGACATGCATCCCACTCTCCCTCTCCCTCTCCACGCCCCTCCCACGTCTCGCATCCACTGGGAAACGGCTGAACAAAAGCACCAGTACAGCGGTCCAGATGTTATTTTTGAACTTTCCTCCCCTCGTTTGTTCTTCATTAACCCGCGTTATTTTAAAAGAATAGGGAGGCTGTGTTTTGTTGTTTTTGTTGCGTGTATTATTAAACTGTTGATTTAATTGCGGCGCGTGCAATTTTGCAATGTAGGCTACAATGCCCTCGCCCATGCCGTGTATTCAAAACATGGCTATATAGCAAGTTAGCAAATTAGCATTGTGGTATTTATACATGGAGTCGCAGACAAACGTATCTCGGCATCTTACGCTTATTATACCATAATTCAAGATAACAGATTAAGGACACGCATTTAGTAAACTGTAACTCTTTTTAATAAAACAAAAAGCAAAATACACAATTAAACAAACAATCTTTATAAAAAAAATTAAAATGTGTATATTTATGCTAGATATCTATGATACAGGGCAGCGTTTATGCCTTTTTTGTTTTTAATCACATCTGCAGAGATGTGCTATTTTCACTATTAATTATTAGGCTATTAATATAACACATAAATATAACAACTAAAAACTTGTAAAACACAGAATGTTCCTTTTAAAAAGACAGAAAAGCGTGCCTTGATATGTACAATTCACAGTTTTTATGGGATGTTTTTTTAGGAGGGGGGCGGGGGTGGGTGACAATTGTATTGAGACGTGTCATTTCGTTTACAATGACGTCCTGGGTGGAGTTAACACGAAGCATGAATTATATTTTTAAATATATATATATAATTATAACATTATCAGCTTTGTCATTCTGATGTGTATGTCATCTTTGTCGAAATAATATAAAACACCTGCTACATGAAGCACATACTTGTGTGTACATGGGCTTTTCTGCCCAAGGCTGGGCTATGTTCTGCGACATGCAGCATTCTGGTGCAATGGGCAGATGTGAGGCTGGTAGGACTGGGTGATGCACACAAACTAATATCTTTCCAAGCGACAGTCTCAACATCTCCGGGGAGCACACTTTGCAGACACACACTGCAATTCTGTTTTTAAAATGTGGGACAGTCATCCGCTTTTGCAGTATTTGTGATTCCGGGTGGCAGCCATGCAGGAAAGTTTAATCTATGCAGTCGGCCATATGGCATCAGAATATCTGCTGGTAGGGTCTGTATGTTTTGCATACAATTCCCATGACCCATGTTGAACAACACAGCTTAGCTCACTGGTGGAAATCCACATTCTAATTAAATCTGCAATGACATCTCCCTTATGAAAGTCGCCCTTCTACAAGATTCAAAAATGTATTCCAACACCAGGGAGTGACTAAGTATCCCTGCGTCGCAGAATAGAAAGTCTTCCACTCTACCTTTATTTTGTCTGGGGGTCTCTTTGCGAGTGTATTGCATGCCAATGCAGATTCGGAATGTGGGTCTCTATTCTGCCCCAGGAGACCCTATGAATAGTCTTATTGCAGCAGACCTGTATTGACCTAAGCCCCTTTCACACTGGCATGTTCTACCCAGGTCAGAACCCACCCAGGTCAGGACCCGGTGTCATGCAAGTCGGCTACGTGATTTCACACTGCTTTTCGTAGAAACAGGGTCGACCTGGGTGACAGACGCAAGAACACAATGCACCTATCAATGCCCTGGAAGCAGCTTCCATCCAAGCTTTTCTGGATTGAACCGTCGGCCCAGGTGTTGATTAGGGCAAATGTTTCTTCATCCCCGCTGCAATCTGATTTACGGTGTGTCTCAAGCAACAAAAAATATGGCTAAACAGAAACGTTCCTTACTGAAGTGAACCCTTGGCTGTTTGTTATTTTGTCCGCTGTCATGCATTTTGTTTCGCTCAGCCCGAGTCAAAACGAGTCGACCCACACCCTGAGGGTACGACCCCTGTACGTGGTTTCACACTACGTGTGATTGTGACCTGGGTAGCCAGAACCCAGGTCCGGATCCAGGTAGAAGTGCCAGTGTGAAAGGGGCTCTAGATTGTGTCTGAAAAATCCATGATCTTCCAAAGAACTTGTAATGAATTGACATCTCATCCCATTGAATTTAATGGGAAGGCAAAGGCTGGGCACGATCCATACAGTTCAAAGCCTTACCATTCAACTGAACAGCAAGCTCTGTAGGAGAGAGGTAAGTAGGGATCTTATACTGATGTCAGTATTATTAACTCGTCAGCCGCTAGGAAGGGATCCATTACAAACTCAATGTTATTATTTAATTGTTTTGTTTTTACCCATTGCTTTCCCCAGTTTACAATAGAATGTCCCATTCCGTTCCCTCACCGCAGCAGCTCTGAAGAACTGAAGGCCAGTAGAATTCTTCCTATCCGACCGTCAAGCCAATTGACTCTGAAGACAAAGACCGCCTGAGGTAACAGGCAGGCACCTCCTTAACCTGCTGTAGCACCAATGTGATCTTCAATGTCCACAGAGTAGACAGGACGTCGGTTTAACAAATCATGTGTTCTAAAACACTTAAATTCATCCCCATCACGGCTGACAATTGAGTGTGCGATTGTTGCATCGCGATGTTTACCAGTCACCAAAGCCAATACTTTTCCAAGTATTAAGCACATATCTTTTTTAAGGTTTCCCCACAGGTCTCTTCTTAGACCTTAACGCCGACCTCCCTACCCAGTAGCAGACCTGCTAGTTTACAGACCTGCTTAACCCCAGGCAAGTGTCCCTCATTAAAATGACATGCGCAATAAAAAATAAAAAATCTTAGTTTGTGAGCTAGTACCACCTAGTGGATCAATATTTGATTGCCATGGAAAGTAGACTAGCTTTCAGTGCAGCACAGGATTCACAAAACATGCTGTTATTAGCCCGACAGACCCCTTCATTGATGTTGAGTAGCTACTGGAAATCAAGGATACAAAGATCAGATGGTATTCAATGCCCCCTAACTGTGGTAACTGTGAAAAGCTCCATTCAGTTGCAGAGGGGTTCAAAAAGATAGCACCACACCCCTAGTGGTCATTTTTCAAAATGCAACCTCAGAGCTTTTAAAACTGGAATTTTTAGTGCATACGTGAAAACAAACAGGCAATAGCATAGGATATTAAGCAGACAAGGAATGCAAAATTAGCAGCAACTGCACGTATCATTTCATTGAGAGTGTAGATCTCAGAATGTCAATGACAAAGCATGTGAAACGTTTAAACCACAACATGTTTCTATACAAACAGATGAAGTGCGTTAATATCTGGTTTTTGTCTGTTTTGTATTTCGATTTAATGACTTGTAAATATGTTTCTAAGTGTTCGGTGGCTGCCTTTAATCAAGCTGAGAGCGTACTTTCTCTTGCAAGATGTGCTGAATAGTATGATGTTTGTTTTAGGCAGTGGGTTACAATCATTTAAGGACCAAACTGACACCAAGCACCTTGTATCACCTGTGAGCTGAGCGCAGGGTTACCAGACGTAAATGACGTTACCAGTGTAAATCTTTTTGCATGACATATGTAAATACACAATTATATCAGAAAAAAGGTTAGGGTTAGAGTTAGAGTTAGGGTTAGAGTTAGGGTTAGGGTTAGGGTTAGGGTTTAGGAATAAGGTTATCATGCAAACAAAAAAGTTACATTAAGTACATTGTAATTATGTGTAAGTACACATGTATTTACTAAGTAACTACTATGTAAATACACAGTAATTAGAAACACAATGTAAAGTGTTACTAATATCACATGATTAAATTGTAATAGTTGATCTAATTTATGATCTAATAGCTGATCTAAAAATGTCCCGGTTTTCATTCTTGAAATTTGGCAACTCCATCTGAGCACCATGTTCAAACCCAAACTTCCGGAGTTTTGAGTTTATTGCTGTGTTTTCGCTCGTTTTAAACGCCCCCAGCATCTTTGATACAAACCAGTTCTTGTTTAACTCTGATATTTTGATTTAAACCCTGAGCTTTAATTTCCTGCGTTCCTGTGCGCTGAGTTTCCTCGGGCTGAAGGGCCTGTATCTAATTGAACACAGAGCTCTTTCTGTGTTCTTTTCATTACAGTCTTTATTTATGCAACGTGACAGCTTGTTGTTTTTGCTATTTTTATCCGTCTTTTCTGTGCAAAGTTGACTCTGATTAGATGCTTGGGCAGGATGCTGCTTCAGTTAATGCTGAGTGTGCAGCATGCTCAGTGCCAGCTCGTCTGTGCGTGTGTTTAAAGAGATTGCAAGGTTTACAATGCGTGTCAGGGCTGAAAGGACATTCTCTTACCTCGCCCCTAGACTGTGGCTAGCAGAGTCTGTCCCTGTTTTTAAATGTCCTTTAAAAACATATCTCTTTGAAAAGGCATTTCTTGGTACATAGCCTTAAGGTTGTGAATTGATTTGAAATAGCTGACTAACAATTAAAATGTATCTTATTCATTTTAAACTCGTTTTAGCTCTTCAGTTTTAGTTGCCTAGCATATGTAATGCAGATCAGCCAAAATGTCTTTATATTAGTAGCGCCATCTAGTGCACAGCTAGTGTATTACCATCAGCTAAACAAAAGAAAACTTTATCCACAGTGGCAGATCACTAGATGGTGCTGCCTCTTCTATAAAGACAATTTGGCTGCTCTAGCCTGTGTTACATTGAATGTACCTACAGCAGTTCCTGAACTCAGATGAAAGCACCTTTAATACAGTTAAATATAAATATAATTATTCGAGTAAGCTATTATGTATTATATTATATAGAGACCATTTTCTTTGTATTTAGGGTTGCTTAGCAACAGTTAAAAGAAAACCCTGTGCACATATGATAGCATTAGGCCTAATTAAATACTATGAGTAAGTTCTTCAGTTGCCCTTCATATGAATTCCCATCCTTGTTTCCGTGGTTTCTCATTAGGCTGAGAGAAACCTGGACTGACAGACCCAGGAAAGCAATTAGCTTTGTATTTCCAGAGCTTTCCAGTCAAAGTGACATCTAGTTCAGCTCTTTGTATCCCTCTGTGAAAGGCTATGCAGCAAAGCAGTGGCGCTTTTGCTGTGCTGAAGAATGAATTCAGCTTAAAGAACAGATACAAGAAAGGGCCTGCTAGGCTAATTAAGGTCTTATCTACAGAGTAGTGAAAAACATACATTTAACTCAAAAAGTCCATAATATCCTACCACATAGATCACCTGAAAGTAGCACAGTCTAGTTCATGACGCTGTTAAATTTTTACAGCAATATATTAATACAAAATGGTATTGTTGCCTTTTAACACAGGTATGTAACAGTAATCAGGCCTACTGATCTCTTAACACCACTGGCTATGGCATCCATACACACTCTTGTTAGAAAAATCAGCGCGCTTTACAAGAATGCAGAATTTTGTAACCCTTAGAAGCTAATGTTTACTCTTAATTGTTTCAAGACTTAATTTCATTCTACTTAACAAAAGTTTTATAAAAATATAAATAGGAGTTGATGTATCTCTCTCTCTCTCTCACTCTCTCTCTCTCAATTTCAATTCAATTCAATTCAATGGTGCTTTATTGGCATGACTTACAATATCAGGTGTTGCCAAACCAATTATACAATACATATATGTATATATACAATGCATCATAAATACATATATATATATATATATATATATATATATATATATATATATATATATATATATACAGCATATAAACAAACTGATTTATAAAGTACAGTAAAAAAAAAAGTGAAAATAGTACTGTTAATGATTAAATAAATAAATAATAACCAAAGAAAATAATTAAAATAAAAATTCAGTGGCTACAGGTAATGCATTTCCTCTCCTCCCAAGTTGTGCTCCTCAAGCAGAGTGTCACTGCGTGTCCCTTTGGTTGTGGCAGGCGGCTACGTATTGGGCAGCCAGGGGGGCTGTATGACAGTTTTTCTGGGTCTGCCATGTTTGGAAAAAGTGGATGGGCATTTACTATTTTATTAAAGAATACTTAACTTGTTTGGTTTTATTTCTTGCAGTGTAGGAGAAAGTGCATCTCTGTCTCGACCTCTCCTGTCTCACAGTGACCACAGAGCCTGTTCTTGCTGGACAGCCAGGTCTGCCTGTGTCGGCCTTTTTCAATGGCCAGGTTGTGGTCACTGAGCCTGTACTTGGTCAGGATCTGTCTCTGCTTTGTATCTCTGACAGTGAAGAGATACTCTGCTAGGGTATAGTTTCTTTTTAGGGCCCGATAACAATCAAGTTTATTTTGGGATTTTGTTTCTCTGTCCCAATGTTTGAGATAGGAGTTTTTGGTTTGTTTTATAATTTGGTTTACTCTGATTGGGGGCTGGTAAGCAGTGTTGACCTGAAGCTGGTTTCGCTCTCCACCCAATACGCATGCCAGCGTCAGTGACACACTGTCGCTGGAGGTGAAAAGCGCTCAGTGCCTACTGGTGCTGGCGTATAACACCTGTAACATGTTAAACCAGCGCTCAGTGCTGCACCGCCGCGGACCAGCAGCCAATTGTAAGCTAGCAAGCCAATATAGAAAGTGTCACATGCCAATTGTTCGTGTGGTGTTTTAGATTGCTCTAATCATCTTTATAAACTTTATTTTTATTTTTGATGGCGCACATTGTAAGTGATATTCTGGAAGACAATACTCCCTTTTCAAAGCGTGTAGAAACAATCAATCAGCAGCGACAGTGCTTCCCGGCAGCTTTTGTCAAAATTCTCTTTTTATATTTATTTTCTGTTAACATTAGTTTATGGATAATCTTGTTTGCTTTTAAACCAATTAAATTGTTTAAAAAAAAAAATAACGACTATTCTATAGTCCATTCATTTTAATTCAGTACATGGTCTTGTTGTACTAGTGCTAAAATAAACACTCCCTTTTTTCTTTATATATTTACGGGAAACCTCGCTTAATATAATTTTAGGAAATGTCAGCACTGTGCTTGCATCCAGAGCGCGTCTGCCGATGAAAATAAAAATACGGCTAAAAACAAAACAGTATTCGGTTCAACAGAGACAGTTAGTAACTTAAAAACACATAAGCGAAATGCTCCGTGTCTGTCTGTACAGTTTGAAATTTGAATGTGCCACCCCTGCTAGCTCTGCGACGCTCAGCCAATAGGCAGGGACGGGACGTGGAAAAGAATTTTGGGAAATGTCGTTTTAAGACTTTGAAATATACCTTTGCTTCTATGCCTGATCCCACATTTCCCACAATTCTTTTCAACGTCTTTTCAAGGTTTCCCGTAAATATATAAAGAAAAAAGGGAGTGTATATTTTAGCACTAGTACAACAAGACCATGTACGGAATTAAAATGAATGGACTATAGAATAGTCGTTATTTATTTATTATTTTTTTTTAACAATTTAATTGGTTTAAAAGCAAACAAGATTATCCATAAACTGTTAACAGAAAATAAATATAAAAAGAGAATTTCGACAAAAGCTGCCGGGAAGCACTGTCGCTGCTGATTGCTTGTTTCTTCGCGCTTTGAAAAGGGAGTATTGTCTTCCAGAATATCACTTACAATGTGCGCCATCACAAATAAAAATAAAGTTTATAAAGAAGATGATTTCAGCAATCTAAAACACCACACGAACAATTGTCATGTGACACTTACTATATTGGCTTGCTAGCTTACAATTGGCTGCTGATCCGCGGCGGTGCAGCACTGAGTGCTGGTTTAACATGTTACAGGTGTTATACGCCAGCGCCAGTAGGCACTGAGCGCTTTTCACCGCCAGCTACAGTGTGTCACTGACGCTGGCATGCGTATCGGGTGCTTCTCTCTCTCTCTCTCTTTCTCTCTCTCGATTCATTGTGGAGCTGTTCCAGTCCGTATATCTTGTGAGGGTGACGCGGACTCCAGTCCGTGTTTTCGGTGTGATCTCCCAAGCAGCGAGCCCCGTGTGTGTTCGCATCTGACGCATTGCATGTGCGTTTTATGCGGACAGGAATCGCCGTGGCTGCCATTCACAGTTTCATTTGTAAGGAACAGAATGGCACGTATTGCGAGTGTTTGAGAAACCCCGCACAGACTCGACTCGTTAGACAGTTCTGTACATTTGGTTTGCTATCTATTAGAAACTCCCCAAGTGACCCGCATTTCACGGGTCAGACCCGCAAATTGACATTAAAACCCGCAGACCCGCGACAGTCATTGTACAACCCGCCAAAAAAAAAAAGTATTTAAGCTCACTATTTGAGTGATGTAAAAATCTGAAGCTTGTCATTATCAGCATGTGATTGTATGTGCATTCTATTCATTGATGGGTTCTTAATTCAAACTGCAAAATATCTGCAGCAAATAGTTTGGACTTAGCGTTCCAGTTGATGAAACTTGGGACCTATGCAATGTTTAACTTTTAACTTCATCTTAACATTAAACTCTCTGTCCCATCCATTCCAATTACTTTTCAGTGCGCCAGAGGGACGAAAAATAATCTCCTCTAGACTATAACAAATGCTATAGCGTGGATTCTCCCGAAGAAATTCGTACCAGTCGAACCACAGGGATGGGAATAAAACTCCCTCTGCATAGCAGTTTTATCCATTCCTGGTTTCACTAGGGGTTTAATAAGACACACCTGAGCTCGTTACCTATACACTGTGGCTAATCACAGTAAAACCTGGAATTGGTGAGACTGTTCTGCAATAATATGCCTGGATCATGAAAATACTGACATCGTGGTCATAGCTGATTGACGTACTTGATAGTTATTTATACAAGTAGTTCTGATATGCTGGTTGAATCGACCACTCATGTGAAGTTATTTGACATATTCAGTACACTAGCGAAGGCATTAACCAGATCGTCTGTTAACCTGAACTTAGAAAACTTTCACTGTTTTACTGTCAAACCCCTAAAAACCAGGAGAAGTCTGTCACATCCGAGGTGCGTAAACATCAGAATAAAGCAACCGCGTCTCAGTATTTCTAGCTGGAGAATGAGTCACAATATAAACCCTGATGCGTTTCGACAGCAACGTCTTTTTCAAGGAAATTCTCTGTACCCTTAACTTTTTACTAATATAAAGCCTATATTAGCAATGTCCATGGCCGGCATCTGGGATCTCAATTAAACGTGCACACGAGTTATAGAATCTCGCTGTATCCAAGTTTTCAGAAGGTTTGAAAAAGGTATTCTATCTAACAATTAGAGCTGGGGTCGTTCTGATGTGTTTTAGTGTAATGGAATGAACACAATACATCGTGTACAGGTAGATTGACAGTGGCACTCCCAAACTCCAGTCACGTAACGTATATGATATCCACAAGGGGGCTCCCCTGAGCTCAACGAGCCTGTACTGTCTCCGGTCCTGTAATACTATGATCCGAATCATTATAGCATTACAGTATAATGCATCGGCATTTGCTAGCTACACCCTGACAAGGACGGTCTGCGACACAGCTAAAAATACTTTGCAGTGCGCTCTTAGTCTTGTGTGAGTTGACTGGAGGACTCCAGTCCGGGTATTGTGTACGATCTCCTGCAAGCTAACAGAACCAGCGCTAGTGCTGGGCTGTGATATACTCTGAAGCACATAAGGCAGCGAGGTTTTCGTCAGAGCTCATATACACCCAGGCTGCTGTGCATTCACCGGCTGCAGCAGGTCCGACCAGCAACGGACTGCGGGCGACGGGAGAGGAAAGGAGAGCGAAGATCAAACGGTCATCTTCAGAACGCGCGTCACCTCAGTGAACTTTAATTTCACTTATCCCAGAATTGAGAATTATTGTAATTGAGTTGTTATTATTTTCATTTCCGCTCTGCTCATGTGAGTATTATTATTATTATTATTATTATTATTATTATTATTATTATTTGGAATTTCAAACCTAAAGTATATCTATCTATCTATCTATCTATCTATCTATCTATCTATCTATCTATCTATCTATATATATATATATATATAATCATTATAAATGATAGATATCGTTATTTCCTAGTTATGTGACAGAGGTTTATTTTATTTATTTATTTTTAACAGGGTACCTGTTTGTATTCTCTCACCACCCGAATTGCTTACTGCTTTTTTCCCTATCTTTTTTATTATCGTTGTGAACATTTCTAAGATTCTTGATATGTTGAACCTTTCTCCTCATGCAGTAGCCCAGGCACGCTTTTCGTAAAGACGCGTCTGAGTGCGCATATACCTGCTGTTTGAGAAGTAGCTCCATTGACACCTGTTGCATACCTTGGGAATGCAACCGCGCTGTTATTATTATTATTATTATTATTATTATTATTATTATTATTATTATTATTATTAGTCGTAGCAGTGTTGTTGTAATGACGGAGCAGGGACAGGTCTCGGTTTACTTGGAGCTGGTGTACTTGGTGACGGCCTTGGTGCCCTCAGACACGGCGTGCTTGGCCAGCTCTCCGGGCAGCAGGAGGCGCACGGCTGTCTGGATCTCCCGGGACGTGATGGTGGAGCGCTTGTTGTAGCGAGCCAGGCTGGACTCCTCGCCGGCGATGCGCTCGAAAATGTCGTTGAAGAACGAGCTCATGATGGCCATCGCCTTGGAGGGGGAGGGGGTAGGGGGTGGACCTGCTTCAGACGTAGACGTAGATAGCGTAGCTCTCCTTGCTGGTCTTTCTGCGCTTCTTTCCTCCCTTGGTAGTAGTAGTAGTCGTAGTACTATTAATTTAGTTTTATTATGAATGAAACATGTGTTTTGGTCTTCCAATGCGTTGTGTGTGTACACTATATAGTCTCCCCTGGTGTGCCATGCAGTGGACTGAAACCTTGTCTCCAGAAACCACGTTTCGCTCAGCTTAAGCGAGTAATTGTTACGGTAACGGTAGAAACAGTTCAACATAAATTATTCTTATTTTTTTATTTATTTTTTTATGTTGTGTATTTACAGACTAGTAGATAGCACACGCGGAGTTATGAGATGAAACGCTGAAACAGGAAGCAGGTGGATCTATTGCGGAATCTATCGAGTCCCAGCGCTGTGGTTCCGCCAACCTTCTCTATTCACGTTGATAAACCTGCCCGTGGCAATGGCGAAAAGCGCCGAGGTGAAACTTGCGGTCTTTGGCAGAGCTGGAGTGGGGAAATCAGGTAGGCTGTTTTCTGTGTCTTAAACCAATATGTGCCATTGTCCTCATTTGAGGACTGTACTTTTCTGGAGTATTTTTTAACTTGTTTCTCTTTTACTTACTCTAATTTTGTTAACCGCAAAAGTCTCAATGTTTCTGTTAATTCTGCAAATACATCCCTTCAGATATATGTCTTCTCCCCACAGTAATGTTAAAGCTCCATTTCCTATGCGTTGAGCTTCACAGCCTGCGTGAAATTTCACTGCTCTGATTACGGGTGCACATCTAACTTGACTGTCCTCAAAATAGGACGCTGGGAATAGATATGTAAATATCCCTGTCGTTTTACACTTGTAAAAGATTGAAAACTTTTAGAACAGCAGCATACCGATCTATCTATCTATCTATCTATCTATCTATCTATCTATCTATCTATCTATCTATCTATCTATCTAATGTTTATGATGTTTGTTTGTGAAGCTATGTGTGTGTGTGTGTGTGTGTGTGTGTGTGTGTGTCACCGTTGGCACCGAATTATTTGTTTGACAAATAACCACTAGAGGGGGCTAATGTTGCCAATTTAAAGGCTGTCCTAGAGATCTCACACATTGTGCCAGATACATTGGACAGGGATTGGACCAGAAAATATAACATTATCTGTACCGTTTCGGCTTTTTATAAACTCCAGTCCCCTCTAGTCTGAAGGGGGTTCATTCTTTAATCTGCACTCAGAGCTCATGCCACTAAGTCCTGGGATAAGCTTGACCGTCCTTCCCTGTACAGTAATGATGTAATACCTTTTATTCTGGTCAGGTGACCAGGACTGGACTAGTTTTCAAAGGAGGTTGTTATGATAAACTTGCACTCCAGTCTACTGGCTGCAGTATGTAAACTGTATCAGTGATGTAATAAAGGAATTAGAGTGCATGTGAAGCACAGTACAGGGTTTGAGTGATAGTTTGAGGCAACCTTGCTGTATCAAACCCCAAGTCTGCCCTGGTGTGCCATGCAGTGGCCTGAAACCAAGTTTCCATTCTGAACCTTTTAATTGTCATAATCAATGATTGAATTGCCTTTGAGAGCTCCCTTCACGCCCTGGCATCCCAGAGCGCTGTGCAAAGTTAAAAACACAATAAGAGAGCTCCCATGTACAATACACTCCAGCTACAACCGATTACAGAAAAGCACATTAAAAAAAAGCATGTTTTCAATTTAGACTTAAAAGAATCTAATGTTTCAACCGGAACAGAGTTCCACAAACGAGGAGCACAACAGCAAAAAGCTCTGGCTGCAGCTGATTTAAGATGAATTTTTGGAACAACTAATCATTCTGAATTTTCTGATCTCAGAGGACAAATAGGAATACACAGAGTTAGTAGCCCTAATCCATGAAGGACATGAGTTATTACAGCAACTTTAAAATCAATTTGGTAGCTCACTGGTAACCAGTGTAAGGACCTGAGCACTGGAGTAATGTGTTGAGAACGACGAGTGTGAGAAAGCAGCTGCGTTCTGGACAAGCTGAAGCCTCTGAGTTCAGTGGCAGGTACACCAGCTAACAAGGAATTGCAATAATAAAGATCTGGGAGGATGAATGCATGCCATTATTTTACATTATCAAAGCTGCACAAGCTTCCTCCCTCCTTGAAGCTTTCTGGCCGCTCTGTGAACTAAACACAGCCATCCCCCTGCGACTACCTGCAGCAGCAGGGGGTTATGGTTTGTCTGTCAATAAAACTTTTATAGTGTATGGAGCGTTCCACCTTTAAGACAGCAGTCAGTGTGTGAACAGTGCAGTTCCCAGTCTGGTTATAATTCAGCCTGCCTGGTTTTCAGCCAGTAACACGGCCTAGAAGACACTGTGACCTAGGAAGTACAAGTGTAAGAGGTTTCCGCCCAGCATGTTACACAGGGAAACATAATGCATTTTTAACCTGAAGTAATAACTTTTTTTTAAATGAAAATACATGTTCTAGTATGTGTTTCTTTCAAAACTGCACATTTGAGACCCATTTGGGCCTTATTTTCAAAGCGTTTCCTCCAGTCTTTAATTAACTTCTATTCTTTGAAAGAGGTAAAAGACCTGTTCATTTTACAAAACCAGAACCAAACAACTGTGTTGTATATTTCAAGTTCCCTTCAGCACCTTCAAGAGGTTTTGTTTGTCATTTTGTAACATTAACATGATTTTTTTCTCCTTTCAAAAAATAGGAGTTAATTAGAGACTGGGAAAGGCTTAGAAAATACAGCCCATTGTAGCTAATGGAAGTGTAAAACTGGGTATACTGATGGAATTATTTTATGAGTTGCAATCACAGGGATGGGATGGTGGTTGATTAAAAGGCAGAGCTCTTCACCCCAGAATCATATATTTGGTGTGATATTGAACGGAACTGTGGGACACTGTCGCTTTAAGAACCCTGATTTGAAAGTTCTAAGAACAGCAAAGACCTCCCCCAGCGCTGTCCATAGCATTGCACTGAGCAGCTCCACAATGTATAAATAAGACTGTACCAATAGCACCCACATACATTAATGAGCTTTCTACCATTGACACAGTGCATATGCTGTTCTACTGAGCTACCTGTAAGTGTCTTAACACTTCACTGGGCTGGCAGCACACATGTGTTTTAAATGAGGAGAGCATATCAGGGATTCAGCATCAGTGCCAATTTTGAAATCAAGATTAAAAACCTATTTATATGTACAGGGCTTTGAGGTGTTTCACAGAAATCCCTATTGTATCGTATTGAATATTCTATTCAAAACGGGACCCCAAGTCTTACAAAAGTATTTATGCATAGTTACCATGTACTTAATGTGTAAATCTTTTCCCATGATATAATCCTAACCCTAACCCTTGTCTGATACAATTGTATACTTACAAGTACAGTGCAATAAGATTTAGACGTTAAGTGCATTGTAACTATGCATGATAACTGTAATTATGTGTAAGTGCACATGCGTTGACTATTCCAACAGATGTTAAATCTTATTGCTGTTGCATTATGTTTAAAGTACAGCACAGATGTTGTCAGCACGCACTTCCTAAATTATTATTGCAAATGGAGGGCAGCCAAAAAACAGTCCAACAGGGAAAGAAATTACGCCGTTTGCAGCGGTGTTAACAGCAAAGGGCTGCCAGGAGTCTGTCTGTCTCTCTTAGAGTTTTAACTGCCTTGGAAGTACAAGATATTTATTAGTGTCCCTTAAAGTTTCTGGAAAACACCTACACAAAATAGATCTGGTGACACTTGACATTGTGAACGATCAGGAGTGGCAGTGTTAGGGGGCCAAACCAGATCAATACAATCCTGCAGTCTCAAAGCCGCTGTGAATTACAGTCTTCAACCTAAATGAATAGCACAGGGACCCTCAATCAAGTTAATATGAATGAACGCAAAGTCCAGATCTGTTCACTTCTTAATGATAGAGCATGAATAATACACTGAATATTGTAGCTTATGGTCCTGGAATATCATTTGTTTAAATATTCAGCATTATCCTAGGAATTGTTCATTAATCTTGTAATCAGTTTCTCTTTTCTTTTTAAAAATAAGGCCAGTAAAAAACAAATATTTCAATTTTTTCAGCTCTGATGTTAACAAATAAATCCTAACTAACAAAAAAGTGTTGAACTATCTTTGCTGTATTTGTTTTTACATTGTAAAAAATATGTATATTTCCACTATTCTTTCAGCAATGGGAATTTTCACGGGGAGCTACACATCACACAGCGATGGGTACATTTCACAGAAATTGTGAAATCTGTGAAAATGCAGCCTTAACTATGATATACCCCCTCAGTACAGAATCAGTGTCTCGTGTAAAATATGTATCGCATAGTAGTATTGTCTGCTCTATTTAAATTAATAATCTATCGCATGAGTTTCCTCAATCATGTTTTCTCTCAATTAGCCTTGCCATAACTCTGTAGTTTTTTGGTTTTAAAAACACAGAATAAAAAGTTGAAGCAGTTTCAAGTCACTCATGCTTTTAGTTTGTGAGGCTTTCACCACAGCATTCCACAGTAATCTTGAACGATATCTGTGGATCTCATTATTTTTTTCTTCAGATATCTATACCCCCTCAGGCAGTTCTGCCAGTTTCACTGCTATCTCTCATGGACAGCCCTGATAATGGCTGTATCAGGCAGTGTATGCAATAACTGTGTTTGCCCTGTGATTCTGCAATAGGAAGTGGGAGCTTCTCCTCTGAATTGTGAATCTGAATGAAGGTTCTACTCTTACCTCAGCATTCCACTGAAAGGGCTTTTTGCAGAACAAGCCCGTTGCACATGACATCTGATAAGACAGGTTAAGAGGATTACTGGGGAAAACCTGCCCTCCATTCCTGCACCCCAGCCAGCCCTAATTGACACTTCATTTTTGTAATGCCAGTGTAACGGGCAGTGCTGTGTGATACACTGCAGTTACAGATCCTGTCCCCCTGTCAGTGAGATGAGGTTAAAAGCTCTTAAGCCTGGGCTCCCGAGTGGCGCATCCAGTAAAAGCACTCGCTAGAGTGCAGGATGCGCTCTATAGCCTGGACGTCGCCGGTTCGAGTCCAGGCTATTCCACAGCCGACCGTGGACGAGAGCTCCCAGGGGCGGCGCCAATTGGCCGAGCGTCGTCCGGGGGGAGGGAGGGTTAGGTCGGCCAGGGTGTCCTCGGCTCACCGCGCACCAGCGACCCCTGTAATCTGGCCGGGCGCCTGCGGGCTTGCCTGTAAGCTGCCCAGAGCTGCGTTGTCCTCCGACGCTGTAGCTCTGAGGCGGCTGCACGGTGAGTCTGCAGAGTGAAAAGAAGCGGGCGGCTGACAGCACACGCTTCGGAGGACAGCGTGTGTTCATCTTCGCCCCTCCCGAGTCAGCACAGTGGTGGTAACGGTGAGCCTAAAAATAATTGGGCATTTCAAATTGGGGAGAAAATAATAAAAACTAATTGGCAGTGACTAAATTGAAAAAAAAGCTCTTAAGCCAAGAATGCAGACGAGCCCGGCTCTTTTGCACTGTGGTTGAGACGGTCGCTTGCAGTGTGCGCGTGGTCAGCGGTCCGTGCCCATTCTCCGCTGTGTTACGCAAGCAGGTTCAACAGTCTTTATATCCAGGGGGAGTCACGCAACGTTGCCTTTTTGCATGCTTTTCGATTCTCCTTAAATGCTCTCCTTGTGGAACAGCCCTCTAGTAGCCTAACAGTGCGTGACAGAGCGTCTCCTTCATAGGCACTGTTACTCTTCATGTCATCCTTCATGTACCCTCCAGGTTTTTACTCCAATCAGGTTCTAATGTAGTTTAATTGAAGCTGCTAAGAGGCAATGAACTAATTTAAGACTTGGTTAGAATAAAGACCAGGACTGGAATAGATCTCGAGGGAATGGAGTTGAGTACCACTGCATTAGAGGCTACTAGGTGTGGTAGTCAATCACGACAGGAAGGTGAGAGTACAGACAAGGTTACGCCTAATACAGGATTTTATTGGGATTAGTAACTGAGACACTGTGCCTTTATTGTTATTGTAGACGCTGAAGTCTTTATATTACAGATTTACAGACCTTTTCAATATAGTGTTTTTTCTTCCGTTTCGTTTCTTTAGAGCTGTCTGCTTTCTGGTTCCCCTCAGTGTGTGGACCTGATATTGTCACTTGATGCTGTAACACAATACTGTAAGAGAAAATACAAAACCGGTTGGGTTGTTGTTTTATAATCTTTCTTTGTGGACAGTGCTTTTGATGGCGTACTCTTTTATAAGGATGACGTGTGACAATAGATTTTGTATCTCAAGTAACTTCCTGGTAAAAAATAAAAATAAAAAAGTGACATTAAAAAAAGAAAACTGAACAAAAACAAAGCATTCCTGGGTGCTTAAGGAGAGTGTCATCTTAGTGAATGGCTTGTAAACATGAGGCAAAACGGACATGTGAAAAAGCATGTGCATTGACGCTGTAATTTCTTTAAATGAAACAAGCTACTTTATTTATGTAAGTAGATTATGTTTCTTGTACAAAACTCTTTTTTTTTCCCTGTCCACCAACACAATGCCCTACATATGGATCCACTACAAATTCTGTCTTGTGAGGCTGGATTTAAAACATTATAAATAGAGGGGTGGCTAAACATTGTCTCACATTAGATACAGAACTGGGCATTGCAGGGTTAAAAGATAATTTTTTTACCATAGAATACAACTGTGTACCAAATATTAAGACAGTAACTCAAAGTGTGTCTCTCATGCAGAAACCATAGCGACCTTACCAGTACGACACACCAGTACATTTAGCATGCAGTGTTTGTATATAAAAAAGACTAATCAAGGTTAAATTACTGTTTAATTTCTCTGTGCCAGCATTGAACACTGTATTACTTTATATTCAAGCACCTGAGTGAGTTTGCCAACTTGACTTTCAGTCACATTTGCAAGCAAAAATATCCTGCCGATATCTCAGTCTCCAGACACCTCAGACGCCCCAAATTTTCAGTTTTCCCTTTTCTTCAGCATGCAATATGACTTCTCTTAAAATATTCGCTGCGTAGGCATTTTAATATAGCACTGTATCAGGAGTAATTACTGTGGCGGGCTTTACTGTGTACATGCGCAAATGTAAATTAGCCCCCTAACTGAAAAACCCTGTGTGACGTAAATTTGAGTAAACACTATTTTTTAAACCCGTATGGGCTACTCCAGCATTCATAACTCAGTGTGTAATAGACTGGAACATGTCCGGGATGTCTAATTACATTCTGAATGAAATGCACGCGAGTGAAATACACATCACTGGCTGCTAGCTGTCTGTATGAAACTCGTCTGTTGTCATTTAAATTAAAAAGCAGGGGAATGAAAGTTCAATTCGCTTTGCAGGTGAAGAGAATTCTGAGAGGCATTTCAACATTCCGCATATCAGACTGTGGGTTCTTATACTAGGTTAAAGAAATCTCCTTACTTGCAGGTAGCCTAGCACTTCCTTGGTCATTTCTGCAGGGGAGTGACATTGTCACCCGTTCAACACATTATTTCCTGTCATTAACCAAACAGCTGCTTCTCCTGTTGACTGACATGCTTTGCAGCCAGTAACACGCTTTTACCCCAATGACACTGTTGAACTGAATTGACCCAGGAAGTGAAATGGTTACAGAAAGTAAGGCAAGCAACTTTTTTAAACCTAGTGTAGCAGATAAATGTGATATCCAGTTCAATACAATACAGTTTGCTTTTATATAGTGCTCTTAACACAGAGCACCCCGGGCTGTTTTACAATAAAAACTCTATAGACCACTGGCCAATTAATCCTGCTCAAGAATAAGCCGACGCAAACAAAGCTGTTTTAAAATGTGATTTCAAAGACTCGACTGTGCCAGCGTTCCTGATGGGACTCAGGACGGAGTTCCAAAGGCAGGGAGCAGAGCAACTAAAGGCCCTCCTGATGTTAGATGACCTTTAGGAACTACAAAAGCACGGCGAGAGACCAACAGTTCCCAAGTCATGAAGGGCCTTATAAGTAGAAGGCAGAATTTTAAAATCAATCCTGAACTTAACAGGATGCCAGTGCAGTGGTTTAAGAACCAGAGTGATGTGGTGTGCGAGTCAGCACTCTGGCTGCAGCATTGTGAACCGCTTGGAGCCGACGCAGTTTAGAATCAGGGAGGCCAGCAAACAAAGCCAAGTAATAACAAAAGAATGAACCAGCATCACAACATCTTTATCAGATAGAATGGATCTCAATCTGGCAATGTGCCTCAAATGAGGCCTTTATAACAGAGTGGGTATCCAAACACACACATAGTATGTGTTTCTTTCAAAACTGCACATGTGAAGTATTTTGTTAACTACAGGCTCTTAAGTATATAAAACTTTAATGTTTTTTTTCATAGTCTAATTTTATTTTTTTCACTGAGGCTGTGGTTTTGAATTGATTACAACATATTTTGATAAGATTTCTTGTGGGAGAATAGCGAATAATTTATTTATGGCATATCCTGCTTTGGGGCTTAACAACCACTTAGGAATGACGCATACATAACCTGGTATTACTTAGAATGAGGTACAGTAAGCACTTCCAATAATGTACATACTGTACTGTCATTTTTTTTTAAATAATCTATTTGATTTTGGATGAACCATAGTTTACCCTGGTTTGCCATGTTTATTAATATGCTTTACCATAGCTCTCTGTGCTTTACAATGCTTGCCTATACTTTACCATGCTTTCACTGTGCTTTAAAATGTACTGCCAGGTTGGATCTGTTGTCAGATTCCTCCTCGTGACACCAGATTCACTCTCAAATGTATTTTAAGAAGAAACCATTTGAACAATCGCCCACTTCCTTGTGATTATGAAGTCTGCGAAGCAGATTTTAATTTACATGACTAAGTCACATACAGCTATGGCCAAAAGTTTTGCATCACTGAGAAGTTTAGGCTTGAGACATCATAAAAAATAAACAAGCTGTTAAAATGAGCTTCTCACAGTGGCAACACATTACTTCAGCTGAAGTTGTTAGTCAGTTAAACAGGCTGAACAATCACAACCATTGTTATGGCTGTACAATATCAATTCCGATTCCATTCCGTCGACGGAACTGGAAGTGGAATTGGAATTCGGAATGGATTTTAAAAAGGAATTGGTATTGCTGTCCTTCGATCCAGCTCCACATCTCCTTAGCAATATATATATATATAGGACTCCGCTTTGAATTTGGGATGCTCCAGGTTTGTGAATGTTTTGGCTTGGCAGCTTTTGCTTCAGTGTCTCTGTAACGTGTTGCATTGAATTGCTGCATCTCTTTCAGTTTCTGAGATTTTCAAACCTCATTTGCAACGTAGGTTTTTCTAAAAGGTCTATTCATAATCCTCTTGGCCAGTCATTCAGTTGTTTATATATATATACAGTACTGTGCAAAAGTTTTAGGCAGGTGTGAAAAAATGCTGTAAAGTAAGAATGCTTTCAAAAATAGACATGTTAATAGATTATATTTATCAATTAACTAAATGCAAAGTGAGTGAACAGAAGAAAAATCTAAATCAAATCCATATTTGGTGTGACCACCCTTTGCCTTCAAAACAGCATCAAGCATCAATTCTTCTAGGTACACTTGCACAGTCAGGGATTTTGTAGGCATATAGTCAGGTGTATAATTAAACAATTATACCAAACAGGTGCTAATGATCATCAATTCAATATGTAGGTTGAAACACAATCATTAACTGAAACAGAAACAGCTGTGTAGGAGGAATAAAACTGGGTGAGAAACAGCCAAACTCAGCTAACAAGTTTACTGTCAAAAGTCATACACCATGGCAAGACTGAGCACAGCAACAAGACACAAGGTAGTTATACTGCATCAGCAAGGTCTCTCCCAGGCAGAAATTTCAAGGCAGACAGGGGTTTCCAGATGTGCTGTCCAAGCTCTTTTGAAGAAGCACAAAGAAACGGGCAACGTTGAGGACCGTAGACGCAGTGGTCGGCCAAGGAAACTTACTGCAGCAGATGAAAGACACATCATGCTTACTTCCCTTCGCAATCGGAAGATGTCCAGCAGTGCCATCAGCTCAGAACTGGCAGTAAACAGTGGGACCCTGGTACACCCATCTACTGTCCGGAGAAGTCTGGTCAGAAGTGGCCTTCATGGAAGACTTGCGGCCAAAAAGCCATACCTCCGACGTGGAAACAAGGCCAAGCGACTCAACTATGCACGAAAACACAGGAACTGGGGTGCAGAAAAATGGCAGCAGGTGCTCTGGACTGATGAGTCAAAATTTGAAATATTTGGCTGTAACAGAAGGCAGTTTGTTCGCCAAAGGGCTGGAGAGCGTACACGAATGAGTGTCTGCAGGCAACAGTGAAGCATGGTGGAGGTTCCTTGCAAGTTTGGGGCTGCATTTCTGCAAATGGAGTTGGGGATTTGGTCAGAATTAATGGTCTCCTCAATGCTGAGAAGTACAGGCAGATACTTATTCATCATGCAATACCATCAGGGAGGCATCTGATTGGCCTCAAATTTATTCTGCAGCATGACAACGACCCCAAACATACAGCGAAAGTCATTAAGAATTATCTTCAGCATAAAGAAGAACAAGGAGTCCTGGAAGTGATGGTATGGCCCCCACAGAGCCCTGATCTCAACATCATCGAGTCTGTCTGGGATTACATGAAGAGAGAGAAGCAACTGAGGCTGCCTAAATCCACAGAAGAACTGTGGTTAGTTCTCCAAGATGTTTGGGCCAACCTACCTGCCGAGTTCCTTCAAAACTGTTTGCAAGTGTACCTAGAAGAATTGATGCTTGATGCTGTTTTGAAGGCAAAGGGTGGTCACACCAAATATGGATTTGATTTAGATTTTTCTTCCGCTCACTCACTTTGCATTTAGTTAATTGATAAATATAATCTATTAACATGTCTATTTTGAAAGCATTCTTACTTTACAGCATTTTTTCACACCTGCCTAAAACTTTTGCACAGTACTGTATATATATATATATATATATATATATATATATATATATATATATATATATATATATATATATACAGTATATAGGGAATGCAGCATGGTCAGAAACAGTAAAATGTGTCGGCTGGTTTTGACTTTCAGGGCTCAAAATAGCCTTTTATTTTTAAAATTTAATGGAACCTCTTTTCCAAGTCACGGAGAGAATTGTGAGACAGATGCGAGGAGGGAAAGTGACAGAGTGCTCAGTAATATCATTTTGTGTTTTACATGCGTAGGTGCTGATGCAGGAAGGGTAACTAAGTTCTATAATGGTACTTTCTCTAAAGTACTGTATTCCGCTCAAGTAATTACACCCATTTCAGTGCAGAAGTTTAAACAGCCACTGTTTCTTTTCAGTGTATGTTATAGTTTTTAACACTATAATGACACTCCTTAATAATGCACTGCCATCTGCTCTTAATTAGCTCCTCTGATCGTTTCTGACGGGATAGGGAAATCAGTACCTGGTTGTGCGTGTCGTACCGCAAGACTTCTTACCCCGGCATCATTAACTGTGTGTGTGTGTGTGTGTGTGTGTTGGATCCACGGGTTTGGACATAGATTTTAGTTTACGTGAACAGAAGAGCCTAGCTGGGAACAACAAGCACTCTTGATAATGACACTGAATTTGTAAGTATCTTGTTTTTACGTTATGGTGCATAAGGGGGCAGCTGCAATGGAATGAGGTGGTAGGAGAATCATGTGATGTTGTTTTCAGATTTGATTTGCCAGCACAGTGAGCAAGCAGTATGCAGAGTGGCAACCCATTCCAGAACTCGATCCTCAGGACTGTGTTTATCCCAGATCCTTTGCTTTGCCGGGCTACTGCTGTGGTTGGCTTTGCTGATGATTATGCTTCTGTAAAGCACTGATTTGTAGTGGCGGTTTTTCAATGGGATTCTCGAACCGCTAAGTCAGTGCCAACGAGAAGAATTGCCCGCCACTTGAGTGTGCAGTTGACATTATCCTGCACTTCGGTTATTACATAGTGCTGGCAGCTGTTTATCGCAGATGCTGATTTACAAGTGCATACCTGTTTTCAAAGCCGCGCTTTTGCACGCATGTAGTCAATCTTGCGTGTGGGAGAACTGAAGCAGGAACCAGATGAAACGGAAAGCATTTAAAAACCTATAGTGCCAGTGCCAGTGCCAGCGCCAGCACCAGCACTTACATTGACATTGACATTGACATTGACATTGACATTGACATTGACATTGACATTGACATTGACATTGACATTGACTGCTTGGAAACAGAGCACACCTTCTGCCTCTGAAGAGGCTGACTGTCTCTCTTTTAAACCCTGCACCTGGCTCTAATTTACAATATGAACCAGGTGCAGGTGATAATTAACAATAAAGAAACAATTAAATTAAACAAACGTGCATTTGCACATGTTTTTCTTCAGCAGGGAGGAATTTAACCCTCTCCTTGCTCACTAACCACTACTCCACACTGTTGTAATCAGAAGTTTACATACCCCAATGGAAATTTATAATTTCTAGAAATTTCTTGAAAACAAATAATTATAGGAAAAATCTTTTATAGCAAAAGTTTTGCTTTTGTGAACGAGAAAACAAAGTTACAAGAAAAAGATGTCTACATCAAAACTCAAAAAATGCTAATTCAAAAGTATTCATACCCTGACAAGGAAAATGAAATTAATATCTAGTTGAGGCACCTTTAGCAATAATAACCTCTTTTAAAAGATTAGGATATTTGTCAATGAGCTTTTGGCATGATTCTTTAGTGATTTTTGACCATTCTTCAACGCAAAACAGTTCATTCAAATTCCGAGGACTTCTCTTGTGCACAGCCTTCTTCAACTCATACCAATGATTCTCAATCAGATTTAGATCGGGACTTTGACTAGGCCATTCCAGAACCTTGATTTTATTCTTCTTTAACCATTCTGAAGTAGATTTTGATGTGTGCTTTGGATCGTTGTCGTGTTGGAACGTCCAGTTGCGGTTTAAACCAAGTTTTGTAGCGGAGGCTTTCAGATGATTGGCCGATATCTTTTGGTATGCTGTGTAATCCATTTTACCATGTATTGGAACTAAATTTCCTGTGCCATTAGAGGAAAACCAGCCCCATAGAAGGGTATTACCACCTCCATGCTTGACAGTAGGTATGGTGTTCTTTTCTTTGTACGCCTCATCAGACTTTCTCCAAACGTAACGACTATCAGCGTGACCAAATCGCTCGATTTGTGTTTCATCACTCCACAAAACCTTTGACCAGAACTCATATCCATCATTCAAATGCCATTCTGCAAACCTTAAGCGACTGTCCATGTTACATTTTCCTAAGAGTGTCTTTTTCCTTGGCCTGCGACCATTGAGACCTTCACCATGCAATACTCGACCTATGGTTGAAATGGAAACCCCAGTCCCACTTACAGCCAATTCACATTGAATATCTTTGGCAGTCAATCTCGGATTGTTATTAACCTTCCTCACAACTGAGTCTTGTACTTCTTGATAATAGAAACAATAGTTGAAATTGGGATACTCAAATGCTTGGAAATCGTCCTGTATCCTTTTCCAGCTTTATGACAATAAATAATTTTCTGCCTAAGGTCTTCAGATAGCTCTTTACTTTTTCCCATATTGACTTACTGGTAATGACAGCAATCATCCTATGCCTAACCCTTTTATACTCTCTAAGAATGTTCACCTACAATCCAGCATTTTATAGATTTTTCTAGAATTAGGTTCTGCATTATCACATTGAAATTTCTAGCACCTTGTAGACAACACTATCTTAGCATCAAAGGATATGAATTAGCATTTCATTGCTGATATTTTTTAATGTAAAACATTGAATTTATGGATTTTGGTCTGGGTGCAACATAACTAATATCACACATGATAGTGAACAGAAGAGCACAGCAGGTTTATGTAATTCTTTAATTAGATTGAACCCAGGACCCCCTTGTAAACAAGGCCTCGGTCTCACTGGGGAAATCTCCTGGTTAAATAAACAAATAAATACAAAATATAACCCATTAAAGTCTGCTGACAGATTTGCTTTTTTCATGATCCACTTGTCGTTAACAGCCACTATTTAGGACTCTTTTTATGAGAACTGCTGTTGAGGCCTTTTAAAACCCTTATGAAATTTCACTGCTGTATTGTTTGCATTTTTACCATGCTTTTCCTGTAGTTATACTCTGCATTTACCAAGTTTATGCTGGTTCCCCATGTTTTTTATATGCTTTACCATACCTCTCTGTGCTTTGCCATGCTTTCACTGTGCTTTATTACACTTTGCTCTGCTTTTACCATGATGCACTTTTATAAGGGAATCTAACCCAACATTTACTTAACGTTTGGACAGGAGATTGAATAGGAGGGACACTGCTGTGCCCTTGCAAACACTGTGTGCAGCACCCTGGAGAAGGCAGACTGGCCATCTGTCCCAGTTAGAAAGCGTGTCAGAGTGCAGACTTCAGAGAGACAGCTGGTGGTTCGAGCTGCCCTGTCACACAGTCTTGATCAGTTCTCCACTGCAATGTAATTCTGTTTGATGGCTTTGTGTGTTCTCTTCTATCAGCTGGCCTTATTGATGGTCCAGTTTGTTTATATTCCTTAAACGTTGTTTTTTGACTGTCCGGATAATAAACCCTTTTTTTTTTGTTTGTTTGTTTAATGAATATTCATAACTCCACGTCCAGTTAACCCCTTAAAGAACACAAGCGAATGAGCGACTGTTCAAACCGTTTCTTCTTAAAATACATTTGAGAGGGACTCAAGTGTCACCAGGAGGAATCTGACAAGTACGACCTGATCCAACCTGCCAGTACATTTTAAACCCTGTTTCGTGCATCTCATTGCAATAAATAAGAAACTTAGCATCATGTTTATTTGTGGGACACATATATGTCCCAGGTAGCTTAAAGGGTTAAGTTTTGTTTTCATCAATGCTGAATTAAGCACTGCACAGCAAGAAGACACCGGCAGCCTGATTCTATTAGCCTGATCATCCCTGATAACTTTGAGTGATGGGTAAACTGTAGTAAACGTGTCATGGTCGCGCTTGGTTGCTAATGGGGCTGTTTGTACTGTAGGAAGCTATTTATTTCATATGGAGCTCGGTAGACTGCAATATCCTCAATTTAGCACTGCAAACAAGATTTCAACATAGATGCGGTGATATCATGTTGAAACCAGGGCTTCCTAATCAGCTCCACATGGCCCCTCATGGCCGGTACTGAATAACCAGAAGCTTCTTAACCATGTTAAAGGATAAGTAGCGGGTTCCGAAAAACTGTTCAAATAACATACCTGTCATTTTTCTTTTCATTGTAACACCCTGACAACTTTTTACACTTATAACTTTAAAGTCTGTGTGGAAGGGTGGTGGGCAATTCACTGAAACAGAGACAAAACTTTAGTTGAAACGCCACGCCAGCGCACTGATTTATTTTGGCCTGCAGAGGGCGCTGTTGTCTGTGGCCTGAATACCGGCAACGGTAATCAGGACCACAGAGTTACCAACACTGGTATACAATCCAGTTGATGTCGACGCACTCGCAGGTGCTCAAAATAATAATGAAAACAAAAGGCGAAATGAAAAGGGAAAATAAAACACAGTAATAAAACTACAAAATAAAGGTCAGCTCGGGATCTCCGTCCTAGACTGTTATGCACTATACACTGGGCCAAGGTTCCCCTATCACTACACACGTCCCTGCGGGTGCGTAACAATATATTTTAATAAATGGTTTATTTATTGCTGGCTGTCTTCCTCTGCCGTGCCTGCCTGTTTTGGTCGCTCGTTCCAACCACTGGCCTTCTCAGCCAGCGTCTCTGTGTGTTCCCAATCACGGCCACCCGAACGCATAACCTAGCGCCGAGAAATCCCCCAAGGCTCGCCTCTCAGCCACTCAGAGAGAGGGAAAGCAACACACCCTCTTCCCCACCTCTCCGTGTCATCACCATGACTGACAGGCGGATCTTACAAGGCTGCTGCCCTCTTCCTGCAGAACCACGCATGCGCCAGACAGTCAGCACAGATCTCCCCCGTTACAGTCTGTTTCAAAGCTCTTTTCAAAATGTCCGCTCTAGTGCGTTGATAGTGTCAGGATTATTGCTCACATTGTCAAACAGGTAACACAGCGATAACGATCCATGATGTAGTAAGGAACAGATTATGTTATTTGTCTGTGCAGTGTGTGTTCAATTATTTACTGGAAGCAAACTAAACCGGCTGCCAGGTTCCTGAATGCAGTGTAACAGGGAGTGCGTCAATAAGGCAAACGTTTGCTGTATTAATTTTTACACTATTCTTTCAGTAATGGGAATTTTCACAGGGGACTACATATTACACTTGTACAGAAATCATGAAATCCGTGATAACTGTGAAAAAAATACAGCCTTATTCTTAAGAGAGTAATGATGTTGAGGGGCCACCTTCGTCTATCTGTTTTCTGTGGATTATATCTTTCGATGTTTTATTGTTTTGACCGATATGAAACTATTACCTTACCTCACTGTGTCTGGATTGTGAAGACTCATGTAACCTCTCTTTCTGAAATAAACAGGGCTATATACTTCAAACCTTGTGGGTTTTCAGCATTAGTCATGTAGAGAAAAATAACGATTCAAGTGAAAAGCGAAGTTTGCAAACACCAATTCTTCACACAACTGACAGAATAGAGAATATTAATACAACAGACAATAATAATGATAATAATAATAATAATAATAATAATAATAATAATAATAATAATAATAATAGCTGTTTGGTGCTTGAAACTTGGCTAGAGGGCAATTTGTTTTTTCAAGACAGATGTGGGCCAGAGAAAGACTTTACCTGCGCTCATTATACCAAAGCAGAACGTTTCTTTAGCTGATAAAGCAATAACCCTGTGTAGCTCACAGCTGAATGTAACGGCGCTGGGAGAGGATGACATATGTCCTAATCAGGCATAATTTAGTCTTAGTTTTCCAAGCTGCTGCGCTGTCAAGCTCAAGAATAACTGCTGATTTTATGAAGAGGGAATAATTTGATTACCTTTCAAAGACCCCCTCACCCATTTTCTCTCTGGGTAACATGGTAACAGGGGATAGACGCATGTTGCCATGGAGGCACTGTTGCAAAGGCATTTCTGATTGGTTAAGAGGCCCTGCTATACATGTATGGGCTGTCTAATTGACTTGATGGCATGTAATTTTGTATTCTACAAATCAATGGTATGTTAATGGTATCTCTGTGGTGTTTTGCACATCTTGTCTTGCTGGGGGACTTAACTTCCCAATTGTGGCAGAATCCCTGCCTCTGTGAATACTCTACAGGTTCAATCCATCCCTGCCAACAATAACAGGTGGAATGTGGCCATTCCCCAATTAGGTAATTGAGTGCTAATTGAGGAATGGCCACATGTATATAAAGAGAGAGAAAACCCTCTCCTTATGTACCCCAGTGAAAACATTGCTCAGCCTGGCTCTGTAAGTGTAAGTGTAAGTGTGTGTGTGTGTGTGTGTGTGTGTGTGTGTGTGTGTGTGTGTGTGTGTGTGTGTGTGTGTGTGTGTGTGTGTGTGTGTGTGTGTGTGTGTGTGTGTGTGTGTGTGTGTGTGTGTGTGTGTGTGTGTGTGTATATCTATATATATTCATATATATTCGTTGTGGTGTTTTTTTGTTTAACTCTTTATTTTGGCCCTGGGTGCCCTATTTTATTGTTATCATCTTCCAATTTTGGGATTAATAAATGTGCATATTAGCGCTTCCCTGCAGCTTCCTGTCTCTGAGTTGGGTTGTGACGCTATCCTGCTACACCAATGATGACAATACAGACATGAATGTCATACAATTTGTAGTTTTTGAAGAAATAAAATTAGATAATGTGCAATATAGAAAAATAAATCAGATTGAGTTTGTTTGGGAACAATGCTGTGTATGTCCTAAAGGGGTTGTGAAGTGAGTGAAAAAAACTTTGTTGTAGCATGGGAGATGCAAAGACACACACATGGGGTCCCCGAGTGTCTCCCCTAGTAAAAGCACGTCCGTGTGGTGTGCAGGGTGAGTCACACAGTCAGGGGAGCACAGGTTTGTGTCCTGGCTGTGTGAAGTTGCCTGTCTTCGCTGTGGATTCTGAAGGGAGCGTCGCATTGGCTCTGGCGCTTCCGTGGGTTAGGGAGGCAATCCTGCAGGCCAGGCAACCAGTGAGCTCAGAGCGGACACCTGCAGGGCTAGCCTTTATCCTCCAGAGGCCGGCAGCTCGCTGACATCCACTCTCGAGTTCCTGGGTGTAGAAGAGGTTGTGGGATCGGAGGATGCCCACTGAACCTTCAGTTCTGCTAAGCTGAGTGGGGAATTGTTGTGGGAGGTAAAACATTTTTGGATGTTCTAAATTGGGGAGAAAATCATTGGGCACTTAAAAATAAATAAATAGTTCAGTGAGGTTAAAGGTTATTCCTAACACTCTCTCTCTCTCTCTCTCTCTCTCTCTCTCACTCTCTCTCTCTCTCTCTCTCTCTCTCTCTCTCTCTCTCTCTCTCTGTCTCTCTCTCTCTCTCTCTCTCTCTGTCTCTCTCTCTTTTTTTTGCAGCTCTAGTGGTGAGGTTTCTGACCAAGCGCTTTATCTGGGAATACGACCCAACACTGGGTAAGTGGTTTCATTTTACTGGGTTGGTTTCCAAGAGCGAGGTTTTTGAAGGATGTCTGAACTTGTGCACCACAACAAACAGCAACAAAGTAAACTCAAACTGAGTATATCCTGTTTGTAGAAAACAGGTTTCTGAACCATTGAGAACTGTACAAAGAACCTCCAATCAGACAGGATCAGAGAGGATATTCTTTGGAAAAGGCTGAAAAAAAACAGGGGCAGCTTGGACTGGCAGCCAATGCGAGTCGGCTGAATGAACATGGAAACGCAGTATCAGGGGCAGCAGGGTTTTGAACCCGGGTTGAGGGGTGCATGGAATGAGGTATTCTTCACCCCCTAACCCTTTCAAATGAAAAGTTATGAATAAAATCACACAGCACTGGGTGGAAGGTGATGACCCTCACGTCTGCAGAGCTCCAGTGAACTGCATAAGACAATGTGCGATCGTGTGCTGGATTGGGAATGATGCTTCCCACATCCGCTGACCTTGAATTGTTGAGCCAACGTGAACTGGGAGTGCCGGAGAGTCCGTAAAACTCAACCACATCTCGTTTCAGTATGAAACTGGGGCATTGATTTGTGCCAGCGAGCCGCAATCCTGTCTGGGACTGGTATTAGTAGAGTCCTGGTATTACTCTGCTAACGGTGCAAAATAACAGAACTGATTCCACATCGAATTAATCTAAGCACTGCTTTGAAATCACTCCACCTCTTAATAAATATATTAACAGATCAGTGCCTCTCCAGTTAAAATAATATATTTCCGAGTGTGATTTAGAAGCATATACTGGCATGCATGCAATCCCAATATTTTCTACTGTACGCAAAGGGATCTGAAACACAGATGGACAGATACGTAGATGACACACAGATGGTAATAGATATGGGCTGGCCGTCTTGTCAGCATGTTGGCGAGCTGTCATCATATTTTTTTTTGCAAAAGAAAATAAGAAAGGAATGGAAATGCTCAAGCTGTCGAGCTGGTAGGACTGGAGTCTCAGTTTCACACCAGATGAACCTGTAAATCTTAAGAGCAGTGCTGTAGACAATAGACAAGCCAAGTCCCATGACTCACATCTCCCGTCTGATTCAGTGACCAGTCCTCTTGATTCATTGAAAAGAGCATTGGGAACTTCTTCTATTACAAGCTACTTCTTGCTAATAAAGGCTACAACTGACAAAGACGACAGCAACAGACAGTGCCTCGACTACGACTGTGGACACAAACACAAACGAAGAATCCTCTTGTTCTGCCCCTGACAGACACACACGTAAAGCATTCGGACAAGACACTTTGTGGAAATACTTGTAGAAATTAGATATCTTGAAATATCTATTTTTAGAATTTGGAAAACTTCTTCAGGATGATCTGAAACTCAGTGTTTTGATAATCTCTAAAGGAGTTTAAACTAAAAATTGGCATCTGTGTAGCAGAGACATGTTTTTGTTTTGACCGATACTCCTGAATTGTTTCTTGTAATTCGATTGTATTGGTTGAATTGGTTGTGTTCATTTGAATTTGTGTGTGTGTTTAATTTTGTATTCTTCTATGCCACATTCTTGACCAGGTCTCCCTTGTAAAAAGAGATCTTAATCTCAATGGGACTTTCCTGGTTAAATAAGTCAAATAAAAACAAATTAAAAAGTTGTTGAGGTAATCTGGGAGATACATCATTTTAGAATTGAATATAAAAGTTCTGTGTTGCATTAATGACAGTGAATCTGACAGGTTGTGCTCGGCTGCGTTTCTATAGCCAGGAATGCACAAGTGATTCATTATTTCAAAAGGGATGGTTGTGAGAGAATGTGAACTTCAAGGCCCTAAATCTTACTTTCGCGTTTGTCTGTTTTCATTCTTATGTCAGGCATCTGGCCGCCATTTGATTTTCTTTGGAAAGGTGAGAGATGGAATCAGAACAAACTGTATATTGCTGGATGTCACAGAAAAAAAACAAAACGAACTGCACGCTCCCCTGCACATTCAGTAATTACATTTCCTGAAATCTGGCAGGGCTTTAGAAATACCTGGAGGACTGGTGGCTGGAAAATATGAATGAAACTCTTAGAAAACAAGAACACAAGGCAGACGCCTGAACTACAGACCTATTGGCAGTCCATTACATTTACACGACATTGCCTTTGACAAGAGGCTTTGTCATTTTATTTGTGTTCCCAGTTACAGTGGCACGTTAAGGACAGTGGAAAACATAAATAAAAATAGAACTGCGTTATGTCGAGATCACAAGATGAATGTTAGGTTAGAAGCGTCATAACCATGAATGCAGACGAGTCTTCTCTTTTGCATTGTGGTTAAGATGCTCGCTGGTGGGGTGGGGGGTCGCTGGATCTCACCCAGCCTCCGTCCTCTGTTAATCCCTGAAGGTACACAAGGAACTGAGCGGTTGTGCACCTCTTTGCACAAATAAGAAAGTTAGCATTTTTTTTTGTACCTCAAAGGGTTAAACAGGTACTGCTGTGCTCTTCTCAAACACATAGCCTGTTACAAATTATTAGGGGTACTGAAGGTTAGACACCAGCACTTGCCGTGCACCCAGTCCGGGGTTTCAGAAATACCCTCATTTGAATATTTAACAGGGATGGGAATAAGACCCCTATTGCATAGCGGTTCACCCATTCCATGTTTTACTACCAGCTTGATTAGTCCCAGTGTATAGGAAACAAGCTCAGATGTGTCTTATTAAACTCATAGTAAAACCAGGAATGGGTCAAACTGCTATGCATTGGGAATCTTACATCCTCTTTGGCCTGGTATTTGAAGGTAGAATAAATAGAGGGTTACCAAATTAAATAACGCTCTCAGCTACCTATTATTCATGGTATTTTGTTTCTTCTGTTTTTCATCACATCCTTGAAACGTATTTTTAAAAAAAAAGTCTGAGCTTAGCAAGGCTCATAGAAATTAAGCAAAGCAGTGGTTCAGGCAGGGAACTCGCTTTAACCTCAGATCAAATCACGTAAACATCAAGCATATTTTAGGAGCTTCCACTACCAGATCAAATCATCAGTCGAATAGCTAGTATCTTATTCGTCCTTCATCAAACAATACGTCCAATGATCTGCAAGGAAAGGATTTATACCTCAATCCATTATGTCCCTGCTGTGCGCCATCGTCTCCTCCTCCCCAGCCTCCACCTGCTTCTTGGCTTCGTCTACCGGGGGAGGGCAGCTATCCTGCCCCCCTGCCCATGGCTTCTCTACGGTCAGCCTCTCCACGTATCTACAAGCTAATTTTCAAAAGGTGAGGTCAAAGGCCAAAGAATGCAGTGTGAAAATATGTATAATGCCTAGTGTTGTCTAGTGTTATGTTTTAATAAATAATCTATCGCTTCAGTTTCCTGACTGAAATATGTTTTCTACTAAAGACCATTACAAGATACTTATAGTCAGGTCCTCACCAGAGCTTGTTGCATCATAAATGCGAGACTGAAGGCGAGAGAGTGAGTCTTGAGCGAGCTTTCCTGTAAGGAAAAAAACAAACAGACCTCAAAGTCATTGCATCTCGTTAGCAGCAGCAATTAACCCAATTACCCCGTCACGATGCAACTGACAAAAAGCAGAACACTCTTTTTATTCTACTTTTACAGAATAGAAAATGAAGTAGAATAGAGGAAAAGAAAAGAAGCCGGTTTTACACGCTTTTTAACGTCTCTCTACGGTAGGAAACAAAAATAAAGCCTGTTATTTTATTTTTTTTTGGTGCTAAATTTTTGTGTGGGGTTTGAGTTACCCAATAGCGAATCAGTAATAACCATAACAGATCTTAAGAATGATCGCAACATCTAAGAATAGATGCAGAGTCACAGGGCATATGTAGCCCAAAAATACGCAGCACTCTTTATGTAATGTGTTATAAATCCAAGCTGGAGAAAGGATTGTCAAGATTGGGTAGTAAACTCTTAGCCAGTTAATAGCTTTTAATGGCTCATTGATGCTCCTCCATAAACACCCTCTTATAGTTTATGTTGATGTTAAGTGCTTGTGTTTTATGGATTGTCTACACAACGTGCACCCTTTTAATAATACTTCACAAAGACAGCAGCAACGTTGACTAAAAAGACCAGTAAATAACCAGGCAAAATAAGCAATTCTGACAAGCAGTAATGAAATTAAAACCCGTGAGCATAAATTCAACTGTTATTTATTTTCGTAGCGTCCACTGTGCATGTAAAACACTTTGCGGAAATCTGTTAACAAAACAGTATTCTGTATTCCCCAGCATTGTACTGTACATCAACTTTACATAGCAATTCCCATTAAGGTTCCTCGTAGTAAAAGCATAGCAGAGTGTAATAAAGCATAGTGCAAGCACAGTAAAGCATAGGGAAGCATTGTAAAGTACAGAGTGGTGTGGTAAAGCATAGGCAAGCATTGTAAAGCACAGAGAGGTCTGGTAAAGCATAGGGAAGCATTGTAAAGCACAGAAAGGTCTGGTAAAGCATAGGCAAGCATTGTAAAGCACAGAGAGGTCTGGTAAAGCATAGGGAAGCATTGTAAAGCACAGAGAGGTCTGGTAAAGCATAGGGAAGCATTGTAGAGCACAGAGAGGTATAGTAGTAAAGCATATTTAAAAAGATGGCAAACCAGGGTAAATCACGGTAAATGTATAATATAACCATGGCAAAGCATGGGAAAATTGCACAAATACATCGCAAAATAATGATATTTTTTGAAGGTAATTAATTTACATTAATACCCATAAGTTTCATTATTGGTCAAGCTCGCTGAGGGCCAAAAACAGGCCTTATTGACACAGAGACTGTACTGAACTTTTTTGTGATTCTAATCTTGTTTTTTCATCTCATATTTTACTATAAATACTCAATCAACGAGCATTAAGCACGTGGGCAGCTAGCCTAGTTGTGATTTGTAGAATTTCAGACTGACTGCTTGGAGCTTTAGATTAAATCCTGCTTTCAAACTAAGGGTACCAGATTTCCAGAGTGAAAAAACTTGACTTTTTTTTTTTCTTCAATTCATCGAAGCTGTAGCAACCCTGAAACAGTTACAATAACACAATCATAATTCAAATGTGAAACAGTGGTGTATTTATTGCAGATATATATATATATATATATATATATATATATATATATATATATATATATATATATATATAAAATAAAAATGTTGTGTTACTCAAGACACGAATGGGACTAACTTAAAAGGCTAACCTGGTTGGTGGCACGAACAGAATATTAATTATTAAACAAATAATCTCTAAGATTTTATTTTTGAATGGCGTTGACACAACCACAACCTAGTAAACTCCCATACTAAAAATATATATATTTTAAATATATTTTTGTAAACATATTATTCATATAAAACTCATAGTCTTTGGGAATGATAAAATATATTGAAAAATATATGTATTATGTATGTAACGTTATATAAAATATATTTAACATATTACAAAATTGGCCCGTTTTCATCATATGGAAAATATATTTACAATGTATTTGCTTAAACATATTTTAAATATATTTAAAATATAATTTCAGGTAACAATATATTAATTATATTGTCCATGTATTTTTAGAAATGTATTATTCAATATATTTGCTAAACATGTATTATATAATGTATTCACAATATATTACATAATGTAAAGAGCCTGGACACACACCATATTTTGCATGTGTTCCACCAAACAGATATGAAGCAAATAAATAAGAAAGGAATGGAATTCCGCAATTTCTCTTAAAAATAACTACTATCTTTAAACATAACGGAATATATCAACATTTTGTAAAAATTCAGTGTATATAAAACACGCAAGTACAAAAATGAAAAGCTTTCAACATATGCTAAAAGGCTGTTTGCATTACAACAGGTGTTTGGACTGCTTCTCTGTAGACCTGCTAACATTGTTCTTTTGAAACTATGAGACGTTACAAAAAACTGCTGCTTCCAATTAAAAATTCATTAATAGCTATGGAATTGTTGCTGAAAATAGAGCTATGAAAGTAAAAAAAAACACTAATAAACTGGAAATACATTTTTACAATTTCATTCTTTTATTCATATTGGTGGGCATACAGTTTAAATATAAGGTGACTTAAAATATGAACAGCCTATTGTGTGCTTGATTGTTATTGACCTCTCTTTTTTTCTTCTAAATACTAGGCTTAGCCCAGTTATTTTTTATGAGGTATCTGTAACACTTCGGTATCTGCAGAAAGATTGATTAACGACCATATTTGTTTCCATCAAGAATAAACTCATTTACTGAATTAAAATCACAGTGTCTGTGTTTTTATGGAGCCTTCTTGTTTTAACTTTAGTGCTGCCTGACCGTCGCAGTCTCCCATTGTATGCAATATATAAATATATTGTTTGGAAACACTGCATACACTTTTAAATGTATTAATGTGAATATATTTATTTACATCATATTTTACAATGTATTTTGAATATAATTTAGAAAAATAAAATGTATAAATGTGAATGTTGATTTACAAAATACATTTATAGTATATTATAAATATATTTACGCAACATGTCATGTTTAAGAAAATATATTATAAATACATTTCAGGTTTAAAAAATATATAATTCCATATATTAAAAATATATTTATTTTCCGTATGGGCTACTCTGCTGTTAACTTGCTGAGCACACGGATACAGTTTTGTACTTTAAAAAAAAAAAATACAAAACAGCAAAACTTGGATGACTTAACAATTTTACTGTTTCTGACCTGGACAGAAACTGAAGGCTGAACCCCAAATAATAATGCAAAACAATTTACTTTTATATAGCACTCTTCATGCAAGCATCCCTGAGCACTTTACAATAAAATAATAATAATAATAATAATAATAATAATAATAATAATAATAATAATAATAATAATAATAATAATAAAAAGGAAGCCAATGGCCCAGCGATCCAGCTCAAAAATAAGCAAATTCGATTGATTTCATGGTTTTGACCAGGCCAGCATTCCTGATACCATGGAATAGAACTACTGAAGGCCCTCTCACCCCTCCTGATTTCAGGCCGAATTCTAGGAGCTACCAGGAGGCCAGCATTTGCTCATCTAAGGGGATGACTAGGGGCAAAAGGTGACAACAGTTCCTGCAAATATTAAGGCTCTAGACCATAAAGCGCCTTATAAGTAGTAAGAATAATTTTAAAATCAACGCTGGACTTAACAGGGAGCCAAGGTATTGATTTCAGAACTGGAGTGCTGTGTTGTGAACGGCGAGTGTGAGTCAGCACTCGGGCTGCAGCATTGTGACCCACTTGGAGCCGACGCAGGTTAGAATCAGGGAGGCCAGCAAACAAAGCATTAGAGTAATCTAGCAGAGAAATAACAAAAGCTTATCAACGTGGCGAATGAGACTGTATCCTACGAGGGCTTGACTACACAATATAAAAGATCACATTAGTAACCAGCCCCCTGTGTGTTTCTGCCACATCGTGCTGCACTGTGCCATGGCACAGTCCAGTCACAGGGAGCAGGGTTAGTTGTATAGTCCAGCAGTCACAGAGTGTGTACATTTACACCAACACCAAAGAACAATCCTGCTTGCACAGTTGTTGTTTTTTTGCGGGTGAATTTAAGCTGCTCCAGGCAGTCTCAACACAGATCGTGATTATCTGCAATGTGATAAGTTCCAGGAAGAAAACATTTACTGGACAGGTGGAAACAGATACTGCACTGTTCTGTTTTTAGAAACTGATCCGAGATTGTTTATGGGAGCGTGGCTTCAATCAAGACTGAGACAGGTAAAATAAGGCGAAAGTGCATTTTGACAGCGTTCAGTCGAACGCATTCCTCACTCTCTGTAACACACTAATTACAATTCAGTTCTGTGTGAGTCAGTCTGTCAGAAGCCCTTCAAAGCCTTACACACGCTCCTGTTTTATCTTTAGTAACTCATTTGCCTTGCTGTTTGAAAGACACAGCGTCAATAAAGGCTAATAAGTAGCTTTGACATTAAGAGGTTTACCAAACTTCTGAGGACAAACCCTTTGGGTCTGTGGATAACAATCTAATTAAAAAGTTGATTTGCCATGCTTGATATTTCACTGTAAAGAGCTTCAATAACGACAACAAGAGGACAGTTCCAATGTATTCCAATGGGTTGGGTAGCGTTGAGGACCATTTCAGCTAGCTAACAATCTTTTATTTTTTATTTTTAGAGTCAACCTATCGGCATCAAGCGAATATCGATGATGATGTCGTTACCATGGAGATACTGGACACAGCCGGTCCGGTGAGTGGGGCCTGCAACTACAGCTGTGTTTCACTTTGCTGTTTCACATTTTAAAAATGCATTTCAAACGTGGTTTTGCAAAACGATTACGCCTTCATAGAACGTCTAATAACTGGCATACGACATCAGAGCTCTTATTGATTCATTATTCAAATATAAAATAGAAAATAATTTTTTTTTTAAAGAAATCACATTCTGTCCGTGGCGTTCTCATTCCAGGTGATATCCGAACTGTGTGCCCTTACAAAAGTGACCAATAGTAAAAAGCATAGCAAAGTGCAATAAAGCACAGGGAGGTCTGGTAAAGCATAGGCAAGCATTGTAAAGCACAGGGAGGTCTAGTAAAGCATAAGGAAGCATTGTAAAGCACAGAGAGGTCTGGTAAAGCATAGGCAAGCATTGTAAAGCACAGAGAGGTATGGTAAAGCATAGGGAAGCATTGTAAAGCACAGACAGGTCTGGTAAAGCATAGGGAAGCATTGTAAAGCACAGAGAGGTCTGGTAAAGCATAGGGAAGCATTGCAAAGCACAGACAGGTCTGGTAAAGCATAGGGAAGCATTGTAAAGCACAGACAGGTCTGGTAAAGCATAGGGAAGCATTGTAAAGCACAGACAGGTCTGGTAAAGCATAGGGAAGCATTGTAAAGCACAGACAGGTCTGGTAAAGCATAGGGAAGCATTGTAAAGCACAGACAGGTCTGGTAAAGCATAGGGAAGCATTGTAAAGCACAGACAGGTCTGGTAAAGCATAGGGAAGCATTGTAAAGCACAGACAGGTCTGGTAAAGCATAGGGAAGCATTGTAAAGCACAGAGAGGTCTGGTAAAGCATATTAAAAAAACATGTCAAACCAGAGTGAACTATGGTAAATGCAGAGTATTTGTATTGAATGTAATACTATAGCACTCATACACTGTAGTCTCGAAACATTGCCTTTTTTATCTTGCTTATAAATTGAATATTAATCAAAGGAAAGCATTCCTGGGTATGCGACCTTCCCTCAGATTAAACTGTGTGTGTGAACACGGTATGCACCTGGACTGTGTGGGTCTTCTCTTGCTAAATGCAGACTGTAACCATGAGGAAAGCATGGGAAAACTGCCCGACCTACTCCGGCATTCATTATTTTAGTTTGTCAAAATGATATTAATTTGACTCATCACCTTCTGCACCAGTTCTATAGCCCAAGACAGTGGCAGCTCTGTGATTTTAATCACTTTGAAGTTACACACCTGCTGGCGAGCTGTGCTTCTGGCTCCAGTTAGACAGGCAACATGTGTACCACAAGCACACTGACTGCTCTAGCATGGAGGGTTACTGTTCAGACAACAGGTTTCTATCAGTACGTTTACATGGCAACAAGTATTCAGAATATGACTAGAATATTCCGAATGCTCTGTACACATGCAGGCGGAATTCTCTTATTCCTTTCATATTCTGCGTTTCCATGGTAAACGGAATATTCCTTGTATACCATTAACACATGCGTGCCTTACTTCCCACTGCAAACCAAAAGAGTGTGGATTGTAGTAGAATAGCTTGTTGTTTATTGCGCCATGAAGAGCTGGTGCCGTGGACGTATATTTCTGTTACTTGTTTTTGTTTTTTTCAGATATGGAATTTGATCTTTTGAGATTGTGTAGATGCTTGTGGGTCTTGATTCAGTGCAATGTGTTCACACAGATATGCCTGCTTCTGTCTTTATTAATATAACAAGGAGACAGATTGAAGATGAGTTGCCCCTGTTTAGCCAAGCACATCATCAACAGAGCCTACAGTATCAATCAATCACTCAATCTTTATTTTATATAGCGCCTTTCATAGTGGACCACCATCACAAAGCGCTTTACAAGATGCAGTAACAACAAGAAAATCCATAATACTTTAAATACAGAGAAATGCATAATACATGATATACAGTAAAAACAACGATGCATAATACATTACATACAGTGAAAAATGCATAATACATGAAATAGTAGCAGCAACACAGCAGCTAATAGCAGATATCAGGCTTAAAGAGCATGGAAAGCAAGAGAGAACAAGTGGGTCTTGAGAGTTGATTTAAAGCGAGCGACGGTGGGAGCATCACGCACCAAAGCTGGGAGAGAGTTCCAGAGACTCTGCGCCATGAAGCTAAATGAGTGTTCTTCAAGTGTGGTGCACTTTTGCGTGGGGATAACAAGCAGGCCAGAGTCGGAGGACGTCAGCTTGCAGGCAGGGACATAGCGGGTCAGCAGGTTGAGGAGGTACTCAGGACCTGTGTGATGAAGGGCGTTGTAGGTGAGCAGGAGAGTTTTGAAAGTAATCCTGAACTTTACAGGTAGCCAGTGCAGCTTGGCAAGACGGGGGTGATGTGTTCACGTTTTTTACATCTGGTAAGGATCCTGGCAGCGGCATTCTGAGCTAGTCGGTTTATGGTGCGTGACGGGAGACCACCTTGTAGAGTGTTGCAGTAGTCGAGTCGAGAGGACACAAATGCATGACAAAGTATCTCCGCATCCAGGAGGGAAAGGTAGGGACGGCCCTATGGAGATGTTTTGAAGATGGTAGAAGGAAGATTTGACCATGGAGGAGATGTGGGCATCAAAGGAGAGGTTGCTGTCAAGAAGTACACCAAGGCTTCGTACTGTGGGGGAAGGCAGCAGCAGACAGTTTCCGAGGTTCAGGGCAGCTATATTAAGATTTAAGCTGAGTTTTAGATCCAACTAGAAGGAGTTCAGATTTGCTAGTTTTGAGATGAAGAAAATTGGCAGACATTCAGGCCTCTGTGTCTTGAATGCAAGCCGAGAGTCGGACCATGGCAGAGGGGCTTCCAGGGTCGAGTTTTAAGTAGAGCTGGGTGTCAGCATAGGAGTGAAGCAAATGTGTAGTAGAATAATAACCATAGTAAATAAATAAAGCAAATACTGTTTCAAAAGATAACTTACTCCGGGTTTTACTAATGACAGGAACCCGCTGAAAACCACCTATTTTTCGCGTGCGTCAGGCTCTGGGGAAACATTTATTTAAAAAGCAAACTTGTATATTTGTCTCCTAACCATTAATCCTACATAAATACGTTTCTAAAATATGCTACAATTCCTGTCATTCCTTTTTATTCATTGTGCACCTTTTCTCCCATCCCTACTAGAGCAACGATTCACATAATCTGGAAGAGCTGTCATTTCGATGCAGATGTTGTTTATCTCGGGTATAATAGAGGCACGCATGTCACGCACTGTATTTTTTTTACAAGTGAATGAACAAGTTTCTGATTTACACACCCGATGTGTTCTATAACCTCTGTGATGATTTAACTTCAGAAAGTGCCTGTAATGCCACATGTGTGCAGTCAATTGCCCCCAGCACTGATGGAAATCCGCTTATATTATAAAACGCATATTTGTTTTGACGCTCCTTAAGGAAGAAATTTTGGGTGGGCTCCCGAGTGGCGCATCCAGTAAAGGCTCTCCTCGTGGAGTGCAGGATGCGCCCTATAGCCTGGAGATCGCAGGTTCGAATCCAGGCTATGTCATTGCCGACTGTGACCGGGGGTTCCTAGAGGGCGGCGCACAACTGGCCGAGCGCCACCCAGGTAGGGAGGGCTTGGGTTAGCAGGGGAATCTGCGGTTCACCACGCACCAGCGACCCCTGTGGCCAATAGGGTGCCTGCAGTTCTCTAGTAGAGCCATCAGATCTGTGTTGTCCTCCGGCACTATATTCTGCTGGTGTATAAATAGAATTATTTTTATTCAGCACAGGAAGGTGGTATATCAATAGTTTGCACAGAACACAAATCCCCAAACATCAGTTATTACAAAACTAGCTAATTGAAATCTCAACTGGCCCTGATTTAATCCAGGTCCCTGTGTATCAGAGCTGACCCTAGTCAATACATTCACCCCGATCACAATGTTAATTGAAGCTTCCTCTTCCAGGGTAAAGGGTAACCTGTCTGTACCGTGTAACTCTGCCTGTGTTGTGTCCTGTCTTCATGCTGGCGCTGTCGTTCTGTATCATGTTTTTATTGGCACTGTGGTAATGATTGCTTCAAATGAGGGATGGTTAATATGGAAGGATTCCAGTTTTAAAACCTATCTGCAGTCTACAGCTTTAGTTTGCTCCGAGGGTAATCATGGAACACAGATTCCCCACACCAGGACGATGCCAAGATTTGCACTAGCCTTTCAGAAATGGGAATTTTCACAGGCAACTACACATTACACAGCAATGGGTAAATGTCACAGAAATTGTGAAATCTGTGATCATGTAGAGAACCATTTAAAGAAAGTATCACGATTTATCAAGGAATCATTACACCCCTATCAGTGGTACAACCCCTTTAACTCCCTCTGTGTGTTTTCTGCTACAGGAAGATCTTCTACAGAGGGAAGGTCACATGAGGTGGGGCGAGGGCTTCGTCATCGTCTATGACATCACAGACCGGGGCAGCTTCGACGAGGTCGTGCCTCTGAAGAACTTCCTGGACGAGATCAAGAAACCCAAGAACGTGACGCTGGTCCTGGTGGGCAACAAGGCTGACCTGGAGCACGCCCGCCAGGTGAGCACCGAGGAGGGAGAGAAGCTGGCCACCGAGCTGGCCTGCGCCTTCTACGAGTGCTCGGCCTGCACGGGGGACGGCAGCATCCACGAGGCCTTCTACGAGCTCTGCAGGGAGGTGCGGAGACGCAAGATGGTCCAGGGGAAGACCCGGAGACGGAGCTCCACCACTCACGTCAAGCAGGCCATCAACAAAATGCTGACCAAGATGAGCAGTTAAACAACCAGTAAATACATAAATAAGACTGCCAGCTGCATTCAGATAGAAGTACAAGCCAAGACTTTGTCATCCATGCATCTTAGTGACATCGGTCGCCCTATTGTTCTGGAGTGAAGATGGCCCTTGCGCATGTTAACAGAATGCAGACACAGCATGATATTCAGCATGCCTGGTACCTCATCACTTCTTGTGCTGTAGGTCAGACTTTGGCCACGCATTATAGTCATGGACCCTTTTTTTTTTGACTGCCCCCTTAACCGTTTATGACGTTTGCAATCACTCTCTGTCTCTTACTCAGACCCTGGTCCCTTTTGTTCTATTTACCCGTGTAACAAGGCAAGCAGCCCTGTACATTGTTTTGTTTATTTATTTTTAGAACGGGGTCCCCCTCCGCCCCTGTATTTGGAGAGCTGCAGGCTTTTTATATTCAGGTGACCATCTCCCGATTAGCAACCAAATTAATCACTTAATTAATTCGGGAGATGCCCACCCTCTGCACGAGTTTAAATTATTCCTGGCAGAGGACGAGCACCAATCTCGCCTCTGCCAGAACACGTTTTTAAAAATAAACAAAACAACAAAACCCGCGGCGCTCGCCGTCATTTAAAACACATAACTAAAACACAGAAATAACAGAATACACTGCGCCCCGCTGTCATAAATAATAATAATAATAATAATAATAATAATAATAATAATAATACAAAACAAATACAGGGGCGGAGGGGGACCCCGTTCTAAAAATAAATAAACAAAACAATGTACAGGGCTGCTTGCCCTGTTACAACCTGCTATAGTCATATGTAATATAGGCTAGATCAGCCATTGTGTCTTTATATTGGTCTGGTGCTCCGCTGTGTATGACCACCGAAATTAAACCCAACTTGTTTTAGAGCTGCCTCTTACTTCTATAAACACACTCATCTAGCCTGTGTTACAAGGCACCTCCTGAACTCCAGTGAAAGCACCTCAACACAGGCAGAGAGCAATTGCAATGAGAAACACTTGAAATGATTGCAGACTTCAGAAAAAAGAATGGGGATGCATTCTTTGAGACCACCAGGTACCTCCAAGGTTCAATTTGATTTATAATCTGTAGCATTGTGCTTGAGAAATCTGCAAACATATACGAAAAAACTGCAGCGCACAAGGGGCTGTGATAAAAAAAGAACATAGATATTGAAGCAGTGGCTCTGTCTCCTTTAAGTAAGACCATCTTGTGATGAACTTATTAGGTAACCTGAAATCCCTGTACAGCGAGATACGACAGTGTGTAAATACAGCAGTGTGCACATGTATTAGAACACCCTACTGCTTCTGTAGATTTGTTGTGCAGATAAAATCAAACTGCTGGAACTGGAAATCTTGGAGAATTGTAAAAATAGGCAAATTAGTCATTGTCTAATTTAATTGATGACTTTAACAGACCACACATGCAATTCATTTACAATAGGAAGAGAAAAGGAACACAGAGCCACAGATGGCAAAATGCATGAGACTTTTTAAAAGTTGTTTAAGATTCCTGATTGAAGCACAAAGTGGTCACACATGAGTGCCTATTGTTTCTATATCGTCGATTACGGAGCGGAAATGTAAATTCTCACACCCTGAGGTCTTCATGCAGGCAGGTATATTAAGGATATAAATGAGGTGTTCTAATACATTTACACACATAATAGGCTTTGATGTGGTGCCAGTTCACCTGATATAGATGCAAAGGAGGCTATTATATTGCTGTCTTATTTACTGATGAGTAATGCTGCTGTTTAGCCACCTGTTTCCCACGATTAACTGCATTCTGTTCTTGAATTGAAACTTGTCACCCCCACAGTAAACCTCAATGAGCTTTTCATTCACCTAGACCCAGTCATGATGTCTTATTTCAGCATAACAGTCTCTCTAAGGGCTAACAGAGGCTTTACTATCCCTTTGTATGCTTCTTGTTATCCCTGACAACATTAGGATTGGTCCGTCTATAAAGAAGTGCTAAGAAAAGCTTAGATATCAGTTCTCTTGCCTGATGTTATTGCTGGCAACATAATGGCTCTTTTAAGCGAGCGCACATCACAACTTTAAAATACATTTGGTGGTGATAATGTTGCTGGAACGAATAATACATGGATTTCAAAACCTTAGTTAACATTCCTTTAAAACGGGGTAGTGGTATTGCTGCTGGTGCTACTGAGAGGTAAGAAAATGAATTTGAATCCTCAAAATTTTAAACCCGGAACCTCTACCAGTAAAGAACAAAGGAGACAAGTAAATCCAAAAGCACCAGGAACACCAAAAATGTGCTTTGGTGTTGATTTTACAAAATGAAACCTGTCAGAATAAAAAACACGCTGAAAATTTATGCCAGTGTTTAATAAACCAGAAATGATATTACTAAGTCTACTGGTTTCTGTAATGATATGAAAATATATTTGACAAACCTGTAAAATGGCCAAAAAATTAAATAAATGTCAACTAGATTTTGTAATATTGTGAAATAAAGCACCTTAAGAGTTAACAAATATTTAGCAGCCTGTGTGGTGATATATTATAAAATGCAATCAATGTATTTGAATTGAAAAACAAAAAAGCATTAGAATGGTGCAAGGTCCTCGCACACTCTGTACACAATCAATAAACAAGGGTTTGTTTTCTTGGGGGGGGGGGTGGGGGAGTACAGAAAAGGTTTAAATCATAAAAAATAGTTTATTTCAGGATGTTTCGGACGAAAGCCCTTCTTCAGCTGTGTGAAAAGAAAAGTAAACGCAGTGCAGTGAACTTTTTCAAGAATTAAAGAAAGAAATACAAAAAAAAAAAAACTGCATTGTGTCTTCCCTTCAGAGTCCCCAGTGAAGACTTTACAGAGCCAGGACGCAGCACAGCACAATTCAGCCAGGAAACTCGTGCAATAGATTATTTATCAAAATATACACTAGACAACACTACTCCATTATACATATTTGGAACTACATTCTTTGGCCTTTGGCCTCGCTTACCCCAGACCATAAATTAGCTTGCAGATCAGTGGAGAGGCTGACCGTAGGGAAGCCATGGGCAGGGGGCAGGATAGCTGCCCTCCCCATTAGACGAAGCCAAGAAGCAGGTGGAGGCTGGGGAGACGCTGGCGCACAGCTGGGACGTAATGGATTGAGGTAAGATATAAATCCCTTCCTTGCTGATCATTGGATGTACTGTTTATTGAAGGACGAATAAGATACTAGCTATTCGACTGATGATTTGATCTGGTATTGGAAGCTTCTACAATAAGCTTGATGTTTACGTGATTTAATCTGAGGTTAAAGCGAGTTCCCTGCCTGAACCACCACTTTGCTTAATTTAAAAGGAGTCTGTGACACCAGCCCACAGTGAGTCTGGTAATCAGACTGCCTCGGTTTACAATACTTGACTGAGAAATCCAATTGGACTTGAAATGTATTCCCCAGGTCCTCTGATCGAATTACAAGGCAAAGTATAACTCAATCCCCAGATCTCACTGCACAACGGCCAGATTTCTGAACCTCACTGTCCCGTTTGTTTGTAAAACAAGCACGGCATTGCTGGTTTTTAAAATACCTACAATTCTCCCAGAAGGGTTTAGCAAAATACTGCAGCTGACATTGGCAGTTCTATTTCCAGGCTGTGGTTTGGAGAGGATTAGGGCAACGTCATGGAAGAGAACAGAACATTGCTAGTCCGAAACTGCATCAAAACAAATGCGGTCTGTGTGTTTGCCTGCAGTCAGCAGAACATTACATTTTTCATAGAGATCCAGCTGCAGGCAGCTGTTCTAAAGCTGTTGCCTGCTCCCCTCCCTCATATGATACACAACAAGGAGCAAGAGCTTCTAAAACTGGGCGGGGCAGCCTCCAATCAACGTGGAAGCCAGCAAACCCGCAAGTGGTAATTATTGACATTGGAACGGAAATCATAAGCTTGCAAGCTTGTTTCCAATGTTGTTTCAAACAGGACAGAGCTGCAGTTTTTGTAGTGTGGTTTTATAAGCTATGTAAAAATGGAATGCCGTAGCATACTGTTTTCAAACTGAATGGATACATGGACAACCATGATGTCCATTTTATCCCACTCACACTTCTTGATAGCCCTGAGTCATCCCATCTTCAAACACTGGGCTGTGTAGCTTCCTTGTTCTACAATTTGTAGTCCCATGGAATTAACTACTTTGTTACGCTGTAAGGACCAGACCATGTTTGCATTTTTTACAATGTTGACAATATATTAGTTCCAAATACTAAACATTACATCCTACATTGAAGGGTATTGACAATACATGCCGCAAGTATTAATAGAGACAGGCAATTGATCAGATTACCTGAACCCCTGGAGAGAGCCTTCAGACTGATTCACCGATGATCCATGATGATCCTGGAGGTATTAGAGGAATCTCTGTCTGTGTTTTTTTGCTGCACAGCTTGTCTGCCTCCCCTCCCGCCTCTTTTTTAATGCCTACCCTGTTACCATTAAAGATTATACAGTATTTATCGAGATTGCTCATGACTTCAAGGTAATGTTGCATTTTACCCCCTGAAAATACATTTTACTCTGTCAGTGTTAAAATGAGAGAGTTAGTTAGACCCAGACCCAAAACCTTATCTGGAGTGCTGATTACATCTGTGGGCTTTGATTCATTTAAAAAAGATGAATCGATTAATCTTGTCTACCTGAGTGCAGTATCAAAAAACAGTGTGCGAAAAAGAAATCTTAAAAAATGGCAAAGGGTACTTCTAAAGACCTTAGCAAAAGGGCAACAGAAGGTGTTTTTTCTCTTTTCAATAAACAGGAGTTCAATTGGACTGGATTCAACTCTTTGAAAATCCGACCCATGCAATGAATGCTATGAAGTGCGTTGTGATGTTGTTCAGTTGTTCAAAACAAACTATTGGACAAGGTTGACAAGAATTAAAGTATTTTCTCCCCAGCAGAGATATCGATTGCATGCTGGAGCTTGCCTTCACCCGGGATCAAATCAGTTATAAAAAACATGTTGATTAGCACAGTCTACTGAAAACAAGCAAAACACTCCACTTCTGGTGTTGACAAGAAAAAAGCTATGGCATATAAGCTGGAGATAAACCTCAATCAGTAAGGAAGAAAGGCGATGAAAGCTTCTAACAAAAGCTTTATAGATACATAAACGCTGGGGATTCAGGGAGGACACGTGGTCAATCTTTTCATACATTCTGTACAAGAAAATTGAACCCCTTGTAAATGTTTCCCAGGTGAAAGCAAAGTGTAATGAAGCAAAGTGAACGCCTGGTGAAGCACAGGTAAGCATTGAAAAGAATAGCAAGGTATGGTAAAGCATATTAATAAACATGGCAAACCAGGGTGAACTCTGGGAAAAGGAGGTCCATTCTGTGCCACCAGTACAGCACTGATTTGACAGGTCTGTAAAGTGTCTGAATTGTTCATAATGATTACTCCATCAACGTCAGAACTGCTCTCTCCCATCGCGACAGGCATCAAATGTTTAAATGTTTTCTAATCTGGCTTTTTGTAGATTTAACATGTTTTTATTAGATGACAATAGAAATAATTATTACCCAGTTAAATTGTGAGCTCTTTAATTACAGAACTTGGATTGATTACTAACTTTTCTCCCATGGTAGTGTATATGAAGTTCTAACTAAAGGCACTGTTGCAGTGTGCGCTTATTTTTTCAATTTCTATTCTTCATGGAAATTACTCATTTTATTTACATGTTGAAACTCAGCGATAGCATCACCCTCAGCACATACCCTTACAAACAATCTGCACTTTTAATCGGGGTGCATTCTTCTTACATTTCTCATTTTCTATTCAAAGAGGCTTCAGCACCGCCGCCTGCTTTTGGTTTTGTTGATAATGATCTGCTTTCACAAACTGACAATCATCATTTTTAGAGTGTGCATTTGAGCAGTAATCCCGGACACACGGAGGAAATTTTCAAGGTTACAAACTGATTTTATACCCAGTGACTATTGCTGCTGTTTGATGTCACTTTATTAAAACCTGTGCCTAATATCGTTTTGGGCCACTGTTTGCCCCGATCGCAGCCTTGACAGCGTACCATTTGATTTCAGTAATATCCCTGAACAAGGGGAGTTCTGAACCCCAGGACTGGGTGCAGCAGCAGGGCTAGTGTGAGTTTGAAGCCCTGCAAATCTCTTAACAGTAGTATTGAACTTGCATACAGCTGGGTCGAAAGTGCAGGATTACTTGAAGGAAGTGGACTATGCATTTCTTCACTTCAGTGTGGCTGGGCTACTTACTAGTAAGAGCTAACCATTTAGTTGCTATATGCCTGTCAGTGTGGTATTTTACACCATAGGCACCGGCTTTGCCACTGGGTGCTTTGAAATGTGTCACGGGGGAGTGGGCTGGTTTGTGGAGTTGGGGTTACAGCCTCTATGAATTACTCACGCACGCATGGTCTTCACTAATGTCCGAACTTAAAGACGTTACGTCTCACTGTAGCCCACTGGATGAAATTGTCAGCAGTCTTATTCACATCTAGATCTCTGGTAAGGTCTTGATGAGCATTAAGGACACCAACATGATTCAGCCTTGTCTGGCTCATTGAGGGTATATTTTGTAGCACTTTATCCAATACAATGCCTGGTCACTTTATTAGAGCCTGATTGTAGCCTTGACAGCGTACCATTTTGTGAACCACATTCTGACGATGTACTTCTTTCTGGCCCAACATCGGTTGATTTCAGTGATATCCCTGAACAAGGGGAGTTCTGAAAAGAATTCTTCTTCATCTGGCTCTTGATGAATAGACACCGATGTGCTAATGGTTTTACTGAGGTCTTACACTGGTACTATGTAGGCATCTATGAGGGTTTGACCGCACTGGACGAAGGCATCTATGAGGGTGGGGTTCAAGCGAAGGCCTGCACACTTTTATTAAATTAAATAAAAAGCAAAACACTTTTAACCACAGAAAAAAACAAAAGCTGCCTAGCAGGAGAACACACAGGGAGCCAGCCTCTCTCTGGAGTTCAAAACAGAACTAACTGCAATTCAGCCTGACCAGCAGCATTCACATGAACGTTAACAGATCATGAGGGCTTCAAATGAACCTTCCTGGGAACATTTATAAAGTAATCACAAAATAAGTCACAAAAATACACTATTTACACGTGAGGGCTTTTCACACGTTCACAGCATTCTTGTCGTAATTGAGCTGATGCCTCTTGCTGCAGGGAATAGATTCAGGTACATGTTTGGAAACTAGATGATGTAATTCCAATATGGTCACCTGTGACTAGGGTTACCAGATGTCCCAGGAAAACTGGGATGGTCACAATTTTCAGACTTAATTTTTTGTTCCAGTCAGAAACAGTCAAATTATGAAATCATCCTGGTTTTGCGATTGTACTGACATTTTTGTTTTAGTACAAAACTGTATCAGTGTGCTCAGCGCATTAACAGAAAATTCATTTATTAGGTTGTTTTAGCGACATTCAAAAACAGAAAAACAATCTTATGGATTATTATAGTTTACTGTATTCTTTATTTTGCTCTTACTTGAATGTGATCTTATTGTACTTTCACATCTGCTCTTATCTGTATTACGATATTCTGTAATGTTGTATTTTATAATGTGATAACTTGTAATGCGATATTTTATAATGCGATACTTTGGGTTGTGATATTTTGTAACAATTGTAAGTCGTCCTGGATAAGGGTGTTTGCTAAGAAATTAATAATAATAATTGTGTTTAATCATTCAGATTGTATGTAGATTACATGTTTAAATGGTAATAGCTGACCTATTTTTTTCTAATCTGGATTGTTTTAACATGTTTTTATTCGATGACAACAGAATGGAAACAACGAGCTGTTATTATCTACAATAAATACACCGATGTTTAATTTTTAAATTATTATTGTGTTATTATTAAATACTGTCATTTTAGAGGCTTTAGAGCTTACCCTGGTATATTTGCATGGCTGTTTTGCATTTTACCTTTTTAAAAATTATATCTGGTACCACAGAAGGTTAAATAAAGCTCTCAGTTTGCATGGCTTACTTTCAGGTAGTCCCTGAGTGTTTCCCTTCCTAGGTCTTCACCTCATTGCTGTCTTCAAAGCATGCAAGTCATAGTTACTGATTCTTAACCAGAAACATCACTCCAGTCATTTAAAAGTGTGAATAACTAGATTTAATCTAATCAGTATTGCTAGTGATCAATCATCAAACGTGCTCAATCCACTCTGGTATTAATTGATTTGGAGGCTGGTTGCTGTTCTTGAATGCAGCACAGCAACCGCAAGAGAAATGGACATGCTGCCAGTGATGCAGATCAAGACCTTTGTGACACAAAGGATGACAACATCACATTACCAGAGTTATGGACTTAACAATAAGCAGCATTTTGACAGAGCTGCATGTCCAGTGCTTAGAAAAATATTCATCTACTTGAGGGCAGCAGTGTGGAGTTGTGGTTAGGGCTCTGGACTTGACCGGAGAGTTGTGGGTTCAATCCCAGATGGGGGACACTGCTGCTGTACCCTTGAGCAAGGTACTTTACCTAGATTGCTCCAGTAAAAACCCAACTGTATAACTGGGTAATTGTATGTTAAAATAGTGTGATATCTTGTAACAATTGTAAGTTGCTCTGGATAAGGGTGTCTGCTAAGAAATAAATAATAATAATAATAATAATAGGGGAACCAGAGGTCAAGGAGAGAATTCCACTTTGCAGGTGAAATCAACCCATTAAGTACACAATACATTTTTCTATGCAAAAATCAGGACACAGAAAAAAAAAGTAAATCCTTTATTTTGGCTACAAATGGCTGCGTCCTGTTTTGAGGACAGTCGAGTTTAGAAGTACCCATAATCAGAGCAGTGACATTTCACACCGGCCATGAAGCTCAACACATAGAAAATGGAGCCACTTTATCATCACTGTGGGGAGGAAAACACCAAGAAATGCATCATTTTGAGGCTTTGGTTTCTTATTTTATATCGAGGCATCACAAGCATCTGAAGGGATGTATTTGCTAAATTCACAGAAACATTAGAACTTACAACTTTTGAGGTTAACAAAATCAGAGCAAGGTATCATAACAATACAGTTAAAGAGGAAATCTAAATAAGCCAGTTAAAAATGCTCCAAACAATTACAAAAGCAGCCTGTCCTCTAATGAGGACAATGGCAGTTAATGGGTTAACCGAGGAAGGTTTTAGCCCAGCAGGGTGCCGTATATCTAAATTTGGTTACAGGCTGCAGGCATAGTTCATCATAACATTCCTTCCATCATACCTGCCCTGCACTGGCAGGATCCCGGAGATGTCTTCTTAGCTCTGTGTTGTTTGTTGGTTTGTTTGTTTGACAGCAGCAAGGTAGGCAAGTCATCTAATCTCTTTGGATATCAAAGAGGAACTTTGTGCGGGTCTTAACCAATGTATTCTTCTTCTTCTTCTTTCTTTTTTCGCGTTCATTTTCTGGGAGATTCATTTTTTTAACTCTCGTTAGTCGCACTCCTCTGTCTTGTCTCTTAGCACACCTTAATTCATTTCCTGCGGCAACATCAGTAATAAAACAAACTTAAATGAGATGGATGCAGTAATTGTATCAATTAAATATGCGATTAAAACCAAGATTAACTGAGATTCATTTTTTTAATCTCAAAATGAATCGCGGTTCATTTTTTTAACCGCATGACAGCACTAGTAAGTACCTACTATGTAAATATACAGTAATTAGAGACACTTATTAGTAAAGTGCTACCCAAAAGTTAAATTTGCAGCCGAATGAGGAAATCAGGTAAATAATCCCTCGTAAATGCAATACAAAATGTAGTGAAATCATGGTAAAGAGAGGTGTGGTAAAGCAAGTTAAAAAACAAACCATTGTCAACTAACCATTATAAAAGATCCCTATAGTAAAAGTGTAGCAAAGTGTAACAAAGCCTGGTAAAGCACAGGGAAGCATTGTAACGCACAGAGAGGTATGGTAAAGCATAGGGAAGCATTGTAACGCACAGAGAGGTATGGTAAAGCATAGGGAAGCATTGTAAAGCACAGAGAGGTATGGTAAAGCATAGGGAAGCATTGTAATGCACAGAGAGGTATGGTAAAGCATAGGGAAGCATTGTAAAGCAGAGAGAGGATTGGTAAAGCATAGGAAAGCATTGTAAAGCACAGAGAGGTATGGTAAAGCATAGGGAAGCATTGTAAAGCACAGAGAGGGATGGTAAAGAACAGGGAAGCAATGTAAAGCTCAGAGAGGTATGGTAAAGCATATTTTAAAAAATGGCAAAGCATGCCTACACTATGGTAAAGGCATGGATGGTTATGGGAAAGCTGGAACATCACTGTGCAAGTTTACTACGGTAAACGTTTACACAATAATAACAGTGCGATTTGGATTGCTTGTTAAAAAACATAAATCAATAAAACCCGACAGCACTGAAACGTGAGAGGAGATGTGTTCATGTCAAGTTGCCCCCAGGGGGAGGTATTGGTATAATTGCATATTTCCCTTTGAGACGTACAGGCTCCTGTGAAGAATTACCCAACTGGGCAAGCATCTGATTAACTCCTTGGAGGTAAAATGGCACAGAAATGAGTGTATGGCTCTGACAGGAATGTTAAACTGCATGTTTCTTCAAGTGGGGTGGAAAATGTCTTCAAGGTAATGGCATGTTTATACAATCACCCAACCCCCTTCCTCCTGTTGTTCCATCGGATTTGGGGATGGGCCTTTCATTCACGGATATAAAGTGCATTTCCAGGGAGATTATTATCCTGCCCCTAGCAGATGAACACACTGCTGGGTTTTTTTCGACACTGAGCACAAATACCCTGGTATATCTGAATCATCTCCTCTTTAAAATTATTGCTAGTAAGTAGATCATATCTGGAGTACCACAGCACTTGTGGGAGAGACTGTTCATTAAAAATAGCACATTTTTAAAGAGGACACAATCATCTATTCTGGGATACCAAGATATTTAGTGAGCAAGTCATACAAGTGAAGTTATCCTCCTTTAGTGTGAACGGAGCAAAACAGCTGCAATAAAATGACTAAGATCAGAACGTGTCTAATAATAAGATTGACTTGTTTTCAAAAGTATCTTCAAAAACAGGCTGCACGTTACTGACTGCAGGAATCAAGATTTACCGGCTTGCCTTTTATAGAAGTATTCTGTCATTCAAATACTGCCCCCTAGTCACAGCCTGGTCGATGCATTGACTCACTGCTGACAATCACACAGCCAGCTCTTCCCCCGTGCTATTGACAAATACAAGCATGGTGAAACGCAGCCTCATTGATGAAGCCTGCTTTCATACCAATTTAGCTGAGAATTACTGGGGGATGTTTGACGTCAACAGGCTTTGCCCTTGGTTGCCTAGACGACGAGGCGCGTCCCTGTGTTGTTTCTGCAGTAAAGATTACATGGAGGTGCAGATGTATTAATCTAAATGCAAGCGGTGCCTGTTTTGGGAATACAGTGTGTGTGTGTGTGTGTGTGTGTGTGTTTGGGGTGCGTGTGTGTGGGTGTGTGTGTGTGGGTGGGAGGGTGGTTGAGAGTGTGTGGGTGTCTGGGTGAGTGTGTGTGTGTGTGTGCGTGCGTGTGCGTGGGTGGGTGTGTGTGTTGGGGTGTGTGTGTTTGTGTGTGTGTCAGTGCGTGTGTGGGTGTGTGTGTTTGTGGGGGTGTGTGTGGGTCGGTGTGTGTGTTTGTATAAGTACATTCAGTAAAGCTTTATTTTGAGTGGCATAAATAAGTATTTAATTAATATGCAATTAACCACATGCTGAAGTTTAGTTACATGTTGAAAAACAGTCAATAGATATGCCATGCTGTGTGGATCTGTCATTAGACTGCCATTGGAGCTCATTATGTATGCTGAGTTTGTTTTTTGAGGCGTGGTAATTTCCAACTGTGTATTTAAACCACATGACTGCCATTCACAATCACGTTTTCAAACTGTGACGATCACCTGAATAGGGTATTAGCAGCTTTACATACGAATCTTTGAATGTCTTTTTTATTTTTTTACTTGAGCAGGAAACTATCACATCTCAAAAAACATACTCAACATATTCTGATGAAGTGAATTCTGATGTAGCGAATACCTGGGGTTGGGTTTCACTGCCTGGAAGCCAGATTTGTGTCAGAGACAGTTACAGTTCTTTTTGTTTTTAACTATTACAATGTGTTTACATCATTGTAAACTGTACACCGTAATAGAGTTATAGTAATGAACACTATTGCAAAAAAATCTAATTGTATTGTATTGTACCTTAGAATTCTGATTAAACATTCTGAAGAAATGGGGGTACCGGAGGGTCTCCCCTGCTAAAGGCACGGCCGTGTGGTGTGCAGGGCGAGTCATGCAGTCAGGGAGCGCGGGTCACTGGTCTTCGCTGGGGATTGTGGAGGGAGCGTTGCTTTGGCTCTGGTGCTCCCTTGGGTTAGGGAATCAAAACCGGCAGGGACTGTTTCTACTCATCGCGCTGCAGTGGACCCTGCTGGCCAGACACTTATTGAGCTCAGAGTGGACACCTGCAGGGCTGGCCTTTGTCCTCCAGAGGCTGGTAGCTCACTGACATCCGTTCCTGGGTGTAGAAGAGGAAGTTGGCTCGGTCGTGGGATTGGAGGACGCTCATTGAACCTTCAGTTCTCCAGAGCTGAGTGGGGAACCGCAGTGGTGGGGGGTTGGAGGGAGGGATAATTAGACATTCCAAATTGGGGAAAAAATTGGGGGTAAAAAAAACATTCTGAAGAGAAATACCACCACATACACTGTAGAGCTCCTAAATAGCATACTGTAGAAGGGTCAGTTTTAGCCTTTCTCAGCTTTAGGTCTTTTATGACCAAGTCAAGCATTTATTTTATCAACTATGCATTGTGACATCTGCAACACCTACAGTACCCTCTCTGTTGTGAAAGATTGCAGACTTGGCCCACGTCAGTTTGACTGATAAACACAATGACTCTATAAAGGCTTGCAACCACAGGTAGACGATCCTGAGACTGTCTGCCCTGCAACGCAACCAGCTAGAGTCGGACCAGCTAGAGAGACTGGGAATCACCCTAAAGCTGATGGAACACGATCTTTGTGGCTTGGAATTTGGTTTCAGGAGACGAGGTTTCAGGACACTGCACGGCACACCAGAGGAGACGTGGGGTTTGATACAGCAAAGTTGCTTCAGGCTAGATCTCCCGGTCTCCTGGAACCAGGTTTCAAGCCACTGTTCCTGGAAAAGTGGCTTCATGTTCCCTCAGCTCTATAGTTTTACCTTCAGAATTGTGATTGAGCGTTTTTAAGTTTTGCAACAGCACTTCAAACACACAGAGATACAGACTCTCACTGCCCATGTGTGCAGCTTCCTCTGTTACAGAAACACATTGGAAACAATCTGCAGCGTCCAGCAGAGGCTTAGGGCTTAGTGTGAGGGGATTGTAGTGTGATCCAGACAGAGCCTGCTAGACTGCTGTTTTCTTCCCCCGTCTCCTGTTTCCTGTTCAGGACATCATGCTGTTTTTTGTACCTAGTGTGTGGAAAGAATGGAGATAAACGATACGACTATAAAATCCTTTATATTATTATCATTGACAGCACTGTGGAAAAACTATCTGTGGAATTCTGTAAAAATCTTCGGTAAGACTTTCCATGAAGTGTCTCTAATTACTGTGTATTTACATAGTTGTTGTTTAGTAAATACACATAATTTAACTGTTATTATGCATAGTTACAATGTACATCTTTTTGCACGATATATGTAAGTACACAATTGTATCAGAAAAGGGGTAGGGTTTTGATTTGGTTTAGAGTTAGAGTTAGGTTTAGGATCAGGGTTATATGATGAATAAAAATTTGCATAATAACATTGTAATGATGTGTAATTACACACAGTGGTGGACACAGCGCTAGGCAACAGTAGGCATTGCCTACCAAATTACTTCAGCTGCCTACCAATTAGTATTACAAATGTTTTGAACAGAGCGCCCACAACTAAAACGTTTCAGAAGCACCGCTAAACTGCTGCTCTCGGTTCCGTTGCACTGCCAAATGGCAGATCTTTTTCTTTTAATTATCTGAACCTACTTCAGTCATATGATATAATGGTAAAGACTGGGCATTCCATGAACTCCCACAGCGTACAAGCCAACTGTGCAATCTATTAGCTACATCCTTTTCTGGTTTGAGTCAGACATGTTCATCTTGTTTTTATTCCATTTTATTTTCAACTCAAAATATGTTTATTTCCCCCAAACTGTTCACGGGTGAGTGCTTTCTCCTATTAATTTCATTTGGCAAAGCAACTATTCTGATTGTTCTCTAAATAATAAGTTACAGAAATATGCAGCATTTCAAAATGTCTAAAAACATTTAAGTAGCCAAATTGGAGCCACTATAAATAAAAGAGAAATGTAGCAATTTTTTTTGTTTTTTATTATTTATTTGTATTTGATCTTTTGTGAAATAACATGCATAAGAAGCAGCTCACACTACAAAACTGCCAATACAGAACAAAAGAATGCATCTGTTTGTGAAAGCTTACACCTCACAGCAGCCAGTAGCAGTAGTGAAAATTAGATTTTGCACCAATCCTTCATGTTCTTCCACTGAAAGATCAATCATGGATTTGCATGCATCTGTTGCTTGACCCCCTTCTGACCATGGTTTAAAGAAAGTGGCCCACAAAACCCTCAGCTAACACACTTCCCATAATCTTCACTTTCTTGAACTAAACAATCATTTAGTTCTAAATTTTACCCTTTGGAATGGTTAGAATATTCTTGCAGTTTTGATTCTGTTTAGTGTTTCCCCTGTCTGTGGCTTCGTAGTGACAATGATAATTGGTTGAATCTTTCTATAGTGCATCCTAAACATCAGCTGACATACAGTGGCAATGACACTGTGGCAAAACTACTACGTTAGTCAAGAAAAAGGAAGTGTCATAACTGAGCTAGATTCAGGCCACAAAGCCTTTGTGGATGCTGACAGACGTTACCTGCGCCATGAAATCGCAATCATTCTTTATCTTGCAAGGCAACGACTTGCATTGTGTGGCCATGATGAGACCCACCGAGTCTGTTAACAAAGGGTGGCGACATTTTCTTCTGAAATATGACTGTGTCCAGATATATAAGAATACACCATTTTGTTTGCTTAAGCGGCCGTTGGACCCCCATGTATAATTTGCCTACTTCAGATATTCAATTGCCTACCATTTCTGTGAACCCTGTGTCCGCCACTGAGTGCACATGTATTTACTAAGTAACTGCGATGTAAATACACAGTAATTAGGGACACTTCATGTAAAGTGGTGTCGAAGTGTAACCATTCAAAATTTTCTAACCAACATAACATTCATGGTATTTGGTTTCCAATTTTTGTTTTGTCCTGTTCTTCATTATATCTTTTGAAACTTTTCTTTCTTTTTATTTAACTCCGGATTTTGTAAGAACGGATGATGTTAAACGAACAGACGTGGTCAAACATTTTGCATCATCTAGAATTTTAGGATTGAGACAAAATAATTTATTGAACATCTTGTTGTCAAAGAAACTACAAAATGATATTGCAATGATATTGCAGAAGCCGTAACAGTAGTACAGTATTTCATGTTAGATTTCAAAATGTCACATTTTTCATTTTTTGTCCGTTTTTCGTTAAGCATATGGAAAACCACAAAGTGGTGTGTAATTAAATATGTTAACGTAACATTATTCAGCAGGTTTCATTCAACTTAATGAAGCAAACTAATTCTATAGGGTGATGCAATACTTTTGTCCATAGCTGTAGGGGTTACAAATCCATGATACTGAGCTCTTCTGAGGCGTGGGAGTAAGAGGTAAGTGCCCCACTTTGTTAATTAAACCTGCTTCTCCAAGAGCTTATTTTGTTAGTGGTCCAGAAGCTCCTTACAGGGAAGGCAGCTTCTGTGACTCTGACGCAGACAGCCAGGTCAGGCCAGGTCAGGCCAGGCAAGGCCACAGTCCTCCTCTCCCACTCCCTGCACACTGGGGCTGTACCGAGACACAGACTCCTGTAACACAATGCTCTGCTCTGTGAGAGGGAAGAGTTACAGTGCGGGTTCTCACACAGAGCTCCTGCAGCCACCGTCCTGTAACAGGCAACCTTATTGATGCACACAGGCTGGGAAACGGTGCTGGGAATGTCAGATTGGGCAGCAGCAGCAGGGAAATTTGAAAATATGCAACAAACTGCTGGGATTTGAAGTAGATATGTGCGGAGTGTTCTGCGGAGCATCTTGTGTGTTTAGTGTTTGTGTTAATAATGGCTTATAAAAATGTAAATCAAGTAAACATATTCATATCAAACAATGTATGGGTTAAGTGCTTCCAATTTAATATAGCAAGCATTTGTGTCAGTAAAATCTTTAGAAACCGTCAAACAAAAACATCACAATCATATGAGACTCCTTATTGGGCCTCATTTTAAAGCCTGAACTCCAGTCTTTAATGAACTCCTACTAATTTAATAAAACCAGAACCGAACAACACACTTCTATATTTCAGGTGACTTTAGCAGTTTGTTTAGGATGACACTGTAGCTGTAGAATATGGTGAATCTGTAAAAGACTGCGAATTCCACAGAAGCCTGCAAATTCCTGCGATTTCCAAGGAATTTTGTTATGTGAAGATTTGGCCTGCCCTAGTTATATCTCTTTCAATCCCCATTGCGTACACGGAGAACCCAAATCTAACGCCTTTATAGTAACTTTAATACAGGCTGGCCCTTAAGTCATAGGTGTGAAATGTCTTTTCTTTAGTCTAGGGTTCATGCTGTCACAATCTTCATTTGTAAAAACATGTGTTAGGTCACCTCTCATCAGTTGGAGAGAGGAGAGACATCAAAACAAAGAGACCTCTCGCGAACGGCACGACGCCACTAGCTCAGCGCTTCGCACGACGCACAGTTTAAAAGCGGCTCACTTAATTGTATACCGCACACATCTAGAATGCTGGCTTGTTTATGGGGTACTGTATATAGTCGCAGGCATTCTGCTACTTTGCCATCCTTTGAATCCACGTCAAAATAAAACCAAATGTGAAACTGTTCAGTCTGACTGTGTTCTCGTAGCACCATTGCTGTTGATTCCTTAGTGAAACAGAAGCGTTTTCCCGTTGTCATGGCAACCATTTGTCTGTCAAGGTCTAGCTGCCAGAGGTAGGGTCCTTCAAAACTCTTTGATAGCAGAGATTGTAAATGCCTTTGTGCGGCACAAGGAGAGAACGATGGAGCGAGGCTTTTAAAGATGGGAATGTTTTTTGTCGGCTGAAACCTCAAGACTTTAGTCGAGTAGAAAAAACATTATTATCACGTGCTTGTGCTCACTGACTTTCATTATATCCATTCCAGGACATTTGGTGATTAATATGAGGGAGGGTGACATTAACAGTAATATTAAGTGTGTTTGACTGTACATGCCTATGAGCCAAGTGGCAACCAGTTACATTGAGCAATAGGGAAACATGATTAAAAAATATCTCACTATTAGAGTAGAGCTGAGGAAACACAAAGCCACTTTCTGGCTTGGTTTCTGGCCACTGCACAGTGCACCAGGGGAGGCTTGGGGTTTTTTTTACAGCAAAGGTGCCTCAAACTAGGTCTCCTGGAACCAGGTTTCAAGCCACTGTTCCTGAAAAAAGGGCTTTGTGTTCCCCAGCTTAGGAGAACACAAAACTGTACTAAATGACTAAATACAACTTCTGTGTAAGATTGGATTTAAGGTCAGTCTTAGCTGGTTCCAAATAAACATGTAGAAAGTGGATTGAACTGTTTGGGTGTTACCAGTTTATGAGTGTATGAACTCTTCATTCAATTGATGGGTTCCTAATTCAAGTTGCAAATTATATCATTTGGAACCAATGTTGTCGTTGTTTTCTGTTCTTTTATTGATTCGAAATGTGATTTTAATAATTGAGATCAGATCAATGATTGTTCTCAAAGGAAGGGGGACCCCCCGAACCTCCCATCTCCGCTCATCCACAGCTAACAGTCTGGACCGGCATTCCAGTTGATGAAACTTGAGACCTATTTAAATAAAACCTCACTATTAGAGTAAAAGAAGACAGAGAACTACTAAAGGACTGTACCCACCATAAAAAGGTCAGTGAGGAGGGGAGGGGATTTCAATGGTAGCTATTGTACTGTGAAGCTTGTCAGTCATTGTGCCCACCCTACTTGTGATGATGTGGAGATTTGCTGAACTTGGTGAACCGTTCCTTTCTTCTTGTTGATGAAAGAGTGAAAGCAGTGCTTTTAATCACTCTTAAAGATTCATTGACGCTAGACAGTTCTACAGAGACCACACATCTCTTTTCACATTCACAAACGATAAGACTATCTTTTGTGGGCTGGTTAGGACACACGTGCAATGCTTCATGATAGGTGCTTATCTCGTGGCTACATTACAGTGTGCTGGCTGTCAGCTGACACCACATCAATTCTCAAAACCTTCTGTTGTCATATCCTGAAAGGTCACCATGGCGACCATTAGCACCAATGCTGATGTTGCCTGAAGCGATTCTGACTTGAACACACGCTTCTTAGACAATTTTTATTTGGTCCAAAACTGTTCTGTGGGCTATTTGGACCCTACCACCTTCACTATAATAAACCACTGGAGTTTGTATGGAAGGGAAAGGTTGTATGAGTAATCATTCATAGTTAGAAATTGCCCAGTTCATAAAATAAAATCTGTTAAAACATTTGTGTCTCAAATGCCAATACAACACGTACCTCCTAAACACTTAAGCTGAAACATAAAGATGGATGTGTCCTTCAAGAGCGATCAAAGGATGTATAGGAGGCTTGGTGGTCCAGTGGTTGAAGAAAGGGGCTTGATACTAGAAAGTTCCCAGTTCAAATCCCAGCTCAGTCATTGACTCACTGTGTGTGACCCTTAGCAAGTCTCTTAACCTCCTTGTGCTACAGCCTTCGGATGAGACCGAGGTCCTATTGTAAGAGAATTTGCAACAGTTGGTGATGCATAGGTCATCTGCTAGTCTCTGTAAGTCGCTTTGGATAAAAGCACCTGCTAAATGTCTTAATAATAATGTAATGGAATTGTGAGTGCGGACACAGAGAGCGTGTTGTTTTACTATTAGAACTGGAGCTGCCAGCACTTTGATCTCACACCTCTGCAGCTGTGTCTTGGTGACTTGTAAAAGACCCCAATAATAAATGAGCATGACAGACTTTGCTTTCCTTCTTTACACGGCTTGGGAAAGCAAACCAGAGCTTGTATTCTTCTTAGAAACACAGGGGTGTCTCATAACATAGTATAACCCCCCACCCCTGCCAGTTTGTGTGGCTTCCCTGTGTCAGCCCTCACTGGTATTGATGGTATGGACCAACCCATACTGCTAGTGTTCCATTGCAGTGCCATGACACCATATCAGCAGACAGACCATATCAGGACCACTGTACTGTGCAATACGTTTCTGGTAATGCAGCTTATGATTCTGCTGGCTATGGTGTTATCAGGGTAATACACTGGGATTATAATGGGTTCCCAGTAGGTTGTTTTGTGTGAGCAGTTACACAGTGAATCCCTTATAAAAGTTCTGCATAGTAAAAGCATAGCAAAGTGTAATAAAGCATAGTGAAAGAATGATAAAGCCCAGGTAAGCATTGTAAAGAATAGGGAGGTATGGTAAAGCATATTAATAAACATGGCAAGCCAGGGTAAACTATGGTAAAAAAAATATTTTCATTCATCATTTTGAGTAAATAGCTTTGAGAATCAGGCCCAATGTGTGTCATATATTTTTGTTTTCAAAGCCTTTTTTATTAGTTGATTTTTTTTTAACATGTGTCAGCTTCAAGATTTGAACTCTTAAATCAGCTGGAGCAAGAGCTTTTTGCTGTTGAGCTCCTCGCTTGTTGAACTCTGTTCCGATTGACATTAGACAGGTTGAAATATTGCATTCTTTTAAGTCTAAATTGAAAGCATACTTTTTTTAATGTGCTTTTCTGTAATCGGTTGTAGCTGGAGTGTATTGCACATGGGAGCTCTCCTGTGTTTTTAACTTTGTACAGCGCTCTGGGATGCCAGGGCATGATGGGCGCTATATAAAAATAAACCTGTATTGCATTGTATTGTACGCTATTTCCATTATGTAGAGATTTGAATTCTGATGAAGCGAACAGCACACGAGCTCTGTTCAGCACTCAACAAAGCAGTGAGGGGCTGTGATTCCTCTGAATGAAGAGCAATGAATACCTGGTGTTGGGTTTCATTATCTGGAAAACAAGTTTGAAGAAGCTATATTTGTTAGAGACAGTTACAGCACTTTGTGTACATCATAGTACAGCTACCCATGGTATTTTTACACTGTATTTTTGCACTTTTCCCATGCTGCTTCCATGGTAATACCATGTATTAACCATAATTTACCCTGGTTTACCATGTTTATTAATATGCTTTACCATACCTCACTGTTCTTTACAGTGTTTTCCTATGCTTTACCATGCTTTCACTATGCTTTATTAGACTTTGCTATGCTTTTACTATGGGAAACTTTTATAAGGGTGTGGTCAACAGTTTTGCAGTACCCTATAGAATTAACTAATTTTGCTTCATAAAGTCAAATGAAACCTGCTGAATAATGTTACGTTAACATATTGAATTACATACCGCTTTGTAGTCTTCCATATATTTCACGATAAACTGACAAAAGTTGAAAAATGTGACATTTCCAAATCTGACATGAAATACTGCAGTACTATTATGGCTTCCGGTAGACTCTTGCGATATCATTTTGTAGTTTCTTTGATTACATGATGTTAAATAAAATACCTAAATTATGTTGACATAGTTTAATTGTTTCTTATTTATGTCTCAATCCTAAAATTCTAGGTGATGCAAAATGTTTGACCACAGCTGCACATTTAACATCGTCCATTCTTACACAAATATCTCATTAGTCAGTGACACATACACTTTGAAGATGAAAGTAATTGTGAATCAAATGTTTAAATATACCCATTGACGCCTAAGATATAACACATTATTGTCCCTCAATAACATGGATAGTAAGTATCTTGGACCATCACCTTACAGGTAAACTGTAATGGTAACAGACCCGATATAGTATCCATCAAACAGTAACACTTTACATGAAGTGTCTCTAATTGCTGTGTAGTAGTAAATACACTTTACACATAATTACAATGTACTTAATGTGTAAATCCTTATGCAGGATATAACCCTATCCCTAACCCTAACTCTAACCCTAACCCTAACTCTAACCCTATCCCTATCCCTAACCTTAACCCTAACCCTAACTCTAACCCTAACCCTAACTCTAACCCTATCCCTATCCCTAACCTTAACCCTAACCCTAACTCTAACCCTATCCCTATCCCTAACCTTATCCCTATCCCTAACCCTTTTTTGATACAATTGTGTACTTACATATATCATGTAAAAAGATCTACACATTATGTACATTGTAGCTATGCATAAGAACATTGTAATTTACACATTAGGTACATTGTAACTATGCATAATTATGTGTAAGTACACATGTATTTACTATGTAACTACTATGTAAATACATAGGAATTGGAGACACTTCACGTAATGTGTTATCTATCAGACAGGGAGGAGCTTATCCAGCACAGCTCAAGGCAAACCTGCACAGTGGATTCAACACAGCGTCCGATTTAGAGACACGTTTTTATCAAACATGTAACAACATCTCTACATCGTCAATAACAGGAAACAGCACTTACAAACCCGATCGTGTGCTTTCGTTGCCCTGCCCTTGATCGTCTTACCTGCTGACGATTCTCCCGTGCACTAATTATTCATTTAACTCAGTGCAAGAAAGAACATCTTACATGTTCTCTGAATAAGAAACAGAAAAGACAGCCCAAACCAGAGGTGTTCAGACTTCAATAACATGGCTTTTGTCATCCACACAGTCTGTGGCGATACGTCACAGCACTGCTGTCAGAGCTTGGGTGGTCTGTCAATTATTGCAATCATACTTTCTTTCTGTAATATGTTTTTATCAATGCTTCCAGAACTTGTTCTTCTTTATGGTGCAGTGAACAGCCAGGACACAATGTTTTTTTTCTTTTTTTTCTTTTTTATTATGGGTTGAAATTGTTGTTATTTCAGCAGTCTTGCAGTTTTTGACCACAGATTTCTATTGGAAATAGAGTTGCTCTGGTTGACAGTGCCAGAATTGCAAGATTAGATCAATCAGTAACATGAATGTTGCAGTGTGTGCCCAGCCTCCACCCTGTTATAAGTATCAGTGTCTTTGAGTATGTTGTATATTATACAGCTAGGGCCAAACGTTTTGCACCACCCTATATGATTCTAAGTAATGCAAAACATTTGGCCCTAGCTGTACAATATATGTTTTTTGTTTGGGGGACTCTTAAAAACAATTTTGAACAAACAGGAAAGATGCTCTGTACTGCAACGAGAGTAGATGTGAGTTTCACAACGCCTGCCTCTCGCCACAGTGAAATAATAATTTTTCAGTAAAAAAAGTCCCCAGAAAGTCTCAGTTTGAGAAACACTGGCTTAAACGGTTCATTCCTCACTAACATTAACTGTATCTGACACTTTCAAAATACATTCTAAGTGTGATGGAGAATGCAGCCGCTCCCATCACCAATTCACAGGGTGGGAACCAGGGCTGCGAGAGGAAGGGAGTGTTTTGCAAATTAGGATTCGAGGCTCGGCCTCTAGAGCAGAGGAGAGAGAGAGAAAAGGACGGGCCGGACTCCTATCGGCCTCCGGGCCCCTCAAAACAGAGTCCTCTGACTTCTCGGAGAGTCGTTATAGGCTCGGCCTATAGTCGTTATAGGACCTCAGTTAGCGACCGGGTTCGACCCTCAGAGGATGGAACGGCTCATACGAAGCCTTGACGTAAGGAAGAAAATTGAATCTGAAAGAACACAAATAATTGTTAGTTACGGGACTCGAGCACTAAGAGTATGAGGGCCACGTCCCAGGAGGATAAAGGAGGAAGTAAGACAGAGCCTTCTTTCACAGAGCAAGATAAAGCACATGAGCTGTGAAAGAATAGTGTGGCCAGTGGTCCCATCTGACCTCACGAAGAACCTGTGGAGTTATGGGAACTCTAGGTTGGGGAAGTGAGAATCACTATCCCTCCAGATGGGACTGAGACAGAGGCACGCGGCATATGAAAAAAGGGAGCAGGAAAAGGGAGGAGGAGGAAAAAAGCTGACGCAAGAGAAAGCTGAGCTGTGACTGGGTTTAAATTGGGAGTCAATGATGATAGACAGTTGAAATTAGGAAAAAGCGAAGCACTGGTTCACGCCCCCAGAACTTCACCAAAGTTAACATTAAGAACATTTCATAAAACTTTTGTTAAACATTCTGATACACACTGGCCGCAGTTTTTTTTATTTATTTTTAATGACAGTCCATTTTAGAGAAACAGGCACGGCTTATCTACTTACCTCAGTTTATTATTATTATTTGTTTATTTAGCAGACGCCTTTATCCAAGGCGATTTACAGAGACTAGGGTGTATGAACTATGCATTAGTTGCAGAGTCACTTACAATTACATCTCACCCGAAAGACAGAGCACAAGGAGGTTAAGTGACTTGCTCAGGGTCACACAATGAGTCAGTGGCTGAGGTGGGATTTGAACCAGGGACCTCCTGGTTACAAGCCCTTTTCTTTAACCACTGGACCACACAGCCACCAGTTCCAGCAATTGCTTTTAACATCTGAACAAGATTTGTTTTAAATACCAAAGGAATTAGTAGATGGCAAAGATGCATTTTTAAGTTTACTTACCTTTTGTGTTGGGAAAGAGCACCAGAGGAAAATAAACTGGAGCCAGAATAGGGCTTCTGCATTCTTATGTACAAAGGGCCTCATTTACTAAAGGATGCTAAACTTTATGGTGTGCGATAATTGAAATTAATCTGCAGCATGTTTATGATTGCCGTATTTACTATTGCAATTTTATTCATTATCGCATGCGGTACTTGGCATATTATGGCGCGCACTAAATGTAGTGTTTCACACTATGGTATTCAGAATGAATATGTGATTTTTATGGTAATGCATGCTGATGTATTTAAATGAGCATCCAGCTCAGAATAATGAGAGGAGCTGTATTCACATGGTATTTACTAAAGGGTGTTCATGTTAGTGTGTGCATTAAAGTGATCATTTATTAGTATGTATGGAAATCAAGCTTTAACAACTGATGGGCACGCTGTTTAAACCTCTTTTTCTGGGTTGAAAACTAGTGATGTGCGGTTCAGTTCTCTTTACTGACTAGATTTGTTTGATTCATTCAGTTAAGTGAATCAATTCAACAGATTTGTTCGCTTGATTCACTGATTCACTAACGTGAAATAAATACATCTTGCTGAATTACTTGGTTATGAAAATTTGTTTGAATGGAACAAGTTCAGAAATGATAATTGATTGTCCAGGTAGTTGTGCTTACACATGAAATGATATACAGTTCAAATAAAATTAAAAATACAACATTTTTGTAAAAATCCTTAGTATTAACTTTTTATTTTAAATGTTATTCAGCTTTAACTGCAACCTATTTATTAACCTGCAATTTACAACCAAATAAAATAAGAAGTTATGAAATTAAGAATAAATTAAGAAATAAGTAATAGTCGACTTCTTACTTTCATTTTTATACAGCATTATACAGAGAGGATCACACATATGGCAATAATATGTGTTATTGATCCTGCCAGTTGAAATTAAGTACGTAAAGATTTTTTTTTCATGTGTCTGTGCGGGAGGCGAGGCTTCCAGGATTCTGATATATTTCTAACTACCTTGTATTCATATCTTCTGTGTGCGTTTGCATATCATTATTTTAGCTTTGTGTCCCTTCAGTCTTTTTACTCAGTAAAACCAGGACAGTGTCACATTTGTCCAGTGCACTAGGATTCCTCCCAGCCTATGTTTAGTTGGATTCACAGGCTCCCTGTCAATAGAAGCTGTAGCTACTCGAGTGTATTATACAACATGCCCTGCTAAAGCTCACGGGGAGTTATATTACATTTCCCACACAGAGGACAGGTTTACAGGATGTGAAAGTGGGCTTCTACCAGGTTGCTGGCTTCCCCAATGTGATGGGAGCTATTGATTGTACTCACATGACACTGTCACCCCGATCCATGGAGCCTGCTCTGCAGGGTGACAATGCTGACAAGGAAGAGAACTGAGGCTACATCTCATCAATCAATATTTCTCAAGTAAGCAGAACAAAAAGAAAACGATGCCATTGCACAGCATGACTTTTATTGCATATGCATTAAAGGAGAAAGGAAAAAGACTTTTCTTAACATCCTACAAGGAATACTTAAATGGTAAGCAGTGCAATCTCACTTTACGTTGCCTCTGCCTGTCCTTTGCTGAGTGCTGTGTTTGTTGATCGCTTATTTTCGGTCAACGTAAACCACCTCCACCTTCACAATAAGCTACTGACCAAAAGATACGCCGGGACTGCTGGGGCTTTTGATATCAGGGTGGTCATGGGTAAGTCTCTGGCATTATCGTGCACATAAAATTATCGCTCACAATACATGTAGTGTGCACGGTATGGTATGTAAATTAACCAAATACTGTGCACGTATTTCAATACGTCCTCTGTTAGTAAATGGGCAGTAAATATGCTCACTACTTTACATGCGCAAAACTCCAAATGTACTGCCCTTTGGTAAATGAGGCACAAAGTATGGGGCAGGAACGAAACCTGTAAATGTGAATAGTAAATGTGGTGTTGGTTGATGCCCATTCTAAATAGAATACAGAGTTTTGTATATTAAATAGCAAATTGAAATATATATATATATATATATATATATATATATATATATATATATATATATATATATATATATATATATATATGAATGTAATGGAATAGCCTAGGTGACATTTTGTTTGGGTTATTTTAAAGTATGCCTAGTTAGTGTGTCCCTTGGGGAGTGGTTAACTGGGTAGCACCTCATAAGTCAGTCACAGAGAGAGAGGCTACAGGACGATTATTGCTTGAGTAATCTGTCCTGTTCTGTTTGGTTTTGTGTCTGTAAATAGTTGAAATGTAAATTCCTCTACTAGCCAAATGAAGTTCATAAAGTTTCCCATCACTCCTGACTGTCTGACTCCTTCCTGCTGCACCACCTCCCACGAAGTCCACATCACAGTAATTCATGAATCCGCTCTCGTTCATTCGAAACACCACATTTCAGAGCATTCCTGTAAATCATCTCCTGCATGGTACAAACTGACATGGCTAATAGCATTGATATGTATTGTGTTCTTTTTTAAAAATGAAAACATGACTCAATCAGGGCTGTACTTTTTTCACAGCAAAAAATGGTTTATTATTATCATTTCAGTCTAAAAATAGGTAGTTCAACATTTCTCATGATTAAACATACTATTTATTAAAGCAGAGGAAAATAGTGTCGTCACAGTGCAAACCTGCTTGGAGATGTTAGCGGTTATGCAAACACCTAATAACTTTCCTCTTTCCACGGATTCATACTATTAAAGGAGAGCTTTGGGAACTTATTTCCATTTTTTATTACCTTGAATACCTATGTCTTCTGTAATATACTGATAGGGCATCAGCATGGCTGCATTTATTTTAACCCATTTTGCATTAAAAAATAACAAAGAGGAGTTTAAAGGTTTTGATTAACTATGGCTGCTCAAGACTTTGGGAGGCAAATGTATGTCAAAACTATATTTACACCGTTGAATAATGAGAGAGGGTAACACTTCCCATTAAGTGTCTCTAATTACTGAGTATTTGCATAGTAGTTACTTAGTAAATACATGTGTACTGCAACATCATTACAATGTTATTATGCATAGTTACAATGTACTTAATGTGTCCAATTTTTGCATAATATAAACCTAATTCTAACCCAAACCCCAAGCCTAACTCTAAACCACCCTAACCCTAACCCTAACCATAACCCTTTCTGATACAATTCTCTAGTAACATATGTTGTGCAAAAAGATGTACACATTAAGTACATTGTAACTATGCATAATACCATTGTAATTATGTGTAAGTACACATGTATTTACTATGTAATTCATATGTACATACACAGTAATTAGAGACACTTCATGGAAAGTGTTACCTTGAATACAGTACAGTACATTTTGCTTTGCTCTCTTCTCTCCTTCTTGCTTAGTCAATGGTAGCATACAGAGTAATCCTTTGCCAAACGTTTTCAACTAGAAGTTTTTTTTTTTTCTCAGCTTTGTAAATGGTGAAAAGAATCTGAGGTCACATTCTTATACCACAGGGTTCTGTGTAGGTGGTACAGTGTGAAAGTTTCTTAGAGGGTTGGTTCTGAACAAAACAAACATTACCTTGTGTTGGTATCAATAGGCTCATTATCGTGTTGTATACCATAATCTAATACTTTCAGGCCCAGGCATATTCATGACCTTAACGTTGAGGCATCTGAGCTCAGTCCAGGCCATGCATATACTAGCCTTGAATTCCAGCCAGCACTGTGAATCCAAGCTTTCTTAAACATGCATATAAGATTATTGCATTTAAGCCTGAAGAGCATTACAAAGGTTTTAGCAAATGAAATACGTCCATTAATCTTACCTGTAGTGCACCTCCATTCACTGTGCTGGAGAAGTGAAAATGTCCCCACCCTTGCCACACTTTCTTTTCTGTCTTTAACCAACCAGCTGCTTACTTTGAAGACTGACATGTTCTGCCACCAGTAACCCCAAAGACAGTGCCGTTTCTTGTACGTGATCTGATGAACCCCTTTATCGGATTTCAATTCGAAAGGTCTGTAGGAGTCTAGGAGAGAAGTTTGGTGAAGGCTTGTAAAATTCTTGAGTGTGATAGACAGACAGACAGACAGACAGACAGATGGACAAACAAACAGACAGGCAAGCAGGCCGGCAGACAAACCGACAGGCAGGCAGGCAGGCAGACAGACAGACAAACAGACGGATGGACGGATGGATGGGATCAGTGCAGAACAGTCCAAAGCACCAGTGTCTTCCAGTGCTTAAAAACAGAAAGACGTTCCTTTTCTGTTTTAAATGCCCATTTAATACAATTCTTCAATACGAAACACACAGAATGCAAAAAAGATTTCAGGCTTACTCACAGAAAGGACCTTGAAGCTGAAAGGGGCTGCATTGCTGCCGAAGTGAAATCTCTTAATTCCCATGATTTACTGCCCCCTTGCAGCTGCACTGCTTTGACATTTCCACCATGCTTCAGCCCTGCCAGGTGTGTCCTTTAGGTCACTGAGCACAAGAGTCCGGCAAAACAAGTCATTCTGGTGGCTTGAAAAACGACAGACTGGGGGTCGAATGCATCAACGTGGATTCAATAAAACTCAGTTTAGTGCTAATCTAGGGTTAGTTGATCTGGGGTTATGGTTTAATCAGTTACATTGCACCACAATAATTTAAACAGGATTAGTAAATCTTGGATTCAGCAGGTGATCCTAGATTTCTGATTAGCAGTCAGTATTTATTTCTATACACTGTATTTAGCAAATGTAAATGTAAAAAGTTCAAACATGAGATGACATTAAATTATATTTGCTTTTCTCATTATATATTATTTCTTTGCTCAGATGATGTTTTAAATTAATTATCAAAAAGCAACAACATAGGCCCCACATGCAGCCTGCTGCTTTCCTACAATCCTTAACCCGATCTCTAGTTATGCCGACCGGGTTGTCCTGAATTAATTCTGAATATGAATTAACTGTAAACATAGCTTTGTTTTACTTTGCGTAAAATTGAAAACATTTATTTATGTGGTAAAGTGTTTATAGCCTTCCTAAAGTGGCAAATTCTAATATATTTATTGTATTGTCCTAGATTATGATGTTTCAAGCAAAAAAGCTACAAAGTTATGGAAAGTATTAATTTATCGGAGACGATACATTTGGAGTAAACAAAAAGGTATCGATTCTTATAATTAAGGAAGAGGGATTGCATGTCTTCTACCATATTCCACTGCCCTTGATTTACAGTAGCTTCCATATATGTGCTTCACGTTCTCATGTGCTTGTGGGTTTCGTGTCTTATTGCTGGTGTCGGACGCTGCATGCCCACCTTTGCCGAGCCCTGTTTTAATATAATCTTCAAGTCTGAACAATCCCAGCAGTGGGCTGACTAATCTGATGAACAGGAGCGACAAGCACTAGTTTTTTGGTGTTTGGGTTGTGAAAAAAAACTAGTAACTTTCTTACCCACTGATGTCACATCCTAAAATATATTGTAACAGAACACTTTTGTTATTCAATTCATGGAATAGGAAACTTTTACTTGTACATGTTATGCACCTAGAGTTCTTTTTTGCAACATAAAATAACTTTTATTTTTTCATTCGGTTCGTTGCAAAGTGTATAATTCTCACCTGTCAGACAAAAAGGTACAGGATCTAGGATCCGCTGTGATTGGTACAGATGGACCCCTGCATCCCTGCATGTATATACTTTTAACATGTCACATACTATTTTTCTATCGTATGTCTCTAATTTTTCTTTGTGAAACTCTTTCCTGTAACTCAATCCTCTTGAGGTATGCTGCCAGTGTCCAAATTCAAACGACCTCCAAGGAAGATTTAAATGTAATCTACCTTTCACATGTACACCTGGATTAAAATGAGTTGTGCAATGTGATTAGATTTTAATCTTTGATGTTTAATCTTAGATTCATTTTAAACAAGGATTAGTGGTTAATCCCTCAGGGTCGGGGTCAATTCTGTTTTTTGAATTCTAATTCCATTTCCCATTCCCTTTTTAAAATCAATTCCCAATTTCTATTCCTTCAAAGGAATCGGAATTGATATTTTAGAGACATTATAATTTTTGTGATTGTTCAGCTGCTTTAATTTTGAAGCCAGTTTAACTGACTGACAAACAGTGACTTCAACTGAAGTAATTTGTTGCCACTGTGAGAAGCTCATTTTAACAGAATACTGCCAATGACAATTTTGATCACATGCTGATGAAGGCATGAGATAAAATGTTTGTGTACCATTAATCAATGAATATGTTTATCGAAGAGAACCCACCTAATTGTCATCCCCCATCAAAAATAAAAACCACAAGAGTCTTCCCCATATAAAAGTGTGCCCCAGTAAAAGCACAGCAAAGTGTATTAAAACACAGTGAAAGCATGGTAAAGCTGAGGTAAAGTCCAGAGAGGTATGGTAAAGCAAAATCAAAAACAAACCATGCTAAACTAACCTGTATAAAAAATAAAGCACAGTGAAAGCACGGTAAAGCATTGGTAAGCACTCTAATGTCCACAGAGTTGCAGTGTGGAAAAGCATATTAAAATATGCCAAACCTTGGCAAATGTGTAGTATAATCATGGGAAACTCATAAGATAAATACAAAATGACTGTGCCACTTTACAGTGTTAAAGGGATAGACACATTGTAGGCTTTTATTGAATCAAGCCTTCTGTATCTCATTTATTTTGAGGCTTGATTTAAAAGTAGCTTATGAAATCCAGGCTGAACCCTGACTGATCCCATTATCGTTGTGACACCTCAAGATTGGGGTGCTTTTCTTGGTACATGCTTGACTGCTTACCCTCTCATTACAGGTCCTAAACTCCCAGACACCTCTGCCCGAGAGAGAGAGAGAGAGAGAGAGAGAGAGAGAGAGAGAGAGAGAGAGAGAGAGAGAGAGAGAGAGAGCAGGGAGAGAGAGAGAGAGAGAGAGAAGATTCTCATCTATCGTCAGTCATGCTATCAGAGTTTATCTTTAATTTTTTTCAGGAGTGTGGGCCTGTGATTGAACTATGGATGGGATATACTTGTTGCTTTCTGCCAGCTCTCTCGCTAACAAGGACGGTGAGGAGAAATGTGTTGAAAACACCTCAGAAAAGTGAAAACAGGGTTCGATATTTCAAGTTTTACTAGAGTGAGGACTCTGACTGTTGTATATGCTGCACCATTTTAGAGGAATGAGTTCCAATCAATGGCAATTAACTTCTGAATTGAGTTTAAAATCTAAAGCAAATTTTCCTGTCATCTGGTGTTTTATTTTTTCCTTTTTTCAAAGTATTTTGTTTTCTTTCACAAGCTCGAATTCTACCACATTGTACAAATACTGACTGGAGTTGAACATGGTAGTGGAAAACTGAGCTTGAAAAACTGAGTGACCATTGGCCAGTTTGTGAACAATTACACAGGTTTAACATACATTATTAAAAATGACAATAATATATATTTTAGAACGTTCCAGGTGAAGTTTCCTAACTTGACCTTTCTATAAACCTGCTGATTCAAATTGAGTGTCGCCGTGGATACGGAACTCTGGCCAGTTTGAATTGTAACTGGAGTTCTAACAGAACTGTGTAACTGCTCAGCTCAGCAGCGGCTTCACTTAACAGCAAAGCAAACGGGTCTTAAACTTTTATTATGTTGAGTTTCAACTATTGAAAAGCTACAGTTCACACTTCTACACATTATCTGTGATTGGAGGACAGTTGGTTATCTTTCTTTTTGGGTGTGTGTGTGTGACACGGGATTACTGTACTTTCTGCCTGCATTGAGATTTTATTCGTCCTCTAATGGGCACTTTTGCCAGTTCTCTTAGAAAATGAACCCTGTTCCTGTCTTATCCTTAAAATCCTTTTCCCTTTGACTCAGCCCGCCCCATCATCGTTCTAATCCCATTTCCCATTCTTTTCATCTTCCTAGTCCCGTTGACACCAAGTTGTGCTTCGTTATGCAAAGGCCTTCTTTGAAGGACTGGGCTTAGTAGGTGTGCTTCCTAATTAAGATCATCTGTATCTCAACGCAGAATCATACACAGCCTGCTGACAGGGGCATTTTATAATACAGCTCAGATTCTCTACAGTACAAGGTTGGGATCAATTCACAATTCCAACTGCAATTCCTTAGAGACATAATTGTGTGATCGTTCAGCTACGTTTATTTGAAGCCAGTTTACTAACAAACAGCGATTTCCATAAAAGTAATTTGTTGCCACTGTCTGTGAGAAGCTCATTTTAACAGAACTCGGCTAATTGCAATTTTGATCAATGATGTGTTTGAATTGATTAAAAAGGGATGGGAATTGGAAATAGAATTGACCCCCAACCTGTATACTGAACTACTGCTAACCTTCACTGTACAGTAGCAGCATTGCTTAACTGACATGCCTTTTGAAAATGCCCCAATGTAGTCTCTTAAAACCCCTTTCATTCTTTAAATTAGGGTTTCTACTGTAGCTTTTCGTCTGTAGCTTAGCTTTACATTAACAAGGTTTACACACACTGATGGTGCTATAATGCATCTAGTGTCCATTTCCATTCCTCTGTCCACTGAAAGAAGTTTTAGGTGTAACCTCGCTGCAGATTTTTTGCAAGATCAGTGTTGTGTCTGCAGATGAACACAGACTGTAAAATAGATTTCCTCCTCTCAGTCCAGCCTGTCTGGTTAAACACTTTGCCATGTCATCACTGTGAAAGCGCTCTGTGTCAGGCACTGCAGTATGTAATATGAGCTATCCATGTCTATCGGGAGTTGGTGGTGATTAGAATCTGTTTTACAAACCCGTTCCCATGTTAGCAGGGCTGATGCTCCAGTACTTAAGCACTACAACCCTGGACATCGCCTGCTGGTCACTGACTGTATGGAGCAGGTAAGGCTCGGACAAAATCAAAAAGACAAGGTCATTTCATTCTGTGATTTACAGGATTATTGACTTACAGGATTTGCAGTTAACTACTGTGTGGTAGTGCTCTATAAAGGTAATTTTTTATAATAATAATAAAACACAAACCTTTGGAGACCTGAGTTCGAATCCAACTGCTTATTATTATTATTATTATTTATTTCTAAGCAGACACCCTTATCCAGGACGACTTACAATTGTTAGAAGATATCTCATTATTTTTTACATACAATTACATTATTTTTTACACATTATTTTTTTTCATACAATGACCCATTTATACAGTTGGGTTTTTACTGGAGCAATCTAGGTTAAGTACCTTGCTCAAGGCCTTTTACCTCTTAACAGCCTTGAAATTAGTCTCTTAAGCTGAGGGAACACGAAACCACTTTTTCAGAAAAAGTGGCTTGAAATCTGGTTACAGGAGAGCTAGTTTGAGGCAACTTTGCTGTATCAAACCCCTGGTGTGCCGTGCAATGGCCTGAAACCTTGTCTCCTGAAACCAAGTTCCGAGCCACATGCTTCATGTTTCCTCAGCTTTAGATCACGCATGACCTGAAATGGAGCAGTAAAGAGCCACATTCACACTCAGCCTTCATTAATTGCAAATTGTTGTGTTGCCTGAGTCTTTTCACCTCCTGCGTTGGTCTTTCAAAGCCTTTTTTTAATGGACATGCTGCATATTGAATGGTTTCTTGGTAACAGACATTTTTAACATATCCCCAAGAGTCCGAAGTGATTATGACTGCATTTCACAGACTAAAAATAGATATTTCAAGATATTTCACAATTAAATCAGAAAAAAAGCAATGTCACATTGAAAATGTATAAAAAATTATGTACCTTTCTTTTACTGGACAGAACAATCTTTAGCAGAAATATTTCTGATCGTTAATGCAGCTGGTGTGTTTTTCATTGAAGACATTGTAAAGAAATATTGCAGCTCTATGCAGTGTGTGTTCAGTCATTTACTGGAAGCAAACTAAACCAGCTGCCAGGTTCCTGAGTGCAGTGTAGCAGGGAGTGCATCAATAAGGCAAACGTTTGCTGTATTTATTTTTAAGTGATACAAATCTGTTTATATATACTATTCTTTCAGAAATGGAAATATTCAAGGGGAACTATCAGGCCCGGACTAACCTATTCTGAGGCCCTGTGCACTACCATAAATGAGGCCCTGTGCCCAGGGTTGCCTGATCTGTATGACGTTTGTAGCCAAAAGCTCAACCAAAATCTCCGAAATATAGCCAAAAGCTGAATCAAAAATAGCCAATTTATTTTTATTACATTTTAAACACTATTAACCAAACCCAAATTAACTAATTTATTATTATTTATTTCTTAGCAGACACCCTTATCCAGGGTAACTTACAATTGTTACAAGATATCTCATTATACAGATATCGCATTATTTTACATACAATTACCCATTTATATAGTTGGGTTTTTACTGGAGCAATCTAGGTAAAGTACCTTGCTCAAGGATACAGCAGCAGTGTCCCCCACTGGGGATTGAACCCACGACCCTCCGGTCAAGAATCCAGAGCCCTAACCACTACTCCACACTACTGCCCAGTTTGCCTTTAACTGTACTCCACAATTTGCCTTAAACTGTATTAATTTAGGACATATACAAGTATTTTAAATGAATATATAATAAAATGTAATAGATATATAAATAACATTTCATTTTTTAAAGACTTCAATGCTTACTTTACATTCTTGGTGAGATTTGAGAAGAAGCTGGCTGGCTGACTGGAGAAATTGGCTGACTGGAGAAGCTGGATGGCTGACTGGAAGCTGGCTGACTGGAGGAGCTGGCTGGCTGACTGGATGCTGGCTGACTGGAGAAGCTGGCTGGCTGACTGGAAGCTAGCTGACTGGAGAAGCTGGCTGACTGGCTGCAGAAGCTAGCTGACTGGAGAAGCTGGCTGACTGGAGAAGCTGGCTGGCTGATTGGAAGCTGGCTGACTGGAGAAATTGGCTGATTGGAGAAGCTGGCTGGTTGGAAGCTGGCTGACTGGAAGCTGGCTGGCTGGAGAAGCTGGCTGGCTGACTGGAAGCTGGCTGACTGGAGAAGCTGGCTGGCTGATTGGAAGCTGGCTGGCTGGAGAAATTGGCTGACTGGAGAAGCTGGCTGGCTGAATGGAAGCTGGCTGACTGGAGGAGCTGGCTGACTGGAGAAGCTGGCTGGCTGATTGGAAGCTGGCTGACTGGAAGCTGGCTGGCTGGAGAAGCTGGCTGGCTGGAGAAGCTGGCTGGCTGGAGAAGCTGGCTGACTGGAGAAGCTGGCTGACTGGAGAAGCTGGCTGGCTGGAGAAGCTGGCTGGCTGACTGGAAGCTGGCTGACTGGAGAAGCTGGCTGGCTGGAGAAGCTGGCTGGCTGCTTGGAAGCTGGCTGACTGGAAGCTGGCTGGCTGGAGAAGCTGGCTGACTGGAGAAGCTGGCTGGCTGGAGAAGCTGGCTGGCTGGAGAAGCTGGCTGGCTGATTGGAAGCTGGCTGACTGGAGAACCTGGCTGGCTGACTGGAGAAGCTGGCTGACTGGAGAAGCTCGCTGGCTGGAGAAGCTAGCTGTCTCATTGGAAGCTGGCTGACTGGAGAAGCTGGCTGACTGGAAGCTGGCTGGCTGGAGAAGCTGGCTGGCTGACTGGAAGCTGGCTGACTGGAGAAGCTGGCTGGCTGATTGGAAGCTGGCTGACTGGAGAAGCTGACTGACTGGAGAAGCTCGCTGGCTGGAGAAGCTGGCTGACTGATTGGAAGCTGGCTGACTGGAGAAGCTGGCTGACTGGAAGCTGGCTGGCTGGAGAAGCTGGCTGGCTGACTGGAGAAGCTGGCTGACTGGAAGCTGGCTGACTGGAGAGGATGGCTGACTGGAGAAACTGGTTTGTTTTCATCGGCTCCAAAAGTTGATATGCGTATGCGGTTATTATGTGCGTGCGCACCAAATTACCTAGATGTCCGTGCAAACCTATACTGTGTAAATGCTTTCGTTTTTAATTATTTTCACGCACTTAACTAAACTACAGCGGCAGCCCCAGAGGGACAAACGCAAATGTACTGAATGCGTACTGTGTTTTGTTTTTTGTTTTTCATTATCAGTGACCGGGCCCCCCATTTGACCAGGGGGCCCTGTGCAAGTGCACCAAGTGCACATTGGTTAATCCGGGTTTGGGAACTATGTATTATAAACGGAAATAGTGAAATCTGTGATAACCATGATAGCCTTATTTCTGAGTTTTTAAAGGCAGCGGTACTGTATTTAGACCCAATATGGTTTATATCATACAGCTCACAGCGTGTATGGCTCACAGATTACATTCCTGGAAATACAGTATGTAAAAAAAATGTGAAAAACATTGTTGTTGTGTTTTTTTTTATGAACCATGCCAGGTTTTTAGGCGGCAGGGGTCTGATTTACATTTAGCAGGAGCGAGGAGCGAGATGGATACAAGACTAAAAAGCTGGAATCAATCGGCTGAGATTGACTCCTTTTTTTTTCTTCCAAACCCTAAAGCCCGAAGTGGTTAACGTTGCCTGCCAACACTCAGTAAGAAATATAGCTCTCTGTATTACAACTTAAGGAAATCCACGTGGGAAAGCCTCATTAAAAAATACAGCACTTGGTGGAGCTCCAAGAATCAAAAACGGTGCATTTGAAGATTAAAGGATTAGGTAATAAGAGGGGGGAGAAACACAGCCAGGAGATGGACTTTCATTTCAGTCCGGACACCGAAAGCTCAAGCCCGTTCGTGCATCTGTGTGACTCCGACCATCTCTGAGTAGAGGCAATTTTTCCCCCTCTGTCGTTTGTGTTGCTTTAGAGTAGACGTTTATAAAAGGCCTTTAGATCGGTCAGTATTAGTGATGATTCAATGAATAGTCTGACCACGCTTCAAAGCATAATAGAGAATTTAAAATAAATAGACAATTGTGATACAAAATAGGCAGCTGTGCCTTTAAATCTGAGCGCTCTTGCAATTGCTGTGTTCAGAGGCACAGCGCTCATCTCTAAAGTTCCCATCCCTGGATTCTGCTGTCATGCAATCTCTGACATTATTGGATCACACAGATTGACCCGTTTGTCAAATGATTTCCCAGGTATTTCAAACTGACGCTCGGTTCAAACAATGGTCCACACCCAATACATACGATCGTACACCAGGGCTTCATTTGTGCTGGACTGCACCACACAGGTGAGAATTATACAGTTTGCAAATGATAAACCGTATGAAAACAAGCAAACAAAAAAACAAAACAAACAAAAAACATATAATAATCATTTATGTCTTTGTTGCAAAAATAACTATAAACAAAACATGTACAATAAAAAAACAAAACTCTTTCCTGATCCATGAATTGAATGACAAAAGTGTTCTGTAAAGATTTTTTTTTTACACACAAAACAGCAAGAAACTGATTCATCAGATTAGTCGGCGCGCCGCTGGTATTGTTCAAACAATAGTAAAGCACACCGCGATCCACAAGCAGATGAGAACGATAGGTTGTGGATGCAACCCCGGTTCCCTGAAAGAGAAAATAACCATCAAGTGTGAGATATTGCTGTCAGGCAGTAGGGATTGGCTGAGCTTTTATAGCAAAGCTGCCGATAGGCCTCTGCGCGAGCTGCCACATAAGCCCGCCCCCCTGGGAGCTTACTATACGCAGCGCGCAGAGACTCTCTTCCTCTTTTGCTCTTCAGGCCGTGAAGGCTTTCGGAGCGACCTCGCAGTTGATGGTTATTTTCTCTTCAGGGAACCGAGGTTGCATCCGCAACCTATCATTCCCTTTCAAGTCGAAAATAACCATCAAGTGTGGGAACAGTGTACCCAAGCCTTCGCGAGGGAGGATTCTCGGCAGTAGGACAGACTTACGCCATAACGCAATTTGGCGTAGGCAACACATCTACGCTGCATGCGAACCGCGCTCAGCGTCTATGCTCGCAATGACACCTGTCCTAAGGTGGAACAATCAACACCATATCGTGACAATACTCAATATGACCGCCAGCTAGGGCGTCATAGAGTGTAACACGGATGCTCCGAATGACTGAGCAGAGGATTCCAGTACATTTAAACGGTAGAACCTCATAAAAGTATGCGGAGTAGCCCAACTGGCTGCAGCGCAAATGTCAGACGCCGGCACCCCTAGTGGAATGTGCCTTCAACTGCCCTGGTGGCGGAAGGCCTGCAGATTCATATGCTAATTTAATAGCATCCACTATCCAATGGGAAAGGCGTTGTTTAGACAACGGCTGACCCAAAGTCCTAGAACCATGGCATATGAACAACTGTTCTGTTTGCCTCACAGTCGTTGTACGGTCAATATAACACCTCAATGCCCGCACGGGGCAGAGCATGTGTAACCGTTCTTCCTCTGGGGAAGAAAAGGAGGAGGATGGAACGCCATCAACTCAACTGGTTGGTTCATATGAAACGGAGATATGACCTTGGGTAAAAGGTCGGATTTGGACGCATGGAGACCTTAGAACCGCCTCCGCGAAACGAGTACATGATGAATGCACTGAAAGTGCGTGTATCCGCCCACGCGCTTTTGCTGATACCACTGATAGCAAAAACGCAGCTTTCATAGACACGAGCTTCATGTCCACGCTGTGGAGAGGCTCGAACGGTGCCTTGGTAAGGGCTTCTAACACCACGTCAAGGCTCCATAACGGTAAACTGGTTATCCTTGGAGGCCGCAAGCGTCTTGCGCCCTTCAGGAACTGAGATGCCAGAAAATGGCAACCTGGTGATAAACCGTCAATGCGTACATGGCAAGCCGATATGGCGGCTAAATACACCTTAAGTGTAGAGGAAGATTTCCCTTCATCTAACTTGGGACAACAGGTCCGCCCGCAGAGGGAGCTACCTCGGGCGACAGTGCAACAACTACACCAGACTCGGGAACCATATTCTCCGAGGCCACCGAGGAGTGATCAGAATCACTGTCGCTTGCTCTACCCTGACCTTCTCTAAGAAGGCGGGGAGCATCGGAATCGGTGGAAATGCATATAGGAGCCCTGGTGGCCATTCGTAAGCCAGAGCATCGACTCCTAGGGGGCTGTTGAGGTCCTTCACCGAGAACCATAGGGGCAGTGCGTGGTCTCTGCGGCTTAAAAGATCTACCTGCGCTGTGCCGAACCATTCCCAGATGTGCTCTACCACCTGAGGGTGGAGACGCCATTCGCCGGCAAGAGGGCCTCCTCTGGATAGGAGGTCTGCCGCGTAATTGACTCTGCCTGGTAGGTGAACTGCACGCAGAGAGGTTAAACGCAGTTGTGCCCATAGCAACATCCGTGTTACCATCCGGTGAAGACCGGGGGACCGCAAGCCGCCCTGGCGGTTGATATACGCCACAACTGTGGTGTTGTCTGACCGCACAAACACATGCTTGCCTAGAAGCACTGGCAAGAAGTGCCGGAGGGCGAGGTCCACCGCTCTGAGTTCCAGAGCATTGATGTGGACTGACCTCCAGGGTCCTGACCACACTCCACGGGTCCCTGTCCCGTTCCAGACTGCTCCCCAACCTTGGTTGGAAGCGTCGGTCGTGATAACCTCCCTTCGGAAGATGCGTACGCCCTGGCGGATGTTCGACGGAACTTTCCACCAGCGCAGCGCTTCCCAGCAGGTTCGGGATACCGTTAACCTGCGGTGTTTGTCTCTCCGCGGATGCAACGTGAAGGCATTGAACCAGGCCTGCAGAGGTCTCTGGTGTAATAAGCCCAAGGGAAGGGCTTGCGAGGTGGCAGCCATCAACCCCAGCATGCGCTGACACAGCTCCATGCTGACTGTTTCTCTCAACCTGAATAGGGAGAGACACCGCTCCATCGAGGCAACTCTTTGCGTCGACAGGGTCGCTTCCATGGACACTGAGTCCAGATGCAGACCCAAAAATTTGGTCTGTTGGCTCTTTTCTGAATTGACCTTCAGACCTAGCCGCTGAAGATGGTCTGTAACCATCACTGTGTGCTGTGCCAACTGCTCCTTCGACTGCGCGCAGACGAGCCAGTCGTCCAGATAGTTCAGCAGTCGGACACCTTGAGCCCGCAAGGGAGCTAGAATGGCATCCATACATTTCGAAAAGGTTCGAGGAGCTAGTGACAGGCCGAATGGAAGGACACAAAACTCGTATACCCTGCTCTGAAATGCGAAGCGCAGATACTTCCTGTGACCCGGGCAGATGGGAACGTGAAAGTACGCATCTGTCAGGTCCACGGTGGTGAACCAGTCGCCGTGTCGGACTGACTGGATGATTTGCCTGTGCGTAAGCATCCTGAACTATAACACCCGCAGGTATTTGTTCAGTACTCGCAGATCTAAAATAGGGCGGAGCCCGCCGTCCTTTTTGGGCACCAGGAAGTATTTGGAATAGAATCCCTGGTCGATCAGAGCAGGGTCTACTTGTTGAATGGCATGCTTCCTGAGCAATGCCTGTATTTCCACATTCAGAGCTGAGGACTGAACCGAGTCCTTCACTGCAGTTACCACCACTCCCCAGAAGGGGGGAGGTTTTAAACGGAACTGAAGGGTGTACCCGGTGAATATAGTTTTGCGCACCCAGATGTCGCTGGTGCATTGTTGCCAGAACTGGAGCTGTGGGACAGTGTAGGGGTGGGTTAACAGCTGCCTGGAGTTCTCAGGGCTGTTTCGGCTGTGCTCGTTTGCGAGGGGCCTGACCAGAGCCACGAGGGCGTGGCCTGCCACCTCCTCTAGGGCGCCACCCTCCGCGCTGCGGTCTTACAAACGCGGGTTGGCCGCGTGGTGATGGACCTGAAGGGGAGGTCTTACTACCCCGTGGTTGCGCCTGCTGCTGTGGCGGTGTCCTGCACCACTGGTGTTCCTGAGGCCGCTTTGGCTGGAATGGCTTATTTGGCCACATCTTCGCCATTTGCTGCGATGCCTCCCGCGCCTTGGCGGAGCGTTGCAGCATCTCCTCCACTGCCAGGCCAAATGTGTGCCCCGGTGTGATTGGGGCATCCAGCAACGGGGCCTTGTCAGGTTCCTGCACTCTCGCCTGCGAGAGCCAGAGCTGCCTTCTGGCCACCACCAGAGATGCGATGCTCCTGCCCTGAGCCCGCGCATTGAGCTGGGCCAGCTTTACTAGCAGCTGACTGACCGTCCCCAACTCGCTTCTGAGGGCCGCAGAAGGGCACTCAGGCAGGTCCCTAATGAGTGCCGCTTGATAGACTGTCAGCAGGCTGGCCACATTTGACAGTCTGACTGCCTCTGTGGCCGCAGCGTACCCCTTTTTCAAATGCACCTCTGTGGTCCTGCACTGCTTATTGGGGCATGCAGGATCCTTTGTCAGCCCCGATAACGTTGGCGTCTTCACCAACGCGGCGAACGCAGCGTCCACCGGTGGGAAGGACGCCAACCCAGCTTCACTTGCCCCTTGCATGCTAAAGGCCGAGGCCTTGCGAGAAGTTGCAGGGGCAGAGGCCGGAGCCCCCCAGGTGGACTGCACCTCCTTAACAAAGTCTGGGAATGCCGGAAGCATCCTGGACTGATGGGGCTGGGCTGAAGGCGACTCAAACAAGGAACGCCGTGGTACTTCCTCCATAGGCCACTCGATGCCCAAGTGGCGGGTTGCTCTCTCCACCACAGACCACGTCGGGTCATCGGTATCCAGCACCTCGAGTTCGATGTCCTGCTCAGAGTGCTGGGAGGCTACCTCAGCCTCTATACTCTCCCCTTCCAGGACGTCAGATGCGTCTCTGGAAACCGCATCGACATCCCACACCCCTTGGGGTTGCACTGGAGGGGCGACGACCAGTGCAGGTTGTGGAGGGGTCACTAGCTGGCTAGCCATGGGCCCAGCCAGTTGTTCTGGAACTCGGGGCACATTTGCCAGGGACATAAGGAGGGACTGCTGCCCTATCATAACCTCCATGAATTGCGACATTTTGGAGGTTAGCTCCGCCACCCCCGACCTGTCTCTGTATCGCTTGTCCCGACGAGGGGAACGAGAACGTCCTCTCCATTGAAGCAATCTGGAGTGCGACCTAGACTCCTGACGGGGGCGTACCCTACGAGGGGAGGGGCTGCGTTCCTGAGCGCATCAGGTGGGGGACCTCTGACCAGCTGTTAGCTGGGAGGACGGGCTCCTGGAGAGCTGCAGCCGCCCTGGCAGCGTCGCCGTAGACGACGGTGGGGCAGAAATGGTGTGGGATGATCCCAAAGAGGGAGAGTGCCCACCCACTGCTTTCTTCGCCCTTTGGCGGAGGGTGCGTGTCTGGAAGCCAGCACAGAGATGGCAAAAAGCCCTGTCCGCCAACGCGAATGCGGCGTGCTCTGGCCCCAGACACGCTACACAATCATTGTGAGGATCGCTGGCAGGCAGCTTTGCCTGGCAGGTCACGCAGCGATGAAAACCCGACATCTCCGTCGAGCGTGGCTCAACGAACGCTGAAACGTCGAGCGTCAACCCTCGACGGTGCATCGAGCACCGAGTGCCGACGCGTCGAGCACCGAGCGTCGAGCGTCGGCCGTCGAGCACCGAGGCGTCGAGCACCAAGCGCCTAAGCGTCAAGCGCTAAGCACCTAAGGTGCGTGCGTCGAGCGCCGAGCACCGGTTGCCGGAGGTGCGCAGCGTCGAGCACCTAAGCATCGAAGCACCGAAGCCGACGCGTCGAGCACCGGTCGCCGAGCACCGAACGCCGGCGTCGAGCACCGAAAGTGCCGGCGCCGAGCACCGGCGCCGAAAGCACCGAAGCGCCGAAGCACCGGCCGCCGAAGCGCCGAGCCCCAAAGCGCCGAAAGCGCCGAAAGCGCCAAGCACCGAAGTCCCAAGCACGGAAGCGCTGCACCAAGCGCCTAGGCGCTGACACCACGCTGAGTGCGAAAGTACCAAGCGCTGAGACGCTAGCACGAGACGCTTGCTGCCAGCTGACCCGCAGAGCGGAGACGCTAGTGCTGGTACGGTGTCTGATGCTGAGTAAAATACTTACCTTAGGTGCTAAGGGAGTATGTGCTTGGTGGTCGTCTTCCTAATGTTGAAAAAAAAAAAGGATTTTTTTTTTTTTTTTTGTGGGACGCTGCAGCAACACTATAGTGCTTAGTGACTGTAAGGGTAGACCGTACAGCTACCACGCGGTATGGCTGGAACACACCGCAGTGGATTATATATATAGAGGCTGCAGAGCAGGCTCCACACACACGCGGTCTAGCCAGAGGCAAGACCGAGGCTGCAATGCGCGCGTGGCCAAAGGCCAACGCGACGCGTCCTAAACAATATATATATATATATACAAATATATAATTATTATAACAAAAAAAAAACCAAAACACAACAACAATAATTATGAATTAATTATAGTAAAGGAAAGACGAAGACCACGAGAAACAAAAACGCGATGCCGAAGCAAAGCGTGAAGGAATATATAATGTAATAATAATATACAAATATATAAACCAAGTAAACAAAAATAATACTATAAAGAGTGCAATTGAAATAAACTCGGAGAAGGGGCAAAAACCAGCTTCTCAAGCCTAAGCTCAGTGAGTACAGTCAGTCGACAAGCTCTAATGACCTACCGCTACCGATACTGAAGACGAAAGAGGAAGAGAGTCTCTGCGCGCTGCGTATAGTAAGCTCCCAGGGGGGCGGGCTTACGTGGCAGCTTGCGCAGAGGCCTATCGGCAGCTTTGCTATAAAAGCTCAGCCAATCCCTACTGCCTGACGGCAATATCTCACTGTGACAGGCTGACTGAGTGGTCTGACGTCAGGCAGAAGCAGGAAGGAAACTGACACCGAGGAGTACTGCAGGTAAGGGGGCGTTTGCCGTTTTTATTAATAACAAAAAACAAACAAATAAAATGTTCAAACAAAACCACTTTGCTCAATGAGCGAAATAAAAGGTTTAAACATAAAACAAATCTCGAACACCAAAATACTAAATAAAACACAGGTCAGGCTGGGCAGGTTGCCTTCACTGTTCCTATGTCTAAGTTTAGTTTTTTTTTCCGCCTCGCTCCTCTCGCCTCTCCGGCTCCTAAAACACCCCACCCCGAAGTGCCGAGAGCTGCAGGCTTTTTATATCATGGCCGAGGGGTTTAACTAATTGGTAATCATCCTATTACCCTCGCCACAATCTGCACGAAGTTTATTATTACAATGTGGATGGGGCTTCCATCCACGCTACTAAATAATAAAATAAACAAACGGCTACGCTGTCACATATACAATAATAAATTATAATAATAATAATACAAGAGAACACAGGGGCGGAGGGGGACCCCGATCTAAAAGTAAACAAACAAAACAATGTACAGGGCACCTCGCCCTGTCACACTCACACTTGATGGTTATTTTCGACTTGAAAGGGAACTCAAACTACATACAGGAGCTACTGGAGGTCAAGGTCACTACAGGTCTAGAAACAAAAACGCTGTCCCTCTTCCTTAACTATAGAGGTCCAGTACCTTTTTGTTTACAAATTAAGCCTTGCAGTACACAGTAAAATAAATAAATAAATAAATAAATAAATAAATAAACAAAATAAAAACATCTAACAAAAGCAGCAATAAATCGGTAACTGTGACAACGAACAGGTCTTAAAGAAGGGAAGAGCTTAATTTTGTATTTTGGCAAAGAGCTTACGTGCCCACGATCGTTGCTTGTATTTACAGTTTTGTTTGGACTTCTTTTACAATAGACAACAAAAATGTTCTGTGTACTTTAAAATGCATTTATCGTTTTTTATTTTTTATTTTATTTCGTTCGCTGTTTTTCATTTGTGTTTCTTAGTTGCAAAATGATGTATTGCTTATGTAACAAGGCAGCGTTGTATTCTGTCCCCCGCATCAATTCATCCCCAGTTGCCCAGCTCTGCCCTAGAGGGCGTTTGGATCGCAGTGATAATGAGGCCAGTGTTACAGGGTGGAGACTGGGCGCGAACCGGCAACCTCGCATCCCGCAAGCGAGCGTCTAAACCACTATGCAAAAGAGCCATGGCTGCCTGCTTTCTCCCTGTAACCTCGCCAATCTTTAGCGAATGTTTAATAAACCAGTCAGTAATTAGATGGGTGCCAGTGCACCAGTTATAAAGGGGCCCCTTTCTTACATGTTCGTTCCCTACTTGATCTTGATCAGGCATCCTGACACAGATTCTAGATTTTGATGTCATTAAATTATTGTAACTCGCTTCAGACCCTAAAGCTGAGGGAACATGACGTATGTGGCTTGGAACTTGGTTTCAGGAGACGAGGTTTCAGGCCACTGCAAAGCACACCAGGGGAGATGTAGGGTTTGATACAGCAAAGTTGCTTCAGGCTAGGTCTCCTGGTCCCCACTGGTACTGAAAAAGTGGCTTTGTTTTCCTTCAGTTTAAGACTACCCAATAAACCTATTACCAACCACGACCTCAGCTTAACTCGCCTAAGGGCAATATTTTGTGTGCTTTTGTATGATTGTGAATTGACCGAATTCACTACATTGGCGGTTTATCCTAATCTTATACAGTGACAGCGTTCCTGCAAAGAGGAGATTTAGCTAAAACAAGAGGCAGGAAATTAGAAAAAAGGTATTATTTAAAAGAGCTTTGTTTTTAATCAAAAACTAAAATGTCCTAAAGTGCCTTTGTGACTTGGGGGGGTAAAGTATTGTAAAAAATCTGGCAAACCATTGTAGAGCCTGATAAATACATGTTATTACATAGATTAAACTGTGATGAAGGATATATATATATATATACACACACGGCACATAGAGAGACTGTAATCGAGTGACACTACAATGCACTGAAAGCACATAGTGCAGTAGGCCTGGCAGCGTCTCGTTGGATTCAGTCCCTCCCCGGCTCCCGCAGGTGGGCTATCGTCACCCTCTCAAGCCCTTGATTTATTACCACTCAGGAATTTATATGAACTGCTAAGCACTGGAACAGCAGCAGGAAACGTATTAGCGCCATAAATAACTAAGAGCCGGCTATCAGCACAGTCGGGGGCGCGGTGTAAACGGTCCTCGTCCAGCTGGTAGTTTGCAAAGTCAACAAACGTCTATCTCATCAGCGCCGGGACAAGAGCTTTTAAAGTTGCAGTGTCCCAGCTGATTAAATCCTTAACTTTCACATTGTTACCATTGCAAAAAAATATATATACAAACTGCCAAACATGCAACTGAAACAAAATGAAGCCCACTGCAAACGTACTGATATTAACATTACAGATATCTAAAAGACCACCTACCCCCACCCGAATAATCTCATGTGTACCTACACTATTTCACTATGTTGCAGTACAGTGGTACCAATCATAATCTGTGCCGTTCTGAGAAGCATGGTTCAGTCTTTGGTTTATGTTTTTAATACTTCTGTTTCATCAAATCATAACGCTCTGAATAAGACGGGTGTAAATGTTTTTCAACACTCCTCATAGAACTATGATAGAGAAGTTTGTTTTTTATGACGCTGAGGGCATGGTTTGGATCAGGGGTTAATTTGTGCTGGATCCCAGATCCGGTACCTTTTTGTTTGACAATTATACGTTATGAAACTGTATTTGTTGTTGCAAAAAGAACTCTATATACCATACATAATATGTACAATAATAATAATAATTATAAAAAAAAAACTTTTCCTGTTCAATGAAAATATTGTTGGATACTCCATCTGAGTAAGAAAATTAATAGTTTTTTTACACACCAAATGCCAAAACACCAAAAAAGGATTACTCTTAACAACAGTGTCGTCGCTCCTGTTCATCAGATTAGCCGGCCTGCCGCTGGTATTGTTCAAACCTGAATGGTAAAACACGGCGAGGCAAAGCTCGGACTGCAGCTACTGACACCAGCACTAAGACATGCCCCCGATCCACAAGCAGAGCAGAACTTGAAGATTGAAAAGCATATACTTGAGCTGCTGTAAATCAAGGACAGAACATTAGGGCTAGAAACAAATGCTACCCCTCTTTCTTTTTTATAGTAACACTTTTTGTACAATATATTTAAGTAGGCCTACACAATTGTATTAGAAAAGGGCTAGAATTCGGTTCAGAGATAAGGTTAGGGTTAGGGATAGGGTTATATCATACAAAACAAGTTACACATGAGTACATTGTAACTATGCATAATAACATTGTAATTATGTATAAGAGCACATGTATTTACTAAGTAACTACTATGTAAATACACAGTAATTAGAGACATTTAATGGAAAGTGTTGCCACATTTTCTTACCTGTTACTAACGATTCTGCCCCCTTCTCTTTAAGATGAAGTTCTTTGCTTATTCATAATTGAAGTATGGAAATACAGGCAGATACTAAGCACAGCGTAAAGGTCCTGCTGCTGCTTCCTGGTACTGCATCACTTCCTGGTACCACATCACTTCCTGCTCTGTATTTCAAACTCACTCCAGTGGTCTGGCTGCAATGAGACAGCAGTTCATCTAGGGCAGGGGTGTCCAATGTCAGCCCTTCCACTCCTGGTCTTTGTTTCAACCCTGTTCTAAATGGTTTAATTGAACCCATTAAACTTCCATCCAGGCCCTGCAGTAGTTTATTATCTCATGTTCCCTGTTATACCTGGAATGGACTAGTTCTCCAGGACCAGGACTGGACAGCCCCGATCTACAGTTCTGTGCTTGAAGTATATGCAAATATGAATTCAAGTTAAAAAAAAAATTAAAAAAAAGAATGATTCTCAGCACAATAAAAACCTGTAAAAATGTTAAGGTTAAGTTTTTTTGTGCCTATAACTTTAAGCTCGTCTGTAAAATCTGGAGTGCCAGGACAGTGCTTCATTTCATTTAAATCGTGTGGCCTTTGAAAAGTCCCATTGTCTCATGATTTTAATGGAATGAGCCAGGCAAAGGCAGATTTAGATCCAAATGGTAGGAATTCAACATGGGAACAACAGAACCCAGACCCACTCTGCATGATTGCAAACATGTGTCCTGCCTGTGTGAAGTCATCAGTCTTCGCTGGGGATTCCGGAGGGAGCGTTGCATTGGCTCTGGCGCTCCCGTGGGTTAGGGAGGCAAAACCGGCAGGAACTGTTTCTCATCATCGCGCTACAGCAAAGCCTGCTGGCCATGCGCCCAGTGAGCTCAGAGCGGACACCTGCAGGGCTTGACCTCCAGAGGCCGGTAGCTCGCTGACATCCATTCTCGAGTTCCTGGGTGTAAAAGAGGAAGCTGGCTCGGTCGTGGGATCAGAGGACATCCACTGAACCTTCAGTTCTCCTGAGCTGTGTGGTGAATTGCTGCGGTGAGGGGAAAATAATAATTGGACATTCTAAACTGGGGAGAAAATGGGGGGTAAAATAATTGGGCATATTTGCAGCTATGTCCTCTTTAATAAAGACAATGTGGCTCAACATTAAAAACAGTGACCTAATTTCTTCATATGAACCAATCCATCTCAGGTGACAGTCAAAGTATACTCACACAAAATTGGCACGTCCCATCGGCTTACCATAAATAATCTTCAATAAACAAATACAGGGGTTTGTGAACTGAATCTCTTGGAACCAGGGCCAGATTCTTTCTGAAATGTTTCTTTCTGAAACGAGAGCCCCCACGAAGCTGGGTTCTGGGCACTGAACCTCTTAATTTTCCTCCGTCACCCACCCCCCCTTCTTTTTGACCAACGGTTATGTTTGTAGACTCTGTGTGCTTGGCTTCTTCTGTCGAAATGGACTGCGTCTGAAATACTGCCACACCAAATGCAATATTTACAGAAGATGGGGTAATAGGTGAAAATATTGTGAAACTTTTGATTATTCATTATTATATTGCACTTTAAAGATTAATAATAATAATAATAATAATAATAATAATAATAATAATAATAATAATAATAATAATAATGCAGTTGTGTTTATTACTATTAATATTTGATGTTTTCTTGTACGGGTGTTTGTATATTCAGTAATCCAGTAATTACTATGTATTTACATAATGGTTACATAGTAAATACATCAATCAATCTTTATTTTATATAGCGCCTTTAATAGTGGACCAGCAGCACAAAGCGCTTTACAATGCATAATACATTACATTAAATACAGTGAAATACAGAGCATAGTACATTAAATACAAACAGTAAAAAAACAAAAAAAAACAATGCAAATACATTACATACAGGCATATTACATTAAATAAAAGGCTAGGATGTGACTTCTAAACATTGTGGATACGTGTGTCATACAGAATCATACGAATAAAATGGAGTGAAAAACCTGAAATAGCAATTTAGACAACAGCTAATAACAGATATCAGGCTTAAAGAGCATTGAAAAGCAAGGGAGAACAAGTGGGTCTTGAGAGTTGATTTGAATCGAGCGACTGTGGGAGCTGCACGCACTAAAGCTGAGAGAGAGTTTCAGAGAGTCGGGGCCATGAAGCTAAAAGAGCACTCTCCGAGTGTGGTGCTCTTTTGCTTGATGACTTTATCTTAATGACTTTCGCTGTATGTTTGGGGTCGTTGTCATGCTGCAGAATAAATTTGGGGCCAATCAGATGCCTCCCTGATGGTATTGCATGATGGATAAGTATCTGCCTGTACTTCTCAGCATTGAGGAGACCATTAATTCTGACCAAATCCCCAACTCCATTTGCAGAAATGCAGCCCCAAACTTGCAAGGAACCTCCACCATGCTTCACTGTTGCCTGCAGACACTCATTCGTGTACCGCTCTGAAGGACACTTCTGACCAGACTTCTCCAGACAGTAGATGGGTGTACCAGGGTCCCACTGTTTTCTGCCAATTCTGAGCTGATGGCACTGCTGGACATCTTCCGATTGCGAAGGGAAGTAAGCATGATGTGTCTTTCATCTGCTGCAGTAAGTTTCCTTGGCCGACCACTGCGTCTCACGGTCCTCAACGTTGCCCGTTTCTTTGTGCTTCTTCAAAGAGCTTGGACAGCACATCTGGAAACCCCTGTCTGCCTTGAAATTTCTGCCTGGGAGAGACCTTGCTGATGCAGTATATCTACCTTGTGTCTTGTTGCTGTGCTCAGTCTTGCCATGGTGTATGACTTTTGACAGTAAACTGTCTTCAGCAACCTCACCTTGTTAGCTGAGTTTGGCTGTTCCTCACCCAGTTTTATTCCTCCTACACAGCTGTTTCTGTTTCAGTTAATGATTGTGTTTCAACCTACATATTGAATTGATGATCATTAGCACCTGTTTGGTATAATTGTTTAATCATACACCTGACTATATGCCTACAAAATCCCTGACTTTGTGCAAGTGTACCTAGAAGAATTGATGCTGTTTTGAAGGCAAAGGGTGGTCACACCAAATATGGATTTGATTTAGATTTTTCTTCTGTTCACTCACTTTGCATTTAGTTAATTGATAGATATAATCTATTAACATGTCTATTTTTGAAAGCATTCTTACTTTACAGCATTTTTCACACCTGCCTAAAACTTTTGACAGTACTGTATATATATATATATATATATATATATATATATATATATATATATATATATATATATATATATATATATATATTATTAAGCTGGCAAGGAAGAATCGATTGATGTTGGTTAAGATGATCGGAGCAGGTTAAATGCCCCGTCCGGCAGGGTTTAACTTGGTCCGGCTTTTACCCATTCCTGTGTATTTACACACAAATATCTTTCTATATATATATATATATATATACCTTACAAGATATTAAGGACAAAGCGCAGGGAAATTAATATTGTATTGTATTAATATGGACAGTGTTTGTCACACAGTTCCACAGCACAGTGATTGACAGGTTGTTCCTCCTATCAGTGATGTGGAACCCCTTTTCCTATGTACCTATCCATTCCGGTTTGAAGTTAATGTTGCAGCGTTTTTCTTAATGTCGTTGTATTTTCCTTAATGTTGCAGCGTTTCCTTAATGTCGTTGTGTTTTCCTTAATGTTGCAGCGTTTTCCTTAATGTCTTTGTGTTTTCCTTAATGTCGTTGTGTTTTCCTTAATGTTGCAGCGTTTTCCTTAATGTCGTTGTGTTTTCCTTAATGTTGTTGTGTTTTTCTTAATGTTGCAGCGTTTTTCTTAATGTTGTTGTGTTTTCCTTAATGTTGCAGCGTTTTCCTTAATGTTGTTGTGTTTTCCTTAATGTTGTTGTGTTTTGCACTTCAGGGCCACCGTAAGAGGCAGGCAAGCTGTGCAGCAAAATTGCCATGTGTATTTTTGCGCATTAAATTTAAATTCAGCGCGTATGTCGGATTTTTTAATGCGTAAAAACGGCAGGTACGCAGCTTATCTGGAGCGCTGGTTACCATGTATATTCTATGCAAGCTTTTCAATCCATTGCATGCAAAAAAACCATATGGTAGTGCCACTAAAGGTGAAACATCTTCTATATGAAATGCCTCGCCGATGAACCTCTCATTCGATTTATTTCTCAGAACCCTCAATGACACCGTTCTCCCGTGGCGATCCCAGTGTGCTGTGCTGGAAGTTTTTTTAATGTAAGTGTTTTGTGCTCTAGTCACACTTCCAATAGGATTTCATTAGCACTTTATATCACTATATGTAACAATATAGCACGTTAGGAAGTTGGTTAATGGTTAATAGAACTTGCACCCAATCTTATTTAGCATGGGTATTCCTTCCTTAAATAATCATACAGAAGGGTGGCTAAGCATCGGATCAGATGGGACACAGAAATGGGCATTGCAGGGTTAAAAATAGTACATTCTAAACTAGCATGTTGATCACATGATTTGATAACCCCATCCCGCTTTGTTTAACAGTGAAATAGTTTATATCTCCATCTGCTGTCCGTTTCCCTAACCTGTCATAAATGTAACCTTACTTCTTATAAGTTCCTTTCCGACGTGTGGATTGGTACTCAATTGCAAAGGTGAGGGAAGGACAGCGTATCTGGTTTTGAAATCAACACATTAGTGAATGGATTCATTCATTCCTGTCGATAAAATACTTCTGAAAGGAAAAGGCATCAACACATTAGTGAATGGATTCATTTCATTCCTGCCGATACTTCTGAAAGGAACGCGCATCAGCACGCCCACGACTTTAGACTGACGTCAATCCGCTGTGAGTGCGTCTGTTAGTCCAGTAATAGAAGAATATCTCTCATCACACAGATAATAATTCTTGTAATGAGCACTAAGGGCCGGCTCTCCAGTCTCATAGCCAACATAAATAAACTCTGTTTCTAGTCTGGAGGAATCTGAGGACTGCAAATAAATCTGTCCATTTCTGAGCGCCAGAAATGGCTTTTCAGTTAATGCCCTAAAATGGAGAACAGCAAGAGTGAGATTGCAGTTGGTGGTTAGTAGCAGGGCATTGTTTTAAAGGCTTAAGAACTGGAGACTGGCTGTACGCTGGGGCTGTGGATCAAAGCTTCTTATCCCCAGTACATTCTGAGGTATACATTCTGTGGGTATGTGGGGTATCAAACAACCAACAGGCTGGATCTTGACAGATTCCAAGCGTAAATCTCTTTCCCGCAGGCTCTGCTAGTTTTTATCTGGGCATAATCAGGAGGAATGCTTGTAGAAAGCTTGTAGAAAATATTAATGAAGACACATTGAATGACGTACAGTCAAGATGTTTCTTTAATAAAATATATATAACCCAAGTTTTTATATGAGCCAGTATGCATTCTATTTTCGGCTAAAATGCGATGATTATTTTCCGGTCTGTACTGTTGCTGTTGTAGATTGGAAATGTGTTAGTAATGTTAAACCAGTTTGCTGGAGGTGACTTTGCCATAAGTAGTTGCAAATGTAACTTATGCGTAGAATGATTGAAGTGATAAAGTATGGCGGAAATGTATGGGAAAGGAGAAAATGTGGTAAAGAATTAAACACAGTAACCTTGTAAACAAGGGGACCAGCAATGGTAGACCTTGTGTCAGATTTAATAAAGAAAACAAAAGACAGTTAAAAATAAAAGTTAGCTCATCTCACTAAAAGAAATGCCCCGCTCCAGGAACCTACCACACTAAACCCTCTCTATACACTGTTTGGGATCAACCTCCCCTAAACTGACCTACTTCTGGGCTCCCGGAGCCCCGGCATCCTCACGGCGACTCCGGCCTCTTCAAGCGGCCTCGGCTGGGCGATGCCTTCACGAGCACCGGCCTGCAGTGGAAGGGTTTCGTGTAGTAGTTCCTGCTGAGCAGACGCTCTCCTCCTTGATGTAAACAAACACAAGCTTTTGCTCAGCGCCCGTCTGTGTAGCGATGGCCGTGCAGTCGCCTCGAGCTGTGACGCAGACGATTTTTGAGCTGTGCGCAGCCTCCACGGGCACGCCCTCCAGCCAAGCAGCACCTCCCCATCAGCTCAGCGCCAGGCGAACCTGACTGGTCAATTGGTTCCCCAGCAACGCGTCTCCTGTTCCGCGTCCCAGCTGCACACATTTGCGCAAGAACCCTCTCCAGGGGTTCCGGTAATCTGATCACCTGCCTGTCTCTGTTAATACTAGCGGCACGTATTGTATCTAAACAATAACGTTCAGTGTAGAATGCAATGTGGGGATTTGGAACTAATAAATGGTAAACGTTCAAATTTTATACATGGTCTGGTAATTATAGCATAACAAAGCAGTTAATTCCATGTTTAGCTTCATTCACAAACCTTACACTATGATATCCACAGAGCTTCCCCTTTTATAAACACTTTATTAACATTTATAGATGCTTAGCAGATGAGAGGAAACCAGAGAGATTTACAAGAGCCTTGAAGAAACTTTATAGCAAGGTTGTAATGGGTACAAATCGCTTTTCTGATGCTGTTTGACACCTGGCTTGCTTTTTAATCAGTGTCAATCTAAATCTTGGCTAAAAAAACAAACATATACAAGCTCAGTTTGTGATGGATAAAAGCAATCAGCCTTTTGGAAACTATTCTCGGAACAATCCTGCATTACTGTGAGGAATTATTTCCCATCTGAATGTGTTTTTAGTGTAAACATGACAAGCGTGCATGCATACCTAATTAAATCATGCCTTACATGAAGTGCAGACCATCACAGTTTACAGAAACGCTTTGAAAAATGGAATCCCTGTAGATTACAGTTTTAAACAGAGATTACTTTTTCTGTCACTGTATTAACAGAGTTGTCTTGTTCGGAGCAATCGTTGGCTTAACTTTTCTTTCAACACCGCAGACGTAGTGTCAAGTCTAGGAATGATAACTGTGAAATTGTATACCGCTTTTGAAGAATAGGGAAGATAACTACACTGAAAACAGCTGACCACTCTTCTCTACAGTATCTAAGCCTCCTGTATGTTTATTTCTTTTTAATGAGAGACTTAACCCATTAAGTGCCATGGCTTCATTTAAGGACAGGCTACTTTGTAATTTTTTGGAGCTTTTTTCACTGGCATCTACCTGTTATTTTAATTTAGTTTTTAACTATATTGTTAGATTTACTCTAATTTTGTTAACTGCTAATTTTGTTAGTCTAAATGTAACTGTTCATTCTTGGTGTTTTCCTCCCCACAGTGATGATAAAGCTCCATTTTCTATGTGTTGAGCTTCATGGCCGGTGTGAAATTTCACTCAAAATAGGACGTAGCCAAAGCAAAGGATTTCTTTCTTTTTTTTTAATTATTGATTTAGAATGTAGCAAATTACATAAATACAGCTTGTGTTTAGATTTTTTTCAAAGAAAATTTTATTTGGTACTTTTACTGTGGGGAACATTTATAAGGGTTAGTATAGTTTGTTTATAAATATGCTTTACCACACCTCTCTGTGCTTTACAATGCTTCCCTATGCTTTACCACACCTCTCTGTGCTTTACAATGCTTCCCTATGCTTTACCACACCTCTCTGTGCTTTACAATGCTTCTGTATGCTTTACCATCCCTCTGTGCTTTAATAATAATAATAATAAAACATTTTATTTATAGAGTGCCTTTCTCAGAACCAAAGCACTGTACAGATAAAATATCAGTTCAATAAAAACAAATCAAAAGTTAAAATAAATCAGCAAAAAGGTGTGTCTTTAAGCGAGATTTAAAAATATCCACAGACTCAAAATCTCGAATAGATCTGGGCAGCGTGAGTCTAGTCCTAGGTTGAATAAGACACCCGGCATCCATGGATCTTAACTTGCGCACTGGAATGTACTCTTGCAATAGATCCCGCAAATAAACAGGGGCAGCACCATTTAAGGCCTTATAGGTAAGGAGCAGAATTTTGTAGCCAACCTGATACCTCACAGGGAGCCAGTGCAGTTTATACAGTACAGGTGTTATGTGCTCACAAGAAGAGGTATGAGTTCAAACCCGGGCTGCAGAATTCTGCACATACTGAAGCCTATTGAGTACTTTAACAGTAACCCCCGAAAAAAGAGCATTGCAGCAGTCCAATCTTGAGGAGATGAATGCATGAATTAATTTCTCAGCAGAAGATGAGGACAGAAATGATCTTAACTGGGCAATGTTACGCAGATGAAAGAATGAGAGTTATATATCTAGCATGAGCTTCAATCAACAATAAGATGGAATCAAAAATGATACCCAAGTTTCACACTTGAGGCGAAGCTCTAACGTCAGTGCCATCCACAGCCAAACTAAAATCAATGACCTTGCGCAGCATTTGCTGGGAGCCAATTAGCATAACCTCAGTCTTTTCACAATTTAACTTTAAGAAATGAAGCTGCATCCAGTGCTTGATATCAGACAGACACTGAGTAGAGGAGTGTTCGCCACATCAGTGTTGGGTTTAGTGTGTAGGTAGATTTGGGTATCGTCGGCATAAAAATGAAAGCCAAGACCTTGACGTGGAATAATCTGGCCAAGTGGAAGCATGTATATACTAAATAATGATGGTCCCAGGACAAAGACCTGGGGGAAACCTTGTGTAACTTGGGCAGTATCACATTTATAGTTGCCTCAGATAACAAATTGCTTCTATTAGACAGATAGGACCTGAACCAACAAAGAGATGTGCCAGTGATACCCAAAATATCATGAGTAACAGTATCAAAAGCTGCACTTAAATCCAGCAGAAGAAGAATACTGAGAGATCTTGAATCAGCAGCCACCAACAAATCATTTGTTACCTTCACAAGGGCTGTTGCAGTACTGTGCTTAGCTCTAAACCCAGACTGGAAAGGTTCAAACAGTTCATTGGATGTCATATAGCTCTGTAATTGTGATGTGACCACACGTTCCAGAATTTTTACCAGAAAAGGCAAGTTGGATATTGGTCTGTAATTGTTTAACACATCAGGATCGCAGCAACTTTTAAGGCAGAGGGCACACTTCCAGATGTTAGAGACTCAATGATGACATTAAGAATAAAAGGAAGCAAGCCTTAACAAGAGTGGTAGGGATATGACCCAGGGGAGAAGTAGTAGTTCTCATTTTAGCTATCAGGTCACACAGATAAACACTATCAATAGTGAGGAAGTGAGAAAGCCTGGTCACCATGGAAGCAGTGGAAGACACAACAACAGTAACTAGACTGTCCACTCTTAGCAGCAGTAGTTAAACAGGGGAAAGCTAGAAACTGATTGTTAATGTTGCTATTTTTTCCTGAAAGAAGAGTAAGAATTCATTACACTGTTCAGTAGAAGACAGAACAGAGTTTTTTGTTGGATCAAGTAATTTATTCATGGTGGAGAACAAGGTTCTAGAATTACTTCTTCCACCCTCAATTAGATAAGCATAGTAGGTGGATCTAGCAGCCTTGAGAGCATCCCTGTATGCCAGTAGATGTTGTTCATATGCCAGTGCATGAACAGTAAGCCCAGTCTTCCTCCTCAGCCGTTCAAGCTGGCGTCCTGCTGCTTTCATGGTGTGAAGTTCTGTAGTATACCAGGGGGATGAATGAGAAAAGGAGACCGTCCTGGTTTTAACAGGAGCTAGACAGTCAAGAATAGAAATTAACGTGTCATTGTAATAGTTGACTAAATCATCAAGGAAATGATGCTGTTCAATTTAAAAAGGCATTTTTGTAAGTGCCTCAGACAGACTAGCTGGGGTAACAGAGTTAAGATTGCGAAATGTTATGATGCGTTTGCTATTATGAGGAGGTAATGGAATGTCTATATTTAGTAGTATAGCCTTGTGATCAGAGAGGCCCAGATCAATGCCTTCTAATTCAGAAATCCCCAAACCATATGTGCAAACCAAATCAAGAGTATGGCCATGGCTATGCGTTAAGAAGTTAACGTGCTGTGTGTCGCCAAGACTGTCAATGGCTGCCTAAAAATCAGCAGCCAGGGTGCAGTCAGGGGAATCAACGTGCAGATTAAAATCACCCAATAATAAAATACCACTAGCTGTTGGGCAGACTACAGTAAGGAGCTCAGATAGTACAGATAGGAATGCAGAGTTAGGTTTGGGAGGACGGTAGATAAGAATAACCAGCAAAGGCTGTGAGCCTTTTAGTTTAAAAGCCAAACACTCAAAGGAAGTAGCATGCAGTACAGGGACCATTTTTAGGTCGTAGTTCAAATGGTGTATAACTGCTAGACCCCCCACCCCATCCAACAGAAAGAGCCTTTTCAATGTATCCATTGCCAGGAGGTGTAGCATGGTTCAGCATCATAAATTCATGTTACCGATGCCATGTCTCAGTTAAACATAGAAAGTCCAGTTTCTTTTCCGAAATAAAGTCATCGCGAAGCAAAGTCTTATTGTTCAAGGAACGAGTATTAACAAGAGCAAACCTGGCAGAGTTTCGTGTCCGGGGAAATACGGCATTACTGCCAACATCAACCTGGAACGTAATGCAAGGAATTAAAATCCACACCACATCTCCGTGGTACATATTTGGCGCACTGTGACCACAAAGTGCTGATATTGTGTTTAGAGATAGCACGATAAATAAGTCCACATCCAGAGCCTCTGTGTAAATACGGGCGCCGCTGCAGAATACCCAGACAACTACATGTGTCATACAAAACCACTTCTAGGCGTAATAGCCATGAAGGGTTGAACAGTAACTTGGAAACAGAATAAGTGATCATAATTACCATAATTATAAAATATAGACAACAGATACATATCATTGTACAGACCAGTCCCAGAACTCCAGCCAATTCAGCAATCCGAAACAGTTTTAGTGGACCAGAAGAAATCCAGCGATGTTGCAGAGTCCCAGTTCAAAAGGAGCAGAGCAAACCCGCAGCACAGAGACAAGGCTCAGACAACAACAACACAGCACCCGCAGTAGCCTAAGCAGCAGAGATTATCAGGCAGGCAAACAAGTGGGTAAGCAGGTCGAGCAGGCAGGAAACAGGGCATGGATCCAGTCCATGGGATCCCGTCCATCCATGAGCGTGCAGTACAAAGAATATTCCAAAAAATTTACAATCGCAAACAGTTAAACCAAAAAAAAACAGTATGGTGAGAAGCGGCAGCAAAACGTGCCAGCGTCCTCTCATTAAACACTTTACAATGCTTCCCTATCCTTTACCATACCTCTCTGTGCTTTACAATGCTTCCCTATGCTTTACCAGACCTCTCTGTGCTTTACAATGCTTCTCTATGCTTTACCAGACCTCTCTGTGCTTTACAATGCTTCCCTATTCTTTACCAGACCTCTCTGTGCTTTACAATGCTTCTCTATGCTTTACCAGACCTCTCTGTGCTTTACAATGCTTTCCTATGCTTTACCAGAGCTCTCTGTGCTTTACAATGCTTCCCTATGCTTTACCACACCTCTCTGTGCTTTACAATGCTTCCCTGTGCTTTATCATACCTCTCTGTGCTTTACAATGCTTCCATATGCTTTACCAGACCTCTCTGTGCTTTACAATGCTTCCCTATGCTTTACCATGCTTTCACTGTGCGTTATTACACTTCGCTGTGCTTTTACTAGGGAAAGCTTTTATAAGGGTAACACTGTTATTTCTTTGTCTTACCGTGTTTCATGTATTCCCTGCTTTGATAAATAGATGACGTTGATATTAATAATAATATGTTTTAAAAAATAAAATAAGAAAATGCTAATAAAAAAAAATTAAAAACAGTGCAACCGAAGCAGGCTGTTTTATTTTTACTAGTAACTTTCGATAGATTTGCCAGTTTACAATATGTTCTCTGTAAATGTACCATGATTGCAGAAGGATATCTCGGCCTCTCTCTCAAGCAGCGACTGCCCATGCTAAACAAAGACGAATTAGGAGCCATCAACCTTGGGGCCCCCACTAAGCTAAATTAGGTCCTATCTACAGAGTAGTGAAAAACATACATTTAACGCAAAAATCCATAATATAGTACCACATATGCCACCTGAAAGTCTCCCAAGAAACAATTATTCTTAGTATGAGGCTTTTAGAGTTTCTGATTGAGATAAAAAAAGGAATCAGTTGGTACCTGGTGGAGCAGTCAGGTTCCCCCAGTGAACAAGGGTAGCTTTTAGAGAGTTCTGACGCCATTAGAACTGCAAAAGGTATTCGTCAAATCTCAAATGAATCAGATACAAAAGACTGAGCCATTTATCATCGTTCCGTCTTGTTAAAACAAAACACACATAGGATGCAGAACTTGTAGGAGTAATGGATTGGTATAACGGTTCTGTGATAGATTAGCGCTCCACTCAGTTGCCAGGAGTAACAGATTGATCACCCACCACAACAGCTATTTGAGCCAGAGGCTCTCAAACTGTTTGGAGGACATTTATTTTTGAAACAATTTGGACCAGAGAACCCCAACCGAAAACTGAGGAAATGCCAAATCGTAAACGAGAAAAATGCACTGTACTGAAGTGAATGTAAATTATACTGTAATATTGTCTGGCCTGTATCCAGACAGACAGACAGGCAGGCAGGCAGACAGACAGACAGACAGACAGACAGACAGACAGACAGACAGACAGACAGACAGATAGACAGATAGATAAATAGACAGATAGATAGTTAGATAGATAGATAGATAGATAGATAGATAGATAGATAGATAGATAGATAGATAGATAGATAGATAGATAAATAGATAGATAGACAGACAGACAGACAGGCAGACAGGATTTAACATTGCACACTGTTTAGGGTGAAATGAACTTTCATGTTTTAAAGATAATTTGTTTTTACCAACGGTGCAGGCGTGGTGGTAAATGCTTTATGGATACACTCCATAGTCCCTGCAGCTGTCACTTCTGAACTCAACTCAGTATTACCCTTATTTAGATCCCCTCGAACATGTAGCAGCTTGTGGGGTCTTTTGGCTACAGAGAGCTGCTGGAGTCTGGATATCAACAGAGATAACACGAGTAGCTGGATACTGTAGCGCCCCCACTATGGGCAGACTCGACTACGCCACCCTCTGTTTTTGTTTATACTAGAGTAAAGGGAACTCTAAAGATAGTGCACCTTGTCCAATTAGTGTCACCAAGAATGGTTCTCCTCAAACAAATGTGAGTTTCTAAACACTCAGATTATATTACAAATTGGGCTATTAAAAGCTTAACAAGACATTTTGTCATAACTGGGCAAATGCTGATGAGCTACAGGAGGGCAGAAAGCCAGGCTAGACCACAGTCAGCCCCACCCCTTTTCTTCTCTGTCTCGCGCTGGGGAAACCTGCAATCTCTCTGCTACCAGCCAGCTTCCTGCTATCAAACTTTATACAGCTGTTAATTTAGGCTGATAATTACTGCACCAGATTACCCAATGAACTCCTTTAGCTTTCCTAGGCTTTCATAGTCCCACCTGCTACAATACTATCGACTAGGGCAAAGCCAACAACACAAGTGCACAAGACTGGGTGCTGACAGATCTCTTGGTCTCTTAGGCACTTCCAAGAAAAACATAGATTCTGTTTCAGTTCCTCTGCCTGAAAACTGCCAAACATATTGTGAAGTAGGAATCAATCAGCAGGGTTTTGCTTTATTTAATTTCACTACCTCTCCCAGGGTGAGTTTAGAAAGTTAGCCCATATGTTTTCAACACAGGCAGGGGACAAAACAAGCTAAAACCTTTGCCGCAAAGTCTGTGGCCCACTTTTAATTTAACAGAGGCTTACATTTCTGTACCTTGCACACTGTTTTGTACATTTATAGTATTGATTGACTCCTGATTCAACTTAAACAGCACTACATTTGTTGATTCCACATCTCAAAGCACACATGCAGAAGAAGAGATCAAATGGGCACTAGGTTTAATAGTCTGGCAGTCAGACATATTAACTTCCCATTGGGAGTCACGTTGGCCATACCTCAGCACAATGTTCCGGGAGGAGGATGGAAGCTCTCAGACCTGTGTCTCTCTGAGTGCTTGTGTGACTCCCAATTTATACAGACAGATCAACAAGCTTGCAAGCTGTGCTGAAATTACCTCCTATGTTTACATTCTACTTCCTCTTTTCTCTGCAGTTGTTTCCATAAAACATTTCTTTTATCTCACTTACCACCAGTTATTCCATTGCCTGCTGTCTCAAGCTCACAACATGAGTTTTACAACAGCTAAGCTAATGCAGCAGCATTGACCTCACAACACCACGTCCGTAAGTGTTGTAGAGATTTTGCAGTGTTTTCAGAACCACTGTTATATATAGCATGAGCTTTTTAGGGTTATGTGAGAATTCCCTTGAAAAAGATGTTGCTTTCTAAATGTGTCAGGATTTTTAAAAGTGCCTCTCAATAAAGACATTCTTTAAAGTGTCTCTCCCTTTTGATACAGTATCTGAACTGAAGAAAAGCTGAGCTGGCACTTTATAACACAAATCTTATTCAGGAACTATATAAATATTAGGCCTATTACGTGGTTATCTTTCCCAATGTATTTACTTTTTTGCTGCGAGAGGAGCTGCAGTTTTCTCCGGGAGACGAGACGCTTCAGCTTCGCTTCAGCCCCGCTCCGGCAGCCGAATCTGGGGCGAGCCCATTCCCTCTTCCCCTCGTCCGACCCGCTCTCCTTCTCGCACTTGATTTGCTTATCTGTCGCTTCGAACTGAACTCCCGACCGCCGTTTAGCCAGGCTATTTATAGTTTATTTATTATTTAGCAGATGCCTTTATCCAAGGCGACTTACAAAGACTAGGGTGTGTGAGCTATGCATCAGCTGCAGAGTCACTTACAATTACGTCTCACCCAAAACCACACAGCCTCCTGTAAGTTTAAAAAACTTGTAAAATGATCCAGTGGGAATGTTACCTTTTTTTTTTTTTGTAAAAAATATTGCGTTGATTTCAGGGTGCTTTATGCATGGTTAATTTATGGAAAGTTACATTTTTGCTTCGCTATACGTGCATTATAGAGAGGGAGTTATTTTATTTTGTATTTTAGTCAGATGTGTGTTGTTGTGTCCCACGGCGCCCCCACTTCCTCCTCCGTTCATAACGCTCTTCGGTTATAACGCTCATATTGTGTGTCTCCGAGACCCGCGTTATAGCGAGGGAGCACTGTAAACACATTTGAACTTACACATAATTACAGCGATATTATGCATGGTTACTATCTACTTAATGTGTACACTTTTTTGCATGATATAACCCTAATCCTGAACCTAAACCTAACCCTAACTCTAACTGTATCTGTAGCTCTAAATCCTTTTCTGATACAGTTGTGTACTTACACATATCGTGCAAAAAGTTTGACATGTTAAGTGCATTGGAACTGTGCATAATAATATTGCAATTATGTGTTAGTGCACCTGTATTTACTAAGTAACTACTATGTAAATACACAGTAATTAGAGACACTCAATGTAAAGTGTTGCCTGAGTTTGATCCGTTGTGAAGTTTGTCTAAAAGAAAGCGGTTTTAAAATAGCTCATGAAGACTGACTTGATAAATCTCACCAGGACAATGAAAAAAGGCCAGACATTGTCAAGGAGCAGGAGTTTTGTAGCCCTGTACGTTAGCTACAGTACGTCCTGCATCAAGCATGGAATTAAAAGACTTGGAATTGGGATATTACTTACAGTAGAAGCCCTATAAAAAACAATTAAACATGAAAGAATAGAGTTTAAATGAAGAAGCGATTCCGATTTCTGTCTGCTGATTGAAATGCCTGCTGTTTCTCATTAAAGTGTCGCTCGTTGGCAGAGACAGCATAAGACACATAAACACTGCAGAGGGGAGAGCTGTGCCCTCCAATCACATCGCAAGAACTTATCGGAACCCATCTCAGTGCTTGTAAAAATGATAGCAGCAATAGGGAATCTTTAAACATTAGCAGATGTAAAAAAACGAACAGTCCAAAAATCCTTTTAGAATAATTTTTTAGACTGTGTGTGTGTAAATAATATAATGGGTCAGAGTATATTACCACACAATAATGTCTTTAGAGTGTCACGTTTCTGCTATCTAAAAAATATCCTGCTAATGACAATTTCCAGTAAATGGCTTTTAGAATCCTCTCCTTTGTTAATCTGAGTTTTAAATCCAGAGATTACAGTGAACTGGCATCCAAATAATTTGTGAAATTCAATATTAAACTGTGGTCGCCTGTCACACAAACTAAGAGGAAGCTACTGACCCCTAGAGGAAGACCTAAGTAAGTGCAGGCCCATTTCCCCTAGAACTGAACCTGATGTTCTTTTTAATGTGCATTACCATACTTCTCTGGGCTTTATATTTCTTATGCTTTATTGTGCTTTCGCCATGCCTTACTTACTACACTTTGCTGCGCTTTTACTGTGGTAAACGTTTGTAAGGGCTATAATGAAAAAGGAATGCAGTCTCTCACTAAGCCCTAACCCTAACCCTAACCCTAAACCCCCTAAATCTGGGAGGATACGTTGGGAAGATGGTCCTGTTTTCTTAAATGAAAACCTAAGCAGAGGCTGAACTAACGTACCAGCCCGCCTCCTGTGTTGCACATACTCTCCAGTCTCACTGTAGTATGCTTCAGTAAGGAAAAACTACATCTTCTGGCGGTCAGGCAAATTATTCTTTATTCAGATTCTGCAGTTTACATTTTCTCTTGTATGGAAAAGCAATTGTGTAAAGCAGGATACTGTCTAAGCAAAGGGCGTCCAAGGAAATCCCATAAGCCATGTGCAAATGCACACAAACTAGTATATATATATGTGTGTGTGTGTGTGTCTTGGTGCTGCAGTAATTGGAGACAACGAAAGAATGAATGAAAGCTGCTGAACAATATTACGTTAACATATTGAATTACATACCACTTTGTAGTTTTCCATATACTTAACAGAAAACTGACTTCAAAATTGAAAAATGTAACATGAAATACTGTACTACTATTATGGCTTCCAGTAGACTTTTGATAACAAAAGTTTCTTTGATTACATGATGTTAAATAAAAGTGTTGTTCATATTTATTTTTTAAATTGTCTCAAACCTAAAATTCGAGGGGATGCAAAACTCCTGTCCACAGCTGTACATTTTACACCTTTGTACTTGAATAATCAGCGTGATTTTAAAGCACCCAACTGCCGGCATCACAACTAAAGAGATGAGTTTCATCATGGTAATAGAAAGAGGAAATACTAAAAGATACGAGTAACGTTCTTCCTATTGCTACATATATTATGGTGGTTTGTTATATGGTTATTATTCACGGTAATGTGCCTTGTACACATGCTTGTTATACACTAGCCATTACGGTAATCATACACATGAATTGATACAAAATGTTGTTGATGGAGTATTCAAATCTACTAATCCAACTAAACAGAAAAAAGAAAAGGCAGCCATTAAACACGTCAGTCAGTTTAAAAACGATGAATGTATTCATTCACTGGGTTTGCCCCCTGCAGTGGAGAGAATTATTTGAATATAAATGCTCTTCATTTACTGAGTGTTTTGGTACAGACTATTGCAGCAGACTTTCTAATCCGAACCGCACTATTGTAGCAGCTGTAAAGCAACAATATCACAATTCAGTAGCACTTTACACTGTGTCTCGAATGACTGTGTATTTACATAGTCCTTACTTAGTAAATACATGCTATTATGCATAGCTACAATGTACTTAATGTGTCATTTGTTTTGCCTAATCCTAACCCTTTTCTGATACAATTGTGCCAATGGGAGGAGGGAAGATTAGCCAGGTCTGAACATTCAAACACTTTCATGTGGGCTTAAGTTTCCCATCAAGGTTATTCCTAGTCATGTGACCCGGCAGCTCTGCTGATTGGTCAGCTGAGTTAAGAATAGCTGCTCGGAATACTCGTTGTCTGGTGTTAGAATTTAGAATCACCTTTGTAATGCAGGTGAGAAGCAGGGTTCTGGTTGTATGGGTTTTTACCTGATGAAGCCAGTCACCTGTCATTTCCGTAGTTGTTGTGTTATTATTCTTTCACACTGTGCTACATTACGCCTGCTGATCTGACAGACTTGGTAGGGGGTTGGTTGGCAGGTGCTTCTATTCCCAGACAGATTATATATGTATCTACTACAGATACCATATGTATTAGCGTTACACACTACCAGCACACACTGTAGTACTTTATTTACTGGGGCTTTCACTCCAGTCTACTACAGTATTCTCGGTCATGGAGTAAATATTAATACTCTACAGTATTTTCTGCAGCTAATGTATTACTGCATTTCCTGCACAATTAGTTCAGTATTTATTCTGTGCAATGTACATTATTTACTACAGTATTTGTGCCCAATTTATCTGATTTACCAGTATGTCTGCACGATTTACTGCAGTATTTTCTCTAATAATGCACAATTTACTAGTGTTTTCTGCACATGTCCAATAATTTATTCCACAGTTTTCTGAACCATATATTATAGCATTTTTGCACTTTCTACTTTGGTATTTTCATGCAAATGATATTTACTGTATCATTAAGTGCTTTACTTACTAGTGCTTATTTGCATACATGACTGCAGTGTTTTTGACTGCAGTGACGTTTGCAGTTTACAGCTCTTTCTGTGTGTTTTCTGCACAACATACTACATACTATACTGCTGTATTTCTGCAGTGGGCTCGTGTCTACAGTGTAATTTACTGCTTTTTAAGTTATACTGCAGTATAAGATATGCTGTCAAAACACTTCTGTAGCATATTGTGTGAAAATAAAATACTGTAGTCATGTGTGCAATAAACACTAATTAATAAAGTATGCAAGACCGCTAGCAATGAATAGAGAAAACTGCTGAAAATACTTGTGTCATCTAAATTGTGCAGAAAACACTAGAACATAACATAAAGTGGGCATCAGCATCGTAATAAGTAGTGTTGAAAATGGTTCAGGAAACTATAGCAGTAAATTAAGCAAATTGTTCAGAAAATAATGTAGCGTATTGTACAAAATATTGTGCATAACATGTTCCATAATGTGAAATGGTGAAGCGTGTGATGTGTGCCTGGGAAATCATACAATAAATAACACAGAAAACAATGTGGTATGTAATGTAAATTGTCCAGAAAATATTGAAATGATGTAGTAAACATAACATATATTGTGCACAAACACTGAGGAAAAAATAAACAGATTATGCAAAAATACTGTAGTAGATTGTGCAAATATACTGTGGTAAATTATGCAGAAAATATTTAAATTTAAACTGTGCTGAAAATACTGCAGTAATGCAGCTGTAGGATAGTGTACAGAAAACATCATTGTAGTAAATTGTATAGAAAATCCTGATGTAAACCATTTGAATTGTGAAGACTGTGGCAAATTGTGCTGGAAACAGATATGCAAGTTGTGCAGAAAATATAGACAAAAATAATGAAGTAGATTGTACAAAGAAATGTGCACTGCATAGTAAACACAGGACATTACAGCACTGAATAACATGTACACAAAATAATGTGGTAGTTTGTGCAGAACACATAATAAACAAAAAACTACATCCAGGGCAATCTTATAAGACAACTAATAATAATAATAATAATGGTATTTCCATGTGAAAGTGTTAAACCTGCCTGACTTTATCATACTGTACCCCGTAAATGCCCCTAATGACACCCTGTAATAATCCAACACTCAGATAGCTTTGTGGTTACAGTACATTCACCCTCTTACTCGCTCACCAGGGGATTGGAAGAAGAGTTCATTCTTCCATGAATGCAGGTCTTATACATGTGATCAGAATCATGTGTTACAAGGAGCATGGAATGAATTCAAGGTGATTAAATCCACATGGATTAACAGGGGGCTGCATTCAAAATGAATGAACTCCGAGGAAGGGCAGAAGATATTCCTGTGGGATTCAATTGGAATTCATTCTGAATCTGCAGCCACTATTTGAAAGTGTTACGCTTATTTATATAAATAATTGAAACACCTTGTATTGATAAATCTAAGCCCCCTTAAGGCATACCCACTGCAGAACAAATAAACACACAAACACACTCTTCTTGGACATTAGCGATTTATTGTGGTGGCTGTTTTTTCACGATACATTGCTTAAACAAATACTCTGCTTGAAGCTATCTTCCACACTGCAAATACCCAGTGTTTACAAAAATGGCAGCATTTGCAGACGATGCAAAGGCTTGCATAGTTTTCAGCCCTCTACAATTTTTCGAGTGCAGTTGCATTTTTATATGAAAACAAAAAAGAGAAGTACAAATAAAAAGAAAACAACATCACTTCAAAAAACAACACCATCACTAGAAGCATCCGAAGCATCTATTGTCTCGGTGTCTTTCCGTTTACCTTTCCTTGTCTAGGCACAGGTTCAAATGACAACTGGCAGAGGTAAACCCATCATATCCCCACTGCCACACTACTATAGTCCCTGGATTCACTTGTGATCCACAGTTGAGGCCTTGCTCATACAAATGTTCTTACTGCCAGGAATTGCTAGGGCCGCCATTCAAAAAACTGTTGTTTTACGTGAACCAGTTTTTAATCTTGCGTTGGTAGATTTTTTATTTGTTGAACCTTAAAAGTGTGCTGCTATGGAGACTGGCTCTTCAGACAACCAAAGTGACCTGCAAATTCAAACCTGCAGACCCGCGGCAGTTAGTGTACACCCCGCAAGATCAAACTTCTGTGTAAGATCACTGTTTGGGCAATTCCGTTTTTCATTATCATTATCATGGGTTCTTAATTCAAGTTGCAATGAACCAATGATGTTGTTTTCTTTTATTGATTCGAAATGTAATTTTAATAATTTAGGTCAGATTAATCCGTCTGCAAAAGTTTCTTGAGGAAGGGTAGTCCGGTAGCCTTGTGCAATATCATTTTGTAGTTTCTTTGATTACATGATGTTAAATAAAACATCTAAATTATGTTTGTATAGTTTTAAAAATAATAATAATAATTAAGCCTCAATCCTAAAATACTAGGTGATGCAAAACGTTTGGCCAGAGCTGTACAGTCCATTTGCAATCTTGTGGGTCTCTCTCTCTCTCTCTCTCTCTCTCTCTCTCTCTCTCTCTCTCTCTCTCTCTCTCTCTCTCTCTCTCTCTCTCTCTCTCTCTCTCTCTCTCTCTCTATTGCATTTATTTTTGCAGTGTTTTCTCATGTATATGGCCAACCCAACACATAATAATGACCAAAGATGTGAAATGTGTCTTGCAGTGCTTCCATTGATAGCTTCAGGTATGTATCTTTGTTACAACAAAACATGACATCTGAAATAACAAGCTGTGAAATAGACTACAGTGTAAATATTTGTTACTAGATATATGTCCTAACATACATTGGAGCGTTCTACTGCCAATAAAAAGTGCCGTTTAAACTAAACCTCTCAAAGCAATGTGTGCATGTGTGTTGAGACCTCTAACCACCTCTTATAATGTCTTCTAATCCTTACCACTGTAATCAGTACCACAATCAGCATTTTACTTTGCTAGAAAGATAAATTTGCTGTATTAAAAGTTATTCTCAACTGCAGAAAGGAAAGAGGAACAATCTCCTTGTTCAATAGAGAATCGGATCAGCATTCAAACGTCTGTCTGTCTGACACTGCAGTGAAAAAAACAGCCCTTTAGCAGTTCGTAACATGAAATAAAATACAAACAATCAAAAAGAAAATAATAGAATGACTTGATATCGATAGAAACGTTTCAAATTTCACAGCATATTTTTCTAAAGAAATTAAAAAGGTCTTGTGCAAAGGCTGTATACTTTAAACATGACTGTATAAAACTGTGGCCGTTTTGAGCTAATATCATTTTTTTTCTTTTTCTTTTTTCCTGGGCTATTGCAAAAAAATTTTTGGTATTAAAATATAAATAGAAAAAAGGAGAGTCAAGCACTTTGACGTATTGACGTATGTTTCTTCCATTCTCCTCAAACATCTCTTTGGGTCGATGTCCCATTCCTGCAAAAACAAACACAAAACTGTCAATGACCTGAAAACATGCCAACACTTTGGGGTGCAAAGTGTTACCAGAGTGAGAGACCCTCAATCTTTATTACACTTTGCTGTGCTTTTACTATGGGAAACTTTTATAAGTTTACCATGGTTTGTATTTTCAATATACTTTACCATACCTCTCTGTGCTTGTGGCAATGTGCCCCGCCCCTGTGTGCATGTGTGTGTTATATGTTGCATGTTGCATGTGTTAATGTTGGTGTATAGGTATTGGTACACGGGATATAAGCGGTCTGTATTTCATGTGTGTTTAAAGATGTAATTGTATTTAGGCACGGGATTGCACATCACTTCACGTGCATTTAAAGTATTTAATATGTGAGCACGAGGTTGCACGTAATTAATTCACGTGCTGGGATTCAAGTGAATAATTAATTAGTAATTGAATCCCAGCACAACAGTATAAATAGATGCACGTTTCACTCACTCGGGGTTGGGTGTTCGTGAGAGAGAGAGAGAGAGAGAGAGAGAGAGAGAGAGAGAGAGATAACGGATAACGGATAACAATTGCTATTGCGTGCTGGTAGGACCAGCACGATACTTGTTTGGTTATTCCAACTCACCGTGTGTGTTTGTCTGTCCATGCACCGTTTGTTACGTTTTAGTCCGTTTTGTTTGTCTATTTATTTTGGCGTAAGTGCCGTGTCCTGTTTTGTGTTCTGTTTAAACCTTTTACTTTGATTATTAAATGCTTCATCACAAACCCCAAGTTTCTGTGTATTACTTCCTGTTTCTGGTCTGACGTCACCCACTCCGGCGGTGAGTTGGAATAACCAAACAAGTATCGTGCTGGTCCTACCAGCACGCAATAGCAATTGTTATCCGTTATCCGTTATATCTCTCTCTCTCTCTCTCTCTCTCTCTCCTGTTCTCCACTCACGAACACCCAACCCCGAGTGAGTGAAACGTGCATCTATTTATACTGTTGTGCTGGGATTCAATTACTAATTAATTATTCACTTGAATCCCAGCACGTGAATTAATTACGTGCAACCTCGTGCTCACATATTAAATACTTTAAATGCACGTGAAGTGATGTGCAATCCCGTGCGTAAATACAATTACATCTTTAAACACACGTGAAACACAGACCCGCTTATATCCTGTGTACCAATACCTATACACCAACATTAACACACGCAACATGCAACATATAACACACACATGCACACAGGGGCGGGGCACATTGCCACAGTGCTTTACAATGCTTCCCTATCCTTTACCAGACCTCTCTGTGCTTTACAATGCTTCCCTATGCTTTACCATACCTCTCTGTGCTTTACAATGCTTCCCTATGCTTTACCATACCTCTCTGTGCTTTACAATGCTTCCCTATGCTTTACCATACCTCTCTGTGCTTTACAATGCTTCCCTATGCTTTACCATACCTCTCTGTGCTTTACAATGCTTCCCTATGCTTTACCATACCTCTCTGTGCTTTACAATGCTTCCCTATGCTTTACCATACCTCTCTGTGCTTTACAATGCTTCCCTATCCTTTACCATACCTCTCTGTGCTTTACAATGCTTGCCTATGCTTTACCATACCTCTCTGTGCTTTACAATGCTTGCCTATGCTTTACCATACCTCTGTGCTTTACAATGCTTCCCTATGCTTTACCATACCTCTCTGTGCTTTACAATGCTTCCCTATGCTTTACCATACCTCTCTGTGCTTTACAATGCTTCCCTATGCTTTACCAGACCTATCTGTGCTTTACAATGCTTCCCTATGCTTTACCATACCTCTCTGTGCTTTACAATGCTTCCCTATCCTTTACCAGACCTCTCTGTGCTTTACAATGCTTCCCTATGCTTTACCATACCTCTCTGTGCTTTAAAATGCTTCCCTATGCTTTACCATACCTCTCTGTGCTTTACAATGCTTGCCTATGCTTTACCATACCTCTCTGTGCTTTACAATGCTTGCCTATGCTTTACCATACCTCTCTGTGCTTTACAATGCTTGCCTATGCTTTACCATACCTCTCTGTGCTTTACAATGCTTCCCTATGCTTTACCATACCTCTCTGTGCTTTACAATGCTTCCCTATGCTTTACCAGACCTCTCTGTGCTTTACAATGCTTCCCTAAGCTTTACCATACCTCTCTGTGCTTTAAAATGCTTCCCTATGCTTTACCATACCTCTCTGTGCTTTACAATGCTTGCCTATGCTTTACCATACCTCTCTGTGCTTTACAATGCTTGCCTATGCTTTACCATACCTCTCTGTGCTTTACAATGCTTGCCTATGCTTTACCATACCTCTCTGTGCTTTACAATGCTTGCCTATGCTTTACCATACCTCTCTGTGCTTTACAATGCTTGCCTATGCTTTACCATGCTTTCAAGGTGCTTTATTACACTTTACTGTACGAAGCTTGTATAAGGACACCGGCTAGTTGGAGACCCCCCAGATTCATGTCATTAGTGACCTGAGCTGGAACTGAACTCCAGTCTCTATGGGGCTAGCGAATCATCCCCTTTATTAAAGCAGCAGGGGAGGCCAGTTTAACAATGCGTTAATCGTAAAGGATCTCTGCACCACTTGAGCTCAGCCAAGCAGAATAGCTGCAAGGTCCACTTGCTTTTCACATCTCCTATCCTGGCTGCAGACGCTCTCCGGTTATCATGCCTGCGATGTGCTGTTAACCCTCCTCAGCACAGGACTGCAATGTGACAATGCAGCAGCTGTCTGGCTGTGATGGGGTACAATGTGACAATGCAGCAGCTGTCTGTGATGGGGTACAATGTGACAATGCAGTAGCTGTCTGTGATGGGGTACAATGTGACAATACAGGAGCTGTCTGGCTGTGATGGGGTATTTCAGGATTGGAGGGTAGGTTATGCATTACCCTGACATGGCTGGCATCTCACAGGGATAGCACGTTATGTAAAGTATTGGCCCTGCTGCGTGGTTATAAATAGAGAGAGCGCTGTCCCCGTGAGCTTGCCACCCTGCTGAGGCCTGGGTTTTCCACGTCGCGTCTCACTCACCGTTAGTATCTGATTTTTTCCTCCCTCCAGCTGTTACCTGCAAAGACACAGCCGTGAGAGAAGATTTGTTTGTTTTTTAAAGTGCTGGTTTAAAGCTTCTGTTTTTATGTAAACCATTCTGAACTGTGGTTGACGATGCCAGCAACTGACCAATATCAAATTGCATGTATTTATTTATTTATTTATTTATTTATTTAACCAGGTGATTTACCCATTGAGACCGAGGCCTCATTTACAAGGGGGTCCTGGAAAACAATACAGGACAAGCAATTATAATGTACAAACGACACAATAAAGTTTGGGGACTCAAAATAAATAAATACATCAATACAAATTCTGCTAATTGTGGTGGTGGTGGTGGTGGTGGTGGTGGTGGGGGGGGGTAATACAGCTGAGGAAATTTGACTTCAGGAGACGAGGTTTCAGCGAAGTTGCCTCAAAATAGATCTCCCGGTCTCCTGGGACCAGGTTTCAAGCCACTGTTCCTGAACAAGTGTCTTCGTGTTCCCTCAGCTTAAGAAAATAAGGATTCTGTAAACTTCAGGGAGTCACAAAAACAACCAGTGTGCACTGAGTCCATTTGTGTTATTGCAGTTACTCTCGTAACACTGCTAGATTCAAGGCCTTGTCGCTCTACTTATGGGTCTGTTTCAGAAAGACATGTACAGCAGTGGGCACATTTATTATAACACCCCATTGCTTCTGTAGCTTTCATTTGTTGTCTAACTAAAAATCTTGGAGAATTGTCAAATTAGTCTAATTTAATGGATGACTTTAATAGGCCACACATTCAATTAATTTCAAATAGTCAGAGAAAAGGAAAACAGTGCCACAGATGGTAAAACACAGGAGACTTTTCAGAAGATGTCTAATTAAAGCACAAAGCCGTCTGACACTTTCACACACGAGTGCCTACTGTTTCTATATCACGGATTACTGAGGTTCTTTTACATGAGATACACTTTCAAAAGCGTCTGTATTATAATGCAGGGTCCAGCCTGATAGGAACCGGACACAATCAACAGCAGTCACAAAGTAAACTATGCGTTCAATACTTTGAATTCTCTGATGATTAGGGTTAGGTTAAGGTTAGGTTTGAGGTTAGGGTTAAAAAAATAACATGCAATGATGCACAGTGATTTAAGGTACTTAAAAAGAAATAAAAAAGCATGACCATTTGTAATTTCTCCAAAACATGCGTAAACTGTATCGGTTCTTAATTCAGTTTATTCATCAGCTTCGATATTGGCTAAATGCTTTTCAGGGTACTTTGTTTTGTACACAGTTAAACCAATATCTGGATACTGAAACTTAGGGTAACCGTTCTGAAACGGTGCACAGTGCTTCGGTTGGGAAGTTTATATTTCATATTTCATTTCCACCCATGTAGAATTCTTAGGGCTAGCACATGACTCTGTGTTCACTGGGACAGTTCAGGCTTTTCAACTCACACCCCAATGCATTCTGGTACGTTTGACCTGTCTCTTGTTTCTTTTCTTTAAGAGAAGCAGGACCATACTTACCAATATGCGTGGCAATGGGAGTTAAAAAGCCGGAGCTGTCCCAACCTGTGCTGGTGACCATTTTTTGTCTGTGAATTTCGTGCAGATTAAAGGTGCGGTGCAATGGCACAGGCTGCAGACAGGTGGCGTTGTTCAGCACCTGCTGCAGAAGGAAGTGAATCTACAGTGCGGTTAACAGCATGAGAACGGACTGGCAACCAGGGCCTTCATTCAGGGGTTCAGAGAACAGGAATGCATTGAAAATGTTTACCTCTTCTGCACATCATGAGAAAGGGATGAAGCCAACTAGCTAAGAGAAATCTTTAAAACAGAAAAGAACAAACAAAATGCATTGTTATTTAGTGACTCTGGGGCATCATCACACACCACAGATTTCATTTAACCAGGGAGTGTACCCGGCTTGCATTCACTCATATCTGTACTGCATTATTGCTTCTGCATTTCAGTGACTTATTGAGTTTCTCTTTGCCTTTACCTTGGCGGGGGCGGTTGATTTATCTGGGGAAGAAGCTTTGTTTTCCCATAAGCTGCGCTTGTTGGTTACATCTCCAGGCTTCAGATCCTACAAGAGGAACAATGGAAACAGATGAGAAATATTTTGGCGCTGGTGCCTGTATTGCTTGGCTATACAGTTGCACAATATTGATACAGCTGGGTTAATGTGAAGAGGCCAGTCACAGTGATGGATATCCTTCTAATAATGTTTTGGTATTGAATGTGGAAGTCTTGGCAAGTACTTTTGATATAAAAACTGTGAATCATGTTCATGACATCATATGCCGTGCCTCTTTCAGTTTTGACCATGCTGTATTCCCCATGTCAGCACGGCTGACCAGGTCACCTGCTTGATCAAATCATACCCGAGGCACCTCTCAGAATCCCATTCAACTGCAGTCCGTTCAAAACGGTGACATCACAATGGGCCGCATACCTCTGCCACCTCTTCCCTCATTTCAGTGAAATTGACAATGGACTAAATAAAGGCTTGCAATGATTAGAAAACAAAGCTAGCTGGATTTAATAGTTATAGGACTGGGAGTGTCTGTGTAGGGGTTATAAGGAGACACCTTAAACAGCCTCAGTCCGATCACTTCTACTGCTGATATTCCGTCATACACAGACGTTCTCCGTCCTCTAACCCTATATCAGCAACGTCCCTAATAACGAAAGGGTTTTGCGTAATTGTAAAAACAAGTAAAAAGGCCTGTGTTGGTTTGGTTTTCAGTTTGAATTCCCGAGAGTCGAGGTCACTGCACCTTGAGGGAAGCAGGCTGTGATCAGCTCTGTTCAGGACCCAGTCCAGCAGGAAAGAGACAGAACTGCAGCAGAGAGCAGGAAGGAAAGAGGGGCCTGGCTCTGCAGGAAGACAGGGGTGCAAGAATGAACACCGAGAAGAAGGAAAGGGATCAGCTAGTGGAAAGAGAGAGAAACACGCATGAGATTAGCAGAGGAAAGATGATGGGAGATGCAGACTGCTGGTGAAAATAGATACACTCTTAATACAGGTGTCTCTGGCTGAGCACCCTTAAAGCAATACTATTTGGTACCATGCTAAACTAAAGAAAGTGCTCTGTTTACATGCTTAAAATCTATATCCAGTGGTGTTTCTGACAGGGCCACAGCGTGAGCTGTAACCTCTATCCAGATTAATCGTTTAGATAACATTGGCATTAGATAGGATTTTATACCTAAAGCTAGGATTTCATAACTAATGTTGGGAGACACTCAGACAAGTGTAGACACTACTGACTGAGCAGACCTAAGTGTAATACAACCCCAGGACTCCGAAGCCCCCAGCACTGGAGGGAACGCGGGATGAGAGCCACACTTACCGCGGGCTTCCCTCCGGCCGTTTTGCTGTCTGGAGTCTTGTTGAGCCAATCGTTAATCCGACTGGCCACCCCAACCTTCAGGCCAGCTGTCTCCTGGAGCAAGGGGCAGAGAATGAAAGGGTTAGAGCTCTGCTAGGAATGCAGTGTATCACACCGCTGCCTAAACGCGGGCACACATTTTCTATTAGAGGCATTAAAATTGGAAGCAGTGGTAATATTGCTAGTGCTAATAAGAGGTAAGAAAATGGACTGGTCAAAATGGAGCCAGTGATCATTTGCTAACAAAGCCTTCTTTAGCACTTTGAACCTTGCTTTAAATAGGGGCCGGTGATAATGTTGCTAGTGGCAGAGATGTTAAGCCTTGTGCAGCGCTCATTTAAAGAGGGGCTGAGCTCGTGCTAATAAGAGGTGCTCCGGTACCTCGGTGCTGTGTTACCTTGTTGGGGGCTCCAGGGCTCCCGGGGGAGCTGAAGACGTTCCCTTTCTCCCACATGCTCTTCATGTTACGGACCCCCTCCCCCACCACAGACAGGTCGGACGCCCCCGGCTTGGGGTGCTTGATCTCCTTGTTGGTCTGGTGAAAGAGAGCAGCATGCAGAACATCAGGTCTCACGGCCAGCAGGGGGCAGACACAGCACACAGGAGGGGCAGACACAGCACACAGGACAGGGCAGACACAGCACACAGGAGGGGCAGACACGGCACACAGGACAGGGCAGACACAGCACACAGGAGGGGCAGACACAGCACACAGGAGGGGCAGACACAGCACACAGGAGGGGGCAGACACAGCACACAGGACAGGGCAGACACAGCACACAGGAGGGGCAGACACAGCACACAGGACAGGGCAGACACAGCACACAGGAGGGGGCAGACACAGCACACAGGAGGGGCAGACACAGCACACAGGACAGGGCAGACACAGCACACAGGAGGGGGCAGACACAGCACACAGGAGGGGCAGACAGCACACAGGAGGGGGCAGACACAGCACACAGGAGGGGGCAGACACAGCACACAGGACAGGGCAGACACAGCACACAGGAGGGGGCAGACACAGCACACAGGAGGGGGCAGACACAGCACACAGGACAGGGCAGACACAGCACACAGGACAGGGCAGACACAGCACACAGGAGGGGGCAGACACAGCACACAGGAGGGGGCAGACACAGCACACAGAAGGGGGCAGACACAGCACACAGGAGGGGGCAGACAGCACACAGGAGTGAACAGGGGCTGCAGTAAGGCTCAGCGCTGCTCTTACCTGCACAGCGGAGGTGTACAGCTCCAGCTTGTTGTCAATCTTGGAGACCTGTAGAATCGGGTGCGAGCTCTTAACACTGCTGCTGCTAGTCACAGAAACACAGCGTCAGTACTGTTGAGCATTAACAGGGGGGTCAAACTGCCTCCTTAGAGAGTAATATACTGAAGATGCTCTTATTACTGTTTTAATATGAACTTTACTCGGGCTGTGCTGACATTTGTAACTGCCTTTAAGAAGTATTTATCAGCTGGTATTAAATAAATCCATTAATTAATGTGTCCTTCCCTCACCTTTACAATGGAGTGCCACTCAATGGCGATTAACTTCGAAGTCGATTGGAAGTGAATTTTCCTCTCAATACGGGAGTGAAAATGTCAGCACCCCGGCTGAGAGGAAAATGAGCTTCATGTCGGCTGTATACGTTAATAGCCATTGATTAGTATTAGTACAGCTGTGGACAAACGTTTTGCATCCCCCTATAGAATTAACGAATTTTGCTTCATGACGTTGCATGAAACCTGCTGAATAATGTTAGGTTAACATATTGAATTACACACCGCTTTGTAGTTTTCCATATACTTAAAGAAAAGCTGGCAAAAATTGAAAAATGTGACATTAGGAAATCTAACATGAAATACTGAACTATTATTATGGCTTCCAGTGATGCTAAACTTTTGGCCATAGATGTAACCTGATTTTAAGCAGCAGTAAGCAGGGTAACTAACTTACCTTTTCTGGGCTGATTTGTTCAAAAACTCTGCCCTCTCGCCAATCTGTAAATACATTATATATATATATATATATATATATATATATATATATATATATATATATATATATATATTTGACTTTAGTAGTTTAGATTTTATGGATATCAGTTACAGCAGTGTTGTGTGCTATAAATGATAAAACATTTTACACAAATCATTTTAAGTCTGGTAAAACACTATGCCACTTATTTTTTGTTTTCAATTTGAATCTACAGTTTAACCTTTTAAACATTTACATCCTAATTACAAACAGATTTGAAGATTTATTTCCATAATCAGTGTTGGATTCTAATAACATTCCCACTGCAGAGCAGACTGAGTCAGTCCTGGTTTTACATTCCAGTTCTTAAGCAACAGTCTGTGTGTCCGATCAATCTCTTAATAAAGCCTGCAACATCTTACACTGCTACACAAAATAAAATAAAAAGGTGTTCTTACTACGTGCATTATATACCATTATTATTCATGATGCACTGAACCTGCTTAAATAAACCAACACTAAAACTACCACTAAATGAAGACTAGCATTCATTCACATGTCCTGCAATGACCCTGTGAGGACACTAGATGGCAGCAGTGCTGTGGTATTGAACAGGTGGCCTGTTTCAGACCTGCAGAGAGCTTGCATATGAAATATAGGGAGTCTGTTAGCTATACAGGACTCACACAATCGATCTGCAGCCTGTTAGTCTGTGAAGAAATATAGGGAGTCTGTCACAATGAAAAAGCCAGCACTTGCGTGTATTGATTTTAAATTTGATTCACAGTTGATGTTGTGACTTTCCAGCGGGCATCTACTGTCTGATAGAAGCCCGCTAGAGCTGGAAGCTGATTGGCTGATGATACTGACTCGTTTTCAAATACAACTACATGTTGTAATCAGCCACTGTTTTGCAAGGTTCTGGGACTCTTACAATACAGTGCAAAACACTGAGGACCATATTTTCTTTAATTTACTCCTGTTTTTTGAAAGCGATAAAACACCTGTTATTTGTACAAAACTAGAACCTAACAACTAAGTGATGCATTTCAGGTTATTTTAAGAGTCTAAAATAAAACTTCTATGTAAGATCAGTGTTTGGGTGATGTAAAAATCTGAAGCTTGTCATTATCAGCATGTGATTGAATGCACACGTCTTTTATTGATAGGTTCTTAATTCAAGTAAATAAATTAAATGTGTTGATTTCTTTTGCAAATACTCTGGACCAGCATTCCAGTGGATGAAACTTGGGACCTATGATTTAGTTTACTGTTTTTTTTTTTTTGATTACCAGGAAAGCATAACACTAAAACTATTTAGCACATGTCTTTGGCTGTGGGAACCAGTGGAAAATATTTATGATAAAGGGTCAGATCATTTCTTCAAAACGGTCCTAAAGGAAAACATCAGCCGTCGCCAAAGTAATGGGAGTTCTTTGAATAGCTCTCACAGGAAATGCCCGAGTTTCAAGCATATTTGTCCATAACCTCTCCCCAGTGTCCCTCCGTGTTTGCCTTTTCTGTGCAGTGCTCGGACTGGAGATCAGGGCTCCAGCTGAGCTGCACATCCGTTGCTTTGACTTCTGTCTGTTCCACTGCTTTCACAAAAGAAGAACTGGTTATCAAACTTCTTAAATTTGAAAGCGAATCAAGTATCACGAGGAGGAAAATGACAATTTGGACGACGTCAGTAAAGTTTAAAGTTAAAAAGTTTTGTGTACATTTCAAAAATAAAGAAAGTTACCATAATGTGTGTTTGTGGGACACGCAATGTGTAGGGTTATATTATTCTTCTTCCCATAGTAAAAGTATAGCAAAGTGTAATAAAGCACAGTGAAAGCATGGTATAGTTCCTCATAGTAAAAGCATAGCAATGATAATGCATAGAAAAGCATTGTATACCCCAGAAAGGTATGGCAAAGGTCAACTATGGCAAATGTATAGTATAATCATAGGAAAAGCCAATGTGGGATGGAAGAATTCTGTCGTGGCAGGGTTAGGGTTAAGGGATGGGGAATGTAAACAAACTGGACTATCAACCGCTTGCAGTAAGATGGACAGCGGGCTAAATTATGGAAGCTGATACTGGGGAATAAAGCTTTAGGAGGAAATTGAACAGGAATGTGGGACACTGCAGTTTTAAAAAACGCTAATTTTCATGCAGATGCTCAGTTAACCCACTAGAGGGCACAAGAAATTGAAACAAGGAATGTCAGTATCTTTTGCTTTTATTTTTGTTCGTTTGGGATATGCAGATATATCAGTGATAAGTAAGGATGTCTTTTTTTTCACAGTTATCACTGATTTCACAATTTCCCTGAAATGTATCCACTGCCATGTAATATGCAGCTCCCCGTGAAAACTCCGAATGAAATGGTGTAAATATACATATGTTATATTACTTAAAAATAAATACCATAAGGGGCATTGTCACATTCAAAATCACATTTCTCTAGCGTTATTATACAAGTGTTATAAATATTTAAATGCTTACCTGAAAAACAGTGCATGCTAAGCTGCAGAATATTCTGTTTTTTGTATGTGTAAAAAACACAGACACGCTGAGAAACAGAGACCCCCTTCCCCCAGCGGCTCTCACCTTCAGTGAAGACCCCCGGGGGCTGACACATTTGAACGGCTTCTTGCCCTCCCCGTCAGGGGTAACCTCCTCGGTGATCTTCTGTCTCTTCTCAGCTGCCTCTGCGCGTCTCCTTTCAATCTCCTCCTTCATCCTCCTCTTCTCCTCCTGAGGGAGGGGAGAGGGAGGAGGGGAGAAAGAGAGGGGAGAGGACGACAGAGAGAGAGATAGAGAGAGGGGGAGGGGGAGCGGACGACAGAGAGAAAGAGAGGGGGAGAGAGAGGGGAAGGGAGAGGGAGAAAGAGCGAGACCGAGGGAGACAGAGAGGAACAGGGATAGAGAGAGAGAGGGAGAGAAAGAGGGGAGAGGACGACAGAGAGAGACGGAGAGAGGGAGAGAGAGAGCTCTCATTACTCTATCAGCTGCTAAAAGCCTCTTTTCCAGATCTGCTGCTCAATATTTCTACAGGAAGTCATTCCTAAGGGAGACCAGTCTTAGATAGCACTAGTAGGGTAAAGCTTCACTTTGTGAGGTTTTGTACAGGTGTCTTGCATGTTCATACAACTCATTCAAAACAATGCAATGTCTGCACATGTAGAGGCATCCCGGAAGAATATCATAGGAGTAGCTTCTGAATACCAGAAGCTCGACTCTGTAGCACTTTTAAAATCATGGTGCCAGTTCAAGAAATGTACAGGAAAAAACACGTAGCACGAAATATGACAACATCACGTTGGAGAAAATAAATATCTAAAATAATGTATCACATAGATGCATTTGGTTTTGTTTGAAATATACTGTATATCTTTATCTGTGTTATTACCTGAGACAAATGTCCTTAATTACCAGTTAATAAGATGAATTACGTTTCCCATTTTTACAAACACTCTCAGATGTGTTTCTGATGCTCTCTGCCGTTCTTATAAATTAATCAAATCTAACACCTCTGAATCCCATTCTGTGGAAGTATTATTTTAGAATTGTTATTGGGTTTTTTTTTTTCTCATAACAGTTTGGAGAACACAGTTTGGGGAATGTGTCCCCTTAGAATCTTTAATCATTCTCTTCTAGTCATTCTCTTTGGCCACATCAGATTTGAAAAAGCAGTCCAGTGGACCTCCAGAACAGTCACGTCTTCTCTCCCTGAAATCCCCTGTCCTGTTTCTGCCCGCCTCCTCTCCCCTGCACCCTGCCCTCGCTCCTCACCTCCTCCCTGGCTTTCTTCTGGGATTCCTCCTGCTTCCTGAGCTGCTCCTCCTCCTCCAGCACCTTTCTCCTCTCCTCCCTCTTTCTCTTCAGCTCCTCCAGCTCCTGCTCTGCTTCCTGCTGCTTCAGCCTCATCCTGTGGAACTCCTCGCTCTCCGTCTCGTCCCTCCGACGACGCAGCACCTCCAGCTTGCGCTCTGCCTCCTGGCGCACCGCGTCCGAGTCCTGCTCCGAGTCCACGGGATCCGGGTTCGAGCGCAGGCCGCCACGGCTGGGGGACAGAGACACAGCACAGTCAGTCAGCCAGCCAGTCAGTAGGACACACACACACACGCACACACGCACACGTACACACAGGCAGCCAAGCCCTGTATTAGTTAACAGTTCGGTTTACTGCTGTTAAAAATGAATGGGCCTTGTTAACCTGCCGCTGTGGTCAAAAGTTTAACATCACCTAGAAATTTACGATTAAGACATCATTTAAAAAAAAACTGTATGAACATAATTTAGATCTTTTATTTAACATCATGTAATCAAAGAAACTACAAAATGGCATCGCAAAACTCTATGTGAATCCCTCCCGAGTCTCTGAGAATAGTAAAGCACTAATGGACCCCGTGCTGTGAATCCCTCCCGAGTCGATGACATCACCAGCTACCTGAGGCTCCGCTCGGGTTTCTTGTGCCTGTCAGGGGTGTCTTCGTGGAAGTCTCCCCCGTTCTGATGCTTGGGTTCTGGAGTGCTGATCACCTCAACCTCCCGGCGCTTCCTCTCCACCCGGACCTGAGCAGAGAAGACACTCCATTCAAACATGCTGAGCAGACACCTCAGCAAGCTGCACTGGGCTGATTGCAAAAGCCAATAAGCAAGACACAGAACAACACAGCGATAAACAGTCTCCCTGTCTAGACATGATGCATTTGCTTTGGTAAATGCCTGTCAAAATCACCAGGCATTAGTTATTGACTTAACAAACAGATGACAAGCCTTGATTAATCTCTCTCTCTCTCTCTCTCTCTCTCTCTCTCTCTCTCTCTCTCTCTCTCTCTCTCTCTCTCTCTCTCTCTCTCGATTAGTGTTTTAACCCCTTCATGTATGCAAGGAATTCAGCGCTTGTTGTTCAAACGGTTTCTTCTCTAATTTGCGAGACTTGAGTATCACGGGGGGGAAACTAACAGCTTGGATGACGAGATCCAACCTGTCAGTGCATTTTAAACCCTGTTTCATGCACCTCATTGCAATAATAAGAAAGCATCATTTTCATTTGCGGGACACACATGTCCCTTGTACCTTAAAGGGTTAAAGCACTACTAGAACAGATCTCAGATTTCTCTCTGTCGCTTATAAAAAATGTATACCTCTTCTTCCTTGTAAGATCTAGGCTTTTCTTCGATCACTTCCTGTTGGGTTGAAATGAAAATTGGATTAATACGGCGCTGCTCGGGACACAGCACAGCTCACACTTGTTTGTGTGTGTGTGTGTTTTATTTTCTCGATGTTTTTCGTACCTCCGCTCTCTCGTATGACCTCTTCGGTTTATCCTCAATCACTTCCTGCCAAATAAACAAAACATGTCAGCTGTTGTTACCCTTCAAACGACTTTTCCAATGCTCAAACCAGGAGCTTGCTGTTTGAACACTTGAAAAAATCATTGGAAGAAAAATGATAAAAGAGACAACAGCATTAACAGCGTGACGGCCACACACCTCATCTCTCCTGGAAAACTGCTTTGGCTTCTCCTCAATGACGTCCTGCAAAAAATAAACAGGCCCGTCAGTGAAAGTCACTCCCTTTACTGCTGACACAAAACCAGAGCGATCCACACCCCTTTTTAAATGACTTTTATTAAAAACAAATAAAAATAAACGTTTAAATGACTTATAAAATAAAAGCGTCTATAATGCACAGTAGAATTAGTATCTAGTAATTAACATGTTTTATTCCATTGAATTAATACCCAACAGCTTCACATTTCTTAAAGGTAATTACTCACACCTCAGATCAGTAACATGAAAGAGTAGATCACCTGCATTCACAGTATCCACCTGCTGGACAGATGGACGGGTGAATCCAGACATCCACAGATTCGGATGCTCTTAATTAATTCTAAAGAATGATCTTTTCAATTTTCATCATAACTGGGTAAGTGGTTCTCTAGATATACAGGACGCAAAAATATAACAGATCAACAAGGGTTCAAATTACTTCAGAGCTTTAGCTACCTGACACATCAAAGAAAATTAAATATTAAAAAAAATAAACAGTGGATTAGTGATGGGCCTTTAAACAGTAAAGTACACGTACACTTTTACACCAGTATGCATGCGTACAAAAAACAAGCGCTTTAAAATGTCAAGCTTGTTTTATTTCTCCGTGCATTTCACCCCACTGTGTGTCTATAATTCTACCGGTGCGGGTGTAAAGCAGTAGCGTACCTCTGTAGTCATGTAAGATCGTCTCGGTTTCTCCACTATCACCTCCTCCTGCTTCTCTTCCACCTCTGGCTCCTCTTGCGGTTCCTCTGGCTCCTCTTCCTGGGCTGGCTCTACCTTCTCTTCCTCCTCTTTGTCTTTCCAGGCATTGCGCTGGTTGGTTTTCTCCTCCTCTTGCTGGTACCGGCCCCTCCTCTCCTCCTCCTCCTCCTCCTCCTCCTCACGGTGGTTTGCCTTGGGGAGGCTGATGGTGGGGTCGAACTCTTTCTGCCTCTCTAGCGCCTCCTGCAGTCTCTTCTGGCGCCGCTCCTCGCGCTTGTCCAGCTTTTCCTGGAGAGAAGACTCTTCTTGGGTTTGGGGGGGAGGGGGGCTCACAGCGATACTCTGCTGCTCTTCCTCCGCCACACTAAACAGACAAACACAAACTCGTCTTGTATCCCAGCATAGATGCAGTAGAGGGCAGTGCCACTAGTGGCTGCTGTCTCTGTTTAGCGTTTTGTGACATTGAGGACTTACACAATTCTGATAGAAGAAACAGAAAATGCAGAAGGAGAGTGGAGAGGAGAGGGGAGTGGGAACAGGGAGAGGGTGAGGGGAGAAGAGAGGGAATAGAGAGTGGAGAGGAGAGGGGAAGGGGAACAGGGAGAGGGTGAGGGGAGAAGGAGAGAGGGACAGGGGAGCGGGGAGAGTGGAGAGGGAGAAGGGAGAAGGAGAGATCAGGTTACCTGTTCTGGTTGTTGATCTCCACCTTGTCACAGCTCACGCTGCTCGTCTCCTCCTCTTCCTCCTTGTTGCGCAGGCGGTCCTGACGGGCTCGGCGTCGACGCTCACGGGCAGCTTCCTCGTCATCCTCATCTGTCCTCTGAAACGCCAGCCTGGGACACAAACAGAAGCACAGCACAGCGTCACCAACTCACACACACTCACACACACATATATATATATATATATATATATATATATATATATATATATATATATATATACAGTGCTCCCCTTTATAAAGTGCCCTTTATACTGTGGAAAAGGTTATAAGGTCTACGGACATGGCTCCCATTTGCCCCATAATGCCATTACACTGATACTAGTAGTCTTGTTATAAGGCGGAACACAAACAGTCTCTTAACTATGGCTCCCGACTACAGCGTTATAAAGGGAGAAAAACAGATTAATCTCAGTTGCATAAGTATTCAACCCCTTTGCTACTGTAGCCCTAAATCAGCTCAGGTGCAAATGATTTGTTTGAAAGGTCACAAAATTAGTGAAATGGTTTCAGCCTGTGTGTACTCAAAGTTGTTTAACTTGTAGATAATTTCCCTCAGGTATATAAAGACTTCTGAGCTGCACCTCACATAGTGATCCAACAAAGTAACCATGAAGACCAAGGAGCTTTCGAAACAAGTCAGGGATAAAGTGGTAGAGAGGTACAGAGCAGGAGAAGGGTACAAGAAAATTTCAAAGGCGCTGATTATCCCTCTCAGCACAGTGAAGTCCATCATTAAGAAGAGGAACATGTATCATACCACCCAGACACTACCCAGATCAGGACGCCCTCCCAAACTGAGCAGCCAGGCAAGCAGGAAACTGGTCACTCTGAAGCCAACAATGACCTTGAGAGATCTGCAAAGTTCTGTGTCTGAGATGGGAGTCAGTGTTCACACATCAACAATAAGCCGGTCCCTACACAAAGCTGGCCTGTATGGACAGGTGGCTAGAAAGGAGCCATTACTCAAAAAGCCTCATCTTAAAGCATGTATGGAGTTTGCGAAAAAACATGTAGATGATACTGCAGACATGTGGAAAAAGGTTTTGTGGTCAGACGAGACAAAAATTGAACTTTTTGGTCTAAATTCAAAGTGTTACGTCTGTGCAAGCCCAACACTGCACATCACCCAGTCGACACCATCCCAACTGTCAAGCATGGTGGTGGCAGCATCATGTTATGGGGATGCTTCACTTCAGAAGGGACTGGGAAACTTGTCAGGATAGAGGGGAGAATAGATGGTGCAAAGTACAGGCGAATCCTTGAGGAAAACCTGTTTGAGTCAGTCAAGACTCTGAAACTGGGGAGGAAATTCACATTTCAGCAGGACAATGACCTGAAGCACAAAGCCAAACTGGAGTGGTTGAACATGAAGATAATTAATGTTCTTGAGTGGCCCAGTCAAAGTCCTGACTTGAGTCCAATCGAAAATTTATGGCGAGACAATCCCCAACAAACTTATCAGAACTGGAGCAATTTTCCCGTGAAGAATGGGCAAAAATGTCACCATCCTACTGTGCAAAGCTAGTAGAGACTTACACTCTGAATGGTGAATCAGCCCGATCAGCAGTGACCCTCCCCTGATTGTCAGCGCCTGATTTCTGTGGAGAGCTTGATCCCAGTAATCGCACAATGGGCTTGCACAGCTCTGCTCTAATGAGAACGCAACGTGGACGTCCAAAGCATAGGCAATCTGTTTTCTTTGCTGTTTTTGGCAGAGCTTAAGGGACCCTTTTAAATGAAGGGTTGTGAAGAATTAATAAGAGAAAGCTAGCACCTTTCCAGCTGTATGAATCCTTTTTTTTTATTTTAACAGCGTTGTAATAAACATGTTTACTGTGAGTCAGAGCATTTTGGAACATGATCAGCTGCTATGAAACCATACGGCTATTAAAAACTCTCATGATTTGCTTCCATCATTAGCATTTCCATTTGTTCTTTCATTACAAGTGCAGTAAAACCATTTTGCAATTGTAAATGAAAATAATTCCTGAAGGTGAAAGCCGCTTTTCCAGCTCTATAGAGCACATGCAGTGTGGCAGTTCAAGCAATGAAGAGCACCAAGATTGAAATCACTATCCATCTATCTATACAAACAACCACACACACACCTACACCCATACACACACACACACTGACACGCCACCCCCCACACACACACACATACACACATCTACACCCATACACACACACACACACACACACACACACTGACACGACGCCACACACTCTGACACACACACACACTGACACACACACCCACACTGACACACACACTGACACACACACACTGACACACACACACACACTGACACCACACACACACACACACACACATACACACTGACACACACACTGACACGCTCACACACACCCCACACACACACGCACTGAAACTCACCCCCACACACACACACTGACACACACACACGACACACACACACACACTGACACACCCACACACACACACTGACACACACACATACACTGACACACATACACACACTGACACGCACACACACACCCCCACACACACTGAAATTCACCCCCACACACACCCACACACACACACACACACACTGAAACTCACACACACAGACACACTACACACACACACTGACACACATACACTCACACACACACACACACTGACACACACACACACACTGACACACACACACACCCACACTGACACACACACATAACCACACACACACACACACACTGACACACACACACACACTGACACACACACACACACTGAAACTCACCCCCCACACACACCCACACTGACACACACACATACACCCACACACACACACTGAAACTCACCCCCCACACACCCACCCACCCACACTGACACACACACATACACCCACACACACACACACTGAAATCCCCCCACACACACACTGAAACTCACCGCCCCACACACACACCACCCACACTGACACACTGCACACACACACACACTGAAACTCACCCCCACACACACACACACCCACCCACACTGACACACACACATACACCCACACACACACTGAACCCCCCACACACACACACCCACCCACCCACACTGACACACACACACATACACTCACACACTAAAACTCATCCCCCCACACACACACACTGACACCCTCCACACACACACACTGACACACACACACCCACACTGACACACACACAACAGTTTCTAATAGTTTTACCTGAAACTTTAGTTTGAAAACAATTGACGGCAGAAGTGTGAGACGGTGTGTAAACAGCACAAGGCCCAAAGCCTGGCCTCCCCTTTATCAAGATAACTAAATCAGACAACATCCCGTAAACAAGACCTCCTGTGCCTTATAAGAGAGATGCAGGAGCCACTGGCTTAAAAGGGGCTCACTTCAGCCCAAGCAGTGCTCAAATGCATTGATAAAGCAGACTTACTTGGACAGAGCTAGCCAGCGGCTTCTGATCCCTGCTCTGTGAGTCATGTCGAAGAGCACAGCAACACAGAATGCGGTCCGGGAGCGCTATGCACTGATTTCCACACTCCTTGTTCCCCGACACGGTGAATTGCTCAATTCTTACCAGTGTCCAGAGCTCTGACACTGAGCTGGCACAGTCTACCAGCTCCTGTGTGTGCCGCTGTGAGCCCAAGGTCACCAGTAACAGCATAGCATTGTATTCTCAGCAATATAGAGAGAACTCGCTTTGTGGACAAACAGAAACCCCTACAGTCTGTGTGGCGGATTACACAAGACAAACCACCCATGTCCCTTTACCTTTTGCAGAAAGTACTTCCTGTGGAATATAATTGACTACTGTAACTCTTAAGGGACACAATGAATGGAGCTCTTTGTTGTTCAAATGGTTTCTTCTTCATTGGAGAGTGACTGAAGTATCATGAGGAGGAAACTGACAATTTGGACTGACCAGATCCAACGTGCCAGTGCATTTTAAACCCTGTTTCGGTGCACCTCGCTGCAAAAATCATTCTTATTTGGGGACGTGTATGTCCCTTGTGCCTTAAAGGGTTATTGTCTGGGTGGAGGTTTAATTGGTTTAATTAAACACTTCAGAACAGGGTGAGATGAGGTTAAAAGCTCTAAAACCCATGTTAAGTAAAATATCTAAGTTACAATACTGTGCAAAAGTTTTAGGCAGGTGTGAAAAATGCTGTAAAGTAAGAATGCTTTCAAAATAGACATGTTAATAGATTATATTTATCAATTAACTAAATGCAAAGTGAGTGAACAGAAGAAAAATCTACATCAAATCCATATTTGGTGTGACCACCCTTTGCCTTCAAAACAGCATCAATTCTTCTAGGTACACTTGCACAAAGTCAGGGATTTTGTAGGCATATAGTCAGGTGTATGATTAAACGATTATACCAAACAGGTGCTAATGATCATCAATTCAATATGTAGGTTGAAACACAATCATTAACTGAAACAGAAACAGCTGTGTAGGAGGAATAAAACTGGGTGAGGAACAGCCAAACTCAGCTAACAAGGTGAGGTTGCTGAAGACAGTTTACTGTCAAAAGTCATACACCATGGCAAGACTGAGCACAGCAACAAGACACAAGGTAGTTATACTGCATCAGCAAGGTCTCTCCCAGGCAGAAATTTCAAGGCAGACAGGGGTTTCCAGATGTGCTGTCCAAGCTCTTTGAAGAAGCACAAAGAAACAGGCAACGTTGAGGACCGTAGACGCAGTGGTCGGCCAAGGAAACTTACTGCAGCAGATGAAAGACACATCATGCTTACTTCCCTTCGCAATCGGAAGATGTCCAGCAGTGCCATCAGCTCAGAATTGGCAGAAAACAGTGGGACCCTGGTACACCCATCTATTGTCCGGAGAAGTCTGGTCAGAAGTGGCCTTCATGGAAGACTTGCGGCCAAAAGCCATACCTCCGACGTGGAAACAAGGCCAAGCGACTCAACTATGCACGAAAACACAGGAACTGGGGTGCAGAAAAATGGCAGCAGGTGCTCTGGACTGATGAGTCAAAATTTGAAATATTTGGCTGTAGCAGAAGGCAGTTTGTTCGCCGAAGGGCTGGAGAGCGGTCCACGAATGAGTGTCTGCAGGCAACAGTGAAGCATGGTGGAGGTTCCTTGCAAGTTTGGGGCTGCATTTCTGCAAATGGAGTTGGGGATTTGGTCAGAATTAATGGTCTCCTCAATGCTGAGAAGTACAGGCAGATACTTATCCATCATGCAATACCATCAGGGAGGCATCTGATTGGCCCCAAATTTATTCTGCAGCATGACAACGACCCCAAACATACAGCAAAAGTCATTAAGAACTATCTTCAGCGTAAAGAAGAACAAGGAGTCCTGGAAGTGATGGTATGGCCCCACAGAGACCTGATCTCAACATCATCGAGTCTGTCTGGGATTACATTAAGAGAGAGAAGCAACTGAGGCTGCCTAAATCCACAGAAGAACTGTGGTTAGTTCTCCAAGATGTTTGGGCCAACCTACCTGCCGAGTTCCTTCAAAAACTGTGTGCAAGTGTACCTAGAAGAATTGATGCTGTTTTGAAGGCAAAGGGTGGTCACACCAAATATGGATTTGATTTAGATTTTTCTTCTGTTCACTCACTTTGCATTTTGTTAATTGATAAATATAAACTATTAACATGTCTATTTTTGAAAGCATTCTTACTTTACAGCATTTTTTCACACCTGCCTAAAACTTTTGCACAGTACTGTATGTTCATATTAGTTATTATCCCCTGCACCTGGCTATCATTGTAAATTAGAGCCAGGTGCAGGGTATTTAAGGAAAGCAGCCAGTTTGTTCTGGGCTGCTGATGTGTGTAGAAGCCTGACTGTGCGGGTGTGTTTGTACAGCCGTAATTGTGTTTTGTTTTTGTTTGATTTTGGTTTTTGCAGGTAAACAGCTTAGCTGTCCTGTTATATAGTTTAGGTTCCTGTTTTGTGTTTTAGTTTAGTGCTCAAGAAAAGAGCTAGGTGTTTGTTTTGTTTATTTTGTTTTTGTTTTTGTTTATTAAAAAAATAACGCGTCAGCGCTGTTAAAACCTTCAAATCCTGTGTCCTGGCTCTGTTTTAAAAGGGCAAAGAACCTGAGTGGGTGCGGTTCTGTTACACTATATATATATATATACAGTACTGTGCAAAAGTTTTAGGCAGGTGTGAAAAAATGCTGTAAAGTAAGAATGCTTTCAAAAATAGACATGTTAATAGATTATATTTATCAATTAACTAAATGCAAAGTGAGTGAACAGAAGAAAAATCTAAATCAAATCCATATTTGGTGTGACCACCTTTGCCTTCAAAACAGCATCAAGCATCAATTCTTCTAGGTACACTTGCACACAGTTTTGAAGGAACTCGGCAGGTAGGTTGGCCCAAACATCTTGGAGAACTAACCACAGTTCTTCTGTGGATTTAGGCAGCCTCAGTTGCTTCTCTCTCTTCATGTAATCCCAGACAGACTCGATGATGTTGAGATCAGGGCTTTGTGGGGCCATACCATCACTTCCAGGACTCCTTGTTCTTCTTTACGCTGAAGATAGTTCTTAATGACTTTCGCTGTATGTTTGGGGTCGCTGTCATGCTGCAGAATAAATTTGGGGCCAATCAGATGCCTCCCTGATGGTATTGCATGATGGATAAGTATCTGCCTGTACTTCTCAGCATTGAGGAGACCATTAATTCTGACCAAATCCCCAACTCCATTTGCAGAAATGCAGCCCCAAACTTGCAAGGAACCTCCACCATGCTTCACTGTTGCCTGCAGACACTCATTCGTGTACGCTCTCCAGCCCTTCGGTGAACAAACTGCCTTCTGCTGCAGCCAAATATTTCAAATTTTGACTCATCAGTCTTGAGCACCTGCTGCCATTTTTCTGCACCCCAGTTCCTGTGTTTTCGTGCCTAGTTGAGTCGCTTGGCCTTGTTTCCACGTCGGAGGTATGGCTTTTGGCCATAAGTCTTCCATGAAGGCCACTTCTGACCAGACTTCTCCGGACAGTAGATGGGTATACCAGGGTCCCACTGTTTTCTGCTAGTTCTGAGCTGATGGCACTGCTGGACATCTTCCGATTGCGAAGGAAGTAAGCATGATGTGTCTTTCATCTGCTGCAGTAAGTTTCCTTGGTCGCACCACTGCGCTCACGGTCCTCAACGTTGCCTGTTTCTTTATGCTTCTTCAAAGAGCTTGGACAGCACATCTGGAAACCCCTGTCTGCCTTGAAATTTCTGCCTGGGAGAGACCTTGCTGATGCAGTATAAGTACCTTGTGTCTTGTTGCTGTGCTCAGTCTTGCCATGGTGTATGACTTTTGATAGTAAACTGTCTTCAGCAACCTCACCTTGTTAGCTGAGTTTGGCTGTTCCTCACCCAGTTTTATTCCTCCTACACAGCTGTTTCTGTTTCAGTTAATGATTGTGTTTCAACCTACATATTGGATTGATGATCATTAGCACCTGTTTGGTATAATTGTTTAATCATACACCTGACTATATGCCTACAAAATCCCTGACTTTGTGCAAGTGTACCTAGAAGAATTGATGCTGTTTTGAAGGCAAAGGGTTGTCACACCAAATATGGATTTGATTTAGATTTTTCTTCTGTTCACTCACTTTGCATTTAGTTAATTGATAAATATAATCTATTAACATGTCTATTTTTGAAAGCATTCTTACTTTACAGCATTTTTTCACACCTGCCTAAAACATTTGCACAGTACTGTATATATATATATATATATATATATATATATATATATATATATATATATATATATATATATATTTTTTTTATTATGTCTCAATCCTAAAATTCCAGGAGATGTTAACTTTTGGCCACACACACACACATCAATGAATGAATGATGATGTGATTACTGTTGATTGCGATATTCATTTAGGATGTGGTTGCACAGGGTACCTTTAAGCCAACTGATAGAGTAGTTCCTCTTTGAACTGGTGTAGCTCTGGGTCTCTGTTAATGGCTGCACTGGGGCCTCGGACTGTGTGCTCACAGAAATGTTTCCATTCTCTTGTCAGTCTGCTTTGTATGAACTGGGGGGTCGAGGAAGCTCAGCCAACACAACAAGGCATCCTGCTAATCTGCAAAGTAAATGGAGAGGGCTCCGTCCAGCTGGCTCCTCGTTAACACATGCTGGCACAATATTCTCGCTGGCGGCTGTGTTTCCAAAAGCCAGCAACAAAGGATTTTGTTTTCTGGGGGGAGGTAATTAAGAAATCCATGTGTATTAACCCTGTAAATGCCCAAGCATTTTTGAAATGAGAAAAGCTACTTTATTTATGGAACTAGATTCATAACATAGCATAACATACGAATGAATCCCATGTACCAAAAAACTGGTTTCTGCAGGTTCACTAATCCAATGTCCCGAGCCAAAGGCGAGGTCGCTAACAAGGTCAAGTATCACACGGTACAGCCTTCATTGACAGGCACTATCACTATTAGAAAACAATTTGTGCCATTATTGTCAGAGATGCTTATAGCTTATCTAGACAGTGCCAGATTTCATAGTTGAAAAGTACTGATTGGCTGGTTAGGGTGGATAATAAAATACATTTGGATCAGTTGTGTCTTTGTTTAATATTTGCTGTCCAATTGATGTGAACTGAGCTTTCATTAAGCATAAATTAAAATGGAAAAACCATTACGTGCGCGGATTGATTTTAAGTTTGACTCACAGTTGATGTTGTGACATTCCAGAGGGCATCTACTGTCTGATAGAAGCCCGCTAGAGCTGGAAGCTGATTGGCTGATGATACTGAATCGTTTCCAATAAAAGGCATCTCACTGAGACCTGCATCCACTGTTTGTAAGTGTGACAAGCAGACAGACAGGCATCATCATCTATCCCTAGATCACCAGGCCAGCTGAGCTCCCTGCATGCACTGCTCCCAGGCCTGCCTCGAGAGAGCTCACACTAAAGGGTTAGTCTGAACACCCTGCCTCGAGAGCTCACACTGAAAGGGTTACAGTCTGAGCACCCTGCCTCGAGAGAGCTCACACTAAAAGGGTTAGTCTGAACACCCTGCCTCGAGAGAGCTCACACTGAAAGGGTTACAGTCTGAGCACCCTGCCTCGAGAGAGCTCACACTGAAAGGGTTACAGTCTGAGCACCCTGCCTCGAGAGAGCTCACACTGAAAGGGTTACAGTCTGAGCACCCTGCCTCGAGAGAGCTCACACTGAAAGGGTTACAGTCTGAGCACCCTGCCTCGAGAGCGCTCACACTGAAAGGGTTACAGTCTGAGCACCCTGCCTCGAGAGCGCTCACACTGAAAGGGTTACAGTCTGAGCACCCTGCCTCGAGAGCTCTCACACTGAAAGGGTTACAGTCTGAGCACCCTGCCTCGAGAGAGCTCACACTAAAAGGGTTAGTCTGAACACCCTGCCTCGAGAGAGCTCACATTGAAAGGGTTACAGTCTGAGCACCCTGCCTCGAGAGCGCTCACACTGAAAGGGTTACAGTCTGAGCACCCTGCCTCGAGAGAGCTCACACTGAAAGGGTTACAGTCTGAGCACCCTGCCTCGAGAGCGCTCACACTGAAAGGGTTACAGTCTGAGCACCCTGCCTCGAGAGCGCTCACACTGAAAGGGTTACAGTCTGCAGTAAACGCTACCTTTGCTGCATTGTGTGATACTTTTCATAGTAGCCCTGCGGCTGTATTTTCATTTGCTTATCATGGGTTATAACTCAGAGGAGCTGTTTTTCACTCAGTTCGCTACAGACTCCTGAGCAGCACCCCGGCTGCAGCCGATGCTCACGTTGAAATAGGAGCAGAAAACCAGCCTTGTTGTAAGAGGGAGCATCAGCCGTTCTGTGTGCTGATAGATAGGCTGATCCCTGGAGCCAACATTACACTTCAGCCATCAACACGGGCCAAAAGGAAATCCACATGACCTGGAGCGCAGAAGGCTCATATGTTACAGTGAACCTACGTCTGGGTTGGTCCACACCACTACTATCGCACTTTATCTGGGCGAAAGCCGAATCCAATATTCATGTAATGAAAATCTAAAAATATCAAATATGTGATTTCCCACAAAAGTCTTTTTTTTTTTCTTTCAACTGCGCGGTGCAGTAGAGCAGAGGAAGACAGTGAAGTGTAGAGGTTTAGCCGGTCAGGTCACTGACACACACAGGCACTAATCATTGACTTGTTTCGCAAACAGCTAGATGTTTACACAGAGAAACTGCTCGTCTCGTTTTAGTTTCTGGAATGTCCTGACATGTACAGTAAGCGCCCACCAGTCTAGTGGCAGGAAATCAGGCGATTCCTCTCTGAGCTGAAGAAATACTCAGATGCACAAAACAGCAGACCACTCTAGCCTGTTTTTGAAGACAGGAGACAGTCACGTAGATACAGCAGGACTACACTTACCAGAATGCATTGGGGTGTAAGTTGAAAAGCCTGAACTATCCCAAACTGTCTAATTATGTCCCCTCCACCGCAACAATTCCCCACACAGCTCAGGAGAACTGAAGGTTCAGTGGACATCCTCCGATCCCACGATCGAGCCAGCTTCCTCTTCTACACACAGGAACTCGAGAGCTGATATCAGCGAGCTACCGGCCTCTGGAGGACAAAGGCCAGCCCTGCAGGTGTCTGCTCTGAGCTCACTGGGCATCTGGCCGGTAGGGTCCACTGAAGCGATGAGGTAAAACAGTCCCTGCCGTTGTGCCAGAGCCAATGTGCCACTCCCCCGGGAGGCATCATTGAAGAGGAATGTCAGATCAGATCGAATGGTTTGTAAACATGGAATAAAAAGGATGTGTGATAAAGATCTCTATCCTGTCTATGTCCAGAGGGTAACACAATATGACAGTGAAATGATTCAGAAAGGACAGCTGTACTGTAGGCCCTTGTGGTGAAACCATTAAGTCACATGACCCCAATATGGCACCAATATGGGTACAGTTCAACGTGAAGGGTGCCATTAGATTTGCCCATAGCACTGAAAATATGACGTTGCAGCTCAAAACGGTTTATGAGAAATTAGTAGTTTTGAAAGTGGCATATTTTGAAACACTTTACTTGGATTCTTAATTACCATGTACTGTATGACAACTGAAATAAGATGACAGACACCCTTTAGAATAGTTTACCGGGGTACGTTTGTACTTTTCCCATGCTTTTCCAATGGGTTTGCTATGGTTTGTTTTAATAGGCTTCATCATACCTTTTGCGGATTTTTACAATGCTTCCCTATGCTTTACCATACCTCTCTGTGCTTTACAATGCTTTCCTATGCTTTACCCGCTTATATCCTGTGTACCAATACCTATACACCAACATTAACACACGCAACATGCAACATATAACACACACATGCACACAGGGGCGGGGCACATTGCCACAGTGCTTTACAATGCTTCCCTATCCTTTACCAGACCTCTCTGTGCTTTACAATGCTTCCCTATGCTTTACCATACCTCTCTGTGCTTTACAATGCTTCCCTATGCTTTACCACACCTCTCTGTGCTTTACAATGCTTCCCTATCCTTTACCAGACCTCTCTGTGCTTTACAATACTTCCATAAGCTTTACCATATCTCTCTGTGCTTTACAATGCTTTCCTATGCTTTACCACACCTCTCTGTGCTTTACAATGCTTCCCTATCCTTTACCAGACCTCTTTGTGCTTTACAATGCTTCCTTATGCTTCACCATACGTCTCTGTGCTTTACAATGCTTCCCTATGCTTTACCATACCTCTCTGTGCTTTACAATGCTTCCCTATGCTTTACCATACCTCTGTGTGCTCTACAATGCTTCCCTATGCTTTACCATACCTCTTTGTGCTTTACAATGCTTCCCTATGCTTCACCATACCTCTCTGTGCTTTACAATGCTTCCCTATGCTTTACCATACCTCTCTGTGCTTTACAATGCTTCCCTATGCTTTACCATACCTCTCTGTGCTTTGCAATGCTTCCCTATGCTTTACCATACCTCTCTGTGCTTTACAATGCTTGCCTATGCTTTACCATGCTTTCACTGTGCTTTATTACACGTTGCTGTGCTTTCACTATGGGAGACTTGTATAAGGGTTAGTTTACCATGGTTTTTTTTAAGTTAGTCGTTGCCAATTAGTTTTTATTATTTTCTCCCCAATTTGAAATGCCCAATTATTTTTAGGCTCAGCTCACCGCTACCACCACTGCGCTGACTCGGGAGGGGCGAAGATGAACACACGCTGTCCTCCGAAGCATGTGCCGTCAGCCGCCCGCTTCTTTACACTCTGAAGACTCACCGTGCAGCCGCCTCAGAGCTACAGCATCGGAGGACAACGCAGCTCTGGGCAGCTTACAGGCAAGCCCGCAGGCACCCGGCCAGACTACAGGGGTCGCTGGTGCGCGGTGAGCCGAGGGCACCCTGGCCGACCTAACCCTCCCTCCCCCCGGAAGACGCTCGGCCAATTGAGCGCCGCCCCCTGGGAGCTCCCATCCACAGTCGGCTGTGGAATAGCCTGGACTCGAACCGGCGACGTCCAGGCTATAGAGCGCATCCTGCACTCTAGCGAGTGCTTGTACTGGATGCGACACCCGGGAGCCCTGTGGGTTTTTTTTTTAATATACTTGCCCATGGTTTCACTGTGCTTTATTACACTTTGCTGTGCTGTTACTGTGGGAGACCAAGTTTCTTTAAACTGATTCCTGACGTCCATTGTACTGTACAGCACATATTCTCAACCCTGTCACGCCAAGCAGCTCTCCATATATGGGAATGCAGAGCACTGGATGTTTATGAAAAAGGGAATCCTTAGGCTAAGAGAAACATCCCCATCTCAAAGCACAAAGTTTCCACCCTGGAATACCTTGGCAGTTAACTGAGCGCAGCGATAAAGAGCAACAATGTCTTTTATGGGTAGCTGCCTCTGCACAGACCTCTTTGTGATGATGCTGTGGAAGAAACACCGTCAGGCTGAAATGAGGGTCATGTTCCATCACGAAAGCTGCGAGGCATCCCTTGTGATGAACGGGGACCCATTTTAAGCAACACCACTTCCTATGTAAGTGAATGCGTCGTGTGTGAGGTGTCTCACTGTATAAGAGGTGTCATCTTGTGCGGTTTGGGCGAGAGGACCGCGAAGCGAAGCTGACAAATGACATCTCTTATACAAAATCACTCAAACAAAGATGGACTTTATTTTGCAGCGTCCCGTCTGTCTACTTGATGTTCCAGCAAAATAATACTGAACTGAGCACCCCTCCCCCCCTTGTGTCACGTGCGCTAGAAGGACCCTGTTTGGACTGGATGGCAGGACATACTTGTGTCATTTTCCTTAGAACTCCTTACACACCCACATGTTCAGGGAAAGATAAAATGGCTAATTTTAGTGAAGGCCGACTCATGATGGCAATACAGTTTGGGATAAGCACACACAGGAAATCTATCTGCTTGTTAAATTAGAAGCTGTCTCATGAGGCTCTTGAAAAGAAAGAAACAAGGAAAGAAAGAACAAAAAATAGAGAAAGAAAGAACAAAGTGTACCACTCTGTGTACAACCACAAGCTCAGAATCTGACACTGAAGCAGGGAGTGCTGGGATGGCTATTGAAGCAGGGGCTGCTGGGATGGCTATTGAAGCAGGGGCTGCTGGGATGGTTATGAAGCAGGGGGTGCTAGGATGGTTATGAAGCAGGGGATGATGGGATTGGTTAAGTCTGAGAGACAGGAGCCTACCTTTCAGCCTCAATCCTCATCTCTTCGCGCTTTTGCCTCCTCAGTTCTCTGCGGCGTTCAAAGTCATCCATGACAGGTCCTGGGATGTGCGGTTACTGTATGAAATGCAGGTCCTGAAATGAAACAGAAAGAGACTCAGCTAGATTCTCAAAGCTCAAATTCTCAAAGCTCTTTACTCCAAAATGTCATCAGCACTAAACTTTCCTTCTGTTTGTAATACCGGACACTGAGCTCACTGTAGGCATATTTGAGCTGTTACCACAATCGGACAGGACAGTATAAAAATGACTTTAACTTAATGTAAGCTTTGTGCTATTGGTGAAACACTGTATTTCTTTAATAATCTGTGAGAAACCAGATTCTAGTCAGATTACGCCCTCTGGTGTGCAGACGATGCAGGACAGGCTAACTAAACTGTATTTCGCATTGACTTCTAGAGATTGTTTCCTCATATCTGGGCCAATGCTTTCAGCGTTCACAAGACATTCAGGTCTGGGTTCACCCTCGTCCACAGACAGACAGCGGTCACTAGTGCAATCCCCATCACAACACAAGCAGCACCCAGTAGAAGAGCAGCAAGCCTCTGCTTGAGAGAGACCTGGGAGTGAAGCCAGCTTTAGAGATATCTTTACATTCTGTTCACCTGGCTGTGCCCAGGGTTCGAACGCGTCCCGGAGAATTCTCTTTCGCACATCATCCCCCGAAGACGTGAAACTGTTTCCATCGTAGTCTGAAGATGGAGTTTGATCATCTTTCTTTCTCTGGTTTTAAAGATCGTATTTGGGAATTGCTTTGAACCTCCTGCCAATGCTTCTCCTTCAGTGTACATTAATAGATAGATACAGGTCTTATTTACTCTGTTTTTTGATCTCTGTATGCTGCTGATTAAGTTTGAACCAGACATGTTTTAATTGTGCTGCTTATGCATTGCAATCGGCTTTTGTATTGTTTTCCAGGACCCCCTTGTAAATGAGGCCTCGGTCTCAATGGGTAAATCACCTGGTTAAATAAATCCATCAATAAATAAGGGAGTGTTTGATTGAAGGGAACCACAAACATTGTATTATTATTATTATTATTATTATTATTATTATTATTATTATTATTATTATTATTATACATTTGTATTTATTTCTTTGGCAGGCACCTGTATCCAAGACCATTTAAATACAGTATAATTTACAGTAAGTAATCTTAATTGTCTATCCCTGTCTGTGTTCATGGGTGACCTCTCCAGGATGTTCCATATTCAGACCACCCAAGTGACCCTCATTTGACAGGTCAGACCCGCAAATTGAAACCTGAAATAATGATATTTCATGATTCAACATAATATTTATTAAAGCAGAAAATAATTTGCGTTGTCATATTCAAAATTGATAATTGTCTCTATTGTCACCTTTTAAAGGCAGCTTTTTCTTTGAAGACATTGTAAAGACATGGTGCAGCTCTATGCAGTGTGTGTTCAATGATTTACTGGTAGCAAACTAATCCGGCTGCCAGGTTCCTGAATGCAGTGTAACTGGGAGTGCGTCAAAGCTGTATTTATAATATGTATGATGAATTTCACAATGCTTTGCGTTTGCATTGCACAAGACAGTCATAATAGTTGTACAGTATTTTATGTTACATTTCTTTAATTATACGGAAAACTACAAATTCAATATGTTAACATCACATTATTCAGCAGGTCATTCCACTTTATGAAGCAAAATGACGCAACACTTTTGGCCACAGCTGTAGCGTTTTGCAGATCTTTCAATGCTTTTGTTAATTTAACCCTCTATCATACAAGGGCAGACAGACAAATCAGCCGGCTAATGCTCTCATCAGTGTTGTGACAAATGTCTTCATCGGTATAGCAGTGTCTTCTGTAATAACTTAAACTCCAGGTGAAACTATAAGAAAGAAAGAAAGAAAGAAAGAAAGAAAGAAAGAAAGAAAGAAAGAAAAGATAGACAAGAAGAAAGAAAGAAAGAAATAGAGAAAGAAAGAAAGAAAAGATAGACAGAAAGAAAGAAGAAAGAAATAATTAGCAAGACAAATTAGCATTTTAAAAAAGGAACAGAAATAGACTATAACAGACCACCCAAGAGCAGAGGGAGAAGAGAATATCGCTGTACCTTTCCTCCACTGTGCTCTAGTCCATGGACTGATTCCCTTCTTCCTTTAGCCCCCCACCACCAAGCAACAAAACGGCTGTCTGGGTTATATCCCACAGAGCAGCACAAAGAATTCAGAAAACTACTGACTACCAGAAAAGGGAACGCCTGCCTCTGCCCAACCTCTCTCCCTCTTTCACTCTCCCTCCTCCTCCTCCTCCCTGGGCTCTATTGCTGATGGTTGCAGGCTGGCTCTCAGCTTATTTCCTGTACAGTGCTGGAGGCCTCCTCCACTTCCTGTGGAATCCAAGTGCAGTCTTACTCAGCTCTTTAAAGTCAGCTCTGCAAAGGGGATGCTTTCCTTTCAGAAAGGGGAACGGTGAAGCTGCTGTCATCCAAGCTCACCGGGTATTCAAGAATGGCCATCGCAGCAGAGTGCAACTGCAGAACGATTTAGATGACTTTCCCAAGCAAGAAGCCCTCAAGAAAAGATAAAAACGCAAAGTACAGAACGTAACAGTACTGCAGATATCACAGATGGAGATCTGGGTAGCGTGTTTACTAATTCAACAGAAAGGGCTCTTCGGATAACAGAGATGTTCGGATAATCAGGGTTTTAACCCTTTCAAGTCCTGAATTATTTTATTGAGTACACAAGAGAAGAGGACAAAATAATATTGTTTATATAGGTGTATATACACTACCGAGGAGTCCCGTGAGTTTCCATCGGCATGTGTTAACATACAGCGCCATGATAAGGCAGGACTGAAAGGGTTAATGTACAAAACACGAAACCTGATGTCATTCTCCAACCCCGCTTATCAATCTTTCACATTTTGATTGTAACAGAATCTCTCCGCTTTTTCATTTCTAGGTACAATGATCAGGTCCTGGGTTCAGATTAGGGAGGGTCTACTGCCTTTAATATCGTACGAAACGACTTCTGAAAGATGTTCTGGGATGCGAGGAGAACACGCCAAAAGAATGCCAACAGCCCCATATTAAAATGCATTTTATAAACAAAACTTCTGACTCGTAAACTAAGCAATCATTTCCCCGCTGGGCACAGAGTTTCAGTATGTCCTGTGGGAGAACCTCTTGTTTTTATATAGCGACGCTGTCCGATGCTGATTTCTTTGTAAATACCTGCTGCACAGTCTTTTAAATGAAGCCGTACGGGTAGCTACACTTACACCCAAGCTTTCTTTTCTTCTTCTTAATCTTTGTGAAGACCACCCAGGTGTGACAGGCCTGGGAATGAATGGCAGCCCCCCCTCTTCTTATCTGCTGGATTACTGCTCCCACCTCCCCCCCCCGCTCGCTCAGGCCCTGGGATCAGATGCTTGGCAGAAGTCAGACCCTCTGCAGGATTATTATCCCAAATAACCGTTTACAGGAGACGCACACCAAGTTTTGGTCTCTTTGGGAATGAACATCCCCATCGATGTGGAGATAGTGATGCCGCCAGTCTGCCTGTACACACATAATTACATGCTTACACAAAACTACTGCTGACACTATCGAGGTGAAACTTGATCAGGACTTTCTGTAGCAATATGAAATACCTACACATCTAGAATGAAAAAGTGAAAATACCAATACAAAGAACCAAAAGATCTTCTATAAAAGACATTGAAAAGAGATCAGAGACAGGGTTAGACACTCACACTAGCCCTGCAACAAGACTTTGGTTTCTAAACTACCATTATTGAAGTATAATATTTGATGATTCAGTAGCCCGGCCCGTATATTCAGTGCTCAATTTGTTCGCACGCACAGATTTTTGGATACATAGATCCTGACATATCTTTCTCACGTTAAGCCTTCGCACGTACACTGTGTTAATAAATCTCAATGCTACAGGAGGTTTGTGCAGCCTCATCTTGGCTTGTTATTATCACTGTCTCAGAGTCGCTGGACCATGTCCTCTCACTGCTTCCGAGGGAGGGCTCTTTCATCAGCGCACTGAGAAAACTCACAGCGATCGCTTCACACTATCACACTGTCATCACATTCACTTCTACCAACAGGCAAGTCCCTTGGAAAAGCTTCCCACAGTGAAAGCACAGCAGAGTGTAACAAAGCACAGTGAAAGCATGACAAAGCACGTGTAAGCATTGTAAAGAACAGCAAGTTATGGTAAAGCATATTAATAAACAAGGCAAACCAGGGTACACTCTGGTAAATGCACAGTATAACCCTGGGAAAAGCATGGGAAAAAAAGTGGCAAACCTTTATAAGGGGTTAACCTGGACAAGTACTGTGTTTAGACTGTTGCTCTATATAACATTTTGAGAAGGTAGTCAAACTCTACACACCCCACATGTGTACAGAATAGACTGTCCCAAGTTCTCATGTCCAGGGTAATCTTCATTTGATCTGAACCGCTTCCAGGAATCTTCCCACGCAAATAGGAATTAAAATCCAATGAACACTCAGTGAGTTAGTTAACATAGTGTATGTGTCGCCCACCACAGCTGTCAATGAATTACAGCTTATCAGCATCCTGAAAAAGCAGATCACCATGACAGCAAGCATACACCACATGTAGATGCAGACAGACAGACAGACAGACAGACAGACAGACCGACAGACAGACAGACAGACACACACCTCTGTATAATCCCAGACTACGGTGCGCTAAATAACTTGTGCTAAAGAATGTCATAACCAGGTTTCAACACAATTGGAAAAAAAATATCTAAAAACTGTAAAAATGTACAGTACGGTCCTAATAAGCCATGGGGGGGGGGGGGGTTTTGTACGTTTTTTTGTATGTTTTACCATACCTCTGTGCTTTACAATGCTTAGCCAAGCTTTTACTGTGGGGCGCTTTTCTAAGGGGAAGAGACTCCCAAGACATCAGAGACAGACGATGGCATTCAAACCGCTTGCCATCTCCTTGAGATGACAGCCCATCTTCAGATCAAACTGTGGATGGGTTTTCTGTGATTTCACATTTTTTTCAGTCAAAACCTTTTTTTTTCTTCGATTTTTTTTGTTATCACCACAGTTGTGTCCATCGTTGTGTCCATCTCGCCGAGGGACGCTAGACAGTGAACTTTTGGACTGTGCTTTTATGAAGTGACTTTGTTCTTCCCCCACAAGAACAGCTTGTTTGGGAATACAGATAAAATAAACATAAGGGTCATGTGAACTCACAAATATGTAATGCGGGACCAGCCCAAGTTTATATCTTTCGCAACATTAACAACCCAAAACTGCATCCAATATTAGTCCTGTTCATATTCCCTAGCCTCTGTAAGCTGCTTTGGATAAAAGTGTCTGCTAAATGACACATTATTATTATTATTATTATTATTATTATTATTATTATTATTATATAATAATAATAATAATAATAATAATAATAATAATAATAATAATAATAATTACGAATGATAATTTACTGAATAACCTCCTACTGCTGCAAGTTTTCAAGGAAGCGTGTCTGTGTCTCGCAGTGTAATTGCGTTCTGATTGACGACACAGAAGGAAAACTATTTAAGAATGTACTGTAATAAATAGACACTAATCATTTACTGTATCTTTTAGTATAAACCTCAACGAGATCAAGGAACGCTGTAGGTCTGGGGAATTTTATTAGGATTTATGTTTCTGACAAATGTTGCATTCCAGTTATTTTTAAACCTGAACTGCATCCAAACTAAACAAAATTATCAAATATTTGAAAAATTAGCTAATATACTATATGCAATCACATCAACATTCCTGTTTCGTTGTTATTACTTTTTTTTTTCAAGTGTTGACCTAGCCCAAGTTTAATAAGATAAAATGATATAACACAACAGTGAAAAAAAAAAAAAAAAAAAATCTGGCTTGATTTGAAAGACACTGTTAAATTACACAACGTCTGCTTTTAAAATGCATGGCTCACAAAACCCAGAAGACATTTGATGTGATAACAGTAGGAACCTGGTCTTGAATTTGAATGCAACGTCTGTTTTTTCTCATAATAAACTACGACCCTCTTTGCTTTATTCCGATCTTTAAAAACAAAAGGGGATACGCTGTTTTGGAGCTGGTGAAAGAAAAGGTAAACAGACAGAGGATTCAGCTGGGAAGATGCCATGATTACTAACTATTCCAGCAAAAACTAAAAAGGTATCACTTTAACATTAAGAGTCTCTAATTACAGTGTGTTTACCTAGCAGCTACACAGTAAAGAGAGGTGGAATTACACATAATTGCTATGTCATTATACATAGTTACAATGCACCTAACGTGTACATCTTTTTACACAATATATATACGTACGTAATTGTATGAAAAAAGGGTTAGGGTTAGAGTTAGGGTTAGGGTTATATCATGCAAATAAATGTCCACATTAAGTACTTTGTAACTATGCATAATATCATTGGAACTACACATGTATTTACTAAGTAACTACTGTGTAAATACACCATAATTACACAAACAATGTAAAAGGTTACTGCAAAACAAAATACCTTCTGAAAGACCTCCTCAAGGCTGACTGTGGGGAAGCATATTAGAGTTGCACAGGATTCAGTTCACCTATGAGCTTCAGCGCACAGTGCAACGCCAACATGCTTCCCCAACTGAATATACAACCTTGCGCTGCACATATCCTGGTGTATAAACACTACATCCGAGCTCTGGATTTGACATGCATATGTTTGATGAAGTTTAAACATTTAATAACTTTTAATAGTATTTACATTTATTAAGCAAAGCACGTAAACATCAAGCTTATTGTAGAAGCTTCCACTACCAGATCAAATCATCAATCGAATAGCTAGTATCTTATTCGTCCTTCAATAAACAACACGTCCAATGATCTGCAAGGAAAGGATTTATATCGTACCTCAATCCATTACGTCCCCTCTGTGCGTCAGAGTTCGCCTCCTCCTCCCCAGCCCCTACCTGCTTCTTGGCTTCGTCTAACGGGGAGGGCAGCTATCCTGCCCCCCTGCCCATGGCTTCCCTACGGCCAGCCTCTCCACTGATCTAAGCTAATCTTATCCGTGAGCTAATTTATGGACAGGGATACCTCAAAAGACTAGGGCAAAGGCCAGTGAATCAAGTGTAAAATATATATATATATATATATATATATATATATATATATATATATATATATATATATATATATATATATATATACAGTACTGTGCAAAAGTTTTAGGCAGGTGTGAAAAAATGCTGTAAAGTAAGAATGCTTTCAAAATAGACATGTTAATGGATTATATTTATCAATTAACAAAATGCAAAATGAGTGAACAGAAGAAAAATCTAAATCAAATCCATATTTGGTGTGACAACCCTTTGCCTTCAAAACAGCATCAATTCTTCTAGGTACACTTGCACAAAGTCAGGGATTTTGTAGGCATATAGTCAGGTGTATGATTAAACAATTATACCAAACAGGTGCTAATGATCATCAATTCAATATGTAGGTTGAAACACAATCATTAACTGAAACAGAAACAGCTGTGTAGGAGGAATAAAACTGGGTGAGGAACAGCCAAACTCAGCTAACAAGGTGAGGTTGCTGAAGACAGTTTACTGTCAAAAGTCATACACCATGGCAAGACTGAGCACAGCAACAAGACACAAGGTAGTTATACTGCATCAGCAAGGTCTCTCCCAGGCAGAAATTTCAAGGCAGACAGGGGTTTCCAGATGTGCTGTCCAAGCTCTTTTGAAGAAGCACAAAGAAACGGCAACGTTGAGGACCGTAGACGCAGTGGTCGGCCAAGGAAACTTACTGCAGCAGATGAAAGACACATCATGCTTACTTCCCTTCGCAATTGGAAGATGTCCAGCAGTGCCATCAGCTCAGAATTGGCAGAAAACAGTGGGACCCTGGTACACCCATCTACTGTCGGAGAAGTCTGGTCAGAAGTGGCCTTCATGGAAGACTTGCGGCCAAAAGCCATACCTCCGGCGTGGAAACAAGGCCAAGCGACTCAACTATGCACGAAAACACAGGAACTGGGGTGCAGAAAAATGGCAGCAGGTGCTCTGGACTGATGAGTCAAAATTTGAAATATTTGGCTGAAGCAGAAGGCAGTTTATTAGCGAAGGGCTGGAGAGCGTACACGAATGAGTGTCTGCAGGCAACAGTGAAGCATGGTGGAGGTTACTTGCAAGTTTGGGGCTGCATTTCTGCAAATGGAGTTGGGGATTTGGTCAGAATTAATGGTCTCCTCAATGCTGAGAAGTACAGGCAGATACTTATCCATCATGCAATACCATCAGGGAGGCATCTGATTGGCCCCAAATTTATTCTGCAGCATGACAACGACCCCAAACATACAGCGAAAGTCATTAAGAACTATCTTCAGCGTAAAGAAGAACAAGGAGTCCTGGAAGTGATGGTATGGCCCCCACAGAGCCCTGATCTCAACATCATCGAGTCTGTCTGGGATTACATGAAGAGAGAGAAGCGACTGAGGCTGCCTAAATCCACAGAAGAACTGTGGTTAGTTCTCCAAGATGTTTGGGCCAACCTACCTGCCGAGTTCCTTCAAAAACTGTGTGCAAGTGTACCTAGAAGAATTGATGCTTGATGCTGTTTTGAAGGCAAAGTGTGGTCACACCAAATATGGATTTGATTTAGATTTTTCTTCTGTTCACTCACTTTGCATTTAGTTAATTGATAAATATAATCTATTAACATGTCTATTTTTGAAAGCATTCTTACTTTAAAGCATTTTTTCACATCTGCCTAAAAATTTTGCACAGTACTGTATATATATATATATATATATATGTATAATGTAGTAGTGTTGTCTTGTCTGTGTTTTTCACTAAGAGTATAATAAGGGTTCTGTGAGATTTCAATTAGATTATAATACTGGTTCGGTGGGATTTCAGATTACAGTAAGGGTCCTGTGGGATTTTTCACAGTGCTATCTATGGGTATTGTTTTGTAACAATTCTTTTTCTGTTTGGAACAAAATATTTTACAGGCGTCCAGCTTCTCTAAAATTAATACCATGGGAAATGAGCAATAATACAACCCCTCCCTTATATAAGCTTCCCACAGTAACAGCACAGCAAAGTGTAATAAAGCACAGTGAAAGCATGGTAAAGCATAGGCAAGCTTTGCAAATGATAGTGTAGCGAGGTACGGTAAAGCATATAAACAAAAATATGGCAAACTATAGTAAACTATTTGTATCGTATCGCTATCCCAGTCCCACTGGATCCAGACATGGCTCAGATTACTGATTCATTCAGAATGCTGATTGTACAGTAATCTATACCGCCTTGTTTGTCTGTTATGTTTTATACTGAAATTCAGTTTCCACTGTTTCTATCAGCACTACTGTCCAGTAGTGTTCCTACCTGAATGAAAACCTGTGGGTGTAAGAATTTCAATAATCAGCTCAGTAATCAGTGCTATAGAAACAGTAGGCACTCCTGTGTGAAAATTTTAGAGCGATTTGTGCTTTAACACTAGAACCGCCATGCGGGTCAGTTTGACCCATTTTGCACTTAAAATGTTAAATACTCTTCCGTTGTAAATCGTATGTGTGTGTCCGTTTTTGATTTTTCCTAAATTTTATGAATTAAATATCCAGACGACGTTTGATAGCCAGAATCACAAAAATGATAAAGTTATAAAAAGTTCTACCTAGAAACACCACGTGGATCAATATGACCCATGCATTACAATACATGTCTTTTTTTAAATAATATAAGATATTCTATTTGTTTTTGTAAATGCAGCAAACAAGACACGCCCCCTCCTCCTAGCACACATCTTTTTTATTTTATTTCAAGCCTTTCTTTGTTTGTAGACTGACTACGAGACAGAGATTGCTATGATTGTGGATTTGTCAAGATGCCAACTCAGTGAAAGCCTAGGTGCTTATTTTTCAATGTACCTGGAGACAACAATCCTTTGTTTTGTTCCACAAATGCAACTGGGAATATATCAGAAGGAAATATTTAATCTTGAAGGTAATTCATTTTGATTGGAATACAGCAAGCTGCACTCAGATGCATACAGCAAACTGAAATGACAGGTAGGAGAACAACCTATGTGCCTAATGTGAAGCGTATGCTATATATTCTTTTTTTATATTACTATTAGAAGAAAAAAAACATTTCGGTTTTACAGGTTTGTGTGTACCAGTTTACACGTGTTTACACAATAGTGTTCAATGGAACTGCGTTTGTGTTTACAACACAGCTCCTGGATGCAGGCACAGTCAGCTGGCAGACGCGTACGCTCCTCCATAGAGTACAATGCAGCCGTCATACCGGAAGTAGTGTTATATTTTCTTTTTATGTAGTATTAGAAACAATGATTTCGGTTTTATAGTTTTGTGAGTACATGTACCCGTTTACACCTGTACACGGGTATATGTATACCTGTTTCTTTTGAAATTTGTATTTTATTATATTTTTTCACTGTTTGTAGTTGTGCTGTATATGCGCTCATTTTAAAAATAAAGCCTTTATGTTTAATTTTCCATTTAAATACGGTGTTTCTGCGATGCAAATGTTAGATATGATGTTCATGAATAAAGCTTTTCCACTGTATCCGATAGTATGCCTTTCATTTTCATAACGAAGCAGTTTAATAATGTATGGGTCACTGTGACCCACGTGGCGGTTCTAGGTAGTTCGAAAATCTGGCGGTTCTAGTGTTTATCAGGCACCTTAAACAACTTCTAAAAAGTCTCCTGCATTTTACCATGTGTGGCTCTGTGTTCATGTTCTCTTACTGTTTTAAATGAATTGCATGTGTGGCCGATTAAATTTGCCTATTTTGACCACTTTCCAAGATTTTCAGTTCCAGTAGTTTGATTCCATATTCACAACAAATCCAAACTGCAGAAGCAATGGGGTGTTGTAATCAGTGTGCTCGCTGCTGCATGTATGCTTGAATCTGAACTCCAGCAAGACCACACCAAGACCCCTTGCTTGCTGACTGAATATCCAGGTATGCCTGTATAGATATACTAATCATTCCTCTCTTCAAACCCATGCACAATATTGTAGCAAGCAACCTTCCTGCATGTGCAATGATACCCCAAACTAATTCACTGCCACTGCAGAATTAAAACAGTGGGATATGTGTAGGCCTGTAACGATATGCTAATCTCAAGATAATATGCGCATCATGGTACGCAAAAAATCATAACATGATTTTACAAATGTTTCGACTAGAAGTCTTTCTCATTAAGCAGGAGATACAGTAGGTCCATTATCACTTAGTTATGGATGGGCTTTTGCAAAGAAACAAACTAAAGATAGCATCACTATTTCCATTCTGTCAAAAGCACAGTTGAAGAAAGTGTTATACATTCAGGTAAAAGTATACTAAACAGTGTACAATGCCCAGGGCAATGCTCCTGAGACAACGCCACACAGAACTGCAGCAGGCATGCTCTCATGCAGCCCAATGTTTGTTCAGCATTCGCTACTTACACGCCAAATACGAAATTATTATAAATGCACGTGTGGAAAAGGCAAAATATTGCCAAAACAAATGTTTTTGCTCAGCTTGCATATTTATGTATACATAATCTGCAAAAAACAAAACAAACAAGAAACGACTGCGGCCCTCCTGATTTCTGGGATTTAATTAACAGGACGTTCTCCATTAAGCATAATTACAGTAAGAGAAACTGGCCATGGGCCCAGCTGCTCTTTGTACAAACTGTTCTTTTAGAGGAGAATGGAAGAAAGATGTGAGCGCGAGAGGCAACGTGCTCCCGTCTCAGCGAAGCGACAGTGTTGAAGAGACAGGCAGGTGCTGGAGTGACCCTGCAAACAGAGCCCCAGGGCAGGCTGGGATATGTGTGCTGTGTCATGTAACCACTGCAGACAGAACCCCAGGGCAGGCTGGGATATGTGTGCTGTGTCATGTAACCCCTGCAGACAGAGCCCCAGGGCAGGCTGGGACATGTGTGCTGTGTCATGTAACCCCTGCAGGCAGAGCCCCAGGGTAGGCTGGGATATGTGTGCTGTGTCACATAACCCCTGCAGACAGAGCCCCAGGGCAGGCTGGGATATGTGTGCTGTGTCATGCGATGCTATCGTAAGCCCGGGTCTCCAAGCTTCATTAAATGCAGGTATTCCAGTTCTGTGAACTGTTGCACTGTCTCAGGAAGCAGCTGGTATCTCCCAGTCATGTTTCATTTGTGTCTGGATTAGGGTCAGATTGCATTCCGAAAATGACTCCCTGTCTTCTTTATGTTTGAAGGCAGCCCGGTGATAGATCTTTTGGCCTGGCCGTCATCTTTCTTTGGTTGCTGAACCCTTAGGAAGCCCTGTACGCAATCCTATTGATTCGCTTTTTTTATTTAGCTGCCAAGCGTAACGGGCAGTGTTGTGTGATACACTGCCGTTACGGTATTCTGTCCCCTGTCGGTGAGGTGAGATGAGGTTATAAGCTCTAAAACCCTGCTTGAAGACGAGCTGGCACTTTTGCATTGTAGTTGATACGCTCGGTTGCGATGCGCAGGGTCGCTGGTTCAAGCACAGCCCTCCATCAGTTACACAAGCTAAATACAAAGTTAACTGCCCAGCTATGTCACGGTAAAAACGGTAACTGCGATAGTTTTCAGAATTTTGTCTAAAAGTTTAACGTTCTCGAAAATATGCATGTTAAATGCCGATGTTGCCTTAGTGTTTATACTATTCGTCAATATGCATCATCAATATTGTAGTCAATTATTCGGAACTCTATTTGTGTGTTTACTGTTATGCGGTACTGAAGTGGTTACCAACTAGTTCAAAAGCTTAAAACGTGTTTAATCTTAAAATTTTAAAATTTAGGAAATTAAAGAGAATCTAAAGCCGAGGGAACATAAAGTCACTTTTTCAGTAACAGTAGCTTGAAACCTGGTTCCAGGAGACCGGGAGACCTAGTTTCAAGTTGCTGTATCAAACCCCAAGTCTCTCCTGGTGTGCTGTGCAGTGGCCTGAAACCTCGTCTCCTGAAACCAAGTTCCAAGCCACAAGCTTCATGTTCCCTCGGCTTAACACTTCAGCTTTAAGTAGTTCAGTTTAAATCTGTTTATTCAGTTCACGACTACATCAAAGAGCATGGGACCTTTTTATTAAAAGGTATTAAGAGACATTGACAGGAGTAATGAGCTCTGTGTTTGGGAAAGAATCTGGAGCCAAAAGTGTCAACGTCAGAATAGAGCAGTTCACACAGATGGTATCAAATCGGATGAAAGTTTGGGTCTGGTGCCCAATGAGTTACCATGCAGAGTGTGACAGACAGACTGACGGACCGGTGTGAAATGTCACAGCTCTGATTACAGGCGCATCTCACTTGACTGTCCTCAAAACAGGACGCAGCCGTTTGTAGCCAAATCGAAGGATTTCATTTTTTATTCTGTGAAAAAATATTCATTTAGAATTACATAAATACAGCTTGCGCAAAGGCGCCAATCTGAATGAAATACACGTTTATTTTGAATGTTACTGCTCTATGCCCTGGCTACTGCCTCCGCCAGCCCCCCCCCCCCCACACACACACACTTCTGAAACCAAAGTTACACCACTGCATATGTTTAATAAATCCTATTTCAGCAGAAATACTACAAGCATTTCTTTGTGACACTGATTTTAGGATTATATACAATATCATGTATGTGTGTACAACCACTTATCACAGATCCCTAAACGAAAGTGTTTACCATTTTCAATGTTATGAGCTACTGATACTGACGAATAAGCACAACTGCTTACTCCACAAGTCTATTTAAAAAAAAAAAAAATCACTTAGTGTATATTATTTTCACTTTTGCATTGTAAATGAATTCCGAAACACAGCTTGTTTGAAGCGTGGGTATTCTGCAGCTCTGGGACCTTGCATTTGATTGACAGTTAACTACAGCCTGCACTCTGTTTGTTTTTAAGTGATGATTGACCACAATCAGCTTTGACATTTGGAAGCAAGGATCGCGTGCCCTCGCGAAATCTTGAAGAATAAGCTCACTCTGTCTCACAAGAAGAATGTTTCAAAGATAACAGCGGATTTTTCCACAGTTAAAGCCAAAACGAGAACGCAATTATAAAGCCATGTTAAAAACTCCTTCCCCATTGCTAATGACATTTTATCACAATGTGGGGCTTCTCAAGTTATTTCGAGCTGTACGCCCTCAGGTAGTCACCCAAACATACAATGCAATACAATACACATCTACTCTCTCTTGAGCACTGTGGCAGGGTTGAGGCTGCCCTGTAAATACATATGTATTGGTGGTTGGGTTAAAGAAATGTGGTTTTTGTATTTATTTAAGTTTGGCAGAGATGGGGTTTAAACCCATCCCTGCCAAACTCAATGTGAGCGTGTGGATGGGGTGGGGTGGGGGGGGGGGTGTTGATTGCATGATGAATGATCAATCAAGCCTTCAGCCACATGCTAAATAAGGCTCAGCTTCTCCACGTTAGGGGAGAGGAGTATGGAGAGAAGCCATTAAAATTGAGTGAGTGAGTGAGTGAGTGAGTGAGTGAGTGAGTGAGTGAGTGAGTGAGTGAGTGAGTGAGTGAGTGAGTGAGTGAGTGAGTGAGTCAGTGTTTGTGCTATTCTATTTTTGTCTCTGTAAAGTTTAGTGAAGGCTCTGCCCAGCCGGGACAGTTTTGTTTAAACTGTTTGTTTTGGGCGCTGTGCCTTTTTCTTGTGTTTTGTTTATTAAAAGTGAGCAGTAAGCAATTCTCTGTCTGAGTCTCTCTCCCTGCCGGTAACAAACGGGCCGAGGCGCTGACCTATTCACAATCGCTAATCACATCTTGTAGATGAGTTAAGGACTGCAGGTATTAACTAGAACTTTAAATTCATTAAATTAAGACTCTCAGGTGTCCAGCGAAGGCGTTGAGCACTGGAGTACGTAGAAATGTTTATTTGTAGTATTGTTTTCCCCGGTCTTTCTCTCTGAACTCACCTGATCAAACTCACAGCTCTCCAGTCCTGTCGATCACTCACTGCAGCTGCCGGCACTCTTACACAGCAGGGATATCTAGGGTTAAGCAGACAAGACATGGGTTACAAATGCATTCTGGACTAGGAACTGGAACCTGCTCAAAATTAGGGTTCAGAAGTTCAGGACAAACACCCAAGACACAGAATGCACACCAAGCTAGACCACAGGCTTAAGAATATGCACACCGAGTTGTATTACAGCTGAATGATGTTTTTGTTTGTGCAATTAAAACGAGGACTAGCTGCTTCCCAGTTGTTAATTGCATTGCAATTAAAAAATAAAATAAACACTTTAACTGGATACTGGTTAGGATCTCATGAGCGCACCACGCTGCCGGATTCCTGTAAAATATTAATAACCAAAAGAATGTGTCAATCTCTCAGGCAGTGATTCGAAAGCTCAGCCCCATCCAGACACGCAGACACTGTAGTAATAAAGCTTGGCACTAAAATCCATAAAACAACAATCTGGAATGATCACACACAAACCGACCAGCCCCCACATAATTACATTTGAAACGCGAAGTACGTTAAATAGAACTTCAATATATCTAATTAAATAGTTTGTGTGTCTTTATATACACACACACACACACACACACACACACACACACACACACACACACACACACACACACACACACACACACACACACACACACACACACACACACACACACACACACACACACACACACACACACACACACACACACACACACACACACACACACACACACACACACACACACTTGAGCCCTGAAGGACAATGGAATTACAATGTTTATTTCAGACAAACAAAGTTAGATAAATAAACAATTTTAAAAAGTTGTAGCGCTGTATAACAGTGATAATGGCATTGTACTGTGCAATAATGCAACTGTCCCGTTTGCATAACGAACCGTTATTACTTTGTAATGCGCCACAGCAATGCGGTTCCCCATTAAATAAACCAGAGTCAGATTTCTTTCTCTGTGGCCTCAGGTCTGGAGAGGAATGTTGTGAGAAAGCCTTGCCCTACATTCTCAAGCCTGCAAACTCTCCTTAAACTAAACCTCCCTCATTACCGTGCTGCTCCGTTTGCATGGTAATAATTATGGTACCAGCTCCACAAAGAGGGTTCTGTTTCCTGCAGTGCTCTGACTGAGATGATGTGGTGAGCGCTGTGGGCCAGCTAGCTGATAATGTATATGTCTGATGGCTGTTGTTCCTGGAGCTGTGCTATGTTCCTTGGCAGAGGGCCAGCTGCTCTGTTAGCAATAGCAGCCCTCTGCTTAGATGGGAAAAGTTCCACATTAGCATTCCAACGACTGAGGCAGGGGGCTGCGTCTGTTATGTGTTCAAGAGAGACCGCCGTGTCTGTCATGGACAGGATACCGGTAAGAGTATACAGAGATATTACAGGGATGGCTCCCGTTGCATAGCGGTTTGATCCATAAAATATAAAGACCTTACAACTGTAAGCAAATAAATTAGGGATGGAAATAAGACTCCCAGTGCATAGCAATTTGATCCATTCCTGGTTTTACTATGAGTTTCGTAAGACACACATGCTTTTCAGTGGATTACACCGACATCCTCTGTCTGGGGGATATCTTGAACCTCCAAACTCATTTCACTTGTGATTGGATTTAAACCCGAGAGGCACCTTTTTTCACTACAAGGGGTACAAGTCCAGTTTTGTTCCTTTCTCACTTCAACCACATGGTCGTAACCACTGACGATGACTCCGAGTAGCTTTGAGATTCTATTCATTCTTTCTCTGATTGGCTATAAAGGTAAAAGGGCTAACCAGAGGTTGGATGTTTTGTTGGGTGGGTTTTTTCTAATGTACGGTTGCCTAGTAACTGAAGACATGGGGTTCTGGGAAATGTAGTTTTTAGTGAAAATCTCCACTGAACCCAGGTCTCCAGAGGAGAAAGGCTTGAATGAGAGGCTAGTGAAAACTGCCGGCCTCTATTTCACATTCAGTCTAATACAATACTTTAATTATATAGCATGTCTAATTACCTAAGTTGTCTTAAAATAAAATAAAATCAATAACTCTGGTAATTTCTTTCGTCTCAAAGTCTTTCTGAATCTATACTGTGTCAAGCTGGAGGAATGTGTACCGGGAGACAGTACACAAGAAGCCAGGGCTCCATTTCATTTCATTGTGGGACCTCTGCCAAGCGTGGCTCTGCTCCGAACACAATCTCAAAAACATCTGCTGAAGGGCCTGCTGAAAGAATGAAAAGGCAGAGCTTGTGTGCAGGACCACTGCTCCGGCCGTCTCACAAGAAAGCCTTATTCCGTGAAATAAATGAAAGGAAAAATACTAAACCAGCTCTCCTGGTGTGTCGTATTGGATCAACGACAGACAAAACAACTGACGGGACTTCCTTTGGAGTTCAAACCTGTGAATTTACAGAGCAGCTCCTGGGGTTCAGGGGAAAAGATGATATGATCAGGAGTGTGAAGGAGAGTGGAGCAGTTGGCAGAGGTGCCTGCGGTGTCTACAAGGGAGGAAATAACGAGGCAGCAACTGTTGTGCTCTTCTCTCCGATTGAGACGAAGAAAGGGACTTGCATTCCCAGACACTCGGTCACATTCCCAGACAAGGAGGTTCAACGAATCAACTTTTTAAATAATATCTCTCAGCCCTTTCTGCTCAGAATTCATTTCCAGCCCTGCCTCTTAATAACTCCTAAATGGCATGCCGTTAATGTTCAGGATTGAACGTGGACCCTGTGTGCAGTGTGCCCAGGTAACAACCCTTGTAAAACCTTTTGTATGCTGACCTAGGAAAAATAAATAGGACATATCGTGCACAATCTCTCCTAGAATTTTTAAAACAGTGCATGTTCCATGCTAGAAATTACAGCACGTGGTTTTGAAGCGTCAGTTGTTGAACCTGTGGACTTTTGCAGCCGTTTGCACAGAAGTAGAGCAGGGTTGTACTTTCACGCGATCAGCTCAAGCAATATCTGTCTACTTGAAGTTGCCTGACATTGACAGTTTTTAACTCAAAATGTAGGATTCAGTATTGGAAGTTGTGGGTTAATTAGTGAAACCTCAGGGGTTGCAACAAACACTTCTTTTTGAAGGTAAACCCAGGATAGGAATGACTAGTTTGGGGATCCGTTCCTGATCAATTCCTCAGTTCTGTAAAAAGCTTTGATCCAATACTTAGTTCCTTACAGTTTTACCACTGATGATTGGTTCAGGTTTCTGCAGATGCCTTCAAGCACTTTTTCTTTCTGTGTCCTGTAGTATTTTATCAGAATCCTGGGTTGACTGTTGGAAGTTCAGAGGAATGAGAGTTTTAAAACAGATCCCACAGCCCCACAATCCAGGAGAGTCAGCCGATGGAGGAGCTGCAAGGAAATCTCAAACAGGATGCTTGACGTGACCTTTCAACCCAGACCACCTACCCCACACATACGACCAAAACATAGGACCTCTCAAATAAAGCCTTCGAGTAACCCTTAGACATGCAGAATTCTCTCTGACAGCTGGCTACAGGATACAGGGCATCAGTAAGGATTTGAGATCACACGGGTGGCAGTACAAAGCTCAGAGTTACTTCCTGTTTGCAGGGAGCAGCCGAGAGATATTTGTTTAATATGGTTCCCTCTGCTGTAAAGACAAGACACTTTGCTACTGCAGTTCAGCACAGTTTCATGTTTCACAATATGTGCAAACAAAGGGCCCAATTCAGATCGGTTTAGGAAAATAATACTGACTAAGCTGTGGAGGTATGGATATCACTACACCAGGGCTATCCAAGCCCAGTCCTGGAGGGCTATTCCACTCCAGGTTTAACAAGTAAAACGAGATAATGAACTGCTTCAGGGTCTGGTTCAATTAAACAATTTAGAACAGGGTTGGAACAAAGACCAGGAGTGGAAGAGCCAGCTTTGAACACCCCTGCACTATACAGTAGCTATCAAATAGGGGTTAGCTGACAATTAAGGGAAAGGTGTAATAAAATAATGTCCAGTTACTGCTGTTCTACAGACTCTAAAGATGAGGTTAACGGTAAATCATTCTGTGTTAATGATCTCATTTTTTTTTTAGCACTCATGAAATGTGACCATGGCACTGGCTAGTGTCAGGCAGACAGTCTTGACCTGACCCCCACCCCCCAGCCTGCCATGCAGTCCTGGACCCCTCTCAAGCAGTGTGCCAGCTGTGCAGAATCGGTGATGGTTGTTTTGTGATGGGACACTGATGTCGACTGGGAAGGTTGAGACCCCTTGAGCTGCCGGATTTGAACCCAGGTCTTCCAGGACGTGGTGAGCTCCAGAGGTAGTTCACTGTGCCATTTAGCCCCTTGTTTTGAGGTTCTGTGTGGCCACTCATACCTCATTCCCCCTGTACCACCGAGCCGCGCCGGGGCTTAGGAGGACCCTGATTGTGTTTCCACTGCAGAGCCCAAGCCATGCCGCTGACATCACACACAATGACTGTGTTGAGTAGCATGTACATGATGCTGTATTAGGAACCGCTGTGTCTGAGTGGAGTATGGAGGATCCAGAGGTTATGCTTGTGTTCTTCGCCGTATTCGTTCTTCTTACATTACTGAAGACTGAAATGCAACGACGGGCTGCATTTGCTTCTCAGAGAGAGCGGTAATTTGGACCTAATGATCAAGATAGGTGGGCCTTAGACGCTGCAAGGTAACGACGAAAATCGTGAACCAGCCCCTGCCCTGCTCGGCTCGGAGCCACATTCAGAGGTGCTGTGAGGCCAGAGTTTCCCGGTCTGGTTCTCGCTCGGACAGTGGAAAAGCACCCTCAGGTAGAAGTCATGATGGGGCTACGGAGCTCAGAAGCACAGTGGCTGAGAGTCTCCTCACCCTGTCTGCAACACCCAGCCCCGGAAACAATTAGCCACACAGCCCGGGGTCAGAGAGAAAAGGGGCTCTCCACTGCTCTCCAAACAGCTTCAAACTAAACACACAAACAGATAAATAGATAAAGAAAAAAAGAAAAAAAGGGGCTCTCCACTGCTCTCCAAACAGCTTCAAACTAAACACACAAACACACAAACAGATAAATAGATAAATCTGTGCCCTGTGCCTGGTATCAAAGCCACTAAGTTGGTCCTGGCTCTGTTTGCAAATAACAGAACGCCAGCTCTTTAAGGAGAGTGCACATGCCTGAACACCAAGACTACAGCTCCCTGGCTTCAGCTCACATTACCAAATATGGGAAGAAAGCCTCTCTTTCCTGGAAGCCAGCTCTGAGTTTATTAAATGCAGTGGCGTGGCGCTGTGTGGCTCCCGGCTCTCTGTGCGGACCTCCCACAGAACCGGGCCTGTTCATTGTAACAGAGGGTATCCGAGCTGTCAGTGTGCAGATGGAGCCACGAGTCATGCTTACACAAAGCATTAACTCAAGCATTGTTTAATAATGCTGCTGTTTTTTGGTGTTTTTTTGTGGTTAGTCTGTTTTTTGGAAAACAGTATAATTTGGTTCTCATGAAATGCTTCTAGACTCTTTGTAAAGAAGCACCCTAAATAAAGTTTACATCAGTATTTTTGAAGTTTTCCCCCATGCTTTTCCCATGGTTATACTCTGCATTTACCACAGTCTAAACCCTGGTTTGCTATGTTTTTTTTTTTGTTTTGTTTTTTTAAATAGGCTTTACCAGACCTCTCTGTGCTTTACAATGCTTCCGTATGCTTTACCATACCTCTCTGTGCTTTACAATGTTTCCCTATGCTTTACCACACCTCTCTGTGCTTTACAGTGCTTCCCTGTGCTTCACAAGACCTCTATGTGCTTTACAATGCTTCCCTATGCTTTACCACTCCTCTCTGTGCTTTACAATGCTTCCATATGCTTTACCAGACCTCTCTGTGCTTTACAATGCTTCCCTGTGCTTTACCATACCTCTCTGTGCTTTACAATGCTTCCCTATGCTTTACCATGCCTGTGCTTTACAATGCTTCCCTATGCTTTCCCATACCTCTGTGCTTTACAATGCTTCCCTATGCTTTACCACACCTCTCTGTGCTTTACAATGCTTTCCTATGCTTTACCACACCTCTCTGTGCTTTACAATGCTTCCCTGTACTTTACCATACCTCTCTGTGCTTTACAATGCTTCCCTATGCTTTATCAGACCTCTCTGTGATTTACAATGCTTTCACTGTGCTTTTTTACACTTTGCTGTGCTTTTATTATAGAAGACTTTTATAAGGGTTCGGGTGTTATTTGTCTGTACCCCCTTCCCTTTTATTTGCCAGCTTTGTTAACTTCTCAAACATTTGTCGTACTGTACATGGCAGTCTTCTGATAATATTGCACCCCAGAAAGGAGCTGTACTTCTGCAAAGCAGCTTCATTCAACACACTTGAACGAATGCATTAAGAAAAAGGGCAGGAACGACATTCACTTTAAAACTGTCCCACCAAGAATACCACGATATGCATGCTTTATGACCTATGTGTTTCCTAGCATATATTTCTCTCATGTATTAGTAAACCGTTTCTTTTTTTAACAGGGGGGTCATGGCAGGCCTCTTTCAAGGTGGTCCCATCTAGAAAACGTGTGAAAGCCACTGCAATCGTAGCGAAGGCAAGGGTCCGCACAGACAAACCAGCACCCACAATGTGTTGATTATCCCAGAACACATCACAGGGTGATAAGAGCAGAACTTTCCAAACATTCTGTACATTATAGCAGACCCTGATATTAATGCGATACAGCCTTCTGAAATGTCTTTATAATATATAGCAGACCCTGATATTGATGTGATCCAGCCCTCTGAAATGTCTTTATAATATATAGCACTAGACCCCGATATTGATGTGATACAGCCCTCTGAAATGTCTTTATAATATATAGCACTAGACCCTGATATTGATGCGATACAGCCCTCTGAAATGTCTTTATAATATATAGCAGACCCTGATATTGATGCAATACAGCCCTCTGAAATGTCTTTATAATATATAGCAGACCCTGATATTGATGCAATATAGCCCTCTGAAATGTCTTTATAATATATAGCACTAGACCCTGATATTGATGCGATACAGCCCTGAAATGTCTTTATAATATATAGCATTAGACCCTGATATTGATGTGATACAGCCCTCTGAAATGTCTTTATAATATATAGCACTAGACCCTGATATTGATGTGATACAGCCCTCTGAAATGTCTTTATAATATATAGCACTAGACCCTGATATTGATGTGATACAGCCCCCTGAAATGTCTTTATAATATATAGCAGACCCTGATATTGATGCGATACAGCCCTCTGAAATGTCTTTATAATATATAGCATTAGACCCTGATATTGATGCGATACAGCCCTCTGAAATGTCTTTAAATTTTATATAGCACTAGACCCTGATATTGATGTGATACAGCCCTCTGAAATGTCTTTATAATATATAGCAGACCCTGATATTGATGCGATACAGCCCTCTGAAATGTCTTTATAATATATAGCATTAGACCCTGATATTGATGTGATACAGCCCTCTGAAATGTCTTTATAATATATAGCACTAGACCGATACTGATGCGATACAGCACTCTGAAATGTCTTTATAATATATAGCATTAGACCAATATTGATGTGATACAGCCCTCTGAAATGTCTTTATTATAGCACTAGACCGATATTGATGCGATACAGCACTCTGAAATGTCTTTATAATATATAGCATTAGACCGATATTGATGTGATACAGCCCCCTGAAATGTCTTTATAATATATAGCACTAGACCCTGATATTGATGCGATACAGCCCTCTGAAATGTCTTTATAATATATAGCACTAGACCCTGATATTGATGTGATACAGCCCTCTGAAATGTCTTTATAATACATAGCACTAGATTCCAGTGGCGTGCCGTGACAAAATGGACTGGGGTAGCAAAGTCGTCTATGATGTCTCCGTTTTCTCACATTTTTTTTTTATTTTAGTGTAAAATAAAATTCGAAATAATTAGATGTTGTAAAGGTATTTGTATTTATCAATGTATATTTATAAGCAATATCGTGCAAATCCAGCTATCCTCCTAACTGCAGTGCTAACCAAGGAATATTCATGTTTTGGGGTTGCTCACTAATGATTGTTCAGCTATCAGAGCTTTGACTTTCCCATTGGTTGCTAGAGAAGGCCCTTCAAGTGAGGCAGAGAATACCCTGGGAGATTTATGGCCCGCCTCTGCTCACCCCTGATTGGTCGCCTGTCTAAAAAAAAAAAAAAGGACATTCTTCGACTCGCCTATTGGTTAAACTCACTCAAGACCTTCAACTGAAACGGAGAATACCCTCAACTGTTTTTTTTCTAGCGCCTGGTCGTTGTTTTAGACTTATGCGGGGGAAATGCAGATATCTTATTGGCTGATCACATCCCTTGGACCTGGGGTGTTCAATTCCGGTCCTGGAGGGCCGCTGGCCCTCCTGGCTTTTGTACCAACTTTGACCTAACTTACTTAATTGGATCAATTATTACCAATTATTGGTCTAATTAAGTAATTTAGAGCACAGTTGGAACAAAAGCCAGGAGGGACACCGGCCCTCCAGGACCGGAATTGAACACCCCTGCTTAATAAACCTCTAGTAAACCCTGTAAGTCATCTTGGACAAATGAACAAATAATAATTAGAGTAATATGTTTCATAGTATAAGCAAGGCACACTGTACTCAAGTGAGTGAGGCAACTTAATGTCATTTGACTGACGGTTTACTTGGCACTGTCTGGTCAGCAGAGAATACCTTGAAGGTCCTGACGGCACGCCACTGCTAGATTCTGATATTGATGTGATACAGCCCTCTGAAATGTCTTTATAATATATAGCAGACCCTGATATTGATGTGATACAGCCCTCTGAAATGTCTTTATAATATATAGCAGACCCTGATATTGGTAGGAGTTGGGTAATTCAGGCAACAAACCAAAAACTAGCGCAGGTTTTTGAAGAGAATGACTGTGGTTTCATTACAAAAGAAAGCACGCTGTTTTTAAAAAGGTTACAATACATTTTTTGTTTTTATTGATGTCAATTCCAGCTCTGAGTGTGGTAGCCCCAGCCTCTAACTGCAGTGCACATGATCTCAGAGACATATTCCTTTGTTTCTGCTTCAACAGAAGTAGGTCAGGATACCCCCTCCTGTGTAAGACACTTCTCAAATTACAAGACACTGCTAGTCTCGAATCTGTGCTCTGAACTCGGCTACTCTAGTACCTCATGTCCATGCCCCACTCAACCCGGGTTCAAACCCCTGCTGCCCCTGATCCTGCGTTTCCATGTTCACTCAGCCAATCCGCATTGGCTGCCAATCTGACCTGCCCTTGTTTTTTTTTTCTGATCCTTCCTCAAAGTGGGCCAAAATGGGACGGGCGGAACTACCTCACAACACTGACCAATCAGTGATGAGTGGGCATTAACACTGATTCCACAGCTGGGGTCAGCAGGTTTCTCTGTGCTTTAATATTCTGGAATGTTTTTTTTAGTAACAAAAAGCTCCAAAGAATCGAGAGGATTCTTGGAAGCAAAGCGGTCGCGTCCATCCTGTCGGTTTTGGAAACCAATGAATGTGACATCAGCCGCAAGGCTTTCTGGGAAGAAAAAAAAAACGGTAACATACGTGAAACTCGTATTGCATGGAAACGGAGTCTCTTCACTCACCGGTTAGGTTGGATATCAATCCAGCTCTGCTCATGGAAACAAGGTATAGGCTACTGTAAAAACAATGAGGGATTGCTGCAAGATGGAAAATATGTAAAATACATACAATAAACAAACCTGAAAAGAATAGAACTCCAAACCAGAGATGAATATTAATTAACAATGCAAAAATGTGTTACTTCAATATAATGCATTACCTCAATTTATTTAAATAATTTGTGAAGGAGTTAATAAAGCTGGGGTGGGTATTTATTTTTATGGGGGGGGGGCAATGCCACACAAATCATGAGTTGAGAGGGTTCAGAATGTCACCTACTTGTTATACAGCAACCCTCGCTCTAACAAACATGTTGGGGTCCAAGCCTTTTATTCGTTATATCGTGGGGTTCGTTATAGCAAAAGGACAAACAAAATGAATGATAAACTGTATAAAAGTAGAATTACATGTACCTATTCTCATGCATGCATGTGGCAATATGCCCCTCCCCTGTGTGCATTTGTGTGTTATATGTTGTATGTTACGTGTGTTAATGTTGGTGTATTGTAGTTGGTACATGGGTGTGACAGGATGACTGGGCGGTGACGTCACGGCAGAAGCAGGAACAAAAACAACAGAGAGAGGTGGAGTTTGGTGGAGCTGAGCGAATGCTTTCGCTCAGCATTTAATGAATAAACAGACAGAAAATAAACGGTTGTAACAAAAACACAGGACACGGCACTTGCGCCAAAATAAATAGACAAACAAAACGGACTATACAGTAAACAGACAGTGCACGAACAGACAAACACGGTGAGTAAGAAAACACTTATTATTCTTCTTATTATATTTTAGTTATCCTCCTCTCCACACCCGTTCTCCACTCACCGAACACACAACCCCGAGTGAGTGAAAACATGCTGTTTTTATGCAGTTGTACCGAGACTCGATTGCTAGTCAATCATTCAATTGGAATCTCGGTACAACTGCACGTGAATTAATTAAGTGCACTCCCGTGACCACACATTACATTTTAACCAGCACGTGAAGTGATTTGTGCCCTCCTCGTGCCTAAATACAAATCTACATTTTTAAATCACACGTGAAACACAGACCCGTTTATATCCCGTGTACCGATGACTATACACCAACATTTACACACAACACGTAACATATAATACACAGGGGGGGCACTTTGCCACAACGGGATATAATGTGGGTAATGAGCACGAGTATTTAAAATGTATAATTGTATTTAGGCATGCGATTGCACTTCACGTGCATTTAAAGTATATAATATGTGAGCACGAGGTTGCACATAATTAATTCAAGTGAATAATTAATTAGTAATTGAATCCCGGCATAACAGTATATATAGATGCATGTTTTACTCACTCGGGGTTGGGTGTTCGGTGAGTAGTGAACGGGAGAGAGGAGGAGAAAGATAAAGTGAAATAATAATAATAATAATAATAATAATAATAATAATAATAATAACAATTGCTATTGCGTGCAAGAGGCACGATACTTGTTTGTTTATTCTTACTCACCGTGTTTGTGTGTCTGTCCGTGCACCGTTTGTTGAGTGTTGTCCGTTTTGTTTGTCTATTTATTTTGGCGTAAGGGCCATGCCTGTGTTTTGTTCAAACCTTTTTATTTATAATAAACCGGCGCAAGCAAGCGCCTTCATCATTTCATCTCATCTGCCCGGTCTGTGTTATTTATCTTCTGGTGCTGACGTCACCACTCAGCCAGCCGTGTGACAATGCAGTATTCTGCCTTTACTTTATCTTATTCGTTAAAGAATTAAAATGCAGTACAAAAAGTAAAAATCCTGAATTGATGCTGAAGTTTTTTATTCAAAATCAATCTGGCATGAATCGTTTCAAAGTGGACCAAATCTTAATCCAGCATGCAAGAATCCCAAACTGAGTTTTTATTCCAAATCAACCCGACATGAAAAGTTCCCCTTTTTTTCAAACGAAAGAGTTGACTTCACTGTCGGGATGTTGACAATGTGTGTTTATATGATCTTTTTTTTATTTTATTTTTATTTGGGGTCCAGCGGCCAGGATCGTTGTAGCCAAAGGTTCGTTATATCGAAGGGCGTTATAGCGAGGGTGTACTGTAGTTATGATAAAACACTAGTTTTACTCTGCCTGTCAAAAGATTAGCCTTAGACTACACGGGTACTCAGACATGTTTTTATCTGAAATTCCCAGACCTAACTCTGATGTGACTTCCTGCCTGGAACTTCCAGAAGACGCAGCTTTTGAAATCTTGGCAAAAGAAACAGTTTGAGAGATATCAAGAAAACAAGGAAATACTAAACCTCAGCTATGAGCCAACTTTGGCCACCCCTGATTTTTGGGATACATGTTTGGTACAAATAAGTTGTTTTCATTTATTTTATCATTTGTTTTCCTATCCCTCACAGACCCCAATAAACCACATTAAAAGCATGGTAAAGCATATAAAAAAACATGCATAGTATAACTCTGGTATAACCCATCGAAAAGCATGAGAAAAATGCAAAATTACCGCGCAGATTTACTCTGCAAACATTTTTTAAAAGTGCTATTGGGCTTTTTTTCTGTGTGATTTACTCCACATAGCCATCCAATAGGCTTCTCTGCTCCAAAGCTGAGCAAGCCAAAAGCATCTGCCTACGTTTGACTTTGTAACAGTTTTGCCTCTTGTTAGTAATAATCCACATTGCTTTGCCATGACTCACACTCTCTCTTGACCAATATTTAACTGATGGCTCTGGTGAGGAGTTGATGAGATAATCTGATACATTTTCTGTCAGACTACTGTACTGTATTTTATTTCAGCAGATGCCTTTCTCCAAGGCGTCTTACAGAGACTAGGGTGTGTGATCAGCTGCAGAGTTACTTACAACAACGACTCTCCCGAAAGACGAAGCACAAGGAGGTTAAGTGACTTGCTCAGGGTCACGCACAGTGAGTCAGTGAGTGAGCTGGGATTTGAACCGGGGACCTCCTGGTTACAAGCCCGTTTCACAGTTTCCTATTGCACATGCACTCTGCTACAGTACTGCAGTGCCACATCCCTGCAGCCTCCCTTTCATTTTCTCTATTGCCTTACATAGGCACAGAGTAGAAACTCCTGCAGGTCCACAGCCGGCAACGTACAGGCATGGCTTCCATTAGAGAGCTGGGTACATATATACCGATTGAGAACTTTGTGGCATACTTGAATAATATCCAAGAAGTATTCCAGGAATAGATTACTTTTTTCCACTTTATAAATGAGGTCATTTTCCATTTGTTTCTGTTTCTGATCAGGGAAAGCCTATGTAGGGGAGTGCTGTAGACTCTGGTGTCTGACTTCCCCACTTAACGCGCTTTCAGCCGGCTGATAAACAGTTGAGATGGAAAGATGCTAATTGCACATTGTGGAAGACGTCCTGAAGGCTGGTTGCTAGGCCGAGGGAAGCGCTGCCTCGTCTGAGCTGTGTATTGAAGGCTGGTTGCTGGGCCGAGGGAAGCGCTGCCTCGTCTGGGCTGTGTATTGCTTCCCTATGCTTTACCATACCTCTCTGTGCTTTACAGTGGTTCCCTATGCTTTACCATGCCTCTCTGTGCTTTACAATGCTTCCCTATGCTTTAACATACCTCTCTGTGCTTTATAATGCTTCCCTATGTGTTACCATACCTCTCTGTGCTTTACAATGCTTCCCTATGCTTTACCATACCTCTCTCTGCTTTAAAATGCTTACCATGCATTACCATCCCTCTCTGTGCTTTACAATGCTTCCCTATGCTTTACCAGACCTATATGTGCTTTAAAATGCTTGCCTGTGTTTTACCATCCCTCTCTGTGCTTTACAATGCTTGCCTGTGGTTTACCATGCTTTCTCTGTGATTGCTTTATTCTACTTTGCTGTGCTTTTACTATGGGAAGCTTTTATAAGGGTGCTTGAGCTAAACAGAGGAAAGCAAATGTGTTGAAAGCTGCTTCCCCTAATGACTGGCATGCTTTGCAGCCAGTAAGATGCTTTTAACAATTTCCATTGTTTTAAAATGGATATACATGTTTGCTATAACATGTGTTTCTTTTAAAACTGCACATTCCAAACCTACTGTAGTGAATAAAAGTGCATGAAATTAATTTAATTATTTTGTTAGCTGTTCAAATTTCTCAAGAGTTAAATATTACGCACCAAAATCTGTGGAAAATGACAGAGATCGCAAAGAACAGGATAATTAACAGGTAAGAAATGAACTACAGTCGAACCTGTCCTATCCGCTCCTGTAAGATAGAATCCCCTCTATTAACCGATGGACCGCTGGCCTGTGTCATTCACACACTTTGCTACCAGCTGAACAGTACTAATGGAAACTGATCAATGCACATTTTATTGGGGGTCTGATTGTCCAGTTACAAGATGCTCCCTCACCCAGGCCAGGGTGTGCTCCGATCACATGACCACGCCTCTACTCCCTGGAGCTCTGAAGTGGAGGTCAGAGAGTTCCCATCCTTTAGAGATCAAAGGTTGGCCCTGTAGGTGTCTGCTTCAGATCACCTGGCAGTAGGGGGTCAGTGTAGTGCGTTGAGATGAAACAGTCCTTGATGATTTTGACTCCCTCACCCGTGCCAGAGCCAATGCAACGCTCCCTGTAATCTGCAGCGAACAGCAACAACTTGGCACAGCCAGGCTGCTCCCCTGACTGCATGACTCACTGTGAGCTTTATGAATTCACCAAACCCAAGAACTGACAGCTCTTCCGAACACTGGAAGGATGTAATCACTCAAAGATACCAGACAGGCACTCCTATAAGCGATGTGCTGGTCATGAAGAAGGCAAATTTACTGCACCAACAAATGTATCCAGACAGAGGTGAGGCTGAGTGACTGAGCAAGCTGCACGAATTTTTGCTACAATAGTCTTACCATTTATAGTACCGTTTTAAAGCCTTTCAACCCATAACACTATGAGTGTTGCATCACTGTGCTGTATCCTTGTATCTTTCACCAGATTGGGGGTATAGATAGCAGGAGTGCACATTTATCAAAACCATTGCAAACTCATTTTCAGAGTTACGGACTTACGAACAACAGCCTCCATTCCCAAGGGGTTTGTAACTGTGATGGTCTACAGTATTACATGTGACAGCAGTACCATGCAAGCCTGTACAGTACGGAGAAGGATTAAAATTGACTGTGCATGGAAAGAAAAACATGAGCTGGTTAATAAGTGCATGAACAAGGAGAGTGGCTCGTTCCTCCAAGGTCGAAGTGGAACGGGATCAATCCCTTTACATCAGGATCATGAACTCCACACTGAACAAAGAGCCCCATGCTCGCTCAAACCGAGGTATACCCAGGGTAGAGATATATATATATATATATATATATATATATATATATATATATATATATATATATATATATATATATACAGTACTGTGCAAAAGTTTTAGGCAGGTGTGAAAAAATGCTGTAAAGTAAGAATGCTTTCAAAAATAGACATGTTAATAGATTATATTTATCAATTAACTAAATGCAAAGTGAGTGAACAGAAGAAAAATCTAAATCAAATCCATATTTGGTGTGACCACCCTTGCCTTCAAAACAGCATCAAGCATCAATTCTTCTAGGTACACTTGCACACAGTTTTTGAAGGAACTTCGGCAGGTAGGTTGGCCCAAACATCTTGGAGAACTAACCACAGTTCTTCTGTGGATTTAGGCAGCCTCAGTTGCTTCTCTCTCTTCATGTAATCCCAGACAGACTCGATGATGTTGAGATCAGGGCTCTGTGGGGGCCATACCATCACTTCCAGGACTCCTTGTTCTTCTTTACGCTGAAGATAGTTCTTAATGACTTTCGCTGTATGTTTGGGGTCGTTGTCATGCTGCAGAATAAATTTGGGGCCAATCAGATGCCTCCCTGATGGTATTGCATGATGGATAAGTATCTGCCTGTACTTCTCAGCATTGAGGAGACCATTAATTCTGACCAAATCCCCAACTCCATTTGCAGAAATGCAGCCCCAAACTTACAAGGAACCTCCACCATGCTTCACTGTTGCCTGCAGACACTCATTAGGTATGCGCTCTCCAGCCCTTCGGCGAACAAACTGCCTTCTGCTACAGCCAAATATTTCAAATTTTGACTCATCAGTCCAGAGCACCTGCTGCTATTTTTCTGCACCCCAGTTCCTGTGTTTTCGTGCATAGTTGAGTCGCTTGGCCTCGTTTCTACGTCGGAGGTATGGCTTTTTGGCCGCAAGTCTTCCATGAAGGCCACTTCTGACCAGACTTCTCAGGACAGTAGATGGGTGTACCAGGGTCCCACTGTTTTCTGCCAGTTCTGAGCTGATGGCACTGCTGAACATCTTCCGATTGCGAAGGGAAGTAAGCATGATGTGTCTTTCATCTGCTGCAGTAAGTTTCCTTGGCCGACCACTGCGTCTCGGTCCTCAACGTTGCCCGTTTCTTTGTGCTTCTTCAAAAGAGCTTGGACAGCACATCTGGAAACCCCTGTCTGCCTTGAAATTTCTGCCTGGGAGAGACCTTGCTGATGCAGTATAACTACCTTGTGTCTTGTTGCTGTGCTCAGTCTTGCCATGGTGTATGACTTTTGACAGTAAACTGTCTTCAGCAACCTCACCTTGTTAGCTGAGTTTGGCTGTTCCTCACCCAGTTTTATTCCTCCTACACAGCTGTTTCTGTTTCAGTTAATGATTGTGTTTCAACCTACATATTGAATTGATGATCATTAGCACCTGTTTGGTATAATTGTTTAATCATACACCTGACTATATGCCTACAAAATCCCTGACTTTGTGCAAGTGTACCTAGAAGAATTGATGCTGTTTTGAAGGCAAAGGGCGGTCACACCAAATATGGATTTGATTTAGATTTTTCTTCTGTTCACTCACTTTGCATTTAGTTAATTGATAAATATAATCTATTAACATGTCTATTTTTGAAAGCATTCTTACTTTACAGCATTTTTTCACACCTGCCTAAAACTTTTGCACAGTACTGTATATATATTGAAAAGGGTAATGTAGGTGCATAAAAATGGATAGAAATGCAGCTGTCCGTTACTTTTTTAAAGCAGCTGAAACAAGATGAAATCGTTCACAGGGCTCCCGACGCTGCCTCACAGCCCGTATCATTGACATCATTTCTGTTTAACTGGTGTCTTGAAGCAAATACAGCTGATTGAGCTCCGCAGTACGCAATGTAACTTTCCCAGTGCCTTTGACAAGACATGTTACTGTCTGTACCACTGACGAGAACTCAGCTGTGGCCAAAAGTTTCGCATCACCCTATAGAATTAACTCATTTTGTTTCATGAAGTCGAATTAAACCTGCTCAATAATGTTATGTCCAACCCCCTACAAGAATTCGGATCTCTTTCTTGCGAGTTGATTTACATTTTAATTTCGTGTGAGATTGTGATCTTGTGAGATGTTGCGCAGCTATGTGAGTTATACTAAGGCAGGGTTAAGAAGCTGATGATCAGAAGGGAAATGCAATGCCTGATCTGGGGAGCTTTTCTTCAGAAAACTGATGGCAGTATAGTATAAACCTTCAATACATTAAGGATGGAGGTATTGAGATGAATTGAACAGACCCCCGTGTCTTATATTTAGTTATTTTTTCAATTTCTCTGGCAGTGTGTAGTCAGCTTTTTTAGTTTCAGTGAGCTAAACATTTTTTTACATTCTGTTTTGATTAAACCCTTTTATTTGCGCTGTTCAGGCTTTTTACAAGGCAACTAGCCAGCTTTGACTTACTCACTGAAACAACTGTTTGAAGGTTTCATTCATTCAGTTTCATTCTCTCACTCGTTCGACGGAATGAACAGGGATTGCTACCTGCATCAGAAGAAGTCAAGGGCCTTCAATAAAATGTCAGTTCTGTGTTCCCTGATCCGAGCAGCGCTAATCCCATAAAAACACTCCCTCATTCCCAATTCCAGGTGTGAGACTGCCTAAAACTGAAGGAATGGGCTGAGAAGGGAGCGCCATCAATTAATCCACATACAGGAAAGTCACGTGACTGAGTACAGCTGCATCTGTGTCCAACTCTAGCTGTCAAGGCAGGTGTGTGAAATGTATGATGATAACCATTCCAGAAAATGGACTTCTTCCAGCCCTCAAAATGGCAGAGCCCTGTGGTATTGCCAAACATCCCTTTTTTCTGATTGCCATAATGCTTTACAAGGCGATGAGTTCTCCCTGTGAGTTATGGGTATGGCACGGCCCTGTTTTGTGTCTGTGAAGGAGGGTTTGGATTGAGTTCACAGTTGGCACTACTCCACTGTTGGATCATTAAAAAAGAGCCCAAACCTCAAAAATCAACCCCAGTTCCAAGCTCAATAACTGTGCTAAAGAATGCCCTGACCAAGTTCCTGCATAACTGGATAAGCGGTCTAGGAGTGTAATGCTACCCTAATGTCATAACACAATTCATCACAGCATGCAGGTCACAATACGATATTACGATACAAGTGAGGAGCTGCTTGTATGATTCATAGTAAGATTAAATGATCATTTAAAAGATGTCATGCTCTACAAATAGGTATTTCACAGCAATGGGTAAAGTCCATGGAAACCATGAAATCCATGATAACTAGCAATAGCTTCTTCTAACGATTGTTTCATCACAACTGGACAGCGGGCTTCACAACTGAGAGGCCAGTATATAGAGAACTGTAACAATCCAATCAGGGGAGGGAGGGGGAGTTAAAGAGAAAAACTTCCAACCATTTTAGGCTTTTGATCAGCAAATTTAATAACTGTGACCGGCACATCGAGACGCCAAGCCGGGAGAGAATAAAGTCCAGGAGCATTCCTGTGCTGCTGCTAATACATTCCTGAAGCACACCCCAGCCTCGGAGGTTATGGGCATGCTTTTGATTAGATAGCTGAACGCTAAAACAAAATAAATAAGGTTTGAGGGCGTGAGTTGAAGAAACAAGCTCCTTATTTCAACTGAAAATCATTGTTACAATGCTGGTTATCTGGAGGGGAGCGTGTGCTGGGAGTCGGTCATTGAAAAGGGTGCAGAGCGCGGTCTGGAGTTTGACGAGTTCATCTTTCCAACAAAGACGGTGATGATTGCGTGCAATGGTGCAGCTGTTTACTGCTAACACGGCACAGCACTTGTTTGTTTTGTTATTTTGTATGGTTTAAAAACCGAAATAAATGCAGCAGCACCACAATTTAAATGTAATCCTAGCAATAGTCTCTCTCGTACAGGATAAAGCATCTGTAAAAGTACCGGCAGACTAATACTTATTGAACACTGTTGATTGTCTTGAGTGTTGAATTTTTGTATTTTCTTTTTAAAGGAAAAACAACAAATGTTTTTCCTCCTTCTCGTAGACATTTGTTAAAAGCAATCTTTATAGAAACGACATGAAATTTCATTAGGCTGTTAATGATTTCAAGGTGACTTGCAAGTAAATGAATATCTGCCATATGGCTGGAAATATTTATCATCCATAAAAACGCACATCCCTTAAAAAGGGGATGAAAGAAGGCCGGAAGAGCTCAAATGAAAGGAAGCAGAAAGATAATAAGCCCCGGTATTTATTTGACTTGCCCAATAAAATCAGCAGTTAAACCACAGCCATGTGCTTTTGTATTCCTTCCCTGTGTTCAGCTCACGCGAACCCAAGCTAGCGATCTGCTGTGTGAGACAGGTAGTGCAAAAAAAAACATGTAACTGCCCAGATGTAATCCATTTGCTGAAGTAATTATGTTTAATAACTGTGCCATTGACTGTGCTGGGCTAGACTTGAAAATAGAAACTTGAAGGACATGATCCTGTGCAAATCTTTCTCATGACTAATACTGAAGCATTCCTCAATCAATCAATCTGAATTTGTATTTGCCCAGATGAGTCAATTGAGAACAAATTCTCATTTACAGTGACAAGCTGGCAAGAGGCTCACACAACCACGACAAACAACATCAAACACAAGAAATAAGGAGTTCAAAAATAAACCATACAGGGAATCAATCAAAAAACATAAAACTCAGCAGCAACTTATCAGGTACAGATGTCAGTCAGCAATGAGTTAACCCTATGGCTCAAAGCAGCCTCAGATATGAACCGTTCTCATTTGAACTTGTGTTGAAACTCATTCCAGTCATTGGCTGCTGCAAACTGAAATGAGTGACGACCAGAACTGTTGACCGCTGGGAACAAGCAGTTTAATAAAATTCCAGCCGTATTCTGTACTATATAAAAGCTGCATCTCCCTGATGTGTCTCAAAAGCGAGGACCGCCTTTGAAAACTCTAATTTGGCAAGTAGGGAGATTCACATGATCACAATAATAATACCGGGCTTGCAATTAACTAGGGCTGTAACAATTGACTGTGTATCGATGCATGGTGATGCTTTCTTTACATGACATAGCGTATTGTAATAGAGGTCTGGATGGTGATTCAAGACCAAAAGCACAGTAGAGCTCATTGTAGATCAGGGATAGCGAGTGGTTCCATAATGAGGAATACGTGGGCTCTATAGTTGGTAATGGGTACGTTCTCTCCCTGTCTCACTAAATGTTTGTCCCGATTACTGAATTGTATCTATGGGTTCATACAATTGGAATGTCAAAATGTTCCCACAGTAGTACAGTTCCACTGAGGGCAGCCTCGTCCCATTGTAGCTGCACTTGTGCTACCACTGCCTCATTCTACATTCCAGAACCATTGCATTGCCACTGCAGTATTAGTGCAGCATTGCTATTGAAGTCCATTTGGTCTAGCATAAACTGTACAGCATTTAAAAAGCTGGGTTCCTGTATTGGGAGCGCTTTATATTATACATCCCTACCTCCCTCTCACTCTCTCTCTCTAAAGTCTCTAATACCTCCAGGATCATCGTGGACCGTCGGTGAATCAGTCTGAGGGCTCTCTCCAGGGGTTCAGATAATCTGATCAATTGCCTGTCTCTGTTAACACTAGTGGCACATATTGTATCTAATCAATAGCGTTCAATGTAGAATGTAATGTGGGGATATGGAACTAATAAATGGTAAACGTTCAAATTTGAAACATGGACTGGTCTCATCCTTATAGTGTAACAATGTAGGTAATTCCATGTTTACCTGAATTCCTAACCCTTATATGTGGACCTAGTCCCAATCGGATAACTGCATTCATCTCCCTGAAGGAGCCTGGCACCCGGATCTTCCATTTAAGGAATTTAAAACCCATTACCTTGGCATGAGCCTGGCACTGCAGCACCAAAACTGTCTGTTAAACCTCCTTGACACAAAGTGCTTCTGAGTTTCAACCTTGTTTCTGGCCCTCGGGTCGGCTTCAATGTAAAAAAAAAAAACACTAGGGAAATGATGACATTTTATATTACTATGAAAACATCAGGGACCCACTTCTTGCATATTTGTCAGGACCTACATAAACACAATCGTGGGTTTGGGTTTCTGTGACTCCATGTCTGTGGAATAACTTCCTGATCCGCACCAGAGCAGTGCAGTCGCTGTAGCAGCAACACATGCTGGATGGCTTTACAAAGCTAGACGTGTGACACACAGACAGACAGACAGACAGACAGGCAGACAGTGTCCAGAACATACAGACAGACAGACAGACAGCGTCCAGAACATACATACAGACAGACAGACAGACAGCGTCCAGAACATACAGACAGACAGACAGACAGACAGACAGCGTCCAGAACACACAGACAGACAGACAGACAGACAGTGTCCAGAACATACATACATACAGACAGACAGACAGACCGACAGCATCCAGAACATACAGACACAGACAGACAGACAGACTGACAGACAGACAGCGTCCAGAACATACAGACAGACAGACAGACAGCTTCCAGAAACCCCCAGATTATAAAAACGCTCCAGAACTTGAGCTAAACAGTATTCTTCATCAGAATAAGACAAGCGGTTCTCAACACATACAAACAGCAGATAAACAGAGACACTGACGTCATACACTCCCAGATTATACTCAATAATTTGTGCTAAAGAAGGTCCCAGTCAGACAAACTGATAGACAGACAGACAGACAGACAGTCATATAGTTGGGCTCCAGATACCCTGGCAGTATGCTGCATTCAATAATTATAATAATATCTTTACCCTGCAGTACGGTTGTATTGCTTCAGTAAAATATCTACTGAATACCTTGTGTACAAGACAGTGTAAAAGAAGTGCTATGGTAGAATATGTTTGCAAAAACAAAATATACGCTTAATTAATTTCCAAAACTGAGCAGCGTCCGCCCCACCCCCCCAGCTTGTGTTATCCAGAGCCAAACCTTTAATTTCTCCATTCGCCATCTCGACAGCAAAGCGTTGTATAGCACAAGCTGTATTTAAAGAAATGTCTCGAAACCCCTCTGCTGTTTGGGATTTTTTTGTTAAATGCCCAGACGAACAAAAAAAGTTGAATGCAAATTGTGCAAGCGACCCGTATCATGGAGGCATAACCAATCTGCGGGGTCACTTGACAAGTGTAAGTTCATATTATTATTAGTATTATTAATATAATATTTTAGTAGTAAAATGTGACAGATAACCTGCTTGTTATTATTATTAATTTCTTAGCAGATGCCCTTATCCAGGGCGACTTACAATTGTTACAAGATATCACATTATTTTTACATACAATTACCCATTTATACAGTTGGGTTTTTACTGGTAAAGTACCTTGCCCAAGGGTACAGCAGTAGTGTCCCCCACCTGGGATTAAACCCATGACCCTCCGGTCAAGAGTCCAGAGCCCTAACCACTACTCCACACTGTACATATCGCAAGCAGCATCAATTTGGTTGACCAGATCCAACCAGTCAGTAAATTTGAAACCCTGTTCCGTGCACCTCATTGCCAAAACAAGAAAGTTAGCATTATTTTAACTTGTGGGACACATACACGTGTCCCTTATACCTTAAAGGGTCAATATATGTTTTTTCAAAACTAGCAGCTTGCTTCCTTTTACTGGAAAGCAGAACTGTACAAACCGCCGGTCAAAAAGACCACGCGTGCCAAAGCATAATCACTGTCGATATTCCCAGCTACTGTCCACAGTGCTATAAATCGATCAGAAAGCGGGTCCTGTACACTCGCTGGCACTGTGCCCAACGCTCCATGTTCATTATGAGTGCAGGGTTAGCTTCCAGATGCTCGAGCCCACCCTGGAAGCTACTCTGCATTCCTCAGCTCAGGCCAGTCTCCCATCACCAGCTCCAGGCTGCTCCTTATAAGGCCTCTGCATTCAGGGCATTCTAGTCATTTTTTTCCCCTCGACAGGGTTCTCTTATCAGATCAGATTCCACAGAAGGCTGTCAAGTATCAAGCACTAACTCAGCCCTACTTCTCTGGGGTCTGCATATCCCAAACTAAAGTTCTGCAGAAGATTTTAGACAGAAGAAGGAAAATTGATTTCAAAACATTGGCTTTAGCACACCGTTAAAAGTTGACTTCTTTATCATTTTTTTTTTTTTTTTTTTTAATTATAATGCAAAAATTTTTTATTTCAACTTTAACAGAACCACCATTGGGTATATTTGGCAACAGATCATTTCATTTCTGCAAATATACCCCGTGGTACCATTGTAGCTGCCCTTGTGCTACCACTGCCTCTTAGTACATTACAGAACCACTGCCACTGCACTATTAGTGCAGACCATTTCGTTTAGCATAAACTGCATTGCATTTACATTGTACACCAAGAATGTAGCCTACTTAGATGGCAATTGCACACCACCCCTATTATAAAAGAAAGAGAGAACTACACCACTGAGCCAAAGCAAATATTCCAGTCCCAAGCATCCCATTAGATAGATCTCTGGTGTAAAACAACAGCTTGACTTGTATTTGCCAGAACTTTGTACTATGTTGTTTGAAGCAGGCGATCAGTGGTTTAAAAGTGTGAAACAGCACAGTGACAGCATGGTAAACTATAGGCAAGCATTGTAAAGCCCAGAGAGGTATGGTATATAAAAAAAAAAATAACCTGGCAATCTATAGTAAGGGAAAAGCACAGGGGGGAAAAGTGCAAAATCACCGGACAATTTTGCTTGGTAAATTTGTATTAGGGAAACCTTATTGTTCGCACTAATCTATTATATTTTCACCCTGACTTGGGTCAAGCACATTTATCCTCCCACAAGAATGATGGAAGTATGCTCCCCCATCTGTTTCCTGTGTTACAGCCACTAGGACCCCACCTGACTCCACGTCCTGTGGTTCCCTATGTGCAGCACTGAATGACAGTGTAAGGCAAAGCTGGGGGGTCTTATCCTAAGAAAGTCAGGTGAACTTATAATGCAATAACTTGTGTGTTATTTATAAAATATATATAGTCTGATTCCAACTGCCCATTGCACCAGCCATTTAGATGACAGATGCTTCAGATTTGAAGGTTTGTAACTCGGTCACTGTTGTGACAAACTACCCAAACATCAAACCAGTCCAGTTTCTCAGATAACGGGAAGTCACCAGCCGTGTGTGACATACATAATGACACATCACTAAAAGTCCTTACAGTAAATGAATTAATTGACATTTAATACTTATGGAATGTCTGCGAAATTAAAAAAATAAAATACACTCGTCAGACCGCTGTCCCATAGCGTCCTACAATAACATGCAACACCACAGTGGGGTAGATAACAAAGTTTGTATCTGAACTAGTATCAGCCTCTGCTTGCCCGGCACCGCCTGCTGCGCCGAAAGCCCGTTCCCTCTGTCTCGAGAACATTAGTCTGATACGCATCTGAGCCACACGTTTTACGTACTGCGTGCTAGATTCCTCTACGCGTACCGCAGAATACATCAATGCAAAATACTGAAGCACAGCGGATAAGATTGGCTACTCGGGTTAAACAGGTAAGACATACTAACTGACAACACACAGGAAACAAATCAGTGCCTTAAAATCCAATACACTGCATTTATGGAAGTGTGCCCCAGCGCCACGCACAACGCACGCCCATCGCCCAATGATGAAAACACTGCAGTGATCCAGCAGGGACTGAATATGATAACAGCACATAATGAGCAACATCGTGCGATATTATTTTGATGCCTCAACCAAGTTGAATGAATATGAGCAGTGCTTGTTTCAAAAGGACTTGTGCACCCATTCTGTAATCTCTCGCGGTTTGGGGTATCATACTTCGGCATACAGATGTTTTCGACCACTGGAAACAAAAAATGCTGCAGCTTAAAATCTCTGCAGCTACATACCATAAAGTATATAAAACACAAAAACTTTTTTTTTTTTCTAGAAAGCACTCTACTTCCAAAGTTCACAAAACAAAAATTCAGCCTATTTCCCCTAAATTGCTACAAAACTCACCACACCCCAAGTGGAAATTAAAAAAAAAAAAAAAAAAATCTGTATGCAACGTCTGCAGAATAAACTAGTTAGTACAGTAGTTATTCTTACCTGAGAATTGCTGACGGCTTCAAAACTGATATTATTTTGTTGTATTATTTGTAAACAGCGACCAAAGCACCCGAACAGAAAAACCAACACAACCGAATACTAAGGCAAGCAGCGGTCTTAATACAGTCAGCGATTCTCCTATTCAATTAAACGACGAGCCTGCCTTAGCCCCTCCTTCTCTCAATAACCCCCGTCTCTTCTATGTTTACAATCGGCAGCCACTGTATGCATTGTCCGTGGCCTATTATAATTATCGAATACGAGCCAATTACAGTCCTTCCTCGAAGGTGGCTTCGGTTTCGCTCGGGGGGCGGGGGACGGGATACATGCCTTTGCCAGGTTTAGGAAGACGTTAGTGAGTGAGTGAGTGAGTGAGTGAGAGAGAGAGAGAGAGAGAGAGAGAGAGAGAGAGAGAGAGAGAGAAAAAAACCAAGTCCTAAAAAGTTCTAAAAATTGCAACGTGCTGCCAAAACGTTCTTGCAAAATGCCCTTTTTTGGTTATCCATTTCATGGCCTCTACAAGTAAATCTTCTGTCAACAACAATATGAAAAAAAACGAAGGGGCAGGGCTGCAGCACGAAGTCTCCCTCCCTCCCTTTCTCTTTCTTTCTCTCCCTCCCTTTCTCTTTCTCTCCTCCCTCCCTTTTCTCTTTCTCTCTCTCCTCCTTCCCTCTCCCCAAGGCAGTTGAGGAAAGAAAAAGTAAACGGTGATGACTTTGTGTTACATTATTAGGGTTTCCAACTGTCCGGTTTTGAGGGAATTTGTACCGTGTACGATCGTAACCACTGGCCGGACACTTGTGAATCTTGCTTACTCGCTGTTCATTGCCGTTTGGGTATTTCCATTCTCGCTGAGCCAGTCCACTGTGCAAACTTTTTTTATTTGTATTTATTTATTTATTTTATTATTATTATCGGTCCGTTAAGTTTGAGAACTACGCTGAAATGTATTCTGCGTTATTTTGATCTGAGATGCGTTCCGGGGTACTGTGACTCGTTTCAGTGGACTGCTAGTCTTTACTCGTTCATCAGAGATGCGTTCTGGGGTACTGTGACTCGTTTCAGTGGGCAGCTAGTCTTTATTTGTTCATCAGAGATGCGTTCCGGGGTACTGTGACTCGTTTCAGTGGACTGCTAGTCTTTACTCGTTCATCAGAGATGCGTTCTGGGGTACTGTGACTCGTTTCAATGGGCTGCTAGTCTTTACTCGTTCATCAGAGATACGTTCTGGGGTACTGTGACTCGTTTCAGTGGGCTGCTAGTCTTTACTCGTTCATCAGAGATGCGTTCTGGGGTACTGTGACTCGTTTCAATGGACTGCTAGTCTTTACTCGGTCATCAGAGATGTGTTCTAGGGTACCGTTGCACTTTGTAGGAGGGTTTGCTCGTTAAGGTAATTTGGATATATCTAAAGAGCAGACAATTATCTATTCAGGGATAGCAAGATATTTAGTGAGCAGGTCTGAGTTGGGTAGAACAGTCAACGAATGTCTCCACCAGCATCAATTCAGAACAGGTTTTCCAGAACAGTTCAGTATTTGCCTTGTATTCAAAAAGGTTTTTGAATATAATATAACTTAAACAACAACATCGGTCTACCTAGCTATTTCTACCAGAGACAGGTATAGCATTATATTAAAGAATACAGAATCACCTCTCAAACATAAGAAATAAAAAATGAACATAACATAAATCACATGAATGACCTGTTGGGTGTAGTTTTAGAAGAAATGACATTCGATAATGTACAATACAGGATATATATATATATATAATATTTATAATCATATGCACAAACTCGTGAAATAGTAAATTAAGTGAATACCACAAGCATGTCATTTCCTAGTGGCTTTGTCAGCTAGCACTTCAGTAGACAATACATGTACTTCATGCTCTTGATAGAGAATAATTAAACTTGTGTCCAGTTCTTCTCTGTAGTACTGTACTTGAAGCTTGGCAAGGCAAGCGTGCTTTAACACGGGCTCCAAAGGGCAGAATGTCCTCTAGAAATTCTCATCAATATTTCGATTTTTCCTGCCATTTCAACCAAGCCCCTGTATGCACTGCAGAAGTAAAGGCAGGATTGTTGGCAATCAGGATTTCACAGGAGAATCACCAAGACAGTTTTGAGTTATCACTGTCTGAAATTTGAAATATATATCCACACATATCAGGGCCTGCTGTACTGTATTGTCATGACGGTTTAGGCTCATCACAGTGTTGCAGGGCTGCTTCTGTTTTCCTTTCCTCTTTTAAAGTGATCTGGTGCTAGTGAATTTATTGCTCATGAAAAGTGAGGGACAGGCACTGGCATGAGGCAGGCAGACAGGCCGTTTGAGAGCTTCCACAGAGAGAGAGAGAGAGAGAGAGAGAGAGGGAGAGAAAGAGACCAATACGAGTCTGCCTGTCAGCCTGAGTGTGGAGACGATCAGTGAACACTGGTACTGATTATTGTTACTGTTAAAGGAGGGGGAGTAGGTGGTTCTGTTTAGTTTTGTTCTGTATAGATGGAGAGAGGAAGCAGGGTGTATGGTTTATATACTGTATAGATGGAGGGAGGGAGCAGGGTGTATGGTTTATATACTGTATAGATGGAGGGAGGGAGCAGGGTGTATGGTTTATATACTGTATAGATGGAGGGAGGGAGCAGGGTGTATGGTTTATATACTGTATAGATGGAGGGAGGGAGCAGGGTGTATGGTTTGTATACTGTATAGATGGAGGGAGGGAGCAGGGTGTATTGTTTGTATACTGTATAGATGGAGAGAGGAAGCAGGGTGTATGGTTTATATACTGTATAGATGGAGGGAGGGAGCAGGGTGTATTGTTTGTATACTGTATAGATGGAGAGAGGAAGCAGGGTGTATGGTTTATATACTGTATAGATGGAGGGAGGGAGCAGGGTGTATTGTTTGTATACTGTATAGATGGAGAGAGGAAGCAGGGTGTATGGTTTATATACTGTATAGATGGAGGGAGGGAGCAGGGTGTATTGTTTGTATACTGTATAGATGGAGAGAGGAAGCAGGGTGTATGGTTTATATACTGTATAGATGGAGAGAGGAAGCAGGGTGTATGGTTTATATACTGTATAGATGGAGGGAGGGAGCAGGGTGTATTGTTTATATACTGTATAGATGGAGGGAGGGAACAGGGTGTATTGTTTATATACTGTATAGATGGAGGGAGGGAGCAGGGTGTATTGTTTATATACTGAATAGATGGAGGGAGGGAGCAGGGTGTATGGTTTATATACTGTATAGATGGAGGGAGGGAGCAGGGTGTATTGTTTATATACTGTATAGATGGAGGGAGGGAGCAGGGTGTATGGTTTATATACCGTATAGATGGAGGGAGGGAGCAGGGTGTATTGTTTATATACTGTATAGATGGAGGGAGGGAGCAGGGTGTATGGTTTATATACTGTATAGATGGAGGGAGGGAGCAGGGTGTATTGTTTATATACTGTATAGATGGAGGGAGGAAGCAGGGTGTATGGTTTATATACTGTATAGATGGAGGGAGGGAGCAGGGTGTATGGTTTATATACTATATAGATGGAGGAAGGGAGCAGGGTGTATGGTTTATATACTGTATAGATGGAGGGAGGGAGCAGGGTGTATGGTTTATATACTGTATAGAAGGAGGGATGGAGGGGTTCATCTCTCTATATTTGGAATGGGGGAGTTATATGTTATAGGGCTGGGTTGGGCCAGGATGGGATGGGATGGGCAGTGCTGGGATGGGATGGGCTTAGCTGGGCAGGGATGGGCTGGGCTGGGATGGGATGGGCTTAGCTGGGCAGGGATGGGCTGGGCAGGGCTGGGATGTTATGGTATGGGCAGGGCTGGGATGGGATGGGATGTGAGAGGTAATGGGATGGGTATATGGTATGGTATATGCTATGGGCAGGGCTGGGATGGGATGGGATGTGAGAGGTAATGGGATGGGTTGGGCAGGGCTGGGATGGGATGGGATAGGATGAAATGGGCAAGGCTGTTATGGGCTGGGATGGGATGGGATATGCTGGGCTAGGCTGGGATGGGCTGGGCTGGGATGGGATGGGATGGGCTGGGCTGGGATGGAATGGGCTGGGATGGGCTAGCTGGGCTGGGCTGATCCTCCCGGCTGCAGGAAAGCTGGTGCAGTTCCCTGGCTGGTGTGACGATTTTCCTTCCTGCACTTTTGATACGGCTGAAGCTTCTTGCAAAATAGCAAAATACATGCTTTGATAGACACATCTGATATGACAAAGCTTCACTTGTGAATTCATATAGTCATGTGCAAATTTATTAGAACACCCCATTGCTTCTGTAGTTTTAATTTGTCGTGCATATTAAATCAAACACTGTACCTGAAAATCTTGGAAAATTGTAGGCAAATTGTTGATTGTATAATTTAATGGATGACTTTAATAGGCCACACATGCAGTTCATTTAAAACAGTAAGAGAAAGGGAACACAGAGCCACAAATGGTAAAATGTATCAGATCTTTTAGAAGTTGTTTAAGATGCCTAATTAAAGCACTAAGTGGTCTAACATTTTCACACACGAGTGCCTATTGTTTCTATATCACTGATTACTGAATTCTCACTCACCAGGCTTAGCTAACAGAACATGCTGCTTGGAATCTTATCAAGTTCGTCAAAATAAATTAAAGGAAACCCTGCAAGTCTCATATAAAAAAACATTAAAGACAGCCGTGTTTCGGCTTAGCATTGCCTTAGTCAGCGTACAAAGCAGACAAAGGACTGGCAAACCTGTATCAATCGCCACAGCAAGCAAATTAGCAATCAATTCGATAATAAAGATACAGAGTCAGTCAGTTGGTTTTAAAAAACATGATAGCCTTTTTATTTTATTCCAGTTGAACTGCATCATAGTATTTTGTTCAATACATTTGTAATTCACTGCACTGTGTTAGATGCCACCACCCTCTAACAAAATGTATTGCTCAGGGTATGGTAAATGCACAAGAGCGGTGTAAAGGAAAACTGAAGCTAATTTAAAATAAAATAGAGAATAGTTAAAAAAAAAAAATAATAACTTAGACAATTTAAAACAGACGCATAAACCGTGAACCGCAGTGGTGTGCCATGCACACACTCGCCCTGTGAGTTATAGCTCGCCTAGTTGATCCCACAGAGGCTCGATCCAACACTGTCCTCTGGGACTGCTTGTGTTTTACACAGTGCTTCCCAGTCTCCAGTGGCGAGTCGAGGGAGCTGTGACCCCAGAGCGATGCTTCTGCTGGAATTGGAAACTTTTCTATTCCCAGACTTCAGCTGACATTCCCAGACAGGGTCACTGTACATGAAATGTTTAGCAAAAGTCCTGTAGAAAATGTTTTGCCCACACAACAAACTCAGGACTGGGTGTCACAGTGTCTTAAACTGAAGGAACACAAAGCCACTTTTTCAGGACCAGTGGCTTGAAACCTGGTTCCAGGAGACCAGGAGACCTAGCTTGAGGCAACTTTGCTGTATCAAACCCCAACTCTCCCCCTGGTGTGCCGTGCAGCGGCCTGAAACCTCGTCTCCTGAAACCAAGTTCCAAGCCACAGCTTTACTCTCTGTGGTTACAATGCTTCACTATGCTTTACCATGCTCTCACTGTGCTTTATTACACTGTGCTATGCTTTTACTCTAGTAAACGTTACAGTATGGAAAGGTTCTGCCATATGAAGTAGCAGTAGGTAGCACAAGGTACAGTGCAATGTGTAGAGAACCCTGAGCTCTTCAAGCCCCTCACATCAAGCACATGTGTTTCTATACATCTCAGTAAACCACACTGACTCAGAAAAGCAGAGTGTCTGTTCAGCGTGAGAAGAGCCACTGCTGAAGCTACAAACCCTGATACAAACACTCAAGGCAATTTGTTTCATTATCTTTTATCTTTTGAAAAGCTGGAATGAAAATGGTCACGCGTCCTCATCAACACCCAAAGCACGACCAGAATCAAAGCTGGGAGCTTTTGGTGCTTCGCTTGAACATACAGCTGCCTTGCCCTGAAATATGGAAGCTATCATTTAAACAAGATGACTGTCGGGTTTAGTGTTAAGTTTCACAGATGGTATTTTTGTTCTTTCCCATAGGGTGCAAAAGAAAAAAAAGAGGATAAAAACACACGCACACACAGACACAGAGGCGCACCGACACACTCACACACACACACACACACACACACAGACACAGAGACGCACAGACACACTCTCACACACACACACACACACACTCACTCACACACACACACACACACACACTCACTCACTCACACCCACACACTGACACCCACACACGCACTCAAACACACTCTCACACACACACACACACACACACACACACACACACTCACTCTCACACACACACACACACACACTCACTCACTCACACCCACACACTGACACCCACACACGCACTCAAACACACTCTCACACACACACACGCACACACACACACACTCTCACACACACACACACACTCACAGTTTTATTAATGCTCTGTAATAAATCAGGTCCGTGTTGTGTGGAGATGTTCAACTCCTAATGAGAAGCAGTATTCTGAGCACTGGCCAACTACAATAAAACTGATCCTGAGATGGATCCTGAGCTTTTCACAAGACGGTTTGAAGATCACTGGGGGACTATAAGCAGCAAGGATGGAGAGAAGATATTAGTCACAGAGAGCAATGATGATACATGACAGTACTGCAATTCTCTCTGGTCCATAGGGGGCGATGTGCATTCCTTAAATTGCCCTAAAAGGGGTATTTTATATTTCCTTCCTGTTAAATACCCTATCATGAGTGCTCTCCATAATTCTCCATTATTTTACTAACTAATGCTTCTGAAAACTTGTAAAAGCTTCTGTTTTGAAGCGAGGTGGTTTGAAAGCTGCATCACAGGGTGTCGTCTGCAGAGAACAACCCTGAGAAGCTCATTTTAATTACAACACAGTAACTGCTGCCCTGGGATATAATGATTAGCCTTGCAGATCCTGCACATTATAATTCCGTCTGATTTGAAGATCACCCAAACAGTGATCTTAAATTTTATTTTGTGGGTTGGACAATGATTGTCGCGGGTCTACGGGTTTTAATGTCACTGTGCGGGTCTCTGGTGGTGAGTAAGAGAGTATAAATGCATGCCTTATACATGTGATCAACACCATTTGTCACAAAGAAACTTGGAATGAATAATTAAATCAACATGAATTAGCAGTAGTGGGACAGTAGCATTGAGTGGGTTGTTTGAGTAGCCAAGCTGTGTGTGACCTAAATCCAAAAGGATATGTAGCACACACTTTTGTGCGAGGGCTGACAGCAGCGGCCTGTGTGACAGGTGTGTCTGTGTGCCTGCTAAGTTGCTGTTGAGTTTTATGTTTCATGTTTTATGATTGATTATGTTTTTACTTTTTCAGTTTTTTGCGTTTGATGTTGTTTGTTGTGGTGGTGGTGGTAGGAGCCTCTTGTCAGGTCATTGTAAAATGAGAATTTGTTCTCGAAATTCACTCATCTGGATGAATGAGGGTTCTGATTGATTGATTCAAGAGTGTGCTAGCGTCTGTCTAAGTCATATTTTCTTCTTGTTGTTTTTGTAACAGCCAAGTACGAATACAAACCCTAATTTTCCTTTAAGCACATCTTTCTGTTCTATTTTTAAAACCAGACCGCGCAACCAGCGATTCTTTAAGAACGGAAAAACAGACTTGCAGCACGCAGCTGGTTTACACTGCATTGAGCAGAACAATCACAAACTCTTGTAGACATATTTGGCAAACACAGCCCACTCTTGGATGGCAATAATTTTTATTAATGTAAATAATACTGTTGAGCCTAACCGCACAAGTAAACATTCTGTCATTGTCTATGTAAGGACTTGGAGTCAGGGACTACTTTCATAACAGCTGCAACGGAAAGCACAACACAGGTTCAAGAGCACCAACCAGGAATGTATCTCAGCCGGGACGGTTCTTGAGAAATCTAGGGTTGAGAGAATAGACACAGGAGGTATTTCTTGAACAGGTCCTCATTTGAGAGACTGCTTTCTGAAATTGACTGCCAAAGTGAATGGCTCAACCTAACGGGAGTTTGTGGCTTGTGGTGTCAACTCTGTGGTCAACAGTTTCACCTGGAATGTTAGGATTAAGACTTTTTTTTTCTGGAAACTATATGAACATAATTTAGTTATTTTATTTAACAGCATGCAATCATAAGTATATAGAAAACTACCAAGCGGTGTGCAATTCAGTATGTTAACGTAACATTATTCAGCAGGTTCAGTCGACTTTATGAAGCTAAATGTGTTAATTCCATAGGGTGATGAAAAACTTATGGGCACAGGTGTAGACAACCCTGCTAAATTTCTTTCTTTCAGAACTCCACATTAGAGACCTATATAGTGACTGGATGGTGCATGGCGTGGAATTTGTAATGAATTATATTGTTCACTTTAACTACTTTTACTAGCTATATGCTTTAAGCAGTTCTAATATTAAACCCATTTCTGCATGATCTCCTGTGGGTTGCTGTCAGGGTCTGTGGTGGACAGCACTACACCTTTCAGAAACCATGCCTTTGAAATCGCATAATGAAAAACACATTGCCAGTATCAGAGGTATCATTTAATCCACACGCTACCAGCTAAGAGTTATCTGAATTCTTTAAAGCTGGATCAACCAAGAGGGAGACCCTAAATTCATAAAGAATGAGTTTCAGATTTCAGATTTTTTTTTTTCCCCAGTAAACAATACATGTGGTGCAGTACTTTGTTACCATCAATATAAAATATACTGAATAAAATACCTTTTTTCTGATATATTCTTTCAAAATGTATGGCATTAAAATGTATTGGAAATATATGTCAATACAAATGCCATATATTTGCAATATATTGTTTTTTCATAAGGGACGTCTCTAGCCAGCCAGTCAGCCAGTGCATTGCGTTACTGTTGGGTCGTCCTGTTGATTCGTTGTTGCTAGGCCATGTATTGTTTTTTTTTAACTGCGTCGCCATGGGCACCCTGTGTTGCAGCTGGTTACAGTTCATTGCGAGAGAGAGTGAGAGAGAGAGTGAGCACCTCAATCATGACCTGAACACCCAGTCCCACCCTTATAATAGTGTCCCCTAGTAAAAGCATAGCACAGTGTAAAGAAGCACAGTGAAAGCATGCTAAAGCACAGGGAAGCGTTGGAAAGCACAGAGGTGTGAGGTGGAGGAATACTTCCGTTCACTCGGGCTGGGCTGTCAAATCACAGTCCTGGAGGGCCATTTCACTCCAGGTTTAACAGGTAAAATGAGATAATGAACTACTTCAGGGCCTGGATGGAAGTTTATTTGGTTCAATTAAACAATTTAGAACAGGGTTGGAACAAAGACCAGGAGGGACTGGAGCCGGACTCTCAGAATCAAAAGGACAGGCTTGGGAAGGGTTGCCGTGGAAACTAAATTCCATTCCAAAAACAAAAAAAAAAAGAATTGCTGTTGCCGTTCGTCTGGCATGTTTTTTAAGCAGTGCTAACGAAGGCCTTCAAATCCTCTCTTCTTAGCACTAGCAGCATTACCACTGGCCTGCTTCAAGGATGCAAAACAAGGGTGGGATTAGACATCAGCTTCTGAGTTTGTATTCCAATTGTATTACATTTTGTATTAGACTGTATTTAATTGAATGGTTTAATCGTTCATTTTGTTTTAATTGTGTGTGTGTGTGTGTGTGTGTGTGTGTGTGTGTGTGTGTGTGTGTGTGTGTGTGTGTGTGTGTGTGTGTGTGTGTGTGTGTGTGAAGCGGTTTAGGGTATCCTTGTGATGAAAGGTGCTTTTTGAAATGTGAATGTTCTTGTATTGTGTAATAGCGTAGCTGCAATCTGACCATGTGACCTACAGCACAGGAAGGAGCAAGCAGCACTAGCATTTTAATCTGTAGGATCTTGCCTGGAAAATCAGTAACCCTGACTTCATCATGTATTAAGCATGTACTTAACACTCCTACAAAAAAATATCATAACTATAAACAGCAGACCAGTGATAGAGTTGCTCATCCTAATAAGAAGCCAGACAACAGATTTCAAAACCTTGGATACGCTATTTAGGGAACATTGTTTTTTAGATGCATTTGCCTGTAAGTCCTATACAATATGTTTGCAGTAATTCCTGAAGAAATGTCGACAGAATTGCCTTATAAGCGGAGAGAGAGCTGTGACCTCAGCCCTTCCCCGCTCTTCAGTTATTATGAAGAAATAAACACTTTGTATAGCGTGGGCTGACTCATATATAATAACCAAGCTAAGCCATGGGTGTATGTGTTCACTTCATGCCTGTTACTTTAAATCTGACCAATTAACCCTAAAGATGCTGACATTCTGAGGGAAGTTGACTAATATAACTTAGTAATACAACTTAGTAATATATCTTAGTGACACAACTTAATAATATAACTTAATAATATAACTTAATTTTCTCTAAGCATATTGTTATGATAACTTTGTTAACCTTGAAAGATATATATTTAAATATAGCCCTTCAATTGCTTTTATAGCGCTTCAATATAAACTAAGAAACCGAGGAGGATTGTGACTACTTGCTCCGGGGATGGGAGAGCTGTCAGTGAGCATGGATTATCTGGCTGCTGGAAGCGGAACAGATCTGCCGACGGCGGGTCAGCAGGGAGGACCGCGACGAAGCCACGCCCCCCTCCATTGAGGGGACTACCTGCAGTAAAGGGGAGGCTGGGGAGGTAGAGGATAGGGTTGTAACTGGGACTGCGACAGGTGAGTTTACCTGAGGTTTAAATAACATAGAGGGGCGTGATCGAAGGAGGACACAAGCATTCATAATCCCTCCCTCCAGTCTCAGCCTAGGCTTCTAATACAAGTTCTTTAAATAACTCTGGAGTAAGAGCTTTGTGAATGCAGCCCAAGGAGAGGTAAGGGATTGGATCAGAAAGCCTTGGCTGGCACTCCTATAAGAGGAGTCCAGGGGATCAGCTGGACTTTGACAAAGAGCTCCAACACATGGAATGAACTTGAAAAGCAGTGGTTTCTGTAGGGCAGCACGTCCACTATAACAGCTCCTATGATTTAAAACAGCTTTCCACAACCCTGACATTTATTATATTGCTGTCTGCCTCCAATATACAAACACTATCTACAGAACTATTTGTAATTTAGTCAGGTTGCTGAGAAGCGTTCTCATTAACTATTAACCATACTTACCACTGAAGAGTCCTAACTCCTTCCCATCAATAGGAATTCAATAGAATCAGAATGCTGGCCAAACAAGGTAAAAGATTGCCTTTGGCAGTGCAGCACAACATCCAAACACATCACGCATTCCTCGGCTTCTCCGCTAACCGCTTAACTCTTTATTCCAGTGCAATAACCAGCATTTTTATGGTAATCTGCCTGTTAACAAATTCACAGGCACATGTGTAACCGCGTGCAATTTGATCCTTAAGTTGTCATAATTAGAGCATCTAATTAAAATGATTGTGTCAAAAAATAAAAACACAGGGTACCTCCGGCGTTGTCAAGCTATTGCTTTGCTTTTACTGCGTTTTAAAACATTGTGAAGTAAATCTACCGTACAAACCGAGACAGATAAATAAGCCACTGTATCCCACAGTTACAGCATTCTGATTCACAATAGCATGACATTCCTTGGCCTTAGTTTACAGCATTCTTCCCCAGTACGCTCTGCTTCATCTACAAAAGCCACTGAGCTAGGTTTTCAAAGCTGTTTACTCCTAATCAGCATTACCAGGGTTTCGGGGGGTTTCGGGGTCCCCCCCCCCCCCTTCCTCGAGAACATTTTGGACAATAATTAATCTGATCTAAATTATTAAAATTACAATTCGAGTCAATAAAAGAAAACAACATCATTGGTTCATTTAAAATGATATCATTTGCAGCTTGAATTAAGAACCCATCAATGAATGGAGTGTACAGTCACATGCTGATAATGATAACTTCAGTTTTTTACTTCACCCAAACAGTGATCTTACATAGAAGTTTTATCTTGCAGGTTGTACGATGACTGTCGCGGGTCTACGGGTTTTAATGTCAATGTGCGGGTCTGATCTGTGAAATGAGGGTCCCTTGGGTGGTCTGTATTGAGCCTGTAAGACTTACAGAATGTAAAAGCATTTCACAGCTAATCCTTATCTGGGATTTTACCCAAACGGTACTCAATGCTGGGTCCACTGTCATGGCATCTGGACAGGAACCGCTACCCATGCGATCCAAAGACGAACGCCTTACCATTCAACTGAACAGCAAGTTCTGAAGGTTGATTCATGCAGTCAGGGAAGGTCAGGTTTGCATCTTGGCTGTGCCAAGTTGCTTAGCTGGGAATGGCACAGGGAGTGTCCCATTGGCTGTGGCGTTCCCCGCGGGTGAGGGAGGCCAAAGTGGCATGTACTGTTTCTCCTCATCATGCTACAGAGTACCCTGCTGGCCAGCAGACACCTGCAGGGCTGGCCTTTGTCCTCCAGGGACCAGTATGATAAAATAAAACCACATTGCGCACAGTTTACTGTGTGTGTGTGAGCGCTAAAATGAAGCCAGATTAAATTAACATTTTTCTGTTTATTTCTAGTGATTTTTTTTTGGAAATCATAATAAATAAAATAAATGTCAGCTGTCAGGGGCACATGGATTTTCTCCAAATGTTTCAGCATGTGCTTATAAGGTAACAGCTGTTTTAAAGTGTTTTTTGGGTCCATGACACACATTTCAAAGATTGAAGGCAGGAGTGGGGGGAATGATGTTATGATAAGGGAGCAAAGCATCATTTCAATACTGTACAAGGAAAACAGCTTCTTAAATGTGTAAAATAAATAAATATGTTGGCCTAAAAAATGTGTCTATAAAAAAGTCTTGGAATGTCACAATCAATACAATTGTGTGTGCATGTGTATGTGTATACAGAATATACAGCTGTGGCCAAAAGTTTGGCATCACCTAGAATTTTAGGATTGAGACATAATTAAAACCTATATGAACATAATTTAGATATTTTATTTAATATAATGTAATTAAAGAAACTACGAAATGACAACGCAAAAGTCTACTGGAAGCCATAATAGTACTGCAGTATGTCGCATTTTTCAATTTCTGTCAGTTTTTTGTTAAGTATATGGAAAACTACAAAGCGGTGTGTAATTCAATATGTTAAAGTAACATTATTCAGCAGGTTTTATTCGACTTTATCAAGCAAAAGGAGACAATTCTATGGGGTGATGCTAAACTTCTGGCCACAGCTGTGTATATATATATATATACAGTACTGTGCAAAAGTTTTAGGCAGGTGTGAAAAAATGCTGTAAAGTAAGAATGCTTTCAAAAATAGACATGTTAATAGATTATATTTATCAATTAACTAAATGCAAAGTGAGTGAACAGAAGAAAAATCTAAATCAAATCCATATTTGGTGTGACCACCCTTTGCCTTCAAAACAGCATCAAGCATCAATTCTTCTAGGTACACTTGCACAAAGTCAGGGATTTTGTAGGCATATAGTCAGGTGTATGATTAAACAATTATACCAAACAGGTGCTAATGATCATCAATTCAATATGTAGGTTGAAACACAATCATTAACTGAAACAGAAACAGCTGTGTAGGAGGAATAAAACTGGGTGAGGAACAGCCAAACTCAGCTAACAAGGTGAGGTTGCTGAAGACAGTTTACTGTCAAAAGTCATACACCATGGCAAGACTGAGCACAGCAACAAGACACAAGGTAGTTATACTGCATCAGCAAGGTCTCTCCCAGGCAGAAATTTCAAGGCAAACAGGGGTTTCCAGATGTGCTGTCCAAGCTCTTTTGAAGAAGCACGGGCAACGTTGAAGACCGTAGGCGCAGTGGTCGGCCAAGGAAACTTACTGCAGCAGATGAAAGACACATCATGCTTACTTCCCTTCGCAATCGGAAGATGTCCAGCAGTGCCATCAGCTCAGAACTGGCAGAAAACAGTGGGACCCTGGTACACCCATCTACTGTCCGGAGAAGTCTGGTCAGAAGTGGCCTTCATGGAAGACTTGTGGCCAAAAAGCCATACCTCCGACGTGGAAACAAGGCCAAGCAACTCAACTATGCACGAAAACACAGGAACTGGGGTGCAGAAAAATGGCAGCAGGTGCTCTGGACTGATGAGTCAAAATTTGAAATATCTGGCTGTAGCAGAAGGCAGTTTGTTCACGAAGGGCTGGAGAGCGCATACGAATGAGTGTCTGCAGGCAACAGTGAAGCATGGTGGAGGTTCCTTGCAAGTTTGGGGCTGCATTTCTGCAAATGGAGTTGGGGATTTGGTCAGAATTAATGGTCTCCTCAATGCTGAGAAGTACAGGCAGATACTTATCCATCATGCAATACCATCAGGGAGGCATCTGATTGGCCCCAAATTTATTCTGCAGCATGACAACGACCCCAAACATACAGCGAAAGTCATTAAGAACTACTGTATCTTCAGCGTAAAGAAGAACAAGGAGTCCTGGAAGTGATGGTATGGCCCCCACAGAGCCCTGATCTCAACATCATCGAGTCTGTCTGGGATTACATGAAGAGAGAGAAGCAACTGAGGCTGCCTAAATCCACAGAAGAACTGTGGTTAGTTCTCCAAGATGTTTGGGACAACCTACCTGCCGAGTTCCTTCAAAAATTGTGTGCAAGTGTACCTAGAAGAATTGATGCTTGATGCTGTTTTGAAGGCAAAGGGTGGTCACACCAAATATGGATTTGATTTAGATTTTTCTTCTGTTCACTCACTTTGCATTTAGTTATTTGATAAATATAATCTATTAACATGTCTATTTTTAAAAGCATTCTTACTTTACAGCATTTTTTCACACCTGCCTAAAACTTTTGCACAGTACTATATATATATATATATATATATATATATATATATATATATATATATATATATATATATATATATATATAATTTATAACAGGCTTGTATATATGTTTATGCTTGTCAAGAATATTGTTGTATTGTTTATTATTGAGTCTGGTCTACTCAGGTCTCTCTTTGTATTCATGGTCCACTATTGAGATTGAGTGAATAAACTAAACTAAACAGACGTGACCCGCAATGTCAATACCTATAGCAGCTTCCTGAGCCAGTAACACACTCTCTCGGTCTGCTCTGGTACTCTGGTGCTGGAACTGGCTGCCAGCATTGTGTATTGTTCATAACTGTCATGCCATTGGAGGCATCAATGAAAGAGCTCTCAGAATCGTGTCTGGCATCCCAGTACGTCAGATAACACTGCAACATGTTGCCCCTAGTAGACATAAGAAATACCACAAATATTGATTCGTATTAGCTTTAGAATGGTTCCATTTCAGAAACCATTGCAGTAATTACGATTCAGAGTAAATAGCTTTGAGAATCTAGCCTGTTTCGTGCTATGCCCATATAGGGTTATACAGTGCATTCAAGACTGTTATCAAGCAGACCTGCTTAGTTCCCTTTCTCATTTGCATTTTAAACGCCTCGCAATCACTGAAAAGGTGACCATCCTTCTGTGGTGAATGCAAAGTCAGAGCTATCAGTAGCAGGATAATGTAAAGCCCACTCCTGAAGGGCTATTCCCCTCCAGGTTTAACAGGTAAAAAGAGATCATGAATGACTTCAGGGTCTGGAATGATGAAGTTTAATCGGTTCAATTAAACTATTTAGACCAAAGACCAGGAGTGGAGCTTTGGACACTCCTGATGTTCATGGAAGGGATACGAGGCAAGGGGCCTCCATACCCAGGATTGTGATCCTCTTCACAGCTGACGAATGTTCCTGGAAAGTTCCGTCACTGAACTGCCTTCCCTGTGGGGTGCAATAAAACCGATGAATCAGGAACTCCATCAGGAACTCATTCATCCACTACAATCCCTGCTTCTGCTACAGCAATTGCCAAGCTGTGTTGTGGGTGGCGACCTCCGTTTATAACATGAAAATACTGCCTGGCAGGAAGACTCACACACCAGGGATTATTTATTCTTTAATATTACAAAGAAACACAAATCAAATCAGCAATATGATGCTGTTTCGTGTTGATTGAGGAGCTAATTTGCTAGGGTGTATCGCTTGTTTCCTTCCCCAGTGTAACTGGGATAGAACAATGGAGGCTTCACCTCCTGCAAAACAAACAGGGCTCCTGGCATCGCCTGCTGAAGCCATCGAGGCTACAGGAGCAGCATTATAAAACAGGGCTGCCCCGAGTAATAGAAAAGCTTCCCACAGTGAAAGCACAGCACAGTGTAACAAAGCACTGTGAAAGCATGGGTAAGCATTGTAAAGGACAGAGATGTTTGGTCAAGCATATTAAAAAACAAACCAAGGTAAACTAACTCTCATAGTAAAAGCACAGCAAGGTGGAATAAAGCACAGTGAAAGCATGGGGAGGGTTCCCATAGTAAAAGCATAGCAAAGTGGAATAAAGCTAGGGCCATAGCAACTCTGAAGCTGTTAAAATAACAGTATATAATCAAATGGAAAATGAAACATCTGGTGTGTTTATTGCAGATCATAGTCCCATCTAATCAAAACATGTTAAATGTACAAAAAGATTAGAGAAAATAGATCAGCTGTTACCATTTTAACATTTGATAAACACAATCAAAATGATTAAACACATAATCCATAAGATTGTTTATTTTACTTTTGAATGGTGCCAACACAAACCAGGGTAAGCAATGTTAAATGCATAGTATAACCATGGGAAAAGCATAGGAAAAGTGCAGAAATACTGTGAAGAAATACTGTGGAGAAATACTGTGCAAAAATACTGGGCAGAAATATTGTGCAAAATACTGTGCAGAAATACTGTGCAAAAATACTGTGCAGAAATACTGTGCAAAAATACTGTGCAGAAATACTGTGCAGAAATACTGTGGCAATCTTTTATACAGGACTGAGCTAGACAATATGGCTCTTTATGAGAATCCCATTTGAATGGGTTTGAAAAGGACAATCTGTCATCTTAGGTAAAGACAAGTATTGTACTGTCAAAATGCAGCAAAATGAATGTTTTTAAACTTTATACATGTTCAATTACCAGACAGCTAGGACCCTTTTAACAATGGACTTGCAGTTAATAGAGCACATTGATAGGGACTGTGAAAACGTGTGAAGCCTTGACTGGTTCTAATGCCAGGTTGGATTGTATAGGAATGCTGTATGCATGACACCCCAGGACCAGGGATATAAGCACAGGAGAGGTTTTAGAATCCTTGCATTATTGAATAGTGGATGGATAAAAGCCAACGTGAGCTGATGAGAATGAGGCAGCAATTCCAGTTTTTTCTATGAGAGCGAGCGACTGCGACATATAATTTCTGTTTCCGACAGCCTGTCTCTGAGGTTACCATATTATTTTTACTGACATACTGAAATGAGAACAATTTAAAACTTAAGGTGTGAGGGAGGAAGTAATTCAGTCTCCACGCCTCAAGCCTGTATTGGACTGGAGGGATCTCCCTTTCTCTTAGGGGGTGACGGAGGGAGGGAGCAGTTCAGTCTCCATGCCTCAAGCCTGCCCTGGACTGGAGGGAGCTCCCTTTCTCTTTGGGGGTGAGGGAGGAAGGTGCAGTTTAGTCTCCATGCTTCAAGCCTGTATTGGACTGGAGGGAGCTCCCTTTCTCTTAGGGGGTGAGGGAGGGAGCAGTTCAGTCTTCATGCCTCAAGCCTGCCCTGGACTGGAGGGAGCACCCTTACTCTTAGGGGTGAGGGAAGGAGCAGTTCAGTCTCCATGCTTCAAGCCTATATTGGACTGGAGGGAGCACCCTTTCTCTTAGGGGGTGAGGGAGGGAGCAGTTCAGTCTCCAAGGGTATTAGCCCACTGGGCCTGTCACACATATTGTAATGGAAAAGGAATCTGAATCTTTAAAAAGATGAAATCTGGACAGTAATCTTCAGCAACAGGCTGCCAGTGTATGATCACACCAGTACAAGAGAAAAACCGAGCTGTACCATAATAGGAAAGGGGGTTATTTATAAAACCTTGCGTCTTCAAATGAAGGTTTTTCAAAGCCTCATTTGGTGATGTTCTGTTAAAAATATATATTAAATAACTGACATAAATGTTAACACATGTGGTTTTTATATATTTTTAAAGTGCAATAATTGGAGTCAGCACTTAAGGGGCAAAGGATTGGAATGCCTTGGGATGCAACCCAATCTCGCTAGTCGTTCGTTCAGAATAAAAACAGCCGCCGGTTGTCAATCGTGACGGCAAAAAGGGTTTATTTTCTGCTTCTTTCAGGCCTTGCATCATTTTCTGTCTCGGCCGTCACACCTTTGTGACTGTATAAGTTTAAAGCCCCCCCTGTGGGCTACTGGAGCTCACATAATCATGTCTAACCTCCAAGTACACCAGAAGAAAAAGTTTCCCATAGGAAAAGCACAGCAAAGTGTAATAAAGCACAGTGAAAGCGTGATAGACCATAGGCAAGCATTGTAAAGAATAGCAAGGTATGGTAAAGCATATTAATAAACATGGCAAACAATGGTAAATGCAGAGTATAACTATTATTTGTTTATTTAGCAGACGCCTTTATCCAAGGCGACTTACAGAGACTAGGGTGTGTGAACTATGCATCAGCTGCAGAGTTACTTACAATTACGTCTCACCCGAAAGACGGAGCACAAGGAGGTTAAGTGACTTGTTCAGGGTCATACAATGAGTCAGTGGCTGAGGTGGGATTTGAACCGGGGACCTCCTGATTACAAGCCCTTTTCTTTAACCACTGGACCACACAGCCTCCTATAACTATGGGAAAAGCATGGGAAAACTACAAAAATACCATGGGAAATTTTTGTAAGGGTTGCGCAGGTTTACAACATGAGCTGGACTCCCCTAGCATTCACATTCTAAGCCATGTTGTCGTCTCAGTGCAATGACACAGATCCAGGTGTCATTGCTACAGCATGTACTGTGTCCCAATGGAAAATGCATATATTTACATGATATTAAAAAAAAAATGTGTCAAAATGTTAAGGGTTAGGTTGTTTTCAATACAAAATACAAAAATACTCTGAAAAATGTATCCAAATACAAAACACAAACTACTTTGGAAACACTATATTTTCAATACAAAATTTAAGAATAATATTATCTACTAGAAGATTAGCACATGCTTGTTTATAAACTTTGTCTAATTATCCTTCTTTATTGAACAAATGCTCCACCAAATATAAAAAATGAGATCTCAGCAATAAAATAATGATCTTCCTTGAGCAATTGTGCAGGCAGTTTTGCGCTGCCGCCCCCTGGGAGCTCCTGAACACACTCAGCAGTGGAATAGTCTGGACTTGAACTGGTGACCTCCAGGCTCTGAGGCCCATCCTGCATCCTGCCACATCCCCCTTTACTGGATGTGCCACTTGGCAGCCCCTCTTTTTTGTTTACTCGGTATGGTTCAATTAATTTGGAGAGACGTCCAATTCAGCTATGCAGTTCAGTACCCCATACATGATGCTTTGTGATTATCGTAATATACATGCATTTGCTAGTATAAAACATTCAAAAAGGAATTTGAAATTGAACAGGCATGCAGTTGTGTAGTATGAAAGAGTAAAGAATTAAACAGAGTATGTGAAACGTGCTGTTTGTGGGACCGAGGCAATGGTAGCTGGGACCCTGCATTGAGAAGTGAGGGAGATCTATTTCAGCAGTTAACAAAAACACAGTTGCATGCCTGCTCAATTTCAAATTCATTTTTATTAAAATGTGGAATTCACAATTGCATGCCTGCTCATGATCACATCTGTGTTACCATGAAATAAACAGTGTCTAGCTAGCTATCTCATGATCACGTTTCCACAGTGGTATGAGATTGGCTTTCTGAGATACAGACAGAACTCTGATCCTGTTTCATAAGAACATAAGAACATAAGAACATAAGAAAGTTTACAAACAATAGGAGGCCATTCGGCCCATCTTGCTCATTTGGTTGTTCATAGCTTATTGATCCCAGAATCTCATCAAGCAGCTTCTTGAAGGATCCCAGGGTGTCAGCTTCAACAACATTACTGGGGAGTTGGTTCCAGACCCTCACAATTCTCTGTGTAAAAAAGTGCCTCCTATTTTCTGTTCTAAATGCCCCTTTATCTAATCTCCATTTGTGACCTGTCGGTCCTGTTTTGCTAGTAAATACATTTATCTTCATTCAAAGCATGTTTATGTGTTTCTGGGGTTAGAATAAAGGTACTGTATATTTATTTATTCAAACAAAAGCCAACTCCTTCTAGGACTACTGAACTAAACTTTGTAAGTCATTAACTATAAACTGGATGGCTAAGCTACAGAATGATATCACAAAAGTCTACCGGAGGCCATAATAGCAGTACAGCATTTAGATTTTGAAATGTCACATTTTTCAATTTTTTTTTTGTTAAGTATATGGAAAACTACAAAGCGGTGTGTAATTCAATATGTTAACATAACATTATTTAGCAAGTTATTATTCGACTTCATGGAGCAAAATGAGTTCATTCTATAGGGTGATGCAAAACTTTTGTCCAGAGCTGTATATCCTGGAGGACTGTCAGTGTTCTCAGTCCCTCAGAAAACAGCTGAAGTAAAAGGAAGTGAGGAACAATAAGCTCTGCACAGTCGTCCCATATCACAGGGTCTGTCCCAATACTTACCGGAGGGACTAAGCGGATCCTTTGTTAAAAATGTAGAGGAAGCAGTCTGCCTGTCAGCATTTGATAAAAACGCAGGCTGACAGTCAGAGCTCCTGGCAGTCAGGCAGTGTCCTTGCAGTTTATATGATCTGTGAGTGAAACACCCTGGAGATTAGCACTCTCTCCTCCCCTTTCCGTTTGTGGTCACAAGCTGGGCTCCCGACCCTACAGACTACAGATCCTAAATTGTTGCAGTTTGTCTCGTTTAATCGTCATCTTGCATGTGAAGTTGTTTTCTTCCCCACAAAACAATCTCTTCCATTTTTATTACCTCTCTTTGTTGTGCAGGAAGCCGGCCACGCTGAAGCAATCAGCCAGGGCAATTCCAACTGCGGTTGTGCCTCTCATTCAAGGGAGAATAGTTACAGCAAACTCCCAGTCAAATATTATGATAATCAGTTCCAGTCATTAAAAAGAGTAAATGCAGCTGTTGCTGAAACATGTTTTCTGAAACCCCAGCAGTGCTCGATAGGTCATGCATTGGCTTGAGACCCAGAGACTCTGCTTGCACAAACGAAGACTGATTGGAAAGGCTTCGAAATAAAGAACTGACATAGAATTAAAGAGGTTTGGATTGAACAAGGATCAATAAAGTCAAAAGAAAACAACAGCATTGGTTCATTTAAAATGATGTCATTTGCAGCTTAAATTAAGAACCCATCAATGAATGGAGTGTACAGTCACATGCTGATAATGATAACTTCAGTTTTTTTACATCACTCAAACACTGATCATAAGTTTTATCTTGCAGGTTCTACAATGACTGTCGAGGAAACACTTTTAATGATTTCAACCAAAATATAATAAGGGATGGAGAGAAGACTCCTATTGCGCAGCAGTTTCACCATTGCAGGTTTTACTGCGAGCTTGATTAGCCACAGTGTACACACGTAACAAGCTCAGGTGTGTTTTATTAAACATGTAAAACAAGGAATGGCTCCAACTGCTATGCAATGGGAGTCTTATTTCCAGCCCTGTATTATATAAAGCCAAGGCTAACTGTAATAACACAGTGTGAATATTGGTGTCTGTGTATGTTCACTTCCAAAACAAACAAACAAGACCTGACACACACACACACTGACACACACACAGACACACACTCACACAGTGACACACACACACACACACACTGACACACACACACACACACACACACACACACACACCCAAAAAACAACCCTGCATTAATTAGCAATTAAACCATTTCAAACAGCCCTGCCTTGTAAGTACATCATTCCTTTTCTATAAACCCTACCACAGAATGAAGATTTAAACATTGAAGTTAATTTACACCCCAGGGGGTGTTCTGCCTCCTCCAAACCAAACTCAGCAAGGCGCCACACGCTCTACCCAATTACACCAGTGAAGCTAGAAAGGCGTTGATCTCCGTCTGCACATCGTTCTCAAGGTGCAGGGCCCCAAACTCAGGGTTTCATTTGCAAACAAAAAGGTACCGGATCTTATACACCTAATGATCTTTTTTTTGGTTATATATATAGAGTTCTTGTTTGCACTAAAAACATTTTTTTTTTTATACGGTTCATCATTGGAAAACTGTATAATTCTCTGCTGTCAGATAGAAACTCACACCACTCGGCAGTGCGATCTTTACAATCTCATTAACTGGCCCTCCCTACATACAAGGCGACCTACAGCAGGTGTGTCCGTGTACCTGCTAAGTTGCTACTGAGTGTGATGTTTTATGTTTTATGATTGAGGATGTGTTTTTGTACTCCTTATTTCTTGTGTTTGATGTTGTTTGCAGGGGGGGTCTGAGCCACCTGCCAGCTTGTCACTGTAAATGAGGATTTCTTCTCAAATCAATCATCTGGATAAATGAAGGTTCTGATTCATTGATTCAAAACACATCACAACACTGAAAACCTCATTCACCCAAAGACAGCCCTGTGTTAGCTATTATTATTATTACGTATTTCTTAGCAGATGCCCTTATCCAGGGCAACTTACAATTGTTACAAGATATCACATACAATTACATTATTTTTTTACACATTATTTTTACATACCCATTTATACAGTTGGGTTTTTACTGGAGCAATCTAGGTAAAGTACCTTGCTCAAGGGTACAGCAGCGTCCCCCACCTGGGATTGAACCCACGACCCTCCAATCAAGAGTCCAGAGCCTTAACCACTAACCCACACTGCTAGACCTGCAACCCTTCACTATAATGAATTTCTAGGCTATTTAATCAATCTGGACACGCATTGCATTTGATGGGGGAGCAACAATCCATGGACTTGCTGTAATTGCTTGAGTTTAGACCCTAATAATATTATAATAATAATAATACACTCCACAAGGTGCAGGAAGGTGTCGCTAGAGATGTTGAGAGATTCAGTCATGAATATTTCATGCAGGCAGAAGATTATGATGATGAATTGGGATGCTTGAAGTTCCCTTCTACAGGACAATACCTTCTTTCTTTCTCTAGGTACACATTACATATGGTTTGCTTTGGGAAAACTGCCCCCCTGCTCGCTCCACACTGCCCCCTGGTGCCGGGGTATAGCAGCGCTGCGTTGCTGGAGCTCTGCTCTGGTTGTCATACAGCCAGCTGAGTAAGCCTGGCAGCAGAGGATGTGATTCTGTCCCTCCCTTCCTTCCGCTGGCTTCCTGAGAGAGGGAGAGAGGCCCCATCCCTCCACACACCCTCAGCACTGAGACCTGGAGCAGGGTCATCGATCTGATCTGAACAGGACTGAGCCCTCAAGAGGAGCACGAGCAGTACCCAAGAACACAGAGTGTTCCCCTAAGGGTTACCACCCACAATGTTATACAGGATAACGTTTCACCTACAAGCTGCTTTGTTCTGCCTAGTCTGGGGGGACGTTTAGCTGAGAGAAAGTGTTTGAGCAAAATAAAAATTAATGAAATAAACAGAGCGTTTCGATCCATTTAATTTGCTGCATACTTTTTTTTGCTGTCTTTATTCAATGTATTCATATATTTTCTGTTAATTTTTTTTTCCTACCTCTGCATTAACTGAACAGAACAAAGGTGGTATCTTTTACATCCGTGTTGCACGGTGTATCTTTTACATCAGTGTTGCACGGGGGGCGGGTTAATGGTGACACGTGGCAGCAGCTGGACTTAACTCTTTAGGTACAAGGGAAATACGTGTCCCACAAATAAACCAAAACAATGCTAACTTTCTAATTTTTGCAACGGGGTGCACACAACAGGGTTTAAAATGTGCTGACAGGTTGGATCTGGCCGTCCAAATTGTCAGTTTCCTCAGGTCCGTTATTTAATCATTTTACAATAACAGATTCGAGGAGGTGATGCTGTTTATTAACTGTGATACACAAGTGCCAGCTTTCAAACCCTCAAGTCCCCTCTGAAGAAGAGGCGTTTGAGGTCTAGTGTTTGCATAGCCCACTTAGTAAACAGTATCGACTTTTCAGAGCCACTATCGCTATTACCCTAATGAACAGGGCAAAAACATCTCCTTCAGCAATCTAGGAATTCCTAATCCGAGGAGGTTATGATGAGGTTGTATAGTGCACTGGTGAGACCACACTTGGAATGCTGTGTCCAGTTCTGCAGTCATTGTGACCCTGGAGAGAGTCCAAAGCAGGGCTTAAAGGACAGAGCTACGAAGACAGGCTGAAAGAACTGAATCTATTTAGCAAGGAACAAAAAAGAATCAGGAGGGGCATGACTGAAGTCATTCAAATCTTGACAGTAAACCAGGACCAATACTTTAAGCACAGCACAGAAACCAAGAGCAGAAGACCCAGCTGGAAATTAACAGAAGACTTAGGACAGGAGACTCTTCTTCACACAGAGAGCGGTGAGGGGATGGAATGGGTTACCTGGTCATGTTGCTAAAGGAGACTCTTCTTCACACAGAGAGTGGTGAGGGGATAGAATGGTTTACCTGGTCATGTTGCTAAAGGAGACTCTTCTTCACACAGAGAGTGGTGAGGGGATAGAATGGTTTACCTGGTCATGTTGCTAAAGGAGACTCCTCTTCACACAGAGAGTGGTGAGGGGATAGAATGGGTTACCTGGTCATGTTGCTAAAGGAGACACTTCTTCAAACAGAGAGTGGTGAGGGGATGGAATGGGTTACCTAGTCATGTTGCTGAAGGAGACTCTTCTTCACACAGAGAGTGGTGAGGGGATGGAATGGGTTACCTAGTCATGTTGCTGAAGGAGACACTTCTTATGAATTTTGATTCTTGCTGTGAGCATAGTTCTGGATTGTAATGCTGCTTGGCTGCAGGGGGCTGTTTACACTTCTTTACTGTTTATTTGCGCCAAGTGCTAGGGAACTATCTCCCAGTCAACAGGAAGCGTCCGTCTAAACTGTGAAATATGTTGTTAGGCAGGCCAGCAGCACACGCCTCCTCACAGGGTCAAATCAGGAGGCTGTTTGTTTTTATAAGAATTTTGGAATGCAGGCATGTTTTTTAAGCTTTTTCTCAAGTATCTGGCGCATTTTGGAGTCTTCACAGATTAGGGTTCTTCGTGTGTTTGTGGGGTCACACACAGGCTTTTCTGGGGTATTTCCTCAAACACAGTATGTACTCCATATTGTCATTAGAGCAATTGTTTTCTGTAATGAAAAAAACACCAATTACAAGTTTAAAACAAATATGAAATAGTGTAAGATTACTTGCAAGAAGTAGCTATGTTGTTTCTCCCTTGCTTTTCACATGGTTATACTCTGCATTTCTCAAAGTTTCCCCTGGTTTGAAATGTCTAGTAATATGCTTTGACTTTGCTATTCTTTACCATGCATCCACTGTGCTGTATTACACTTTCAGCAGCTCTTACAGTGGGAAACTTTTACAAGGGTTAGTTTACCATGTGTTTTTTTAACCACTACTCCACACTGCTGCCCCACTACAATCTATTTGCAAAACCACTTGTGTCTCTTTCAAAACAACACTAGTTCTGCAGGATCGTTTTCATTCTAAGTCAATAAGCTGCTGGAAATGCTGTCCCCTTCCAACAGGAATCGGATTGTGAGTCTGCACACGTGGGAACCACACTGTACTGCTCTGCACAGCTGGGTCTTCAAACATTCACTACAGAAGGAAAGTCTTACTGTATATTGGGGTTTAACATGAGCACTGCAGTCCAGATGTTTAAGTGATCTTTCATGTTATGCTGGTGCGATTTTGTTTCACGTATCCACATTCCTTCTGCAGCACCAACACGTCTTATCTCTAATAGGAAAAGCATGCAGATTTGGCACCTCCTACTGGTCGTATGTAAAATGCCAAGTTCTGTAGGCAATTAAGACTGAATTAGCTTTATGTTTGGAAGGCTGTGAATTGAAAATCAATGAAAACTAGATGGTAACTTTACAAGTAAAGTTGTGGGGCTTGCTTTATTGGGAAAGTGGTCAAAGTAGCTGATTTGTGTCAAAAGTCACATTGTTTACTAATTGTCTCATGCTTAGAATGTGCTAGAATTTGAAATTTCTATGACAGTGGGAAGTAGCCTACTGAAAGAAGTTGATGCGGTTACTAAAACAGCTGTACCTCTTGATTGGTAGACGCCATTCCTGTTTTGATTTCATATTTGAATAGCTGAGAAGTAGAGGAAGATTTCATTTGCTCTAAGTAGTTGTCTAACTTGTTGGGAAAGTTAGAGAAAATTGAGATGGTGCGGTTACTAAAACAGGTGTACCTCTTGATTGGTAAAAGTTATTTCTGTTTTGATTTCAGATTTGAATAACAGAGAAGTAGAGGAAGATTCCATGTGCTCTAACTTTTTGTCTTACTTGTTGGGAAAGTGGTCAAAGTAGCTGATTTGTGTCAAAAGTTACATCATTTACAGTAAATAGAATGTTGGAAGTCTAAACAATGGGGAGCCTTAGAATGTTGAAAAAAGTCCCATTAAAGTGAATGAAGATGGACAAAAAAGGACAAAAAGCTTAATAGTTTAAAAACTATAAAAGATATCAAAAAGTTGTATATAAGCACACTATTCCAGACAGGTGTACACGTTTTAAAGTTTGAACGGCGTTTGTAGCTTAAACGGTGTAAGAGGAGTAGCGTGCCAAAGAATAATAAGAAGAAGAAGTATGTCAAAGATTTAAAGTGGGGACTACTGATTAACCCCACTAATTAACCGATCAGTTAAGGGTTTGTCAAAATTCCAGGACATATGTTCCGGTGTATAGATGTATCCCTCATAAAAGTGAATCATGGTATTCTTGCAGTGTTACCGTGCCTCTACCAGTTTACCCTGGTGTGCTATGCTTTTTAATATGCTACACCATTCCACTCCGTGCTTTACAATGCTTACCTATGTTTAACCATGCTAACACTGTGCTTTATTGCACTTTGATGTGTTTTACAATGAAAAACTATAAGAAGGGTTAGTTTACCATTCTTTGTGTTTTTAAATATTCTTTACCACCTCTTTGATTTAGAATGCTTTCCTATGCTTTACAATACCTCTCTGTGCTTTACAATGCTTCCCTATGCTTTACCATACCTCTGTGCTTTACAATGCTTCCCTATGCTTTACCATATGTCTGTACTTTACAATACTTCCCTGTGCTTTACCCACCTCTGTGCTTTACAATACTTCCCTATGCTTTACCATACCTCTGTGCTTTACAATGCTTCCCTATGCTTTACCATATCTCTGTACTTTACAATGCTTCCGTGCTTTACAATGCTTCCCTGTGCTTTACCATACTTCTCTATGCTTTACCATACCTATCTGTGCTTTACAATGCTTCCCTGTGCTTTACCATACCTCTCTGTATTTACAATACTTCCCTATGTTTTACCATACCTCTCTATGCTTTACAATACTTTCCTATGCTTTACCATACCTGTGCTTTCCAATGCTTCCCTATGCTTTACCATATCTCTGTACTTTACAATGCTTCCGTGCTTTACAATGCTTCCCTATGCTTTACCATACCTATCTGTGCTTTACAATGCTTCCCTATGCTTTATCATACCTCTCTGTATTTACAATACTTCCATGTTTTACCATACCTCTCTATGCTTTACAATACTTCCCTATGCTTTACCATATCTCTGTACTTTACAATGCTTCTGTGCTTTACAATGCTTCCCTATGCTTTACCATACCTCTCTGTGCTTTACAATACTTCCCTATGCTTTACCATACCTCTGTGCTTTACAATACTTCCCTATGTTTTACCATACCTCTCTGTGCTTTACAATACTTCCCTATGCTTTACCATACCTCTGTGTGCTTTACAATGCTTCCCTATGCTTTACCATACCTCTGTGTGCTTTATAATGCTTCCCTATGCTTTACCATGCTTTCACTGCACCGTATAAAACATACAGCATAGTTCTACAGTTTATTAAAAAAAGTAAAAAAGTAGTTCATTTTTGGAACTCGTAATAAGTTAGCAAGTGTTTGTAGAACGTAGCCTATTGATACGAGATGTCACGATGAGCAGCACCCTACACACCACGTACTAAACTTAAAAGACCAGGAACCCCAATAAACAAAAAGCACAAAACATGGAAGAGGCATCAACAGGTCTTGCTTTAATACAATGATCATTACAATACGGTACTTAGACAGCAAGGACATTTTTACCTGTATCAACAAACAAAGTGCACAGTCCTATACAATATATATATATACATGTATTAAAACCTCGTCTAGTATTGCCACAGAGTCCAATATATCTACATGCCTATTACAATTCCTTAAAGATTACTTCATAACCAGAGGCACACGAATACACATTTATTAAAAAACACTGATGTTAGCATAAAAAAATAACACTCCACAACATATTACCTTTGTTTCCTCGAGGTTTTGCAACAAGCTGGTGCATGTTGTATAAATTACACAGCGACGCAGACGTGGTTTTGAATGAAAAGTTGGGAACCCATTCTGATACAAATATAGCTGTCAGAATAACAAACACAGGAAAAAGGAAAAATCGATTTTTTTATTTGTTTGCATCTTTGTTTTGCTTTCCTAAGCTTCAGCCGAGCTTGCGGATTGTGCTCATAACCACCCCCTGCTGCAAGTGAATACAATGAGCTTCACGGAAATCTGTGTGCATGTGGCTGAAGCTACCTTTCAGGCGTGGAAACAAACTGGCAAGCCAACATGGTATGTTTTCTGAGAATGCCTGGGCTATGCAATGGAAGAATGTGGCAATCAGTCAGCCAGGATCCAGTCAGGAGAAACAGATCTTGCTCACGCTGCTACATGCAGCAGTAGGAGGTTAAAGTGGGCATTACCCCTTCAAGTCTGGGTATAGCTTATAATGCAAAAAAATATTTAAAAAAACAAAATGGGATGGTCTTTGTTCCTTTTTTTTTATAATTAAAAAAAAAAAGTAATTTTCTCTTTAGGTTCAGCTTATTGTAGGAGGTACCAACTTTCTTGAAAGTGTTCAAATTAGAAGGCAACAGCACTCTTCACATTGCCTGGTTTAGGTGTCTTAAATTAAAAATGTCCCCAGATAAAACCATAACACTGCATATAATATTGTACTTCAATGACTCAGTGTCCTGCAATTAAATAAACCACCTTTCTATCATCAGAAATATACATAACATACAGTAAGACTTAGTGAACACACATATACACAACTTAGCTCTGGACAACTTTGCTTTTTTTTAGTAGCTTTTAAATTAAAATTAAACAAAGAAGCAATGGCTTCTGGTTTTGTAACTTCTTAAAAGTTTGTAAAACATATTTTAATGTGCCTTAAATTAGGTTACTAGTTAAAACAGCAAAAGCAATGATCGGCAATGATGATAAAAACCCTGAACACTGGACTCCAACATGAATTCCAGCAACTAATGTAAGGCGAGTCTTATATCTTCGTATAGGGGCACGTTTTTGAATATTCAAACAAAGATTGCTAGAAATCAAATTCAAACCAAGCATGTTTTTGTTTTGACGCTCTCCTGACTTGTAAAAGTTAGAATTGCATTGAAATCGTAAGCACTGGCACTCTCACCACTTCCACCTGATCAGGGATCTCGACAGATCACCTCACACAACTTGCTTCAAATAAAGTACCACATTCATCCTCGGATTACTATCCAACCAAAGGGATTTTTTTATGCGTTTATATATACACACATACCGAGAATCAAAAGAAACTTATCACTATTATAACACATTTATTTTCGAAAACAAATAAGGTAAATAAATTATGGACATTGACGAAATGTTTTTGGTTTCTTTTTAATCACTCGATCATTCATCCTTGACCATGACACGCTTGAGTGACTATGGCTGAAGCATATGCACTTAATCACCTAATTAGTGAGACAGTTAATTGGACACTGGATATGGAGTGATTTCAGCTGTTGAACTGCAAGCTTGAATAAAAGCAATACAGGAAATCACAGAAAAAAACCATATGCCCCATCTGTCAAGAGAGCAGCGTATGTTGGAGGCTGGACTAGGGCAGCGTACTGTGGCTCGCCGTCTTGGGTGCTCACAGCCAGCAATTTCAAACCTGGCGAGACGGTATAACGAGACACACTCTGTCAATGACAGGCCACGAACTGGGAGACCGAGAGTCACAACACCTGCCCAAGATCGACAGATCATTTTGCAGCATCATCTGCACCTGCTCTAAAACAGAGTTTGTCATTTTTCGATCACATCTAGTGAATTTTATCCAAATATAAGTGATACGTTTCTTTTGATGCTCAGTGTATATATATACATATATTAATTTAACAGCAGAAAGAAACCCTGTCTCTATGAAGCTGTGTTCTGGAAGCAGCAGGATTCTATTGGGCTGGGACCAGGACCTTTCCTTGATCCTCCACTCTCTTAATCGCTGCCTGAATCGCCCCCTCGTCCCCCAGCAGCTGGTGAGGCTTGGTGGGGCGCAGGTTCTCATCTAGTTCCAGTGCAACAGGCACCCCGGTGGGCAGGGTAAGGCTGGCAATCTCCTCGTCTGAGATACCTAGACAAAATAAACAGGACACTCAGTAAAGAGATGCACCCCGGTTTTATATTTCACTTCACTCCGGTGAGTCTTACCCAATACCAATTAGCGTCAATTCGTAAGGTCTCAGATTTCCTTACGTGACAAATGCACACGTTATGGTAAATGTGTACAGGCGCTCCTCGACTTACGACGCACGCCACTCACGACTCTTTTGCATTATTACCCTGCTTCGACTTTACGATATCGACAGCATTTACGACACGGCGAGACACGAGCCATGCGTCATGAATTTAGAATTTAGAATTTATTTGCCCTTAATAATGTCTGATAAGAGCAATGGACTAAAGCGAAGCTGTGAACTCTGTCACATGATGAGGGGCTTAACTTCAAGCGATCGTATTTCCGGCTAGGAGGACGGCATACACACACTGAATACGTCATTGGAAGCCCCGAGTCTGTACTTTTAAACAAGCCAGGTAGGTGCCTGAGTAATATGCGTGCAACCACCGGGGCTCCGGCGCCCCGAAATCAAAGGGCGGAGTGTAAAGAGTTAAATAAATATTTGCATGACTACAATATAACAGGTCATTTTTGTAAAAACATATTATCTGGCCAAAGAGTCAGGAACGTAACCCCAATTTATAACATTGTTCCTATGGGAACATGTGCTTCGACTTACGATGCTTCGACTTACAACGCGACTTTCTGGAACGAATTGTGTCCTAAGTACGAGGACTGCCTGTAATTGTTTTTGTTTTTTTAACTCTACATGTTTCACACCGAAGTCACACGATGAGGGCAGAGACACTGCATAGCCCATTCCATACCTCTAATGGGGTCAACAAACTCCTTTAAAGTCAACCACAATCACTGCTTCCATCTAAAGACAGAGACCAGAACCAGAGGACACATTTGGAAGTGCAGTAGATACAGAGGCACACAGAGCAGTGGTGTACGGAATGAGTTATCATCGGGAACATTTACAAAATTTTATAAACGAGAGGAAGCCACTCGGCCCATCTTGCTCGTTTGGTTGTTAGTAGCTTATTGATCCCAGAATCTCATCAAGCAGCTTCTTCAAGGATCCCAGGGTGTCAGCTTCAACAACATTACTGGGGAGTATAAGAACATAAAGTCTAGTCGAGGGTAACCGCGGGTAAACTGAGGTATATATATGAGGAATATGGAGCTTACCCACTTCTCATTTAAAGAATACAGCGTTTACTCACTCCTACTCTCCTGTGATAAGCAAATCCTGTCTATACCAAGGGTTAAAGCTGAGGCATGTTCCAGTTTATTATATAAACTGACTCGCGCATTTAATGATGTGCGTGAATCTCTTCTGATTAATCTTTAACCCACAATCCTGCACTGCCACCACAGCTGACGTGCGTGTAATCTAGAGGCATCTCTGCACACGCTCAGTGCCTGCTATGCCACTGCCTGGCCTGGAACACCAAACAGGATAGTTTACCTACTTGTGTTTTTTACCACTACACCACGGGGTACCATTAAACCACGTTGTTACTGCTGCTGATTCTCTGGGATCCCAAAGGCGGTTCTGGGATCAGTTCGCTGACAGAAATCAGACAAGTGCCGATCGGAAACAATCCGCATTTATGCTTTTATGTTCTAATGTAAAATATATTCGTTTTGGGGTTACAATTATGGAGAAGTACTAAAACAAACTGAGGAGACTGTAGGGAAACGCCTACTGAAATGCAAAATCTGCTCAGTAAGTGAATGAATCCTTATACTGGTCAAGCAATCAGCATGCTAGGTAACCCTGAGCACATATTGTACTATATACAGGACGGAACCTCTTACTGTAAAATGTCAGGGCAGATTCTGTTACAGGGCACATACTGTAACACAAACTGTCTGCCCTTTCTGTCTGAGTGTACATGCCAAATCAAAACCAGGGCTACTGCTCGGTCTAACCAATCCCTTAATACGTTTAAATATGCTTCTGCGAACAGGACAGGGTGGGGATTGTGAATTAAAACATGTTTGAGTGCTCCAGAATGACAGACGGGAGTAAAGCTTAGTGATCTTCCTTTTGTAGTGATGCTGGCAAGAATAACAGGCTGCAATGCATAAAACTAAAAAGCAACATTGCTGTAAAAAAAAAAAAAGCTAGAGTGGGAATTTTGAATAAAAAGCATATGCAAATGTTAGTTCAATGCCAGGCAGATTGCTGGTGACTGACTTGCCTTTTGAAATTGTGCTGGCATTAATAACAGGCTGCAATACACAAAACTACTGAAAATACAATATATATATATATATATAAAATATGGTAAATCCAGTGGGGTAGCAATGGGCTGAGACTGGCATACTGAACTCAAAGAAGGATTAGTGCTGAACCCCCAAAGCAAGCATGCAATTAGTGCCTCAATGTGAATGTTCTGAGTTCTAGCCATGTAACACACAGAACAAGCAGTAAACAAGCAGTCACAGGACTGTGCAGAAAACCTGACTGTAGCCCCCCTCCCGACTTAACTGAAGCCCATTTAACACTATAAGTTTACTATAAGTTTATAAGTTGTCTGTGTTACAGATAAGAGGATCCCACTTGAGGACACACTCCCAGCTCAATACTAGGGGTGTAACGACACCATAATGCCACGACAGGACACGTGTCGTGATGCATGTGATGGGCTGCTTGTCTGATGCATAATAAGATCAAATGATCACTGCATGCCGGACTACTTTGATAAAAGACAAAAATGAAAAGAGACCTTCCAATTGTAACTATAAAGCAAACTTATTCTTGATTCAAGAATCACTCGGTTAAGTTATGCTTATGGTCTTGTACTGAGATACGAACAATGCATACCTCTATTACAATAAGAAAGCATCACGGTTCATCGATACACAATGAATCGTTACACCCCAACTCCATACTGCCCACAGAAAGCTATGCAGGTACGTCAGCTTGCTGTATTGTGCTTGCAGGACAAATTCCTCCGAAAGAAGACTAAAGGAATCAGGAAAACAAATACCTAAATACAGTTCTGCTAATGATAGCTAAGAAACGGTTTCACAATACTGCCTTGCAAGGATACAGGGATCGTCCAACAGCAAGAGTACTGCTGTGATTGGAAGAACGGGGAAGCAGAAACTGAGGATGGTTCATCACCACATGTTTAAATAGCTAAAGTGCTATATAACAGGATCGTTTCCATGGCTTGCATTTGCTATGATAAATATTTCCAATACATCCACTGTTACCTCGGGTCACCGCGTTATAAACACAGACACATGATGATGCTAGCGAAGTGCCAGCTCTGGCAAAGGCTAAAATATCAAACACCGTTTCAAATTAGATGCCATGTAAACCCAGTTTCCCCCATTCCAGGCTTTAATACAAGCTTGATTAGCCACAGTGTACACGTAACAAGCTCAGGTGTGTCTTATTAAAAACTCATAGCAAAACCAGGAATGGATCAAACTGCTATGCAATGGGAGTCTTATTTCCATCCCTGCTTTAAGTATACAATATTCAACAAACATGAAAAAGGAGAACCAGTGATATGTTTCAAGTGCCAAAGAGAAAATAGATTTTAAAGCTCTGGTTACGACTCCTTTAAAGGGATTGCAGGGTAGTTTTTATTTTGCAATGACTTATTACATCTAGCAAGATGAAAAAAGTGATGCTATAATAATCGCAGTTTTCTAATTTAAAACCTGTTTCACTTCCCTCTTAGATTATATTTATTTTCATATCACACATTCCTTAAACTGGGGTAGCTTAAACGTAGGGGAATTTTTAACAAAATTTATCACTGGGAGCCCAGGCCAATGTTGGTAGTGCAGATAAAACGTTAAAGCCTTTGTTAACAGTCTTTTAGGCAGAGAGGTAAGAGGATGGATTGTAAAGCCTTGGCTAGCCACTCCTTTTAAACATAAAACTAAAATAACGAGAGGAGGCCATTCGGCCAGTCAGTGCTTGACAGGTTCTTATAGCTGGTTAATCTCAGAACTAACCCATTCCATCCCCTCACCACTCTCTTAAACCACTACTCTCTGTTCTAAGTCTTTCACCACTGAATTTCCAACTGTTTCCCCTGGTCTGTGCTGCACTTAAAGTATTGGTTAGGGTTAATTTAGTTAACTCTTTTTAAGATTTTAGACTTCAACAAGGATGGAAATAAGACTCCTACTGCATAGCAGTTTCACCTATTCCAGGTTTTAATTGGAACTTGATTAGACAGTGTATAGGTAACAAGCTCAGGTGTGTCTTATTAAACTCCTAGTGAAACCAGGAATGGATCAGACTGCTATGCAATGGGAGTCATTTCTATCCCTGCTTCAATCAAGACCCCCCCCCCCGCCACACCCAGCTAAAAAAAAATGTAATTCTGTAATTCCCTCAAACTAATGTCCTAGCTCATTTCTTAAGCCCTAGGATTAGGCAGGATTAAGTCGAGACAGGCGTACATCAGCACTGTACCTTCCAGGTGCTTCAGCAGAGCCCGGGTGCTGTTCCCGTGTGCTGAGATGAGCACCCTCCTCCCTTTCCTGATCTCCGGAGCGATCACCTCCTCCCAGTAGGGCAGGAGCCTCTCCAGCACCTCCTTCAGGCTCTCCGTCCGGGGCAGCTTGTCCTTGGGCAGGTCACAGGTCTCGTACCGCCGGTCGTTGTAGATCTCAAAAAAGTAAGGGTGCGATTGGTCGATGGGCGGCGGCATGACCCCGTAGCTCCTCCTCCAGATCTTGACCTGCTCCTCGCCGTGGTTCAGAGCCATCTCGGCCCTGTTGAGCCCGATGAGGGCGCCATAGTGCCGCTCGTTCAACCTCCAGGACTTCTCCACTGGCACCCACTCCTGACCCATGGCCCCCAGAACCAGCCAGGCTGTCTGGATGGAACGGCTCAGGATGGAGGTGAAGACCAGGTCGAACTCGTAGCCCAGGTCCTTCAGCAGCTTCCCGCAGTCCTGGGCCTCCTTCACCCCAGCGCAGCTCAGCTTCTGATCCACCCAGCTGCAGAAGCGGTTCTCCTTGTTCCACGCCCCCTCCCCATGCCTCAGTAGAACTAGCTTGCATTTCGCCATGCTGGCAGGCACCCTGTTGAAATATAAACAAGACGAAAGCAGTTTGTCAGGAGCACGCGTGTCCCCCACCACGGCAGTCCTTGCAAAGTGTGCGGGCGATGCATGGATACAGCAATACCTCTGACTGTTTGATTACTATTGATGGGTAATCCTGTGCACTGTTTTCAACTGTGCATCGGGGCTGATTTCAAGTTCTTGTACTACTGAGCTCAGCTGTGTTGAAATTGAACAGAATAATGACAAAATTGCAGCTACTGTTGCACATGTAGACAATTTCAATAAAAACAGATGGCTTTTGCTTTGTTGCATCTTGGATCTGATTAGCTCCTGTCTGCAAACTGACCACTGCCATTGGTATTTTGTGGGGAATTATGCATGGTTTTAAAAACTTTTAGTATATTCCAGTAATGCACCAATGCTTAGCTCAGTTTACTACCGAATCTACAAATTTAGCATCATTAGTACATTTACATTATTTTGGTGAAATGCTTATTTTGTCGATGAATTGGCTGTTTTGAAAAATGATGCATCGTTTTTAAGCCAGAAATTTAAAAAAAAAATGTTTTGCTACCTGCACTATAGCTAGCTAACGTGGAAGTTATCGAAGCGTGGCTGTATTTTCACAAGGCAGTGCAGGTGCGATGGGATCCACGGTCAACCAGAAAGAAAATGCAACATAACAGCTCAATGGTGGCCATCTGGTGCTTTGAATTTTTTTTCCAATTCTCTAAAACTTCTGCGGAAAAGGTTTCATCGTCCTATTGGCCTCACTAATCAAAAAAACTGTTTTAAAAAAGAGTAGTACAGGCAGTTTACGATCTCATTTGACCTGTTAAACCGGGAGTGTAAGACTAGCCCTCTGGGGCTCTGATTGGACGCTCAGTGCAGAATAGCTCTAGTTTTTCCTGTTTATTCTCATGCACTGGTATGAAGGAATATAAAACACAAAATTTACTTTACAGTACCAACAACGTGCAGGCAGTGCCCAGCTATAGACATGACACAAAATATGTGAATTATTATTAGTAGTAGTAGTAGTAGTCGTAGTAGTCGTAGTAGTATTATTATTACTATTAAAGTTTTGAATCCCCCACCGCAGATACCCGACTGACAGATATTGTTTATTCTTGAAGCGCTGCCCACAAACTACACACCCGTCACACAAGCACAAAACGAATCGGTTACATTATTCATTTACAGTTCTGGCAATTACACAGCGAAGAGTGCGTAATGAATTAATATATTCAGCGGATCTGCTACCACTGTATTATTAGCAATATCATTGTTGTCAGCCTATTTTTACTTTTTCGCTCACGTCTAAAAAAAACTCCGCCGATAAATAGATGTCTTTTTAGCCCTGGTCCACCTTTCCTTTTTTTGTCGGCTGCCTTTACGCACTGCGGCGGTTGATTAAAGTCTTGCCTACAACGGTATTACTATTGCAATAAATAACCTGAGGAAATAAAAATGAGACCGTAATTAGTCTGAATTCGAAACTATAAAACTGGTTTCGCTTTGAATTTCAACTGCCGCTATATTGTCACTCACCGTTTTTGTGCTTCCCGTATTTGGTGCGGTCTTCCCTTTGCTACTGTAAACACGAGAAACCGTGCCCAGCGCTGTGGAGTGATTGACACGGTGCCTGGCCAATAGAGACAACGGTACTGGACAGTACGGAACGTGCCGCTTCAGTGAAAGGCGGAACTAGTACACGGTGTGTGTGTGTGTGTGTGTGTGTGTGTGTGTGTGTGTGTGTGTGTGTGTGTGTGTGTGTGTGTGTGTGTGTGTGTGTGTGTGTGTGTGTGTGTGTGTGTGGTGTGGGGTGGGGTGGGGTGGGGTGGGGGGGCGCAGCTCGACAAAAAAAATGAAACCACCTGCTATATGTAGCATACAATGGTTCGTCCCTTACATATTTGAGTGTCATTTTGTCCTTTTTGGTTTCCGGACGATAAAGGCAAAAACTATTTGAGATACTGGGTTCATGTTCGGTACCCAACTGTAAATTTGTAGGCACAAGGAAAGATAACCCTTTAGATTTATACAATACTAAGTGAATGGTTTAGTATTTAAGATGTGTGTGATTCTGCTGAATATTATCATCAAACACAATTTTCTGTGAATAATATAAGTGAATAAGATAGCGTTTCTGCTATCTGAAAAAAATGACACTTTGCAGTAAATTAGATGCAGTTCATTCGTTTGGAGAGCAGACAGTTCAGATGCACCCACATCTTTATTACAAGGGAGTCAGTCTAATAAACAGGATAACAGCACGATTTCCAAATAATAATGCTTGTACAGAACAAGAGGGTAAAGCTTTGTACATTATACCAGCTGTGGCAAAATGTTTTGCATCCCCTTGAATTGTAGAATAAAAAAAAACTATAAACACAATTTAGATCTTTTATTTAACATCATGTTATCAAAGAAACTACAAAATGATAACGCAAAAGCCAGCATAGTAATACAGTATTTCATGTTAGATTTTTGAAATGTAAATTCATTGATGTAATTAAATTGTACTAACTGAGAAAGCATCCTCGTGAAAAGAATGGTGCCACACTGCAGGGATGGAAATAAGACTCCCATTGCATAGCAGTTTGATCCGTTCCTGGTTTTACTAGGAGTTTAATAAGACACACCTGAGCTTGTTACCTAAACACCAGGGTTAATAAGGCTCATTTTAAAACCTGGAATGGGTGACACTGCTATGCAGTAAGAATTGTATTTCCATGCTGGATTGTGATAGTATATCAGCGCTGTATAATATCAACATTGAGCATGTCAGTTGTTATTGTATCAGATAGGAAACACTGCCACTGCAATCTGCTGGCATTCACAGCCCACATAAAGACCCCAAATGCTTAGGAGGGGAAATAAATTCAAAAACAAGAAACAATATGGTTGTTGAAAATCAAACTAAGAAGGGTAAGTTACGACTCTGTTCATGTAAATAGTATGTAAAAAAGCCATTGTGAAGTGCTGCCCATCTCTTTACATGCTGTCAGCTATTCAATCTGCTGACCCTGAGGAGGACAGTAGAGAAGTTTCTCTTTGTAGGAAATAAATCCCAGAATCTTCAGACTCAACGGCCACACCTAAAGGAGAAATGAAGAAACGTGTTCTTTTATTTACCATGCTATCACTGTGCTGTATTACACTTTGCTGTGCTTTTACTGTGGGAAACTTTTAAAAGGGGGACCAAACTTACTCACTGATTTGAGCAACCGGATTTCAAATGGCTATAACGATTTGTATTTGGGAATTGCTTAGAGCCTTAGTCCACATTAACATAGAGATCACGTGTCTTATTTCTGTTGTTTTATTGTGAAGGCTGCTGACTAAAGTTTGAAGCACACTTGTATATTAAGCTAATAATTAATTATGCTGCTGCACCCCCTACAGGCTATTGATAGTAGTGCACGTTATTTTTGAGGCAGAAGGAGCCTGCCTACCTCTTACTGTGCTGCGCCCCCTACAGGCTACTAATAGTAGTGCATGTTGTTTTTGTGGCAGAAGGGGCCTACCTACCTCTAACTGTGCTGCGCCCCCTACAGGCTACTAAAAGTAGTGCACATTGTTTTTGAGGCAGAAGGGGCCTACCTACCTCTTACTGTGCCGGCGCTCCAGAATCAAACTTCTTCTTCCTGCCCTCCATCCCGGACATGGCCTCCACATTCTTACGCCAGTCAGTCACCTCCTTCTCCTGCGAGAGAGGAGAGAGGGGTTAGCGCACACAGATGGGCTTTTTCACTTTCATTTCAGTATATTTTATTTTAGAGATGTATTTCAGGGAGGAATTTAATATATTTAATATATCGGACGGATTAAGACCAGTGGAAAATCTCCTGGCAGCACTTTCTGGTGTTTCCTATTGCCAGTGCAAATTCTACTCCCAGTAAGAAACCACAAAAATACTGCTGTCGGTAGCTTAACCCCATCAGGGCTGAAGTAAGAGAAATACTTTATTGACTAAGTTTAGAGAAAGTGAAGCTGGTGGTTATATGAAGCATTTATTTTGTGCAGGTACTGGCGAAGTAAGAGAAATACTTTATTGACTAAGTTTAGAGAAAGTGAAGCTGGTGGTTATATGAAGCATTTATTTTGTGCAGGTACTGGCAGCAGCGGAATCAGCTGCCTTAGTGCCTGTAAAAATCCTACTGGTGGAAACATCTGCCGTAATATGAATATAGATGAATAAGATATTCTCACTGCATAAATCACACAACCAATCAAAACGCCAGATTTCAGAACATTCCGTCACATCTTACTTTGCTTTCAGTGTCTTCTACTACCAACTGATAGAAATTCTAAAGACATGGATAGCATTACCTATGTCATGTGTTCTTGTTTTAATTTAAACATGATTTCTAATAAGTTGTACTGGTGGACCTTGTCTCTTATGGTATACGAGTGCGTTCTTGTATCTCACTTTGGCTCTGCTTCGCAATGGCTGTCGCGAAAGGTGACTGTGCTGGCATGTGGGAGAACAAAGAAACTGAAATTTTATTATTATTTATTTATTATTATTAATCTGTTCCAACTCTAAAATCTAGAAACAGTGAATGGCTGCTGCCGAGAAAACAGCGACAAACGTTCTTTCAATTGCAGCATCCCTTGCACTGCTTCAGGTTTCAAACACAGCACGATACTATCCCACAATCCCCCAGTGAACTTTTGACGCAGGACAAGAACTTCCGAGGTTGGCCACATTTTGAGAAAGCGCTGAAACATGCAGGGTAGACTGTATAAATTCATTTATAACTCGTCTCGCTTATCAGTTTACAAGAGAAGTTTCGTGCATTCTTTGTATGGAAGCCCTGAGGCACCAAAGTCAAATATATTATAAGTTGATACAAAATGTTTCAAATTGTATTTTACAAGTGAATGCGTTGTGAAGCGTGTCATTATCAGCATGTGATTGTACGTACACTCCATTCATTGATGGGTTCCTAATTCCAGCTGCAAATTATATCATTTTAAATGAACCAGTGTTGTTGTTTTCTTTTTCTTTTACTGATTCGAAATGCAATTTTAATAATTTAGGTCAGATTAATCATTGTCCAAAATGTTCTCGAGGAAGGGGGGAGACACCCCAAGCCTCCCACCACCCACTCATCCGAAGCATTCCAGCTGATGAAACTCAAACTGTGTGAAATACTTCGCTATGATTGGCTGATTTCTGATATGTGCTTTGCTTGCTAGGCTCTAACTGAGACCCGACTTCTACAGTAAAGTCGAGGTGCGTCTCTGTTGGTGCTGCTCAGGGCCGTACCTTTTCTTCTTCCTTCTTCACAGACTTGAGGTTAGCCCTGAGATCGAGAGAGGCCTTGTGTGTGGACCCCAGCAGGGCCCCCAGCATGGCGTCGGCTGAGATGCGCACTCGCTTCAGGTTGGGCCTCTTGAACTTCCCCTTCAGGTCAAAGATCTTCTGAGCCAAACCCTCGATCTAGCACCAGAGACGACACATGGGCACAGTTCACGATTACTGGACGCAAACTAAACCGGCTGCCAGGTCCCTGAATGCAGCGTGACAGGCAGTGTTTATTTAAGTGATAAAAATGACGTATATTTACACTATTCTTTCAGGATTTTTTTTTGACGGGGAACTAGGTATTACATGGCAATGGGCCAATTTCACAGAAATCGTGAAATCTATTGTAACTTAAAAAAAAAACAATAAAGCCTTAGTTATTTCAAACATGACAGGGGGGTGCATATTACAGTATTCGTATTACCCTATAGCTAGTTATAGTTGCAGTTAACTTATAGTTATAGTAAAAGTATAGCAAAGTGCAATAAAGCACAGTAAAGCATGGTAAAGCATAGGGAAGCATAATAAAACACAGAGAGGTATGGTAAAGCATAAGGAAGCATAATAAAACACAGAGAGGTATGGTAAAGCATAGGGAAGCATTGTAAAGCACAGAGAGGTATGGTAAAGCATAGTCATAGGGAAGCATTGTAAAGCACCGAGAGGGATGGTAAAGCATAGGGAAGCATTGTAAAGCACAGAGAGGGATGGTAAAGCATAGGGAAGCATTATAAAACACAGAGAGGGATGGTAAAGCATAGGGAAGCATTGTTAAGCACCGAGAGGGATGGTAAAGCATAGGGAAGCATTGTAAAGCACAGAGAGGTATGGTAAAGCATAGGGAAGCATTATAAAACACAGAGAGGGATGGTAAAGCATAGGGGAGCATTGCAAAACACAGAGAGGGATGGTAAAGCATAGGGAAGCATTGTAAAGCACAGAGAGGGATGGTAAAGCATAGTCATAGGGAAGCATTGTAAAGCACCGAGAGGGATGGTAAAGCACAGGGAAGCATTGTAAAGCACAGAGAGGTATGGTAAAGCATAAGGAAGCATTGTAAAGCACAGACAGGTATGGTAAAGCATAGGGAAGCATTGTAAAGCACAGACAGGTATGGTAAAGCATAGGGAAGCATTGTAAAGCACAGACAGGTATGGTAAAGCATATTCAAAAACACGGCAAACTACGGTAAACTACAGTAAATGCATATTACCATGGAAAAAAAGTATGGGAAAAATGCAAAATTACTGTGCAAATTTTACTGTGCAAATTTACCATGGCAAACTTTTATAAAGGCTGCATTTGTTATTGCTATTGATTTCACAGATTATTATTGACCAGGCGGTCTCAGCACCATATGATTCTTTAGGATTTGATACCAAGGAAACTGACTCCAGTCCAATATTGGAGCAAATGAACCACTTGTGACATGAGAATATTCTTCCTTCTCCTTTTCTACAAGCTTACCATGTGCATGCTACCACGTATTGTACCAAAAATGCTCCACATATATACTGTAGTTCTAATAATAATAATAATAATAATAATAATAATAATAATTATTATTATTATACACATTACATAATAAGGGTGTCATTTTCCTCAATGGGTTATTACGATTACAGTTATGATTATGGTTACCTCCTTGTTGTTTTTGACGACTTTAACCTCAAAGTCGTAGCGCTCCTCATCAATCACATCGATTTTATGGTGCATCTGTTTGCACAGCTCCTGCACGAAACACAAGCAGGGACACAGCATGTAGACACAGGAGTGGTGCAGATTATTATCATTATTTGTTTATTTAGCAGACGCCTTTATCCAAGGCAACTTACAGAGACTAGGGTGGGTGAACTATGCATCAGCCGCAGTCACTTACAATTACATCTCACCCGAAAGACGGAGCACAAGGAGGTTAAGTGACTTGCTCAGGGTCACACAATGAGTCAGTGGCTGAGGTGGGATTTGAACCGGGGACCTTCTGGTTACAAGCCATTTTCTTTAACCACTGGACCACACAGGATTGCACTGAATGAGGCATGCAGGGAAACGTGACCCATAACAAAGTGTTAACCCTTTAAGGTACAAGGCATGTGTGTGTCCCATGAATAACAAAGATGCTAACTTTCTTACTTTTTGGTTGGAATAAAGTACAGGACTGGATGGATCTCAAGGACCAGAGTGGAGTACCATTGCACTAAACCTAATTCTAACTCTGACCCTTTTCTGACACAATTGTGTACTTACACACACTGTGCAAAAAAGATTTGCATGTTACATTATAACTATGCATAATACCACTATAATTATGTGTCAGTATGCCTGTATTTACGATGTTACTTTGTAAATGCACAGCAATTAGAGACACTTAATACAAAGTGTTACCAAAAAAAGTATTGATTGGGAGCCTCTTGCTGTGTTTGATAGCCAGTGATTGGGATGGAGCTGAGAGCTGTGTTTGATAGGGATGGAGCTGAGAGCTGTGTTTGATAGGGATGGAGCTGAGAGCTATGTTTGACAGGGATGGAGTTGAGAGCTGTGTTTAATAGGGATGGAGCTGAGAGCTGTGTTTGATAGGGATGGAGCTGAGAGCTGTGTTTGATAGTCATTGATAGGGATGGAGCTGAGAGCTATGTTTGATAGGGATGGAGCTGAGAGCTGTGTTTGATAGTCAGTGATTGGGATGGAGATGGGAGCTATGTTTGATACGGATGGAGCTGAGAGCTGTGTTTCATAGGGATGGAGCTGAGCTGTGTTTGTTAGGGATGGAGCTGAGAGCTGTGTTTGATAGGGATGGAGCTGAGAGCTGTGTTTGATAGGGATGGAGGTGAGAGCTGTGTTTGATAGGGATGGAGGTGACAGCTGTGTTTGATAGGGATGGTGTTGAGAGCTGTGTTTGACAGGGATGGAGCTGAGAACTGTTTTATAGTCAGTGATTGGGATGGAGCTGAGAGCTGTGTTTGATAGGGATGGTGTTGAGAGCTGTGTTTGATAGGGATGATGTTGACAGCTGTGTTTGATAGGGATGGAGCTGAGATGTGTTGGATAGGGATGGAGCTGAGAGCTGTGTTTGACAGGGATGGAGCTGAGAGCTGTGTTTGACAGGGATGGAGCTGAGAGCTGTGTTTTATAGTCAGTGATTGGGATGGAGCTGAGAGCTGTGTTTGATAGGGATGGAGCTGAGAGCTGTGTTTGATTGGGACGGAGCTGAGAGCTGTGTTTGATAGGGATAGAGCTGAGATGTGTTGGATAGAGATGGAGCTGAGAGCTGTGTTTGACAGGGATGGAGCTCAGAGCTGTGTTTGATACGGATGGAGGTGAGAGCTGTGTTTGATAGTCAGTGATTGGGATGGAGCTGAGAGCTGTGTTTGACAGGGATGGAGCTCAGAGCTGTGTTTGACAGGGATGGAGCTCAGAGCTGTGTTTGACAGGGATGGAGCTCAGAGCTGTGTTTGACAGGGATGGAGCTCAGAGCTGTGTTTGACAGAGATGGAGGTCAGAGCTGTGTTTGACAGGGATGGAGCTCAGAGCTGTGTTTGATAGTCAGTGATTGGGATGGAGCTGAGAGCTGTGTTTCATAGGGATGGTGCTGAGAGCTGTGTTTCATAGGGATGGAGCTGAGATGTGTTGGATAGGGATGGAGGTGCTTGCTGTGTTTGCGAGGGGTGGTGGTGAGAGCTTCAGGTGTCAGGTTTACCTGGAGTTCCTGTAGAGACATCCTCCCACAGTCCAGAGGAGGGACCCTCTCTGCCATGATCTTCACCTTCTCTTCTCTCTTCTCTTTCATCTCATTCTCCAGCATGATGGTTGCTTTCGCCAGCATGAGGGTCTGGAGGGAGGGCCAGACAAACGCAGGTACAGCGAATCAGAGAGCTTCAGAAACAGTGCTTATAGAGGCTTTCCTAACAATAACTCCCTGTCCTGCCCATCCACTCACTGTGTGTGTCTCAAATGTGTCATTTTGAAAGAAATTAAAGATTTACCAAGTGTACAACTCTGGCCAAAAGTTTTGCATCACCCTATAGAATTAACTTGATTTTGTTCATAAAGTCAAATGAAACCTGCTGAATAATGTTAAGCTATCATAATGAATTACATACCGCTTTGTAGTTTTCAAAATCTAACATAAAGTACTCCTATTATGGCTTGCGGTAGACTTTTGCGATATATTTTGGTAGCATCTTTGATTACATGATGTTAAATAAACTATCTAAATTATGTTCATATAGTTTTTTTATTTTATTTATTCTATCTCAATCCTAAAATTCTAGGTAATGCAAAACTGTTGGCATAGCTATAGTACCATAGGAGGCTTTTTTGTTGCTTTTTAATTGAGTGCCCAATTATTTTCCCCCCAATTTGGGCATCCTCCGATCCCACGACCGAGCCAGCTTCCTCTTCTACACCCAGGAACTCGAGAGCAGACGTCAGCGACCTAGCGCCCTCTGGAGGCCAAAGGCCAGTCCTGCAGTACAGATCACACACGTATTTATCTTCACCACTGTTTAGAGCAGGTGAAATAATAAGTTGCACAGTATTTACCAAAGGGTCATTTCTTTGCAATACGTTGCCCTGGAAGTGAAAGCTTTTGAAGTTTGAAATCACTCGTCGTTGAATAAGAACATAACAACATAAGAATGTTTACAAACGAGAGGAGGCCATTTGGCCCATCTTGCTTGCTTGGTTGTTAGTATCTTATTTTGCCCAGAATCTCATCAAGCAGCTTCTTGAAGGATCCCAGGGTGTCAGCTTCAGCAACATTTGTCAGCTTCAACAACTTACCTTCAACAGCAGCCTGCGAGACGCGGTGATTTTAGGTTTTTTCTGTGATAAGGAAACATAATTAAAGAGAGATAATGTTCAGTTTGCTAGTGTTATATCCCTTTTGCTGTGTGTTAAATACATTTTTATTATATTTTAAATCCATTTTGCATCGTGTTCTACCCATTCTAGTCTACTATATGCTATACAGAACGCGGAATGTTTTATTCGTCCAAGTACTATGTGTAGTTATACACTGTCGTCTAGTGGTCAAGCATGCTTACTGCTTTAAATAAATGCGTCAGCCATGGGATGGGTGTTAGAGAATTGGTTGTAACTAGGTCCTGGATAAGAATCGACTAAAACAAACACCACAAGTGAAAACTACAATAATTTTTTCTTTGATAAAATCACAACACAAGCTGTATTTTGGCCTATGTAATCCCATACATTATATTTAGGCTTAACTTTTGCCGTCTAACAAAGTTATCGTAACAGTATGGTTAAAGAGAACCTTAAAATAACAATTAGATGACGCCAGTTAAAAACGCTCCAGAAAATTACAAAGTAGCTTGTGCTCACATGAGGACAATAGCACTTGAATGTGTTAATGAATACACTACACTCCAGACTCCTCTTTAAGAAGCCAGTGGCAGGCTGGAACGGTGTCGTGAAGGTGACACGGACAGTGAAAGCGGAGTCTTTAAAGCTGTGAGCCAAGTTACTAAAGCATGTAAGAAGTGCCCGACCCGCGTCGAAAACCGACGGCAGTAAAGGCCTGACAGATGGAGAAGCACGCCGTCCTCCTGGTAAATTTGGATCCGGCGCCTATTAAATGGGGGAAGTGCGCAAGAGACGGTGCTTTTAAGGGTGAGCAATTCAGTGACTTGTCCGAATAACTACGGTATGAACAGTTTGTGATTAACACAGTATGGCATCTCTCTCTCTCTCTCTCTGTAATTAGGCCTCCGTTTGAGGGATTTCTCTTTTCATCTGGATAGAATTACAGCGTTTTTTTTGTTTTGTTTTTTTAATTGATTACTCCATTGGTGTTAAATGACCTACAGTAGAGGACGTGGTTAGGTGCCAGGAAGTAGCACTTTGTTATCTCCCTTTAAAGGCGTGCTAACCAATGATAAATAGATACATGTTTTTTCCATATCCCCTTCAGTCACTGTGTGCATAACTGTACCATATTTAAGTTAAGTTTCCTATCTCTGTATCTATTATATATATTATTCACACAAACTGTTTTCAAATTTCTAATAATGAAATGCAAAATTCGTGACCGAAGGGGATATAGGTAAGGAAATAGACTGTAAAGTCTTGATCGGCACTCCTTGGGGGCTTGATAATGTTGCTCCTAAAGGTAGGGTGACCAGACGTCCCGGTTTAGCCGGTACAGTCCCGTTTTCCATCAAACTTTTTTTAATCTTTAAAACGTCCCGGTTTTCAGCCACTTCCTGTAATACGAGACACTCTAAATATCTTCTGTCAAAATAAAAACACCGCTTTGTATATAACTTTATGGCACCTGCAGTGAAAACTACATACAATTTAAAGATACTAGGGTAATCAAGAACATTGTTTTTATTACGTGACTAACACAGAAATACGATAATTTAGCTGTTCAATTCTGATTGGATTTAACATAGACACAGGGCAGAGCAGCGAGAGGATGCAAGCATCCGAATCCACCAGGTTAAACCGCATCAACAACGTCAATAAATAAATACTGACGCAGTGAGGGGAAAAAAGAACGAAAAATGCCAAAATAGGAATGTGTTTTTAACTATCTACAAAATGAATTATTATTATTATTATTATTATTATTATTATTATTATTATTATTATTATTATTATTAATAATAATCTCAATAAAAAAAAGTAGCAATACGTATAAAACACTACATGGTAAGTTAGACTAATTATCCACAAATTATGCACCCGGGAGTGTATTGAAATTAGCTTGCTGCTTAAGAAAATAAATAAATAAAAATCACTGAAAGGACGGCTATTTTAATAACCATTAATACCCTATATTTAAATGGTTTGATTAGTCTTATCAGTTGTTTAACAAAGTGTCCGGTTGTGAGCTTTGGAAATGAGGTCCCCCAAGGGGTAAGAACATGTATTTGACATTGCTGGTCAGCGGTCGTTTAAAAGGAGGGGCAGGGACAACAGTCGTGAGTCGTGGTCTTGGTTAAGTGTATTAAAAGACAGGTGTGCTTAGTACCGCGACAGGCTGTTAATCAAGTATCATAATCACCACGAACTTGTTAAACTATTTGTCATTCCACCCTGCCGCTATTATTAAGCTTTTGGGTCTATTTTTATTACAGGACGTTGTGGTTGTAATGTTGCGGACATGCAATGTCAATTAGCTAGTGTTCAGAGAGGCTTCACCGCGCTCTCGGGTCTTCTCGCGCTGATGCCGGACTTGCTTAATTTGACGATTTAAAATCTTTTGCACTTATTGGATGTATAGCTGTGGCCAAACGTTTTGCATCACCCAGAATTGTAGGCTTGAGACGTAATTTAAAAAATACAAACTATATGAACATAATTTAGATATTTTATGTAATATCATGTAATTAAAGAAACACCAAAATGATATCGCAAAAGTCTACTGGAAGGTAATAGTACTACAATATTTCATGTCAGATTTCGAAATGTCACAATTTTTAATTTTTGCCAGTTTTTTGTTAAGTATATGGAAAACTACAAAGCGTTATGCAATTCAATATGTTAAACATTATTCAGCAGGTTTAAATTATGAAGCATAATTAGTTAATTATATAGGGTGATGCAAAACTATAAATCGTGGGTCAGAAAAACTGTTTTATGTCATGTCTGTTTTTGTGTGTTTTTATTTTTTTTATAAATGATCAATTCACTAACATAACGTTAAGACTAACCAACGATCCTCATTTTAAATATGATTTTAATTATTGTCGTCTGTCCTCCAAATTCAGTATGGTGTGCTCTTTACAATACTTATATAATATGTTGCTTTAATCTTATAACCATTGGCAATTTTAAAAAAATCAACGATTGTATTTGTCTCTGTGTTGTCTGCTTAATAGTACAAATCAAGGACTACACACAAGAGACAAGGGTATTTGTGTTAAGCAGTCATCAATTGTCTTTGGTTCTGGGTTAGAGCATTCGACTGACTGGGCATTCAGGTATTCTAGCACTGACGTTTGTGTCCCACGATCAGGTTCCGTTTCACACTGAAATATATTTCACTAACCTCTCCGCTGTTACACAACATGGAGAAAGAGGAGAAAGAAGAAAGAGAATTAATATGCAGGAAAAGATTATAAAACTAACATCAACAAATAAATGCTTCTAGAATGAAAAGGCTTTCAACTTACCCTCCAGACATTGTTGCGTTGTGTTTGGATCGCTAAAAGAGAGAGAGAAAAAAAGATTTATATTAATAAAATAAAAATACGATTTTCAATGGTCTGTTATTTCAAATACCGGTAATTCATTTTATGCAAATATAGTCTGTTATCAAAGTAGTATACAGTACACAATATGTTTGTTTCTTATGCAATGTTTTGGTTAGAATTTTACTTTGGCTCAGAAAAAGCACACAAGAAGTTCACTTCCTGTGTCACAGGTAATGGGACCCCGCCTGACCTCCCCTAGTTTCCTCTGGGCTGCACAGTCTATAGAACGGCATTGCAGGGCTCAGGGGGCACCTGGTATCTGTTACACAGAAAGAAAGTGAACTTACAGCATTGTGGCAGGAAAAATAGGCTTGACCTGCATCAAACAGGAAATACTGGGCTGGGCTTGTGAAAATGTATTTACGTCTCCAATTATTATTTATTGAAGATTCAATAGAGATTTGTTTTAATTTATTGTTAATAACCAGCTTACTAACACTTTACCAAATTGTGTTCATTTTGTGTTTAATAGATAATTAATATATACATTTATTAACTATTAAAAACAACCTAATAAAATAAATCCTGATCTCATATTACAGAGGTAACATCTTTAAAAGTAAAATAATTCAACCCTGTTTTAATAATTAATGGCCTTTTTTATTAGTTTATACTAATATTAAATATAAATAAGTTTTTTTTTTATTAACCAAGCAATGCACAACATTTGATAAGATGCTAATAAGATGTTTGTTAACAATTAATAAACTAAAGACAGTGCCTCTCTTAAAATAAAAAGTGACCGAAGTAAATAAAACTGTATCTTCCAAAGGAATCCGCTCTAAACCTCCGTTCCCTGGAGGGTGTTTCCTTGCGTGCATTGCTGTGTAACACACTCACAGTGATCTCATCTCTGTACTGCTGTGGTGCAGGTGAATGCTAGAAAGCAGCCCCTGTAAATCAGAGACAGGCTGTGTTCGTACGGCTGTCTCTCAAAGCTCTCATACTCAGGACTAGGCATTGCTAGGGTGCTGGAGTCCATCCTGCGCCCCGCAAACAGGTGGATTTGTAGTTGGGTGTTTTTGTAGTTTTTTCTCTGAGTTGTAGCTCAGTTGCCTGGGTGGTGAGAAGCTCCATACCTTACCTACCTGCTTCGGTGTACTTATACAAGGTGATCCGTGCAGGATCAGTCACGCCTACACTGATGAAACGTTGCAAGTGTCAGGTGTGTTGTGTCCTATTCCAGGTGTCCAGTTTAAACGTCCTCTCACTTGAATTAAGTGTACTGCTGTGACTAAACAGTGAGCCATTCATAAAAAAGAAACGGTTTATAACTTACCGTGACTATATAAATGTGTCCAAGTAGTAAAAGGATTTCAACAAAATCTGACAGTTTTATTCTGTGCTACAAACCTTCGTTGATTGTTAATTCTGCCCATGCCTAATTGTTAGCCTTCTATCAGTATTTATTATCAACTGCAGAATATTAAAATGGCAAAAACACAATTTTTAAATGTTCTACCATCCGAAAAAAATTTTTTAGATCACATACATACAATATTGAGGAAACGCACACTGCAAACAATATGATATCAATAAAAAAACAAGCAAAATACAAGAAGAAAGAACTAACCTATGATGTAATATTTTAACCTTGTTGAACAAAATCTCAAAACACTGAAAAGAGGCAGCCTAACCCTACCAGTTTAGTGATTCTGCTGTGTTAGTTTGCCTGTTGCTTACCGTTTGATGAGGAAAGGACAGTGAAAGAAGCCAGTTGCAGTCAGGTTGGAGGAAGGGGTTGGGTCACTCGCATTTATTGTTTCGGCCCGTCCTGTTCCTCTCACGTGAATGGCTCACTAAAATAGCCCTGTGCCCGTGACAGGCATTGCCCTGACATTGAGTACAGAGCAACCACACTACAGCAACCCCTGCAACTACATGCCCCAGCCACCAGCTCAGCCTTGACTCCCCTAATATGGGAGTTGATGTTTATTCAAGAGCTGGCGCGGGACAGTGGAAAACACAACCTGAACTGCACTTCTATCATGCGAAACACTAGCTTTACTGTATCTGGTAACATGCTCAAACCTCATTCCTGAAGACAGGTCCAGAGTAACTACTGGAGCTCCAAGTTACATGGTCAGCTTTCACATTTCAAGGTGCTTTGACAGTCTGTGTACCTGCTCTACAGTTCTAGTTGCTGCCATCAATGTAATGCAGGCTAGATCAACCAGTGTCATTACATTAGTAAGCACCAGTGCCATCTAGTGCACAGCTGGTATATTCCAGCAAAACCAAACCTGAACCAAAGTGGCCGATCACTAGATGACGCTGCTTCTTATATCCACAAAAACACTTTAGCAGATCTAGCTAGGATTAGGGTTAGAGTTAGAGTTATATCCTACAAAAAGGTTTACATTGTGACTGCAGAATAACGTTGTAATGATGTGTAAGCACACATGTATTTATTAAGTGCCGACTATGTAAAAACACAGTAACTAAACGCACTCAATGTAGTGTTGCAATGTTGTTGTTTTTTTCTTTGTCTTGACTCTTGTACTCGCCTACAGATGCCTTGACCAGACTGCACCCAGCTCTCCAGACCCTCTCTCTCCCTACACCCCCACTCGACCTCTCCGCTCCTCCTGCACTAGAAGACTGGCTCTACCTCCTTTACGCTCCCCTGCCTCCAGAGCCCGCTCCTTCTCCACCCTCGCCCCTCAGTGGTGGAATGACCTTCCTACAGATGTCAGGACTGCCCAGTCCCTGACCATCTTCCGGCACCTCCTCAAGACTCGCCTCTTCAGACAGCACCTGTATAACTCCTCTTTTCCCTCTGGACACTTTATCACTCTTCCTTAATGCGCTTTACTTGCTCTTATCTGCTCCCTATTTTACTGCATTTAATCCTGTACTGTAATCTGTCAAGTGTCATTTAATCTGTAGTATTTTGTATTTAATTAGATCCTGATGTAACTATCACTGACACTGCTATCTGCTCTGTTATTGAATCGAATTTTGTCATATACTTGTACTTGCTACAACCAAAGTCATTGTATTTTATCTTGCTCTTAAATATATTAATACTTGTACTGTGATTCTTTGAAATGTATTTTTGTTTACGACTGTAAGTCGCCCTGGATAAGGGCGTCTGCTAAGAAATAATAATAATAATAATAATAATAAGCTTTGAAAATCGAACCCAGTGCGTCACACTATATTCACCAGGTTGGACAAAAGAATGGACATAGGAACGTTGAGTAAATATCCACCCCCAAGACGACTTCCACAATACGAACCCTATGTAAGGCACTGATGTTGCGGAGCTCATTATTTGTCTGTTATTACCGATCGCCTGGTTTGATCTTGTTCCTCAGCAGATTGTGCTGAGTTGTATTGCATGGATGAAAAGGATTTCGCTATTGTAACTCAAGTACTGTGGCCGGGACTGTGTCCCCATAAAGTCATGCCGCTGAGCTGCAGAATGTAAGATCAACACCCTGGAATGACAAGAAGGCTGCTTCAGTCTGGCATGGCTTGCGACCTCCGTAGCTTCACTTTGACAACACCAAGCAAGGTCAACTGTGAGCACGGCCTTCCCCTTTACATGTTCAGCACAGGGTTTGTGCAGTTTTCCCCCATGCTTTTCCCATGGTTATACTCTGCATTTATCATAGTGTACCCTGGTTTGCCATGTTTATGAATATGCTTTACCATACCTCGCTATGTTTCACAATGCTTTCACTGTGCTTTATTACACTTTGCTCTGCTTTCACTGTGGGAAACTTTTATAAGGGCTAGTTTACCATGGTTTGTTTTTTTTAATATGCTTTACCAGACCTCTCTGTGCTTTACCATACCTCTCTATTCTTTACAATGCTTCCCTATGCTTTAATATACCTCTGTGTGCTTTACAATGCTTCCCTATGCTTTACCATACCTCTGTGTGCTTTACAATGCTTCCCTATGCTTTACCATACCTCTCTGGCTTTACAATGCTTCCCTATGCTTTACCATACCTCTGTGTGATTTACAATGCTTCCCTATGCTTTACCATACCTCTGTGTGATTTACAATGCTTCCCTATGCTTTACCACACCTCTCTGTGCTTTACAATGCTTCCCTATGCTTTACCATACATATGTGTGCTTTACAATGCTTGCCTATGCTTTACCATACCTCTCTGTGCTTTACAATGCTTCCCTATGCTTTACCACACATCTCTGTGCTTTACAATGCTTCCCTATGCTTTACCACACCTCTCTGTGCTTTACAATGCTTCCCTATGCTTTACCATACCTCTCTGTGCTTTACAATGCTTCCCTATGCTTTACCATACATATGTGTGCTTTACAATGCTTGCCTATGCTTTACCATACCTCTCTGTGCTTTACAATGCTTCCCTATGCTTTACCACACATCTCTGTGCTTTACAATGCTTCCCTATGCTTTACCACACCTCTCTGTGCTTTACAATGCTTCCCTATGCTTTACCATACCTCTCTGTGCTTTACCACACATCTCTGTGCTTTACAATGCTTCCCTATGCTTTACCACACCTCTCTGTGCTTTACAATGCTTCCCTATGCTTTACCATACATATGTGTGCTTTACAATGCTTGCCTATGCTTTACCATACCTCTCTGTGCTTTACAATGCTTCCCTATGCTTTACTACACATCTCTGTGCTTTACAATGCTTCCCTATGCTTTACCATGCTTTGTGCTTTATTGCACTTTGCTATGCTTTCACCATGGTTAACCCTTACAAGAGACTACTTTTGATATACTGTGCTGCAGGTGTTATGCAAACTATATTATACTATGTTGTACTGCCTGTGTACAACCATATACTATATACTAGTATACTACACCATACCACAGTGTGGTCAGATTAGGTTAGTATGGGACACTTTTACAAGGGCACCTCTGCAAGCAAAACATGTGCTTCTGCACGGATGATTGCATCACATTGAAACCACATCTTCATGACTCAACCCTTCTGTCCCCTGGTTAAGCACCCTACCCTTCCCTGTGCTTGGTGTACAGTACAGTTCATCTCTTCCTGCACTGCGGTTTGAAAAGAGACACAGGGAGCTTATTGCAAAGTGATTGAGACCGTTATATCAGTTTAAAAGCACATCGTTTTATGCTGTACTGTCTACATAACAAGCTAGATCCTCAGACCCCTTTACTCCAGACTGACAGTAACCTCGATAAAGTTAGCAAACCAGAAACAAACAGCTTGGGTGTTTCATTCAGGGGCTTGTATGTCATCTTAAATAGTTTCTTAATTAAAAAAGATTCATCGTTTCTGTAACCGTGGCAACTGGTCCCGATAAGTTATTAAATGGATAATCTCATGACACATTAATTACAGCTGCGCTCACGTAGTGCTGATTTCTTTAGAAATTCAGTTTCTTTGAGTCTTTTCAGAAGCAGCCCTGCTGTTTTAAAAAGGATATTTTTGCTGGAATAACTAGTAAGCCTGGTAACATAAAGATCTAAGCAGAAACAGTACTAGACAACGACAGAGAACATACATCATATACACATCAATACTGTAACACAGTTTCTGCTCTGCGGCATCTTCATGTTCCGGATGGCTCACTGTGGACATACTTACAGCACCAAGTGTTCATTGTACTGATTAGAAAATGAATGGAGCGATTATGTTCATTTTGCTGTATGTATATGTGGCAGATTTTGTAATAAAAAATTAATTAATATTTCTTTCCAGCAAACGTTTTATGTTTTACAGTATTGGGTAGATACGGTATGTGTTTAATACTGTAAAAGTGAAATTGTTCATAAAGTCAGACTCACAAACGGGTCCATTCAGATCCTCACTTCATTGAGTCTGATCGAGACGATGTGTTTGAATGTGCTGAGAAAGGGGAACAATGTGTTGGATCGTGTCTCCGTGTTGATTTATATACCGGTAAGTCCGATAATAAAGCAGACAGGTGCAGGAAGCTAGTAACAGGCCAGCAGTCTCTTTTAATAACCCCTTTGCAAGCACTGCTGAATGAAGACGCTGGCAGCCTTTAGCAGTGACTCCTTGTCACATCACTGCTTTGTATTTTAAGCACCTGCTATATTTATGGAGCTAGTATGCAAGACATTGAGGAGGGTTCACATCTATAAATTATGTGCTTGGGTACGATTGAAATAACCTCAGCGGCGCCCCACTCTTCTCTGTGACCTTGTGTATATTAAAATGGACAGCTTGTGCACAACATTCATTGAATGCAATTTGATTTCCAAGCAGATCCTCACACAGTGGACTCAAGAGTTGCTCCCACTACCTCGAAGGTTCCCTGGGTTAAATCCCTCTGCAGCTCTGGCCACCCTATAGAATTAACTCCTTTCGCTTCATGAAGTCGAATGAGACCTGCTGAATACGTTAACATACTGAATTACACACCGCTTTGGAGTTCTCCACATGAAATGCAACAAATGGTATATTGGGGAAACTAAAAGCTGTTTAGCAGACCGGTTTGTAGAACACTTAAGAAGCATTCTCATTAACACCACTGCATTTCCAGTAGCCCATCACTTCAACAGTGATGATCACACTGCATAACACATCACAGTCTGTGCGATCAATCAGTGCTATGGAACAAAAGGAACGAGAGTTTATCTTCAAACTGGGAACTTTGGAACCTCTGAGAATGAACATTCTATTCCAATAATCATGACACCATCCACAGAATTTTTGTATAATTACAAATCTTGAATTATAACAATTCAACTGCACTGTGTTTACTTTTCTTTTTAAACAGATGAAGATCAGTGAAAGGGCAGGTAATCTAGTACTGAGTTAAACTCATCCTGTGCTGAACGTGTAAAGGGGAAGGCCGTGCTCACAGCTGACCTTGCTTGGTGTTTTTACCCCCATTCGTTATTGAATCACACAGCCTGAGCCGTTCAGCTTCTGTCAAAGTGAAGACACGGAGGTCGCAAGCCATGCCAGACTGAATCAGCCTTCTTGTCATTCCAGGGTGTTGATCTTGCATTCTGCAGCTCAGTGGCATGACTTTATGTCCAGGCCACAGTACTTGAGTTACAATAGCGAAATCCTTTTCATCCATGCAATACAACTCAGCACAATCTGCTGAGCAACGAGATCAAACCAGGCGATCGGTAATAACAGACAGCACTTAGATAGGTTCCTATTTTGGAAGTCGTATTGGAAGTGGCTACAGGGTCAGTACAATCCCAGTGCTGGTGAAATAGTGACATCTAGTGATGACACTGTAGAAATGCAGGTGTATAGCCTGGTTCAGCTCCCCCTATTGGCCGATGGCAGAACAGATCTGAGGTAGGTACGCTATCCTTCAACGTGTGCGCTGTTCCTGCGCTGTTTGAATGCACTGCGCTGGTATGGCCCTTCTTCTTATTCCACTGAAGCAGGGGTGGGCAATTCCGGTCCTGGAGGGCCGGTGTCCCTCCTGGTTTTTGTTCCAACTGTACCCTAAATTACTTAATTTTAGAAGCGATCTCAAGGTTCTCCAAAACTGGTCCTGGAGAAGCCCTATCCAGCAGGTTTTTAGGTGTCTTTACATTATCAGTGGCTAAAGACATGGAACACCAATCTTGATTAATTAAGCCAATAATTGGTTCCCGGGTGGGAGACCCTTGCACTATCTGAACAGTGTGGATTCCCTATTGCTGCCCATGACGTTGTGTGTGATGTCATGATATCTGGTGCGAGGTTAAACGCAGTTCTCATGTTCCAGTGCCTTATTTTCAGAACGCCTGTTGCTGTTTTACTTTCTAGGTCATTCCAACTCAGCATTGACTTGGGTGTCCTGTTACTGGCTGCAAAACATGCCAGTCACCAGGGGAAGCAGCTGATTGGTTAATGACAGGAAAGGCAGTGTTGAACGGGGTGCAGACAGTTTCGCTCTCCAGGTGACTAAGGAAGTGCAACACTAACAGAAAGCATGGCTTGCAAACACAGTTCTTGAACCTGGTGTGGTGTAGTAGCACATGCTTTATTCTAAGGGGGTTACAATTGATAATAAAAAGTAATAAACACAGAAACATCTTTTTTGTAAAGATTTATTGATGCATAGAACAGTGGTGGCCAATATACCAAGTACTGAGATCTCAATGGGTGCTGCGATCCACCAGCAATAAAGTGAACACGAGTACAATGAAGTGAACACGAGTACAATGCAGTGAACACGAGTACAATGAAGTGAACACGAGTATAATGAAGTGAACACGAATACAATGCAGTGAACACGAGTACAATTCAGTGAACACGAGTACAATGCAGTGAACACGAGTACAATGAAGTGAGCACGAGTACAATGCAGTGAGCACGAGTACAATGCAGTGAGCACGAGTACAATGCAGTGAGCACGAGTACAATGAAGTGAACACGAGTACAATGCAGTGAACACGAGTACAATGAAGTGAACACGAGTACAAATCAGTGAACACGAGTACAATAAAGTGAACCTCTTTTGACCAATTGGGATTATCTGGCCAGTGGTGACCAATATGTTAAGGTAGCAATGAACAAAAAAAACCTAATAAAACAGTGCAAGCCTATCAGCATTTTCAACTTTAAGGACAAACTATACTTATAAACAAACGGAAATGGAAACTTAAGCATTTTTATATCCAAGGAAAAGGAAGTCCTGAAAGCTGCTGTGTATTTTGTGACATTTCTGTGCAATACAAATCACCCCATAAAACTAACAATGAACATGTTATTAAAATGAAAGAAACATCTTAGTCAAGTAAACAAATGTGTCCCCTTTTTGTTTTCTGCAAAAACTAAACACAGTAGCATAGAAAAGCACAAATGCTTCAAGTTCAGCGTCATCTTTTACACGCTTTGGTTTTGACCATTTTTTCCAGCTCAGGCAGCTCAACGAAGCTGAGCCTCAAGAGTTTGACTTCAAGGCCGGTCAGTGCTGAAAACGTTATGGAAAATTCCAGCTCCCACCTTTCATTAATCTTACACGTTGGCAACAGCTTCGCCTTCTTTGATTACTCGGCAGAGCAATCCATTGAAACCGCCAAACACAACTGTACACTATGAACCTGAGGTATGGAAGCTATTATCACCATCTACTGTTTGGAATGAATATCATTTATCTTTGTATGTATTCATAGTCAAGAATTATATTTAAAATAAGCAATCCACCATATTAAAACTATTCTATGCTTATGTGTTGATGCTTGTTCAGATTTGGACCAAGATTCACCAAAAATCTCTGAGATCCACATATTTGCCACCACTGGACAGAAGAGCAAATGAAACATTTAAATTGTACATAAATGAGTAGAGCGATTAATCAACTAAAGAGTTTATCGCAGATTATTATTTTTTTTTATTTAATCGTGCAGTTTTATTTTTGTATATAAAATCAACCAATAGAAGATCTGCATTTTCTCCGCGGCAGTCCAATCATAAGTGAGCAGAGGTGGGACAAACAGTGAAGGTCTTTAGTAGGTTTAACCAATGGGAGAGTCCAAGATCTGCCGGGTGTGTAAGCATAGCTGAATTTCGCGTGATATTGCTTATTATAGACAGTTATTGAGAATTATATTGAGAACTTCTAGGTAATATTTCGAATTGCTTTTTACAAATTAAAAAAAAAGTCATAATACAACGGAGACATCGTAGTTGATTTGGTTACGAATCCATTTTCAAGAACTTTCTCTGAAAAAATGAGGTATAGACCAACAATATCTGAACTGACGAAGCACCAATTCCTCAGATAGAGGTAATTATGCGGAATTACTTTCTCTGGTTTCTGACTACCACCGCATGTTAAGCAATCACGTGTCAAGAGCCACCGTGTTCTCGGCTACCTGTCACAAGATTCAGAATGGCGTCATCTCTTCAGTGCCTCAGGTTCTGCTAGATTCAGAAGTACAAAGAAGCCAGGTAGCTATGTAAATAACCGCTGTTCTGTGAAAATGTGTTACATTTACTAAAATAAAAATAATTATAATAATTCCCATTGGGCTTTTTTTTTAAAGGATTCTATTCATTTTTTAGTATTATATGCAGGACAGCCGCTAAAATATCATTACCTTTATTTAAAATGTGGCCGGATTAATCAACTTATGCCCATAAATTAACCGATCAAAATGTATCGATTTTGACAGCCCCAGTTATGTAAGGTTAAGCGCTATGGGTAACACTGAAGTTAAATAATTGGTGTTTTTGTTTCCCACAAAGCATGCTTTATTAAACTCGGTGCATTGTGCAGAAACATGCGTGGAAATCCTGTAGTTTTAATAAATGGAAGATTATGTCAATGTATCAGATTTTAATTAGAAAACATTGAATTTAAAACCTTGGCAAGCACTCTGTAAAGAGGAGGCGAGCAACGACAGTGTTCCTGATGCTGGTAAAAAAAAAAATAGATTTGAAAGCATTGCTTTACCCGCTGAGCGTGTGATGTCTGCAAGACCACATGGTGGCGCTGACACACACACACAAGCTTGCACTTGGGATGCTGTACTGCAGTTCCTGGATAACCCTCCAATGCACTGCTCATGTATACATCATTATCAACATATATCATTTATCATATAACATATATCATTTTCAACAGAAGACATGTGCTTCGTCTGTCAGTCTGTGTTCTGCACAGTTCAAGCATGGGGTGGGAGGGGGGAATCTAGTTACAGAGAAGGAGGCAAACGGAGTCGTGGAGATGCAGTCGGAGCAGTTCAACTATCTCACACAGATTACCTGAAAACAAGAGGAACAGTTGTCCTGTTAGCGCCTCACCGGCCAGCTTATACACACACACAGCAACGATGGGCAAGGAACACACCAAGACCAATATCCGTATCTGCCAGCCAAGAGGCACCCGAGGTACGGGCATCGATTAAAATCATACTAATCATTTTTACTTAGGCTCTTTTACACTCTGCTTTGCTGCAGAATAAAATGCATTTCATCCCTCATTATATGCATGCATTAAAAGTTCCGCTGATATCTATAGCCTCTGTGCTCTGGGAAATGGCCAAGTGCCTCTGATTTTTTGTGGCTGGCTGCAGTACTAGCTTAGCATATGGGTGTCATTCTGTCGTTGGATTTGAATTAATTCAAGGTTTGCAGAATCTGATCACTCAGACAGTGCTTGGTGCTAGACCTCTCTCATGAATCACTCAGACAGTGCTTGGTGCTAGACCTCTCTCATGAATCATTCAGACAGTGCTTGGTGTTAGATCTCTCTCAAGGCTGGTTGTATCAGTTCTGCTACAATACATACTGGCCAGCGCCCGCAGCGTCGAACATCTTCTTCCTGCCCTCCATGCCAGACATAGCCTCCACGTTCTTACGCCAGTCCTGCACCTCTGTGGTGAGCACCTGGGAGCAGAGCAGAGAGACAGGGCTTGAGAAACCTGCAGAGGCCACAGAGCTTGTACTTCCAACACACTCAAAACAACCCACCTTCAGATACATGCCAAGAATGTATTAAAGCCCTCTCACAAGTGCATTGGTAGCCTGTCACAGGGAATGTGCTATCCGTCTTGGTGTAACAGGCCATGCTGCGTGATACACCACCGATACAGACACTGTCCCCTCGCATGAGATGAGATGAGAGGTTAAAAGCTATAACACCACAAATGCAGATGAGCCCGGCTCTTTTGCATTGTGATTAAGATGCCCGCTTGCGGTGCGCGGCGTCGCCGGTTCATACCCAGCCTCTGCCCTGTTACATTGGCACCAGTGGCTTTCCATTGGTAAAATATGGATAACATTTGTTCTCGGTTTCTGTGCTGCACTGAAGTGCTGGTTAAGGTTCAGCTCCAATACTAATTGCAGAACATGTCTCACCTCCCCTGTGTCTTCTTTCTTAACATACTTGAGGTTAGCTCTCAGGTAGAGTCCAATAAGCTTGCACATCCAATACATACAAAACAGCACCCTTTGAAATACACACAAAGGGTTCATGCGCAAGCCCTTTCACAAGTGCAGTGGTATCCTGTCACCGTGAATGTGGTGCCACTTGCAGAAAGACATTCTTAAAGCTTAAATGAGGTTTGGTAACCCTTGGTAACCCTGTGTAACCCAGTTCATCCCCTCACCGTGCTTTGTGTAAAGAAATGTCTCCTACCCTCTTGTCTTAAGTCTAAGTCCTGGTTTCTGTGCTACACTTAAAAGTATTTGTTAGGGTCAACTCCTTATAAACTTTGTCAGCTCCTTATAAACTTTGTCAGCTCCTAATTAACTTTGTCATCTCCTTATTAACTTTGCTAGCTCTTCTAGTAGCAGTAGTCTGGTAGCATCCTGGATGCAGAGTGCTCCTCACCTTCTCTGTGTCCTCCTTCTTCACTGACTTGAGGTTGGCTCTCAGGTCCATAGACCCCTTGTGCTTGGAGCCCAGCAGCGAGCGCAGGATAGCGTCGGCCGAGACGCGCACTCGTCGCAGGTTGGGCCTCTTGAACTTGCCTCGGATGTCCAGGATCTTCAGATTCAGATCATGGATCTAAGAAAATAAATGATATTCGAAGTAATGTCACCATTTTGAACCTATCCGCAGCATCGACAGTCATACAGTCATTTCACTGAGAGTGTAGATCTCACACTCAGAATGTCAAATTCTCAATAAACCACAACAGGTTCTACAGCTGTGGCCAAAAGTTTTGCATGACCCTGTAGAAATTTTGCTTCATACAGTCGAATGAAACCTGCTGAATAATGTTACGTTAACATATTTGTAGTTTTTCATAAATCTGACATGAAATACTGTACTACTATTATGGCTTCCGGTAGACTTTTGCGATATCATTTTGTAGTTTATTTGATTACATGAGGTTAAATAAAAGAATAAGACAGATTTTTAATTATGTCTGAATTCTAAAATTGTAGGTGATGCAAAGCTTTTTGCCAGAGCTGTATATAACAGATTAAATACTTTAGCATTAATTTAAATATGTTAGCATTAATTTAAACACGTTAGCATTAACTTTGCATCAGTTTTGTAATTTGTATTTAGATTTAATGATTTATAATATGTTTAAATGTTCATTGGCTCCCTCTGATCAAGTTGAGAGTGTACTTTATCTTGCCCTATTTGTATGACAGGCTGACGGTTTGAGTCATGCTAAGGCAGTGTGTGAGGTATTGAGTTTCCTCGCAGTGCTAAGGCAGTGTGTGAGGTATTGAGTTTCCTCGCAGTGCTGAGGCAGTGTGTGAGGCATTGAGTTTCCTCGCAGTGCTGAGGCAGTGTGTGAGGTATTGAGTTTCCTCAGCAGTGCTAAGGCAGTGTGTGAGGTATTGAGTTTCCTCAGCAGTGCTAAGGCAGTGTGTGAGGTATTGAGTTTCCTCACAGTGCTAAGGCAATGTGTGAGGTATTGAGTTTCCTCACAGTGCTAAGGCAGTGTGTGAGGTATTGAGTTTCCTCAGCAGTGCTAAGGCAGTGTGTGAGGTATTGAGTTTCCTCAGCAGTGCTAAGGCAGTGTGTGAGGTATTGAGTTTCCTCGCAGTACTGAGGCAGTGTGTGAGGTATTGAGTTTCCTCAGCAGTGCTGAGGCAGTGTGTGAGGCATTGAGTTTCCTCGCAGTGCAGAGGCAGTGTGTGAGGTATTGAGTTTCCTCAGCAGTGCTAAGGCAGTGTGTGAGGTATTGAGTTTCCTCACAGTGCTAAGGCAGTGTGTGAGGTATTGAGTTTCCTCACAGTGCTAAGGCAGTGTGTGAGGTATTGAGTTTCCTCAGCAGTGCTAAGGCAGTGTGTGAGGTATTGAGTTTCCTCAGCAGTGCTAAGGCAGTGTGTGAGGTATTGAGTTTCCTCAGCAGTGCTGAGGCAGTGTGTGAGGTATTGAGTTTCCTCAGCAGTGCTGAGGCAGTGTGTGAGGTATTGAGTTTCCTCGCAGTGCTGAGGCAGTGTGTGAGGTATTGAGTTTCCTCAGCAGTGCTGAGGCAGTGTGTGAGGTATTGAGTTTCCTCGCAGTGCTGAGGCAGTGTGTGAGGTATTGAGTTTCCTCGCAGTGCTGAGGCAGTGTGTGAGGTATTGAGTTTCCTCGCAGTGCTGAGGCAGTGTGTGAGGCATTGAGTTTCCTCGCAGTGCTGAGGCAGTGTGTGAGGTATTGAGTTTCCTCAGCAGTGCTAAGGCAGTGTGTGAGGTATTGAGTTTCCTCAGCAGTGCTAAGGCAGTGTGTGAGGCATTGAGTTTCCTCAGCAGTGCTAAGGCAGTGTGTGAGGTATTGAGTTTCCTCGGCAGTGCTGAGGCAGTGTGTGAGGTATTGAGTTTCCTCAGCAGTGCTAAGGCAGTGTGTGAGGTATTGAGTTTCCTCAGCAGTGCTAAGGCAGTGTGTGAGGTATTGAGTTTCCTCAGCAGTGCTGAGGCAGTGTGTGAGGTATTGAGTTTCCTCAGCAGTGCTAAGGCAGTGTGTGAGGTATTGAGTTTCCTCAGCAGTGCTAAGGCAGTGTGTGAGGTATTGAGTTTCCTCAGCAGTGCTAGGCAGTGTGTGAGGTATTGAGTTTCCTCAGCAGTGCTGAGGCAGTGTGTGAGGTATTGAGTTTCCTCAGCAGTGCTAAGGCAGTGTGTGAGGTATTGAGTTTCCTCAGCAGTGCTGAGGCAGTGTGTGAGGTATTGAGTTTCCTCAGCAGTGCCGGGGCAGTAAGAAGTTCAATCGCACCCAGCTCTATGACAGTACCTCACGAGCGTTCTTGCTGACTTTAAACTCGATGTCGTAGCGCTCCTCGTCCACAACTTCAATCTTCGCGTGCAGCTCGGTGCAAAGCTTCTGTAATCAGAGCACAGCAATCATGACAGGCCAGCAGCGTTAAAGGAGAGGCACCTTCCAAAGTCATGGTAATTATTCTTGTGACCAGCTGGTCTTTAGTAATAACATGATGGGCCAGCACAACTGAAAGATCACAACATTGGGCTGAATTCTCAAAGCTATTTATTCCAATTCGACATTAGCACATTTTTTAATATATATTAGAAACTCACCCTGTAGGGTTACCAAACTAGAAATAAACAGCTAGGACTTTGAATTCAGTGAATTAAGTATTAAAGTCGCTTCTTATTCATTTTAGTTGTTGAATTGTTTTTGTTTTTCCCATTGAGAAAAAACAATTGATAACATGGCTACCTCATATCCTCAAAACTCCCTTCTAGTTTTTATATGGTGACATATGCAAGACTCAAATGCATTACAGCCTAATATGAGGATCAGTGGTGTAGTGGAGCCAGAACAGCGTTCTGGGACTATTTTCTGTTGGCAGCAGTGGTGCAGAACTCACATAATAGGCAAGCTAAGTCACATGACTCACATCTCCCACACACCTGTCTGATTCAGTCAGTCAGTCAGTCCTCTTGATGCAATGGAAAGAGCATTAGGAACTTCTTCTATTACAAACTATTTCTTTAAGAAGGTTAAACATGCTGATGAAGACGACAGCCACAGTGCATCGACTACGACTGTGAACACAAACACAGACGAAACCGCTGACACACAGCCAAGTAAAGTAAAGCATTCTGATGAGACGGAAAAAGACACTTTCTGGAAATACTTGTACAACTTGGATAAATGCATTACCTATTATCTGTGTTACAAGTTCAGTACATAAATAAAATGGGAATTTGTATAACAATTCTTGTTTAAGAGAGACTGTTTTAATGGCGTTCCGGTCCCTTCGGATTTAGGACTACACCACTGGTGAGGAAGCCATTTGTTCCCCATATAAAGCAATGGAAAATAATTGATAAAATGTTCAATGAAAAATATATTTATTGTGTGTCTATTTTCAATATTTTGTGCATGAAAGGGGTACTACAGCCATCCTAACAAGAAAACCAAGGTCAGAACATTAAGTGTAGAAACAAAAATGCTATCCCTCTTCCTTTATTATAACATCCATTACCTGTTACTTTACAAATTAACATGTTTATGGGAAACTTTTCACTGTGCTTTACAATGCTTGCCTATACTTTACAATGCTCCCCTATGCTTTACCATACCTCTCTGTGCTTTACAATGCTTCCCTATGCTTTACCATACCTCTCTGATTTACAATGCTTCTCTATGCTTTACCATACCTCTTTGACTTACAATGCTTCCCTATGCTTTACCAGATCTCTGATTTGCAATGCTTGCCTAAGCTTCACCATGCCTCTCTGATTTGCAGTGCTTCCCTTTGCTTCACCATGCCTCTCTGATTTGCAATGCTTACCTATGCTTCACCATGCCTCTCTGATTTGCAGTGCTTCCCTATGCTTCACCATGCCTCTCTGATTTGCAGTGCTTCCCTTTGCTTCACCATGCCTCTCTGATTTGCAATGCTTCCCTTTGCTTCACCATGCCTCTCTGATTTGCAATGCTTCCCTTTGCTTCACCATGCCTCTGATTTGCAATGCTTGCCTATGCTTCACCATGCCTCTCTGATTTGCAATGCTTCCCTTTGCTTCACCATGCCTCTCTGATTTGCAATGCTTGCCTATGCTTCACCATGCCTCTCTGATTTGCAGTGCTTCCCTTTGCTTCACCATGCCTCTCTGATTTGCAATGCTTCCTTTTGCTTCACCATGCCTCTCTGATTTGCAATGCTTCCCTTTGCTTCATCATGCCTCTCTGATTTGCAATGCTTGCCTTTGCTTCACCATGCTGTCATGGTGCTTTTTTACACTTTGCTGTTACTGTTATACGAGTTGATAGCTACGGTGACTGCCAGGTGTAATGCTAGAGGGGTTCCTGCAGGGGGCGCTCACCTGAAGCTGCTCCAGAGTGAGTCCTGCGAGCTGCAGGGGTGGCACTCGCTCCACCAGGTATCGGACCTTCTCCTCGTCCCTCTCCAACTTCTCTTTGTCCAGAGCCTCCTTCGCTCGGGTCAGCAGCAGGATCTGAGGGCAGAGGGCAGGGTCAGCACCCGGGCTGAGGAGCAGTGTCTCTGGACTGGAAACACAAGATACTGTCCCCTCTCCGTCTACACTGCTCTATTCATCAAGCTCTTTACTAGGGCTGTGCCGCTGCTTGTACTTTCAGGGTACTTGAACAATGCTAGATATGAATTAAATGGAATAAACCGTGCTCACAACACTCAGCACAAAACAATGTCTCGGTTTCAATCTATAACAATCTGGCAGTGTTGTTTAATATAGAACCTGTTGTGATCAAACCAACTAAAACTCCTTTATATTTTATAAGCATTTATTTGTCTTTTCTTGTGTCCTTTTGATATAAAATATTTTTTTTAACTTTCCTTAGTGTCCTTAGAATTGATTAATCCCTGCAGTGCATTGTGGGGTTGTAGTGGAAGCTAATTGCCATTGATTGGTATTGTAAAGGTGAGGGAAGGACATATTTTCTTGTTTTGAAATCATCACATTAATAAATAGGTGTGTTTTGATTTATTTAATATCTGCCGCAATTACTCTGAAGATACAAGCACAGCCCTAGTTTTCACACCACAGTAGAATTTGCCCAATTTTTATTGATAGAAAAATTAAACAGCTAATGCTGCATAACTAACAGACCATGTGAGCACACCTTTGCGTGCATGCCTTTGTTTTATAATCCATTTTACTTTCACAAAAAAAGAAATGAACTTCTCAGCAAAGATTGTGTGGGTCTTGCTGATCTGCAGTAGAGCAAGTGTACATGCTTGTGGCTCGGATGTAAACTCATCAGCCTAGTTGTCTAGCGGGATGAAACATGGTACTCTACCTTAAGAGAAAGCTTGCGGGATGCTGAAATCTTTGACTTCGGCTGCAGAGAAAGAGAACACAATTACTGCAGGAAGGACTTGGGAATGAAATACCCCTTAGAAAAATTAACCATGGTATTTTTGCACAGTTTTATTGACCGCATTTCCTCCCCAAGTTTATACTCTGCAATTACCATCGTTTAACATGTTTCGCCTTGTTTAATAATACCATACCTCTCTGGGCTTTACAATGCGTATTTATGCTTTACCATGCTGTCACTGTGCTTTATTACACTTTGCTGTGCTTTTACTATGGGAAACCCTTCTAAGAGATTCCACATCACAAGCTAGAGACAGGTAATACAGTTGCATGCGATAGAGTACAACACACACATGTCAACATACTGCTGATGTATTCTAGATATACACAGGTATCCTGTATCAGCATTTACCAGGACATAGTGCTGTCAACTTAAATCACGACTGATAGATTTAGATCATTGACAATTTAATGCCCACCCTCGGGCTTGTGTGCTCGGAAATGTATTTTTGTTTACGACTGTAAGTCGCCCTGGATAAGGACGTCTGCTAAGAAATAATAATAATAATAATAATAATAATAATAATAATAATAATAATAATAATAATAATAATAATAATAATAATAATAATAAATAACCACCTCGTATCACACACTACCCCCAGCCTTTATTCTCTATGTAATTTACAACTTTTCTCGTAAAAGCAAAAAATTAAGTAAAATCAAAAACTGGCCCAGTTTTCAGCTTGTTAAATTATCCCGGTTTTGCTATTTGATGAAGTACAGCTCTGTGTCTGTGTGCTCAGTAAGTGACACTGCAGAGTCCTGTAGTTCCTGCTGTACCTTAGCAGGAGGCTGAGCCTTGGGGGCGGGGTCTGCCTGCTTGGGGGGGGATGGTTTGGGGGGTTCGGACTCAGCCTCTGTCTCCTCTTGCACTGTCTCTTCAGTTTCCTCAATCTGCAGTGGAGAAAATGAGAAAAACTGAACCATCTGATCACTGCAGTCTAAACTGCTCCCCATTCCCACCCCCCTCTATCAAACCAGCGCTCTGCCCGCTCAGACAGCGTGGCTCTTTATTGGTGCGGGTAATGAAAAGTCACAGTTTCAGTTTCTGTAATTTTACATTTAGTTTAAAGCTCCATTGTGGCCAGAGCCCTTCAGAAACATGTCTAATTTCTAAGTACATCTGACACACCAGAGTTAACCTGCCCCCCTGCAACACTCTGCCCCCAGCCCATTCTAGCCCATCCCAGCCCAGCCCAGCCCAGCCCAGCCCATTCCAGCCCAGCCCAGACCAGCGCATTCCAGCCCAGCCCAGCCCAGCGCATTCCAGCCCAGCCCAGCCCAGCCCAGCCCAGCGCATTCCAGCCCAGCCCAGCCCAGCCCAGCCCAGCCCAGCCCAGCCCAGCCCATTCCTCTTTCTTTTTTCTCGGCTGAAGAGAATTATTTTAACCTGACCTCAAAGCTCATTGAGTCCTGGGATCAGCCTAGCTGCCCTTCTCTGTACCTTCTCCAGTGCAATGCAGTGTAGTGAGGTGACCAAACGTGCCCACAGTATTCTAGGCGGGGTCTAACAAGGGCATTGTACAAAAATAATACCACAGCTGCAGCTACTCATTCCATCCACTAGAGGCAGTGTTGCAGACTAGACAGGTTTACTGTTATACTGACTCCAAGGCTCCAAGGGTGCATTACAAAAGGCAAGGAATGTTAGACAGTTTAACAAGATCTCTCCCGCAACAACTCCACAAGGTGAAATAGTATTCTCTGCTCTTTTTACAGACTGTCTTTGTTAGACTGTTTCTCATCCCTGTTAACCTGAGATAACAGTGCTATACCCCAGGTGAACACCAGGTGGACAATTTCTGCAGTTGTGCAGAGACGACCCCCACTGTAAGGTTTGTGAATTCAGGTAAACATATAAAGAACTACACTATTACGCTATCAGGATGAGACCAGACCATGTTTCAAATCTTAACAATGTTTACCATTTATTAGTTCAAAATCCCCACATTACATTCTATATTGAACGTTATTGTTTAGATACAATACGTGCCGCTAGTATTAACAGAGACAGGCAGTTGATTAGATTACCTGAACCCCTGGAGAGACAGCCTCAGACTGATCCACGATGATCCTGGAGGTATTAGAGGCTTCTCTGTCTTTGTCTCCTCCATGTCTGGTATTTATACCATATGGGCTCAGGACATACGTGACCAGTCTGTTTGTTTTCTTACTAATTATCTATAGAATGTAGCCCTTCAGCTGTTACTCCATTGAAGTGCAATCGACCACTAACCAATCTCTTTCACAAGGTTACCATGGGTAATTATATATGTTACCTCCAGTAAACTAGTTTAACATTACCAGTACATTTTACTCGCATATATTTCCCCAATTGAAGTTAGAAACTACAGTATATTAAAATAATAAAATTGATTAAAAAAAGTGATCTTACCTCTCTGAAATGGAAACAGGAGAGAAAAAAAGACAGAATTAAAAATGACTTTTTGTTCTTTCATCTCTTATATGGCTATCCGTGACAGCAGTCAATTATACTTTAAATGAACCAGCTCACTAAATTAGTAAAATTAGTTTGTGTGTAAGAGTGTCCTAATGACAGACAGACAGTGTCTTCCCCACTCCCCACATTCTGCTACTCTCAATAACTCCAGTTAAAGAATGTCCCAGTCTTGTTATATGTTTGTGCTCTTATAGGCTTGCTACTTTTCGATATTAATCGGTAAAGCTCGTTAAACGTCGAATTCCACAAAAAATATGAGTAAGACTGAAAGAAATTTCTATAGGACAAACGTGTGTAAAACCACTCGGTGTTTTTTATATTCTCTCACCAAAAATTAATCATTTAGAAATCCTCTCTAGTTTGTGTAGTTTTTATACTTGCTGTCTGTCCAGTCTCCGTTCCGCTCTGAATGGCTGAGGGTCGCTGTCAGTCATCTCAGGGGTCTGTTAGTACTGTTAGTTTCACCCTGTTCTGACGGATCTCGTTGACTGAAGCGGTGCTAGAATGCGCTTATTTGCCAGCTACAGCGCCTGTCAATCAAAGCGCCTACTTTGAAATCAGCGGGTTAAGGTGTACGTAATCTTTTGCTTTAGGTATACGGTGATAGTTACTAGTTTGATTTGAAAATGGGGTGCAAGAGAAAACATGGGGCGCAATATTGTGCAGAACACCCTGCCCGACGGCTGAAGTCTCCGCGGCAGGACGAAGCGCGCCCATCTGCCTTGTGACTGAGTCCAGCTGTGCTAAAGCAGGATTCATATCAGCAGGACAGGGGGAGCGTAGACTCCGAATAATAATCAAATCAAATCAAAATGTATTTATATAACGCCCTACATACAGGTGTACCTCAAAGCACTTTACAGGACAAAATAGTCGAATTTATAAAAACAAAACAAACAAACAAATAAACACTTTTATATGCTGCGTTTACTACGGTTTATTTGAGACAATTAAATGTATAGCTCAGCTGAGACCAAACGTTATTTCAGTTAGGATGTTCATAACCATGGTTTTGTTGCATGTTGAATATGATAAAGGGGTTTCGCTAAATGAGACGTTTCTCAATGGCATAACAAGTTAAAATTAAAAAATTAAATCGAACAGTAGCAAGTCTACTTATAACGCAGTCACTTAAAAGTACACACACACACACACACACACACACATATATATATATATATATATATATATATATATATATATATATATATATATATATATATATATATATATATATATATATATATATATATATATATATATGGGGTCACACATACAGCGTTAAAAACACATGAAAAAAAACAGCTAATGAAATTAATACGCTACTTACTCTTGGTCGGCCATCGTAGGACTGGTTCACCTGCTAGATACAGTAAGGGATGGTTTGTGATGTTGTATGTCATAAATAAAACATCAAATAAAACAAATAGCAAGCAGTTACCGTTCACTGACACAATGATCGTTGTATGTACCATTTGAATACAAAATTAAAGCACAAAGCGGTCTGACATTTTCACACGCGAGTGCCTATTGTTTCTCAATCACTGATTACCGAGCAGAAATTGAAATGCTCCACCCAGAGGTTTTCATGCAGGTAGGTGTTTGTATGAAAGATATAAATGACAAATCTTGAGGTATTTTTTTCCACGAATGTATTTCAGCGCCCAGCGCATTGCTCTTACCTGTCGATGGAGAATTCGAGTTCTGTCAGATATCTGTAGTTTCTGATGGGGGAGCGCGATACACAAAGCAGTATTTATCTGTGAATGTCACATACACCTGCCAAGCAACTGGACAATAAATATAGAATCTGTACTACGAAAGAGAAATATTTTGGGCAGTGGTATTTGGTGAATGAAATCTTACCCTTGCCATGTGACAATGCACAGCATTGTCAACACATCATATTGCTGTTCCTAGCAGTATAGCGTTAATACAAATAGAGTATAGAGATGCATGTCCGTGTTAGTAAGATAAGGTACACTTCCACTTTGACCCGAAGAGATTACCTGCTGCATTAATATAAAGCAAATCATATCACAATATACTACGTTTTAATGAAACGGATTGATTTTACAAAAAATGCAGAACCATAATACCTCCTAACAACGTGTATCATTATTAATGGAGGCGACCTCAGCAACCTTCCTTATGGGATATTTGACCAGAAAACACTCGCCCCGCTGCAGAATAAAGTTGTTCAAAAAAGAAAAAAAGATAAAATAAGAATGATGCATGTATATAACACGATACATGACCTCTGGAACGATAACAAAAATTAAACGAAATGTGTAGTTAATTGAAAAAAAGAACTACAGTTACCTACATTTCAGGTTTTACATTAGGATCTGTTTCGTGTGTAAACTAGTGTAAACAGATATTTAATAAATCTCAACCGTTTATATCCACACTAAATAATTACATCCATAACTCCATGCACTCAAGGCAAATATATTTTCAAAACTAAAGAAATTTAGGAATCGGATTGTTTAGCGAGTTCATACAGTTAGCCATTTACAACACGCCCACTCTTAGCATCTGACCAATCACACATCATTTATTTGCATATTAGAGGTCCGAGGGGTGTGTAGTTTGTGGAAAACAGACGTTTACCTGAACCCCAGAGAGAGCCCTCAGACTGATTCACCGATTGTCCACGATGATCCTGGAGGTATTAGAGGAATCTCTGTCTGTGTCGCCTTCATGCCTGGTATTTATGCTATGCTCAGATATCTAACTAATTATAATTAGAAATGTGCCATTCATCTGTTACTTCATTCAAGTGCAACCAACCCCTAACTACTCTCTTTTACAAGGTCACTGTGCTTAATTGTTTTCCATTGTTATTTGTTTATTTAACAGACACCTTTATCCTTTATAAAAGAGACTAGGGTGTGTGAACTATGCTTCAGCTGCAGAGTCACTTACAACAACGTAAGACGGAGCACAAGGAGGCTCAGTGACTTGCTCAGGGTCACACAGCAAGTCAGGATTTGAACCGGGGACCTCCTGGTTACAAGCCCTTTTCTTTAACCACCGGCCCACACAGCCTCCATATATTTGTGCAGCTGCTTTATCTCTCTACAGCTAAGGTAAAGTGAGCCTTAGCAATTTTACTGCCAAAGTCACCTCCAGCAAAATGGTTAAACATCACCAACACAGTTTCTTTCATATGATTACCAGTTCACCGTACTCTACACAAGAACCTTATCATTTAAACATTGACTCAAAAGCAGTATTTATTGCCTGCTACACGGAGGAGCAACACTGAACAGATTCCTAATACTTACAGGCTTCATATTATATATTGTTTATATCAATGCCAAAAAAAAAAATGCATTTCACAGCATGCGTGAAAAAACTGTTTTCAGGAAGAAATGAAAAGATTATTTTGATATTATGTCGAACAAATGTCTCCCGAAGTTAAAGTAAAAGGCAGAGTGTAATCGCAACTAAACCTTGTGTGCAGGACAAGCACCCTTTTTTCCAGCTGTGCACAAGTTTCTTTTGTCAAAAGCTGTGTAGATGTTTATGTATATTTTAATAGCTTTATACTGTTTGTTTTACTAGATTTTACTTTATATATTAATAAATTTGTACTTTTTTTTTTTTTTTACTGTGTATTCGATTCAATGTTACTATACCGGTATATGTTATTAGATTTGTATTTATATTTGAATAACCCTTACTGTATATTCTAATAGACTTTACATTATATTTAAATATATTGTTTACTGTGTATTCTAATAGATGTGTGCTGTATATTTGTATAAAAGTTACTGTACATCAATAGTTTGTACTGTATAGTTTAATATAGTTGTACTGTATTCTAATAGATTTGTAGTGTATATTTTAAAAGGTTTTTACTACGTATTTTAATAGATTTCACAGTATATTTTAAGAGATCTCCCTGTCTGATTTTGAAAATACCCGTGATCTACTTGGAAAGGTATGTACAGCCCTGAATAGCGGCTGCATGCATTGTCTCCATGCTTTTAAATAGGAACTGCAACAGTGCTTTTAAATGGGAACAACCCGTCATGTGTGTGTGTTAATTAAGCAGCTACCAACAGTGCTTTTAAATGGGGACAATTACTCCAACAGAATGCAGAGAACAACAGTGCTGTTGCATGATGTTGCAGTGAAGTGCGATGTTGATTCTTCTAACCACGGCATTTCCAAAGCATTGCTCTTTGGAGGGGTCAGAGTGAGACAATGAGACCTGATCAAAGACAAGCCAGCCAAAGTACTGAGAATCTATGGTCTGTGCCCAATCAGTGCACCTCAGTCTTGAGAAAAGTCAACATTACAGCAGTCATTATAGACTATGTGCAATACATGAGGCAGTCAGCCCTGTCCACAGTGCCCATGCAAACTCACAGTGCAATACATGAGATAGTCAGCCCTGTCCACAGTGTCCATGCAAACTCACAGTACAGTACATGAGATAGTCAGCCCTGTCCACAGTGTCCATGCAAACTCACAGTGCAATACATGAGACAGTCAGCCCTGTCCACAGTGCCCATGCAAACTCACAGTGCAATACTGGTGAACATGTTCTCTGCAGTCTGAACCATCAAGGCTGTGGCTTTCAAGGAAAAAAAACAAGACGAGTGGACACACTTTTCAACTAACGCTGATTAAGACAAAAGCCAAATGTCTGTCTTTCTGTCCTCTCAAAGCTTTGCCTAGCAACAAGACAATTCCAAAAATACAGATTGAGGAGGAACTGCTTTCGGCTTTGCCTGCTGGCTGGAATCAGCGCCACAGCGCTTGGAAGAATGATGTTCTTGGGAATTCTGTTTCCCTGCAACCTTTGCAAAAACGAGCATTAGCAGGATCTGACCCTTGTCTGTCTGTCTGGTGAACTCCACAAGTGTTTTGAATTTCCAGCCACATTTTCACTGTCTTCTCTTGGTTCGTTGCTTGTTATGTTTACTTTAATACATATATGCAGGTTTTAAATAAAACAGAAAACTCTTCTGTAGAAGAAAACTAAGAAGATGAGGTAAGAAAATGTATTTTAAATTCTTGGTTAGCTCTCTTGTTTCAAGGAGGGGCAGTGATCATGTTGCTAGTGCCCTTATAAAAATGTAATAAAGCACAGTGAAAGCATGGTAAAGCGCAGGTCAGCATTGTAAAGCACAGAGCGGTGTGGTAAAGAATAGGGAAGCATTGTAAAGCACAGAGAGGTGTGGTAAAGCATAGGGATGCATTGTAAAGCACAGAGAGGTATGGTAAAGCACAAGTCAGCATTGTAAAGCACAGAGAGGTATGGTAAAGCATAGGTCAGCATTGTAAAGCACAGAGAGGTATGGTAAAGCATAGGGAAGCATTGTAAAGCACATAGAGGTATGGTAAAGCATAGGGAAGCATTGTAAAGCACGGAGAGGTCTGGTAAAGCATAGGTCAGCATTGTAAAGCACAGAGAGGTATGGTAAAGCATAGGGAAGCATTGTAAAGCGCGGAGAGGTGTGGTAAAGCACATGAGGTGTGGTAAAGTATATTGAAAAACAAACCTTGGTAAACTGACCCTTATAAAAGTTTCCCAGTATTAAAAGAACAGCAAAGTGCAATAAAGCACAGCGAAAGCATAGGCAAGCATTGTAAAGAATAGAGAGGTATGGTAAAGCATATTAAAATAACAATGCGCTTTACAGAGGTAGGCTGTGAACTGTGTGTTTTATGTAAAGTCACTTCCAATAGGACATTGATTTAACATCTCATCCGCAGGATGGAGCACAAGGAGGTTAAGTGACTTGCTCAGGGTCACACAGCGAGTCAGTCAGTGGCAGAGATGGGATTTGAACCAGTGACCTTCTAGTTACAAGCCCTGGACTTTAACCACTGGACCACACTGCCTCCTTTTTAAATTATGGCAAACGCACAGTATAAAAAACTACTGTGCAAAAGCACCGTGGTAAACTACCATAGCAGCTTGAGTCTGGTTTGGTTATTTGGGCGGGCTGTTCTGGTTGAAATAGATTCCTAGGGGTGATAACTGCCGATTCAGTTAGCTCACAACCTCCTAGGCAGAGGCATCATGCAACACAAGCTTGTCAAGCTTAAATGATCTCACACTACAGCACAATGACACATTGCTTCAGTAAGCGGATATTCCAGACTCAGCACATTGCCTCGCATGGCAGCCTGTTTCTGCAAACCCTCAAGGACAGGAATGTTGTGAACAACAGTTTTCTGATCCCTGTCAGGTGGCTGTGCTATTTATTCACAACCTTTCCATCCCAGCATGCACGCGTACGACACCCTGCTATATTAATCAGGCCTAACCATAAATAATACTTTAAAAAAAAAAAAAAAAGCAGAAACAACACTGGCCACTTTTGATGTTTGATCCCAAGAGCTGTTTGTCTTGATTGATGAGTGACGTACACGTGCTGGCTGTCATGTTTTTTTCTGAGATTATTTGGTTTGTTGACTTGAAACTAGGAGAGTGTAACAGCCACGCAAAGGGCATGTGTAGAATTTTATATGAAAGTAGGGTTAGGGTCAATTCATTGACGCAGTAGCAACTTTGAAGCCTTTAAAATAACATGATATGTGATTGTATTTACACTCCATTCATTGATGGGTTCCTAATTGAAGCTGCAAGTGATATTGTTTCAAATTAACCAATGATGTTGTTTTCTTTTTGTTGTCTTGATTCAAAAGCTGACCGAATACAGTTAACTCAAGGACCAGTGAACTTTTCTCATGTGTCTGTGTATGCAGCACTCGGTCAAACTGGAGAACTCAGCATGCCTGATTTCAACAGTAACCAAAGCAGTGTCCACAAAGACACCAAAGAGGGTCACTTTATATCAACTATTTTATTATTGGGGTCAACATTCCTTTTAGAGTCTTTGACATCAGGCAATATTATAACTGATATTAAAAAATGATCGGTGGCCGATCAAGATTTCTGTTCTCAATATCAAAAATGAGGGGGTCATTTTGAAATCAATATCTTTTTAATGTAATATTTTACATTTAAAGATGTCAGAATATTTATGTTGCTTTTAGAAATGCATTTTCCTTTTGAGGTATTAGTAGGTTTCAGACATATTATATTATAAACTAGGACAGTATTTTAAAAGTTAATAGTTTGATCATTTATGCTAACGGTTAAACACCAGCATTGGTGGAGGGTATTGATTTTTGACAAAATGTTTAGGATTGATTTAAGGGATGTTTTTTTTTAAGGACAGTTTTTAAAAAAAAAAAAGTGTTTTGAAACATTCTCTTAATTTAAACGATACTTTGAAAAAGGAGAATAAACTAATACCAACATTTTAAAACAGATCAAAATGCTGTTGTTAATTTTTTTTTTAAAAAAAGGGCTCTAAAACAAATACCAGTCCTTAAAACTGCCTTGTGAATAATTTATTTGTAGATGAAGTACCCAACTGAGAAATCTAATTTCATTGTATCACAATAAATAAGTGGGTGCATGCATGTTAGAGTTGCTGTCTAATGTAAGCATTTGTAAACATATTGCATTCTGATTGGTGGTTACAATGCCGGGGCTGCATCTGATTGACTGAATGGACATTCACAATCCGGTAGAAGCCAGTAGCATACGGGGGAGTGATTTTAGTTTGGCAATTTGCTTGTAGTGGATGACAGATGCTTCAATGAGAAAACCATTATTGTATTAAAAGGTAATAAACATCACATCCTGATCTGTTAATGCGCTTGTATTTGATGTGAAGCAGCTGCCCCTGTTCCCCTCTGCCAAAGACAGCATGTGTAGATTATAACCTTGAAACATCCCCTGTACCCTGGCTGTGAAGCTAAACACATGGATTTTCTGCATACCTGCATTACATAAAGGAGCCAACTAAAAATACTAGCCTGTTTGAACCCCAGGTTGCACAGCAAGTAGCATGAACTGTGATCAAGGAATGTGTGTGTCCTCTCGCATGGTACTTAAAGTGACAGCAGCTCACACAGCAATTCCATGAAGCTTACCTTGTTCACACATCTATAGCTACCGGCTCACAATTGTGCAGTTTTGAAAGAAACACACATCTTCGCTATGTCGATATCCTGAGATCATTTATCTCGACAGAACACATTTCTATTTCATCCCCCCCTGTCCTTAATGAGACACCATAGGTACTGCATTAAAGACTGTTCTTAGTTTCCATGCCTTACGTTCAGGAAATCGGTTTCACTTGCGCTCCCTAGGCCATTTCACCTGAGCAGTGTCTTCAGGCTCTAAACAGGTTACAAGCTGAAACTATGTCAGTCACTACTAGGGGAAGTAACTAGCTGGTTAATGACAGGAAGCACAACACTGTCTAAAGTACGGCTTGCAAACTAGGATTTATTTACTGTCGTATGTGTTTTTTTCAAAACTGCACACTTGAGAGCTATATAAGAAACGGAAGAACACAACAGGTGCGATTTGTAAAATGCTTTTGTTCGCTCCAAAGCTACGCCCCTATAGTGCCTCTGCTAGCGGTCATTTTAATTCTGTCCTCATTGCAGGAATTCCACCTTGCTCAGGCTTGTGCAGAGACAAGTCCCAGGAGGAAAATATTCTGGTAGCTTTATTAATAACCAGACAGCCATGAGTGCAGAAAACAACACTGTGTGGCATTTGAAAACCCTGCGCAATAGTTTAGGGGTCTGTGTTCCCCAACCTTATATAACCCATCTCACACTAGCTGGTCGCCATTTCACATGGAACTAACATCAGTCAATATGATGAAAAACAGCTGAAATATTGAGAATATCATAATGATCGTAGCCCTACTCAATAGCCTACCCCAGGGTAAAGTATGGTTGTGTATAATATACTGCTCCACAAAGTCTAGATACACAGTATTCACAAAATCTGGAAAAGATGCACGTGGACACCTGTTAAGTTTCAAATCCAATTTACAGCTTTGAGAACACTGACATCCAGTGGTGGAAATGTGTATTACAAAGGTGATCTGGTACTGTACAGCAAACCCACTAAAGCAGGAGTGGGCAAGGTCTGCTCTTCCAGTCCTGGTCTTTGTTCCAACCCTGTTCTAAATTGTTGACTGACTGAACACCCCTGCACTAAAGAGAAAGCAGCTTCAAAATTCAATACATTTTAATGAGGTGTGCAGTCCTTCTGAGAGGTTCCTTGAAGACTTTGGTTCTAGTTGCCTGTCGTACTGTATACACGTGTACCCCAGTGTAGGTCAGGCATAGTGTCATAAGAGTTAGTACCCTCTTTGAACACCGCCCAGCCCACACTAAGGATCACGTTTGTTTTTTGTACTGGTGTCTCCTACTTCTATAAAGAAGCTTTGGTTGCTGTTTAAAAAAAAAAAAAACACAATGTTTTTAATTTTAATAGGTAATATAATTACACTTGGGGTATAAATTCATCTGGATTTTTAAACATTATTTAGACAGTGATTCAAATATTCTCTATTTGAAAGTGCGCCCTCTGGTATGCACTTATATTCTAAATGATCCAGTAATAAACTCTCATTTAACTTCACAGTAAACCGCGGTTACCAAGAAATACAGCTGCAAATGTAACACACATGCACAGTTAACCACAAAACAAACAGTACACCGGGAAGAACAGGCGAGAGCCGTGTACTGTGTACTTATTTAGGCACTAGGGCCTAGGCACCTCCTATGGCGTCAGTTGTCTAGTGTTTCTGCCCGGACAAGAATGTTTGTCTGTTTCCCTTTCCCGACTGCCCATGCGTCAATGCGCGACTCTTTTCACTTCCTGCTGGTCCTGTGTCTTTTCTGTCTGTTTCTGCCCAACCCTGCTCCCTACCGCCTGTTGGACACTGCAGCCGGCAGCACGGTGCTGTCCGCTGGGCAAGCTTTCCTACTCCAGCCCCGGGATCCGAAGAGCAAGCCGTCTAGGCTCATTTCCCAATCCTCTCGCCTTATCAAACCTCTCCGGTGAGTCTCCGGTGCCCGACTACACCGGCACGACATAATGGGACGCGCCGTGTAAATAATTCTACCCGTGCATAATGGTTCCCCCTCCCCAATTTTCTGTCTTTTCTTTACAGGTCTCAGGCCCGGTTTCGTTTTATTTATTTAGCGTTTCTTGTTGTTGTTACTGCTTCTGGGAGCCGTCATGGCAATGAGACAGACCCCGCTGACTTGCTCTGGGCACACTAGACCAGTGGTTGACTTGGCTTTCAGCGGAATTACTCCTTACGGATATTTCTTAATCAGTGCTTGTAAAGGTAGGTCTGTTCACGTCGTTTGGCGTGCCATTGCATTGAATGACGCATACAGTGCACCCGCAGTCTCTCTTGGTACTCACGCCAGCCAAGATTTTTTAATCAGTTTTGATACCCAGCGTGGACCAGTATTGCAGCACGTTTAGCATCGCTGCTTTATCCTAGGCGTACGTTCTAACCAGTCACCTCACCTTAACTGCAGTAAAAAATTCATACTGTAAATGAAACGTTTACATGCACAGTACACATCTTCGTGTTGTATTAAAGTGTTTCATTTGGATGCTATTTTTATAACGGTGAAAAAACACTTGCAGTTTTATATTGACTTCTTATTTTATCTATTACATAGCAGTTTCACCCTTTCCAGGTTTTAATACGAGTTTGATTAGCTACAGTTTCTAGGTAACAAGATCAGGTGTGTCATAGTAAACGACTATGCATTTTGGGGGCGGGTCTTATTTCCGTCCTGTGTTGTATATATTTGTTCACGCAAGATACGTCCTGCATACTACTTCATTAGGAATATTCTCCTTTTTGGATAACCCCTTTGTATTTTCTATTTTTCCCCCATCTTTCCACTCTAAGATGGCAAACCTATGCTACGCCAGGGAGACACAGGGGACTGGATTGGAACGTTTCTGGGTCACAAGGGTGCTGTCTGGGGAGCCACCTTAAACAAAGAGGCCACCAAGGCAGCCACTGCTGCTGCAGACTTTACTGCGTGAGTACTGACCACCATGCATAATAACGTCAAATGTTATTAAAAGACAAAAGGTGAATAGGTGAACGTTTAAACCATATCTACACACACACACACATTTTGTTACGTTTATAGTGACAGCCCTGGTTAGTAATTTCGAATTTCCAAGCAAAGAACCCCTAAATAAGCAAATAAGGTTTTAACATCGCAAAGACTGAACTACAAAGTAACAAAAAAAAACACATACACGCCAAAGTATATATTGAAATTAGGGCTGTCACTCGATTCAAATGTGATTGGTTAATTTATGGGCATTAGTTGATTTAATGGGTAGATTCATCCGTGCACATTTTTAATAAAGGTATCGATCTTATAGCGGCTGTCCTGCATAGTAATACTAAATAATCAATAGAAGCTAAAATAATAATAATAATAATAATCCCAATGAAAATGTGGTCTTTTTAAAAGCATTTGTATTATTATTTTTATCTTAGTAAATGCCTCTCTTTGTATTGGTGCTGCACTATTGAGATGTACCTGTGCTGGCCCAGTGAAGAAAATAAACTAAACCATTTTTTACATTACATTCAAAGAACAAAACAAAACCAATAATAATAAACACACACAGCTTACATGTTACAGAATCTATCAAATGCACAGAATCCAATACATTGTTAAATTAACTCTACTGTTCGGGGATTGTGCCACAAGCAGGAAATCAATGTGTATTTTTTAAATATCCCCTTCTGTTGACAAATTGCATAGATATGCAGGTACAGGATTGGTTACTTTCATCAATGCAAAGTATTGATTGGCTGGTTTTGGTGGATAATAAAATTAATTCGGACCAATTGTGTCTTTTGGTATTTACTGTCCAATAGTTGTGAACTACACTTAAAGAAAATACAGCAAGTCCAAAAGAAAAAGCCAGCACTTGTGCGGATTGATTTTAAATTTCATTCACAGTTGGTGCCGAGATGTTCCGACGGGCATCTACCGTCTATTAGTGCCCACTAGAACTGGAAGCTGATTGGCTGATGATACTGAATCGTTTTCTAATATTGAAAAAATATATATATTTTAATCGTGCTATACCTATAAAAATAAATGTCAGTCGCCATCTGAAGTGTTTATTATGGCGGATTGCTTTTTACTGCCATCAGTAACGCCATCCACAGTAATTTCTGAATGTTTTCATTTCAAATGGTGAAGCATTGAACGTGTTTCTGTGGTACGGCAATTTTGTTTGGCATAATTATTTACATACCACGGCTTTCTCGTTCCTCAAAATACTTCCAAACGAGGCTTCGCTTCATTCTTGTGTTTAGAGATGCCAGAAAAAACAATTGCCATTAACTTTATTGCACTGTGGAGTTGATACCACGCCACGCCCACTACAGCATGAACAATGTGTCACGTGACCATTTATACGTCTAGCTTATTATTCAATGTTTAACCACTTCCTTAGAGGGGATATGTGTGTTATTAGCCATGGCCGTGGCGGGGTGTATGTGTGTTGTGTTAGCCATGGCCGTGGCGGGGTGTATGTGTGTTGTGTTAGCCATGGCCGTGGCGGGGTGTATGTGTGTTGTGTTAGCCATGGCCGTGGCGGGGTGTATGTGTGTTGTGTTAGCCATGGCCGTGGCGGGGTGTATGTGTGTTGTGTTAGCCATGGCCGTGGCGGGGTGTATGTGTGTTGTGTTAGCCATGGTCGTGGCGGGGTGTATGTGTGTTGTGTTAGCCATGGTCGTGGCGGGGTGTATGTGTGTTGTGTTAGCCATGGCCGTGGCGGGGTGTATGTGTGTTGTGTTAGCCATGGCCGTGGCGGGGTGTATGTGTGTTGTGTTAGCCATGGCCGTGGCGGGGTGTATGTGTGTTACTAACACAGATGTTTGGTGGTTTGTTTTTTTGCAGCAAAGTGTGGGATGCTGTGACCGGGGATGAAATCCTCTCTCTAGCCCACAAGCACATCGTCAAATCTGTAAACTTCACTCAGGTACTTGGATCATTGTGCTGGATCAAAGACTCCCATTGCAATGCAGTTGGAGCCGTTCCAGGTTTTACTATGACTTTGAATAGCCACGTGTTTACATTTGTGTGCCTAATTAAAGGACAAATGTAACCAAGGCTTTTCAAACTCATTCCCATTACAATCATTGTAGAACATTTTCATAATTCTTGTAGTCGTAATGTTATTCAGGCTTGCTTTTGAGTGAAGCTGGTTTATTCTGTGAGCAGATTATAACTACGCTGCTGCAGAAACCCACTGTTTGTGTCTAACCCAGTCATATATGTAGTACCACTCTTGAGATGGCTTGCTCGTTAATACGTTGTGCATATCGATTATCTGTTTTGGGATACCAAGACATTAGCTAGTGCTCCAACCTTAGTCATTCTGCATTAATCCCAGGGATGGCAATAAGACTCCCATTGCATTGCAGTTTGATCCATTCCTGGTTTTTACTATGAGTTTAATATAACATACCTGGGCTTGCCACCCCTGCAGTTTTAATTCTGATTTAGCCCTCACAACAGGCTGATCTAAATCCATGAAGATCATTGATTACTTGAAACAAAAAATGTGCCAGTTTGACTTTTTTGTTGTTTAAATCTGCAGTAATTACTGATGTTTTGTAGCTACCATCCAGTAACCCAGATCTTTCTATTTGTAGGACAGCAATTACCTTCTAACCGGTGGACATGATAAAGTGTTGCGCATTTTTGACTTGAGCAAGCCGGAAGCAGGTGAGCCCTTTTACACATGCACAGTAATGCAAGGAAGGGAAGGCTGTGATTTGTGTTCAGGTTTACATTCTGTCCTTGTACTGTACAGTACAATACAATTAGCTTTTATATAGTGCTCTTCATGCGGAGCATCCCAGGGTGCTTTGCAATCATCCTGCTCAATAATACGCAGACACAAACAAAGCTGTTTTAAAATGTGATTTCAAAGACAACTGTGCCAGCGTTCCTGATGGGACTCGGGACAGAGTTCACTGGTAAAGACACTGGCAGTGCTGCCCTGTGGACACAAGGGGGCGCTTAGGTGCTGCTGATTGAGTTCATGCATCTGAGGCAGCTAATAGTTTGTGTGTATCTCATTGTGGGTTGTACAGTCAGTAAGGTCATCGTTAAGCATCGGTTTGAAATCCATATTGTACCTTGTGATTTTCGGAATAAATTAAGTATTTTTTTGAATATAAGGTTTGTTGTATTCTGTGTGCCCTGTATGTGTAACCCCTTGCTTGCTTGCTTGCTTGCTTGCTTGCTTGTTAAGTATCTTGGAATCCCTGAATAGATAACATCTCCAGAATGCTAATTGAGGTACCAGGCTTGGCAGTCATCAGAGTCATGGATAACATTTGGGGTTCCTCAGCCTTTGTGGGCCCATTAAAATACATTTCATTGTGTTTTTTTTATATTAGAAAATTGAAAATGTTATCGGTTCATGGGTGCTGGTGTGTGTGGGGCAAAACAGGCAACCCAATCCCCCAGCTGCTTGTTGTTCTGCATCTACTGCTCTGTGCCAGTGCTTGTCCTGCAGTCTTAACTGAATGTGTCTCTCCTCAGAACCTCAGGAGATCAGCGGACATACCTCGGCCATTAAGAAAGCACTGTGGTGCAACAATGACAAGCAGATCCTCACGGCCGCCGATGATAAAACAGTGCGGTAAGCGAAGATCCTGCCAGCTAATCGTCTCCAGCCCCAAAGCTTGTGGGTGTATCCAGGACAGGGATTATTAACGTCCCTGCTGTTCTTTATACGCTTCAGGTTTACAGGTTTAAACCTTGCCCTGCACTTTCTCAGACAAGAAATATTTACAAGAGCTGCACAAAGCGATTATTCGGATCCGCTCTCCACAGATTGAGGGTCATTGGTGTTGATCCCATTCAGAGTGAAGAAACAGCTGCTTGGATCGCTGTTCTCTTGTCTAAGAAGAGCAGCCGTCATCACAACCCAAGCAGCTGGAATGGTAAATTAGCCTGAGCAACACCAGTGACCCTCCCCTGATTCCTGTAGAGAGATCAATCTCAATATACCAGTATTTACCACAGTACCAGTATTTACACTTCATAAATCATCTGGGTTGTACTTTCAGCTTTTGCTTGGGAGCGTTAGCCGGCAGCCAGAATTTCTGTTGGAGGCATCGTGGTGTTTCCGGATCGTGCTCCCTCCTGCAACACTGCTACTGTTATTTTTTTATTTTTTTTATTTTTATTTTTTTTCCCACAACATGCCTCTCATTGTTGCAGGACGGAGCATGAAGTGGACGATGGCGCTTTGTAACAGAAACGACCGTTCTCCAGGTGAACTGTCCCTTTTGAGGGATGTATTACCATCTGATATGTGAATAAAAATATCAAAACAACCAGTATTACGTTTAAAAATATATTCTTGCGGGACGGACACAGTGAATGTAAAGTAAGATGTGTCTTGTGAACGCTGCAGGCTTGTTCTTAAATTCATTTTCTGTTTGGGTGTTAGTAGTTCAGCGTTTAAATGTTAGCCTTCAAATATTAAACATTTACTGTCTTGGCTAAACTGTTGCTGAAAATATGCAGGCCAAATACACAGTGTGTTGAACTTGGTGTGCACTGTAGACCAATATTCTAAACTGCTCAGAATCTTTCAGCCAATCGGAGCGCACGTTTCACCTTCTGTATTCCACGAGAGAGGAACCCTATTGATGACGTCAGCCGTGCCTCTTTCAGTTTTGACCATGCTGTATTCCCCATGTCAGCACGGCTGACCAGGTCACCTGCTTGATCAAATCATACCCGAGGCACCTCTCAGAATCCCATTCAACTGCAGTCCGTTCAAAACGGTGACATCACAATGGGCTGCATACCTTTGCCACCTTTTCCCTCTTTTCGATGAAATCGACAATGGACTAAATAAAGGCTTGCAATGATTAGAAAACAAATCTAGCAGTATGTAATAGTTACAGGACTGGGAGTGTCTGTGTGGTTATATCGGCACTCCAGGTGCTTGAACTTTGTTCCCTTATGTTGCCCAAGTACACAGCTGTGTGCCGTCCTATACCCCTGTAATAAACGCTGCACACATCTAGTCTTGCACATGTTGTGTCAGTGATTCCTGGTGGCTGTCCTGATTGGTTACACAGTCCTGGTCTGGTAATATTTAATACTGAAGTGTAAATGGAAACTGGTTGTAATTGTTGGGAGGCTCCCTGTTTGCTCTGCAGCCTGTGGGATCGGAGCAGCATGGAGGTGGTGAAGACTCTGCCCTTCGACGCCTCAGTCAGCAGCATGGAGTACATTCCAGACGGGGAGGTGCTCGTCATCTCCTACGGGAAAACGGTGGCATTTTACAACGCGCTCAGGTACGATGAACGTGCTTTACCAAACTGGGACCTGTCGGTTAACGTGTTTGTTTGTTTGTTCAGGTAAAGTTGCATGTATTGCTGATCAAAGGTGCTGGCAACCTGTGTATCCCAGTCTCCGCTTTTGTAAATCTTTACTTCCATCCCTTACAGTCTTTGGGTTCACAGACTATCACTATGATATCCTAGTTATTAAAGTAAGCCCTGTCATGCTGATCCATTCACTATAAAGACATAAATTAGCAGTTTCCAAAGAAACACGTTTTCCTGAAATGTCTCTTCATTGCAAAACATGATATCTGCTATTATTGTAGGTGAAAGTACTGTCTTGTGCTGCCTGTGTCACCAGCTGGTGAAATTGTTCCCACCCCTTCGCTGGCTTCTTTCGATAACCAATCAGCTGCTTCAACTATTGACTGACATGCTTTTAGCCAGTAACGTTCTTTGACCCAGAAGACACTGCTGAGGTGACATGACCCAGGAAGTGCAAGTGCAAACAGATAACCCGAGAACAAGGCATAAGAATCTCAGGCTTCCTTTAACCTCAGGTAGTGCCAGAGATCATGCTTCAAATTAAAAGCATCTGTGCTGTAACATGTGCTTATTTTAAAAAGGCACATTTGAGACATGACCCAGGAAGTGCAAGTGCAAACAGATAACCCGAGAACAAGGCATAAGAATCTCAGGCTTCCTTTAACCTCAGGTAGTGCCAGAGATCATGCTTCAAATTAAAAGCATCTGTGCTGTAACATGTGCTTATTTTAAAAAGGCACATTTGAGACCTTTGTAGCGAATGAAAGTGTGAAATGGGTAAGATTTATGAAATGAATTCATTGGCTTCGATTCCTTTTTAGACCTTTCGAGGAGCGGTGTTTTGTAACAGGGTTTTGTTTTTTGAAATCTCTTGCAGTCTCGAGTTGATCAAGATGATTGATGCCCCGGCTTCAGTGCACTCCGCGTCCCTTCACCCCGAGAAGGATTTCTTTGTTGTTGGAGGAGACGATTTCAAGCTCTACAAATACGACTACAACACTAAAGAGGAACTCGGTGAGCCGGGGGGTCCGTTAAACGGCGTTGAAGCTGGTAGATCCAAATCGGAGATGGAAATAAGATTAGCATTCTGGCCTTTGCAGGCTTATATAATGCAAAGTAACCCAGTTGTTGTTTGCTGATACTTCTACTTGTAATTGCCTGTGACAATGGATTTATTTAATACCTGCTGGCAAATACTTACTTCAAGGCAGTGATGAGTACGAGTCCAGCTAACCCTTACTTACTAACACCGTTGTTCTGCACAAGTTATTGAGCCAGATGATGGATTTACACTCTGGAAGCAAGTCCTGGTGGTGAAGCTGTTTCATATTGCAGCTCTACAGCATTGGCGGGAGACGCATGTTCTACATGTTTCCTTCGATTTGGGTACCTTTTTGAATTAATGTTTTTTGGTAACTGCGTTTTTTCTTGTGTTCTTGAAGAATCCTACAAGGGGCACTTCGGCCCAGTTCACTGTGTGCGGTTCAGCCCGGATGGAGAATTGTACGCCAGCGGTTCTGAGGATGGAACACTGAGACTCTGGCAAACTGCAGTTGGCAAAACCTACGGCTTGTGGAAATGCGTACTTCCCGGTGAGTCCCTGCCTCTCCCTTCCTGCTTCTAGAACTGCATTGCAGAACCAGTCTCGCTTCAGAAAATCTCATGCTCAGTACAATCTGAAAAGAACAGATTTGGTAAAGGTTACACAGTGTCTGCACATCTTGTCTGTAACCAATGCAGTACCTGCAGAAAAGGGTATCTGATTTATCAATACTAGTTTTGAGTGTTTTTTTTTTTTGTCTGGCTATTGGTAAATGCTTCATAGTTGGCTCCTCCTCTTGTCACCGTTTTTCCGTCTCTTTTTGAAGCGATGTTAAAAAGGGTTTAACTGGTAAGTACTTCCCCTTTGATTTGTCTTGCAGAGGAGCTGGTTTCTGAGAACTCGGACGCACTCTACAGCACTGCTCCTGAAATCAAGGCATGAGCACCACTGCACCACGCGCACGAGAGCAGACTGTCCTCGTTCCTTTGGCTACGGAGACCAAAACTCGGATTACATGGTTTGGCGTGGTGGAGTGGAAACTCCTCCTCCTCCTCCTCACCTCCTCGTCTTCAGGCACTTGTGGGAACTGTACTGGCTAGCTAACTAACGAACTGGCACGCTGAGAGTGTTTGTATGGAACGATAAAAGAAAGAGTAAGGCAAGCAGTAGACCTGTGTTCATCTGCACAGCTGCCTGCTGCCTTCTCTGTTGGCAATACTGCACCTGTGGGATGTGCCAGTATTTCCAACACTGTAGCCATGTTTACTGATTTTTTTTTTTTCTTCTTCTTTTAAAATCTAGAAAGCGGAATATTTTTGCTGGTGCTTGCAGGTTTCTACGAGGCAGGAGGATTTTGTTTTATTGATGTACTGGAAAAGAGCGGAACGAGAGGAGGCAGTTTTTTTTTTGGTTCTTCACTTTTGTTTTACAAAGACTTCTGTTTAATGTCGCCGGTGATTTCTGTTGTCAAATAGAGACAAAAATACTAATAAATGTTTAAATGTTGTACTTTTTCATATATTTTTCTGGTCTGTTGTGAAATTTTTTTTTTTTCTTAAATGCAAAAATAAAAAGGATGTGCACAACATCTGCCTGTTTGGGTATTTTTTTCCCGAAGGATTCGACCATGATCTGAAGTACGCAAAACATTTTGAAAAATTTTGAAAAAATTACAAAGTAGCCTGGCCTCAAATGAAGACAATGGCACTTAATAAATGTCATTTTGAAATAGCTTAAAAATTATTATTATTATTATTATTATTATTATTATTATTATTATTATTATTATTATCAGAGTCAATTTAAGGTACCAGAAGTTGGTGTGGTTGTAAACTATAAAAACTGCACATTAAAAAAAAAAATACAGCTGCAGGTGGGAATGCAGTGTTAAATTTTTCGGCATTGATCAGTGTTTGTTTTATGGAGGGGATATAGTTCATTCATGTAATAGCTGTATTTACCTTCATTGTGATGGAGTAAGCTTTCAGAGAAGGGCATGAAGTTTGTTTTAAAATGTTTTTGCTGCGTTATAATATCACAACATAGCACAGTCACTGTTAACCTAGTCGGGGCAGAGTGGATTTCAGAATTGGGTCCACACTGAGGATCTGATACCACAGAGAGACAGCCGGTATTGTACTAGACACATCGATACATCGAAGCTGTCATAGTATTCTCTTGTCAGCTGGTTTCGAAGTCATTCCATGCCAGGTGTGTGTGATAAACTAACAAACTTACCAATAGTCTTTCCACCAGCGGTCCCCAGGTTACAGCCCCTAGAAGTTCAGGTTAAGGGATAATAGCCTATTCCCACAAACCATTAGGGGTATGAATGTGGCTCATACATCTGTTCAGGGTCGAAATTTTTTGATATTGGTGAACAGCAGAGAGATTAGACTCAGCCCACAGTAAAAGCACAGCAAAGTGTATTAAATCACAGTAAAAGCCTGGTAAAGCATGGGGAAGTATTGTAAAGCACAGAGAGGTATGATAAAGCATAGGGAAGTATTGTAAAGCACAGAGAGATTGTAAAGCATAGGGAAGCATTGTAAAGCACAGATGTCTGGTAAAGCATAGGGAAGCATTGTAAAGAACAGCAAGGTATGGTAAAGCATATTAAAAATAAAAAACATGGTAAACTAACCCAGTCCTGGGTTTCTCAATGTCTCGAAAATGTGAGTTTACAATCTGTTGCAGGGATGGGAATAAGACTCCTATTGCATAGCAGTTTCACCCATTCCAGTTTTTACCACCAGCTTGATTAGCCCCAGTGTATAGTTAACAAGCTCGGGTGGTATTCATGGCCAACTTGGGTCAGGTTTTATGTGTGTTGAAGTAGGAAGTGTTCAGGAATGCTGTGCTTCATTCCAGACCTGGCCTGGGTCTCCAGCCGGCTGTGCTGAGACGAGCCTGACAGGTGCAGACGCAGAGGGCAGTGAAGAAAGAGTGGCAGGTGAGGCTGCGAGGAGGGGCATTGAGCTCACATAGGAAAAACGCAGCACAGAGCATGGGGAAGCAAAATGAAAACATTTCAAACCAGGGTAAATCACTGTAAATGCGTAGTATAGTGTATTCATGGGCAGAGCAGGGGGAATCTGCAAAATCACTGTGTGAAATGAACATTGTAAATGTTATAAGGGGTCCGCTGCTATAGTCACTCAAGTCCTTATCCATGGCAACTTACAATTGTTACAAGATACCATATTATTTTTACATACAATTACATTTTTTTTTTTTTACATACAATTACCCACGTATACAGTTGGGATTTTACTGGAGCAATCTAGGTAAAGTACCTTGCTCAAGGGGTACAGCAGCAGTGTCCCCCACTGGGATTGAACCCCCGACCCTCCGGTCAAGAGTCCAGGGCCCTAACCACTACTCCACACTGAATGTGATAGAAAACACACCCATGATAGGATGTTGTACAGGTAACAAATTAACTGATACAAATAACCACGGATGATTGCTCAGAATTATTTCAATATATAGTAAATTGATCTATCAATTACAGGGATGGAAATAAGACTCCCGTTGCATAGCGGTTCCATTCCTGGTTTCACTATGAATTTAATCATAACCACACAAGCTTGTTGCCTATGCACTGTGGCTGACCAAGCTCGTATTAAAACCTGGAATGGCTGAAACTGCTATGCAATGGGAGTCTTATTCCCATCCCTGAAATACCAGATAGTGTCTATGGAGTAGTTCTTGCAGTCTGCAGTCTTTTGTATTGTCACCTTGCCCTGTCTGTGTCTCAGGCTGTGTGGCTGCTGAAGGCAGTGACCTGTATAGACCTGACCACCCCCTCTGGGGACGGCACACCTTCCAACATGCAGCAGCTTTGCTTCAAAGCAAAGCCCCCGATCCGAGACCACCTCATGGAGAGCAGGACGAAGGTAACGCACGTCCAGGGGTCATCATCGGGGCAGTTCAGGCTTTACAACTCCCAGTGCAGTGCATTCTGGTACATTTCACCTGTCTCAGGTACTTTGCAGAGACTTGTACCTTTCCTTTAAAGAGAAGCAGGACTACACTTTTACATAAACCTCAAGAACCTCGTATCCAGTTGTGATAAAACATGCTTAACACTCAGTCTATCACCCATAACCAATTAACACTCTGTGATGCTCAATTTAGAAGTACTAAAAGAAACCTAATAAATTAAATGCCAGACAGATCGAAGTCTCTTCTGATGCCTTCATTGCATTTATCAAGTTCCTTTTAGTGTGCACAGCCAGATTGTTATAGATTGATACTCAATTGTGCAAACAAGGGAAACCGAGACATTGTTTTGTGTTGAGTAATTATTAATTATTCCATTTAATTAATACCAAACCACTTCAAACTTCTTAAAGGCAATTACTCATAAAATACAAGCATCGGCACAGCCCGAAAATATGTAGAAACACCAGTAGAATGTGATAGAGAACACACCCACGATAGGATGTTGAACAGGTAACAAAGTAACTGAAACAAATAACCCTGAAGGATTGCTCAGAATTATTTCAATATATAATAAATCAATCTATCAAATACAGGGATGGGAAAAAAAGACTCCCGTTGCATAGCGGTTGGATCCATTCCTGGTTTCACTATGAGTTTAATAATAAGACAAACCTGAGCTTGTTACCTGTACACTAGCTAATCAAGCTCGTAGTAAAACCTGGAATGGGAGAGATTGTGATGCAGTAGGAGTCTTATTTCCACCTTGGATTATCATGATGTGGAAGAGCTAGCTCTCGTTGTACTGTGCTCAGCTCTGTACGATGAGATCCGTCAGTTCCAGGAGGCTTGTGGAGAGGCTGACATGAAGACCATCCTGGCGGTGGGGGAGCTGGGATCCTTCAGCAACATCTACAAAGCCAGCCTGGTGGCTATGATGGTAGGTAACCCCCTTCACTTCTCCTGCACTCGCTCGCCACGCGCTGAACCACACGCATTAGAACCACAGTTACCTCAGGGCAGGGCGGAGGCTGGGTGTGAACCAGACACTGTAAGCGAGCATCTGTACATTCAGGTTTTAGAGCTTTGAACCTCATCTCACCTCACTGACCGGGGACAGAATCTGCATCGTATTCGAGCTGTGTATCGTTTGTTTTGTGATACAAGACCAAGAACATATCATAGCTCATTGTAGTTCACCGGGTTCTTGAATAAATAGATATGAATTGCAGCTGTTGGGATAAGCTCTGCAGTGTGTAAGCTATGCTGTCGTGACTCTGTGTTGGCCTATGACAGGAACGCCCACTGTTTTTCATAAAAGAAGATGCATGCAGTTCCCCGTAGCCTCCACAACATGGCACTGTTGCCTCAGTCTTCCCTTCTGCCCTCTCCTCCCCCTCCTCCTCATCCTTGATGAGAAAACCGAACCGCGACTGTGTGCTTAACTAATAATCACGTTTCAAACCGATTACAATGCCAGATTGTCCCAGGGTCTGATTAAGATCATTATTAAAATGCATCGCTTTTGTCACGCTGCTCCTTTTCGTAATCTTCTCTTGTTTCTATGAATTCCGGATGAGATTTCTGAAATTGAATAATAATTTGATCCATTAATCTCCTGAAGCTGGCGGTTTTTATTTGGCCTTCCCAGCGCTCTCCCCGGCTGGCAGAATGAATAGAGCTTCATTAGGGCAGCCTATGTTTAATAACCATTCTCCATTATCCTGTAACGAATCAGCAGAACAATGGAAGTAAAAGAAACAGAACATTGCTTTAATGAACTGGAAAAAGTTCATCTTGTTCTGTTCAGTCATGAGGTGCCGAGCAGCTGTTAAACTTGCTGCTTGAACAGAGGGAGACTGATTTTTATGCGTCTCCAGTTTGTGGTAAATCTATTTTTATGGAGAAATGATTAACCTTCATTTCATTTGACGACTTCTACTTCTGAAATAAACTACATTGGTGATTAACAGCAATGTGTCTGCTGTTAACTAATTGACCCGCAAATGCTTCTCTTGTGAATACAGCTGATTACCGGTGTAAACTAATATCGGTTCCCCCGAATATTTGTTCCCCCAGGGGAATGATTATTTGCATGTAAAATGCTATTAAGTAAGAGCGATGTTATCATGTGTTGTAGGTGAGACTGGACCTGTCAGGGAGACTTGGTGGTTTAGGGTTAGGGTTAGGGTTAGGGTTAGGGAAAGTGGTCTTAAAATGAAGGTTTAGTTGAAAATGCTTGGATATAGATTCCTGTGCAAGATTGTGACAAAATAAGGGGGTACAAATATTTGAATGGAGGAATGAATATTCCTGAATATTGGTTCCTTGGAGGAACGAATTCTCTGACACTGGCACACTGTGTGTTCACTAGATTATCTACTTGTATAGAGAATAGCTGTCATGTATGTGAAATACACGCGAGAAATAGCAACAAACAAATATCAATATGGGCAGCTGATGTATGTGGTGCTCATGCTTTGTGTCTTGTTTTGATCCAGGTTCAGACTTTAATAAGACGTCGACTGGGAAGGAAGGGGTTAACGCTATGTTCCTGGTTGCCATAGTGATGGTCCGAGCCATTCGAGAGTACTTCTGGAAGACCAGCGTCAAGGTAGGACAGCAAGTCTTTCTCTGTTTCTTTTTCACACCCTCTCTCTAACCCCCTCTCTTTCTCCCTTTCCCTCTATCTCCCACTCTTTCAGATGGGGTTCAAGCCTCCTCCCTCTCTCACCCCTCTCTCTCCTCTCTCATCCCCTCCTTCCTCTCTCACCCCTCTCTCCTCTCTCTCACCCCCTCTCTCCCTCTCTCTCACCCTCTCTCCCTCTCTCTCAGGTGGGGTTCAAGCCTCCCTCCCTCTCACCCCCTCTCTCCCTCTCTCTCACCCCCTCTCTCCCTCTCTCTCTCTCTCACCCTCTCTCCCTCTCTCCTCTCTCTCAGCCTCTCTCCTCTCTCAGGTGGGGTTCAAGCCTCCCTCCCTCTCTCCCTCCTCCCTCTCTCACCCCTCTCTCTCTCTCTCTCTCTCACCCTCTCTCCCTCTCTCAGGTGGGGTTCAAGCCTCCCTCCCTCTCTCCCTCCCTCCCTCTCTCACCCCCTCTCTCCCTCTCTCTCTCTCACCCTCTCTCCCTCTCTCTCAGGTGGGGTTCAAGCCTCCCTCCCTCTCTCACCCCCTCTCTCCCTCTCTCTCACCCCCTCTCTCCCTCTCTCTCTCACCCTCTCTCCCTCTCTCTCAGGTGGGGTTCAAGCCTCCCTCCCTCTCTCACCCCTCTCTCCTCTCTCTCACCCCTCTCCCTCTCTCTCTCACCCTCTCTCCCTCTCTCTCAGGTGGGGTTCAAGCCTCCCTCCCTCTCTCACCCCCTCTCTCCCTCTCTTTCACCCCCTCTCTCCCTCTCTCTCTCACTCTCTCTCCCTCTCTCTCAGGTGGGGTTCAAACCTGCGGGCGGTATCCACAGTGAGAAGGACTCTCTGCTCTGGCTGTCCCTGATGAAGGAGGAGCTGGGGGAGGAGTGGCTGAGCCCTGCACTGCTCCGCCTGGGAGCCAGCAGCCTGCTGAGTGACATTGAGAGACAGGTCCGTCACCATGGAGACTGGAGCCTGCCCTGACACACACTCACACACACTCAACTCTTTCTTTTTCTGCCAGCTTGGTAGAATATTTGTCTCTAATTTAAATGACACTGGAAACCAAGCAGAGCAGTGGCCAGGGGTGTCTGTTTCTGTTTTATCCTCTAAACTTTTAAACTTTAATAGTGAACACGTTTTAAAACTTAAAACTTGTGACTTCAAGTATTAGAACAGACGTAGCTCCCTGAAGGAAGTAGAGGCTGACGAGCATTGAGGACTGGACTCCAAATCAGATCAACAGACTGCGGAAGTGACCTGAAATATAGAACTTGTTCGGTTTTAGTTTAAATTGGCTGTAGGAGTTAATTAAAGACTGGAAAGGCTTTCAAAATGCGGCCCTGACAACACTTTCAACTGTTTTATTCACTAGTTTTGCAGCAAGTAAAGTAGTGAAACATCTCGATAAACAAAATGCATCCTTTCTCTGGATACATTGACCGCACTGCCTTCGCTAGAGAATCATGTCTTTGTGTTGTAAGAGCAGACACTTTAGTCCCTTAAGAAGCCTTAAATATTAACCGCTGGCTGTTAATTACTGAACCTCACTCCAGTTTATTAAGGTCTGGAGTATCTGTCTGCTGTGTTATTAATTACACTTCTACAATCTTAGATTAGACCACAAAAAAGAGCTGTGGTAAATTCTATAGAGCAGGCTTGATCTTCATATCTAAATTACTCCAATTGGTTAGTTTACAAAAAAAAAGAAAGAAAGGTTTTTGAACTCACTGGTCATTATTGATGGAGATTCCCTGCTGTTAAAAAACTGAAATACTTTAAGAGTGTTTCTGTGGGGAAAATTTTAGTTCACTTACTGACCCAACTGGAGGACAAAGGCCAGCCCTGCGGGTGTCCGCCCGATCTCACTGAGCGCCTGGCCGGTAGGGTCCACTGTAGAGCAATGAGGAGAAACAGACCCTGACAGTTTTGCATCCCTGACACGCCAAAGCCAATGCGATATTCCCTCCAGAATCCCCAATGAAGACCGGCGACTTCACAGCCAGGACACGAACCTACGCTCCCCTGACTGTATGACTCGCCCTGCACACCACGCGGTCAGGCCTTTACCAGGGGAGGCTCTCAGGGACCCCTGCGCTCCCCTGACTGTATGACTCGCCCTGCAAACCACACGGTCAGGCCTTCACCAGGGGAGACTCTCAGGGACCCCAAGCTTCACATGGTACTGTTCTGTGAAGGGCTGAGAGTAAAGCTGTGTGTTTTTCAAACCCTAAGACTCACCAGCTGCCTTAAATTCTTGTGTTGACAGATAAATATGTTGACAAAAAGTCTTTCTCGTGGGGCGTCTTTAATAGAAAAGCCACCAGGAAAGGAAAGGATTTAGGATTCAGTGGGGGTTAAGTGAGTTTAAATGAAGTGATTCAATGGCTCATAAATGTAGCCTTCATTTAGCTACTCTGTTTAACTTTTTGATTAAATGTCAGATGCACTGCCCTTGACACTTAGGGTTATTGAAAAACGGAATGGATTTGTTAGAAGCTTGTACTGTCGGTATACTGCCAGGGAAGCAAACGGCTGGGCTGAGTTTCCCACAGTAGAAAGCATAGGAAAGTGTAATAAAGCACAGTGAAAGCACGGTAAAGCACAGGGAAGCAATCTAAAGCAATGGTCTGGTACAGCATAAGGATAAGTGTCTGCTAAGAAATAAATAATATTAATAATAATAATAATAATAATAATAATAATAATAATAATAATAATAATAATAATAATGGTCCCTCCCCATGTCACAGCCCTACTCAGTCCCTGAGTAACTCTCTGATGTCGTGCTGGTAATTACTCTGGCAATGAGAACAATCATGTGTTCTTCCATAAGATAATTGCCAATTACATCAGCATTAGGAAGGCTTTAGTGAACGGGAACAAACAACACAGCTCTCGAAGCAGTCCCGGGAGAAGACAGGCAGGTTTTTGTTTGGCATTAAAGACAGAAAGCTTAAAGTCTTAACACACGTGTGTCTCAGAGCACAAGCTGCATGTATGTAATCTGATACATTAGATTTAGACTTAACTTTTGCAGGTTAATCATTTTAACAATGATATCTGGTACGTATGCAAGGTTAGAGACATTTCTCAGTTACTGTTCAGGTCGTTTCACCTTGGCAAGGCTTTCTTGGTGAAATGAAATAAGAAACATCAATTGCTTTCTTAAGCAAGGCTAGCAAACAGACAGTGTAATAGCAGATCATTTATAAAGAAAGGACTTGTTTGGTATTGCATGTGTTTCTTTCCAAACTGCACATCTGAGCTCATTATAGCAAATGGAAGTGCATGATGGGTAAGATTTGGGGCATTATTTTGTTAGATGCAACAAATTTGAACTGACTTGTCCAAGTTACAGTCTCAGAAATCATCAACACGGGGCAGTATGGGGCTGAGGAGGGGATAGCTCAGAGTCATTTATTTGTATTTAATTCTTTAGGAGCTAAAGCTCGCCAAGACCAAGTCCTTTCTGCTGTAGCAACTCGATTACAGGAGCATCCTGGAGACATCAGGCTGAACACTTGGTTCTAACAGCGATGTCAGCGGCATGTATAACTCAGTGCAACACTAACACCACTCGGGCAGCTGAGTCTAAAAGAGCGACAAGCTTTGTCTTCATGATCCTGATTGACATCACTAGAGCAATCATCCGCCCTCAAATAATATGGTGTTTCTGTCAGGGCTATGGCAATCTGCTGCTGTATAACCAGTACCTGAAACGCTGCTTCCCTGCCCCGGGGTTTTGCACAACAAACCTTGCATCAGTCCCAGAGCATCGAGAACATGCTGCTCTCTCCTGCCTTGCAGTCTGTGTGTGTGTGTGTCTCAGTGTCTCAGTGTGTGTGTATTGTTATTAATTTCTTAGCAGACGCCCTTATCCAGGGCGACTTACAATTGTTACAAGATATCACATTATTTTTACATACAATTTCATTATGTTTTACACACTATTTTTAAATACAATTACCCATTTATACAGTTGGGTTTTTACTGGAGCAATCTAGGTAAAGTACCTTGCTCAAGTGTACAGCAGCAGTGTCCCCCACCTGGGATCGAACCCACAATCCTCCGGTCAAGAATCCAGAGCCCTAACCACTACTCCACACTGCTGCCCTTAGTGTGCTTGTGTCAGTGTGTGTCTCAGTATGTGTGTGTCTCAGTGTGTGAGTGTGTGTGGTGCAGTGTGTGTGTGTGTGGTGCAGTGTGTGTGTGTGTGGTGCAGTGTGTGTGTGTGTGTCTCAGTGTGTGTACGTCTCAGTGTGTGTGTCTCAGTGTGTGAGTGTGGTGCAGTATTCCTCCCCATGCTGCTTGTTTGTTTGTTGTTTGCATCCTGGTTGGTAGGTAACTGTTTCACTGGTCCCTAACCCTATGCGCTGGGGATCAGCCTGTTCCTAGCCTGGGCAACACCAGAAACAATACGATGTTCCACTCTGCTGAGTCCAAACACTGTGCAAGATGTGCCACCTGCCTACAAGGGGAAAGCTCAGAAACGCTTATTCAGGTAAGTTTCTTATCTTTAATATTTACAGTGCAGGGCACGTGTTACAGAATGTAGCAATTACTAAGCAGATATTTGGAAAATACTGTCCAATTAATGTTTATTCACTTAACAATTCACAAAAACGTAAGGATTTTTTCAAGGAATATTTTCTAAGAAGAGTGCTTATAAACCTTATCTCAGGTTTGAAAATGGAGAATAAACTCCTAACCTAAAAAGGGGGGTTTCATGAACTGCAATCTCCATCACATTCATCAAAACAGGCTTTAAATCGCTCCTTAGAGGTTTGTGACTCGAGCCCAATATCAGGTCGTTATTTTAGTGCCACAGTCATTACCAAATGATTATGAATCTCCCGTGATTACAGGGCAGTATTTGCTCAAGAAGCACAAATCAATGTATTCCAGTGTTCTCAGAAGTGGAACTGTTTTGCATGTTCTAGATATATGATTTTTTTGTTTTGTTTACACACCTCCATGCATCAGTATTAGTGTTAACTGTAATATAATCCTGATGCGAGTCACAGCATTGCACGCCACACCCGCAGACCCAAATAATCACAGGCAGACTCATAGATATATGGAAACATGTACTTGTAAGATCGACCGACTAACAGACAAATCGAAAAGCTGATAAACACAGGTCCTCTTCATATATCTCCCCGTTTCTAACCACATCGTGAACTTGTTCTGGAGAGTACCCTTAGCAAGCGCTGATACGACAGAGGAATCAACCTGATTACTTCAGCGTGTCTGCAGTGAAAACCAACTCCAGGGATGGCAATAAGTCTCCCACTGCAGAGCAGTTTAATCCATTCCTGGTTTCACTAGGAGTTTAATAAGACACACCTCAGCTTGTTACCTATACACTGGGGCTAATCAAGACTGTGGTAAAACCTGGATTGAGTGAAACTGCTTTGCAATAGGAGTCTTATTTCCATCCCTGGACTTTCTCTTTAAAGCTCTAATTAGAGTAATTAACAGCAAGCTGGTAAAGTATCAAAAAGTCCACCTTCCCAGTGCTGTGAGGAATGATGTTTCCCAGAGCTGAGCCTCAGTTCTAACTGCTTGACATGTGTAACACAGGCTAGATAAGCTAAAGTGTCATTATATAGCGAGTGCCACAGCCATCTGGAGCACTGCCGTCTATTCCCAGCAAAGCAAAAGGAAACTGGAGCTAACGTGGCAGGTCACTAGATGGCGCTAACACATAAACAAAAATACGTAGCCTAAGTTACATATATCTAAGGCTTGTTTTCAGCTGATTCTGCTTCCTAATTAAATTTCCTCTTTAAAATAGCATTTCCAAAAAGTAACTTAGCAGGTGGCAGTCAGTTGTGCGTTTCCTTTTTGAACAATTATTAAAATTGGCTTAAAGAGTAAGTAGCGAGGTACCGAAAGATATGGCGTGACGCGTCCCCACGCGTTGCTACAACTGTTTAAAGACCGTACCTGTCATTTTTCTATTTATTGTTAACATCCTGACAACTTTTTACACTTAGAACTTCTGTTTCAAAGCTCTTTTCAAAATGGAAGCTCTTGTGCAATGTTAGGGTCAGGGTTATTACCCACATTATCTATCAGTGCACTAGAGCGGCCATAACAACCAAGTGTCGTAAAGCATAGATAAGCATTGTACAGCACAGAGCGGTATGGTAAAGCATAGATAAGCATTGTACAGCACAGAGCGGTATGCATAGATAAGCATTGTACAGCACAGAGAGGTATGGTAAAGCATATGGAAGCATTGTAAAGCACAGAGAGGTATGGTAAAGCATATGGAAGCATTGTAAAGCACAGAGAGGTATGGCAAAGCATATGGAAGCATTGTAAAGCACAGAGAGGTATGGTAAAGCATAGGGAAGAATTGTAAAGTACAGAGAGATATGGTAAAGCATAGGGAAGCATTGTAAAGCACAGAGAGGTATGGTAAAGCATAGGGAAGCATTGTAAAGTACAGAGAGATATGGTAAAGCATAAGGAAGCATTGTAAAGCACATAGAGGTGTGGTAAAGCATAGGGAAGCATTGTAAAGCACAGAAATATGGTAAAGCAAAGGGAAGCATTGTAAAGCACACAAGTATGGTAAGGCATTTTTTTAAAACATGGCAAAGCAGGGTAAACTATGGTAAATGCATAGTATTATAATGGGAAAGCTGTAAAAATATGCAAATTTACTGTGGTAAACTTTTATAAGAGGTTTGTGACATCAGTGTATTTGATCAGTGTCTGGGATTTGGAATCGCAATGCAGCTCAATGGAGCTGAGGGTTACCTCTTTAATCGGATTATGAGGATGAATATACTGTATTGGTTTCTGTTTTTTAGATGCCAGTTGCAAACAGAAATGCTAGTTATGAAAAAACAGGCACTGCATCAGAAGAGGCTGGACAGTCCTAGGAGAAAGGTGGGGATTTTCAGGTTTTGTTTTTTTTTGTTTGTTTATTTGTACAGTTTTCGGTGTAAAAAAACAGGTGACATTTTGAATTTTAAAAAAGATGTTTAAACAGGCTTAAATTGCACAGACAGACAGACATGCACATGCACATGCACACGCACACACACACGCACACACACACACACACACACACACACACACACACACAGGCATATATACTCCATTGCTTAAGAAAATATTCTTAATGTATAATTGTTATATGAGATTAACGTCAGTTGCCACTTGGGTTTCAGATTTAAAAATTACATTTTGGGGTAGAAATCTGCCTGTTTATCACTAAAATCAGAACACCCAACACTAACCCTAACCCTAACCCAACACCCAGTCGATCCTTGAACACCCAACACCCAGTCAATCCTTGAACACAAACACACACTCTTTTTGAGTCCTCTCAATCCACAACCACCATCACACAGTCAACGGGCTTTAGGTAAAACAACATTTTAAAAAAATCAAGCACATGATATTATCACTATGTATTGTTTGTTTTTCCCCTGCAGGATGGCAGCAGTTACAATGTGCGCCCGCAGAATGACAGAGCATGCACAAAAAGTCATGCTACTGACTGGCGAACGGAAGGGGTCAGCTTCAAGAGCACAGTGTCCAGAAGCAATGCCACAGTGACAGTGCTGGCTCTGGCCACTGGGACTCTCAGACTCCCCTCTGTGTCATTCCCCGGACGCAGGAAGCTGAGGGGGCTCTCCTTTGTTCAGCAGCATGCCCTTGAAGACACTGACTCTCTCAAGCAGAGCTGCCCGCATTCAGGTGAACCGAAGAAAGCCTCGCTCCACTACGGAATCGGCTCTCTAAAGACAGAAGCGCAAAGAAACCTGTTGGCCGTCTCCAGCCAACGGGTAGAAAAACTGAGCGGGGCTTTGGGCAGGCCCCTGCCGCCCATCGGGGTCTACCCCCAGAACTCGGAAGCTGCCGGGGGTCCCAGAACTTCAGACAGCCTGGTATCCCAGTCAGGCCGGGCTTCTAAGAAGAGGCTGCACGGATCTAGACACGCTTACCCAGTCTCCTTCCCTGCAAACCGCTCCAGGGAGCTCCAGAGGCTCTGGGCAGAGCACTGCAAGGGGCTGCCTGCCTTCAACACTGCCCTCCTGAAGAGTGTCTCCACCCAGACTAGGCGTTCTCCCAAGGCGAGGTGCCTGGATAAGAGCACCACCACCTCTTCCTGGTCCAAGGCAAGTCAAGTTGCACTGGGGACCAAGGAAGAAGCAGAGGGAGTCGGTGTGTCTGCACTTGTGCTCCGGGATCTTCTGCTGAGGGAACACCACGTCAGGAAAGAAGGCTCAAAACTATCATGGGGGTCACTGAGCCAACCAGGGATCCCTCCACCGGGGAGAGCAGGAGAACCCCAGCCTTCCTCGGATCCCTCCTGGAAGAGCCCCTTCCTGTCTGTGAGTGGCTATGTTTGTGCTGCGACTCCACCCCACTCCCATCACAGTGACAGTGGGGAGGAGGAGGAGGAAGGCTTTGTGCTGAGTCTACCAGTTCCTGTGCTCAATCCTCCAATGCCTGGCAATCATCCCTAATCTTCTGTGAAATGAAGGAGACACATTGAGTCCTGCACTGCAAGTTGAGCTAATGGCATTACAGTGACAACACAATCAACAAGACTGGCTCTAACCATTTCTAATGCTGCAACAGATTCGTTACAAGCTAGTTAACACTTCAGCTAGTTGCCATACGTTAAAAAAAACCTTTCCTGAAAGAAAAGCTCGACAGACTTTTCACGTAGACCGCAGCTGAATATTTAAAACCAGAAAGAGGACAGGCCAATAATCCACAGCTTGTCTGAAGTATTTATTTATTTATTTATTTATTTATTGCAATAATATTATTCACTTTGGATGCATTTACAATACAATACAATATATATATATATATATATATATATATATTTATAATGCCTCTGATGCAATGGAGGTACTTCTAGGCTTTTGATGCCACAGTAACCACACTCACTTCTGTCTATTTAAATCTATTAATGTGTTTGTGATGTCATTTACTACATAGTTAATGATGTAATGATCTACTATTCCTTTCTATTTAAACCTTCAGGCATTGTGGTATTAAGTCTATGTATCCATTTATTTTTCTTTATCATTCTATATTATTATAAGTGGGGCTTGTGAAGCAAGAGTCCCCACTTTAAATCTTTGACATACTACTTCTTCTTCTTCTTCTTCTTTTTCTTCTTCTTCTTCTTCTTCTTCTTCTTCTTCTTCTTCTTCTTCTTCTTCTTCTTCTTCTTCTTTGGCACACTACTCCTCTTACACCGTTTAAGCCAGAAAAGCTGTTCAAACTTTAAAACGTGCAGACAGGTCTGGAATAGTGTGCTTGTATACATCTTTTATACTTTTTAAACTATTAAGCTTTTTTTCCTTTTTTTTGTCCATCTTCATTCACTTTAATAGGACTTTTTTCAACATTCTAAGCCTCCCCATTGTTTAAAAACTCCCAGACTTCCAGCATTCTATTTACTGTAAATGATGTAACTTTTGACACAAATCAGCTACTTTGACCACTTTCCCAACAAGTAAGACAAAAAGTTAGAGTATATGGAATCTTCCTCTACTTCTCTGTTATTCAAATCTGAAATCAAAACAGAAATAACTTTTACCAATCAAGAGGTACAGCTGTTTTAGTAACCGCATCAGCTAAATTTTCTCTAACTTTTTGTAAGCAAATGAACTTTTGACCACTTTCCCAACAAGCTAGACAAAAAGTTAGAGGGTATGACATCTTCATCTACTTCTCTGCTATTCAAATCTGAAATCAAAACAGAAATAACTTTTACCAATCAAAAGGTACACCTGTTTTAGTAACCGCACCAACTACGTTTTCTGTGAACTTTTAGAAATAACTGCCATTTTGACCACTTTCCCAACAAGCTAGACAAATACTAGACAAAGAGCAAATGATAAAATTATATCTTCCTTTACTTCTCAGCTATTCAAATATGAAATCAAAACAGGAATGGCCTCTACCAATCAAGAGGTACAACCGTTTTAGTAACCGTATCAACTTCTTTCAGTAGGCTACTTCCCACTGTTGAATTAACCGTCATAGAACTTTGAGAAATTTCAAATTCTAGCACATTCTAAGCATGAGACAATTAGTAAACAATGTGACTTTGACACAAATCAGCTGCTTTGACTACTTTCCCAATAAAGCAAGCCCCACAACTTTACTTGTAAAGTTACCATCTAGTTATTATTATTATTTATTTCTTAGCAGACGCCCTTATCCAGGGCGACTTACAATTGTTACAAGATATCACATTATTTTTACATACAATTGCATTATTTTTTTTTACACATTATTTTTACATACAATTACCCATTTATACAGTTGGGTTTTTACTGGAGCAATCTAGGTAAAGTACCTTGCTCAAGGGTACAGCAGCAGCATCCCCAACCTGGGACTGAACACACAACCCTCCAGTCAAGAGTCCAGAGCCCTAACCACTACTCCCCACTGCTGCCCTATTGTGCACATTATCTAATTGTATTTCTTCTAAAACTACAAAATTGTTGGTCATTCAAATATATATATATATATATATATATATATATATATATATATATATATATATATATATATATATATATATACACTACCAGTCAAAAGTTTTAGAACACCCCATTTTTCCAGTTTTTATTGAAATTTAAGCAGTTCAAGTCCAGTGAATAACCTGAAATGGTACAAAGGTAAGCGGTAAACTGCCAGAGGTTAAAAAAAGTTTGGTTACCAAAACTGAAAAATAATGTAAATTTCAGAGTTATACAAAAGGCCTTTTCAGGGAACAAGTAATGGGTTAACAACTTACAGCTGTTCTGCAGCAATGGAAGTAAATTAAGCCTTGAAAGTTGATGCTAACAATTCCTACAGGTGTCCCAACTTTTGTTGATTACTTACAAACCCACTGTCTGTATAAAAGCAGTGTTGGAACAGACTGTGTTACTACACCCTCTTAAGCATTATTTGGACAGTACTGTACTGCAGGAAGTAGTATATTGCTATCATAATGGCGGGATAAAGGCAATTAACAAAGGAAGACAGACAGACCATTATAACCCTTAAAAGTGTAGGTCTTTCCTTTAGAGAAATTGCAAAGAAAGCCAAGGTGTCAGTGAGTACAGTTTCCTACACCATCAAAAGGCACATGGAAACTGGAGGAAACTCTGACAGGAAGAGGTCTGGCAGACCCAAAGCCACAACAGAATCAGAAGACAAGTTTCTGAGAGTCAACAGCTTGCGTGATAGGTGGCTCACAGGACGACAGCTTCAAGCACAGCTTAACACTGGTCAAAGTAAGCAAGTCTCAGTTTCAACTGTGAAGAGAAGACTTCGAGCTGCAGGTTTGACAGGTCGAGTGGCAGTAAGAAAGCCATTGCTAAGATGGCAAAATAAGAAAAAGAGGCTTGCCTGGGCCATGAAGCACCGCCAGTGGACTACTGAAGACTGGAAGAAGGTCTTATGGATCGATGAATCAAAATTTGAAATCTTGGTTCATCACGCAGGGTTTTGTGCGCCGTCGAGTAGGCGTAAAGGATGGTTCCTCGGTGTGTGACACCAACTGTCAAACATGGAGGAGGAAGCTTGATGGTCTGGGGCTCTTTTGCTGGATCCAGAGTCGGCGACTTGCACAGAGTGAGTGGCACCCTGAACCAAAACGGCTACCACAGCATTTTGCAGCACCATGCAATACCCTCTGGTATACGCCCTAGTTGGTCAGGGGTTCATCCTACAGCAAGATAATGACCCAAAACATACCTCCAGGCTGTGTCAGAACTACCTTAGAAGAAAAGAACAAGGCGGTAGGCTTCAAATCATGGAATGGCCAGCACAGTCTCCAGACTTAAACCCCATCGAGCTGGTTTGGGATGAACTGGACAGAAGGGTGAAAGCAAAGCAACCTACAAGTGCAACACATTTGTGGGAACTTCTGCAACAGTGTTGGGAAGAACTTTCGAACAATATTTGATTTCCATTGTAGAAAGAATGCCACGAGTGTGTTCGGCTGTTATATATGCAAAAGGTGGCTACTTTGATGAGTCAAAATTTAGATTAAATTTTGTTAAACAAAACGATTCCATGATTTCTTTTTATCTCCAATTGTTTATTTGTTCTATGCTTTAATTTCAGAGTACATTGAGACATTAAACTGCGTAAATTTCAATAAAAACTGGAAAAATGGAGGTGTTCTAAAACTTTTGACCGGTAGTGTATATATAACTATTATAAATATTTCTTAAAAATAAATATGCAAAGGCTGCATTACTGGTCTATAAGAAGGTTACAAAGCAGTCTCCAGAGAAGAGAATGTGTCATAGAACGTGAGAGACTTGTCGTGTTCTAGAAGCTTCTCGGAGAGAACACTGCCCCTCCCATCTCAATCCAGTTCTAGGCTCAAATTACTGTATCTGCCAATGAAATCAACAGGCTAACACAAGGAAGACTTTTTTTTAAATCTGTACCTAAATGAAGGTTTGGGAACTATTTGAGGATTTATTGAATTTCTTGGTGCGTGAGACATTTTGTAACATTTAAATAAACAAAAATCATTTTACTTGTTGAATTTTATTTTGGGATGTTAATTTAAGCACTGGTAAGATGTGAAGTTAATGGAGAATATTGTTTAAAATATGAAATGAGCTATATACAATGAACAGAAAAATGGATAATCTGAAGATATATATAGAAATGATTTATACCGATTGATAAAAGTTAATTTTTTTAATTTATTTTGAGATACTGTAATTAATGTATATACTTACCCTATGTAGTTTACTTAATTACCCTTATTAAAATATGCTCTACATAGAGATACTGGCAGATAGATATTTTAATCCCTGTTGAAATTTTACAAAGATTTTATTTAAAGGTTTTAACCCTTCCTCCCCCAAATTCCCTGAGGCATTATCATGTGGTTAATTGTATTAGTGATAATTGTTAATTGTCTGCCAGCTGGGAATAATTGTACATTTAAGCCAGCTGTAATGTATAAAAGACAGCAGCCAGTCTGTTCTGGGCTGCTGTTGAGTGAAGAGCCTGACGGTGTGTTTGTAATGTAATGTAATGTAATGTAAAGAAAAGAAAGGAAAAGAAAGGTACTGTGTAAATCCTTTTCTGCAAAGTGTGTTTTTGTTTTAAATCGGTAAGCAGAGTAGCTGCCTGATTTGTTAGTGGAAGGTTCCTGTGGAAGAGTCTAGTTTAGTACTCTGAACGGAGTTAAGTTTTGTTTTTGTTTGTTTTATTTATCTATGAAAATTAAAATAGCACAACTGTGCTTTAAAAAATCAAGTGTTTGGTGTGTGGCTGGGTCATTAAAGATTTGAAAAAGAACCCAAAGAACTGAAATCCTTCACTATATATATATATATATATATATATATATATATATATAGAGAGAGAGAGAGAGAGAGAGAGAGAGATATAGATAGATAGATAGAGAGATACTGTTCTGTACAGTGAATCAAGAAAGAGTGAGTCAAGAAAGCTGCAGGGACAATAAAGACATCTGTTAACCATGGGGTGAGGCATCCATGTGTATTCTATTAAAATACAGGTGGCAACACTATAACACTCTCTGCGGTCTGACACGCGATAGCAAATTATCATGATCTGTGAGAAAGACTCCTGCAGATTGTGAAAGCACCACACTGGAGAGTATACAGGAGAGAGTTTGCCTGCTTCTTTCATGACTGCTGGTGCTATCTGTGTGGAGATATTTGTGCTGGGTCTATACACTCTGATCTCATTTGGACAGCTGCTTACTGAAACAGACAATGTCAACTATCAGACAAGAATGTCTTCTAAACAGAGGTTTACCTGCTCTTACAAACTGGTAAACCGTGTCTTTGAAAATCTCAGATATATAATTCACAGGTTTATTGACCTTTTCAGGGTATTTTATTTTGTTCTGTTTTGCTGTTTATAATCCTTCAAGATACAAGGGACATCTATGTATCCCACAAATAGAAATGATGCTAACTGCCTTATTTTTGCACAAAACACGGTTTCACATTTACTGGCAGCTTGGATCTGCTTGTCCAAATTGTCAGATTCCTCCTCGTGAGACTTGAGTCGCTCTCAAATGTATTTGAAGAAGAAAGCGTTTTTACAGCTGCTCAATTCCTTGTGTACCAGAAGGGGTTAAAGCTAGACGTTTGATCAGAATGTGTTGCAGCTGTCTGCTGTGTGGTACTGCCCTGCAATGCAGCTTCCTGATTGGTGGATTAACAGTTCTGATGTTACTAATACATTATTAATGATGTCTGTTTATTTTTGGCAATGTACTGCTTTTCCATAACTATAAAAAATAGTCTGTGGTAGAATATGTAGTAACCCTAAAAATTCTTAGCCAGAGGAAGAATTTAGCCATAAAAGTATTGACCCATATTGAGTACCGCTAGGCTTGCCTGACTGTGAGGGTTTAGCGTCCAGTAAAGTCGTGTAAAACCTTCCAAAAAATAAAAGATTGAAGGCTAAAAAATATACGGAACACAAAATGTAATAAAAACAAAAATCAACTAGATTAGTTATGGCTTGCATAAAGTATAAGCCTTCTTTATTAAACAGTAAGCTATTTTACAGTGACACAGTTTTTAATATCCACTTGGCAAATAATCAAAAAGTATACATTCTGATGAGGTTCTATGCATTCTGATAAGGTTCTATGCATTATGTTAAGGTTCTATGCATTCTGATAAGGTTCTATACATTCTGCTAAGGATATATGCATTCTGATAAGGTTATAAGCATTCTGATAAGGTTATATGCATTCTGATAAGGCTCTATACATGTGTCAAGTTTCTATGCATTCTGTTAAGGTTCTCTGCATTCTGATGAGGTTCTATACATTCTGTTAAGGTTATATGCATTCTGATAAGGTTCTATGCATTCTGATAAGGTTATGTACATTCTGATAAGGTTCTATGCATTCTGATAAGGTTCTGTACATTCTGATAAGGTTCTATGCATTCTGATAAGGTTCTACTAGATTCATTTTTTTAAATATAAAGTAGCAATGTTCATGATGACAAACCAATGCAATCCAAGGTCATTGCAAATAGAAAGTGTGGTGTGTTTTTAACCATGTGCTGGGGTGGTAAACTCTGCAGCGGGTATCATTCTTAGTTATTAATGCACTCCTCTGACTGTGTTATTAGTCTTTTTGTTTCCAATTCTGAATGTAATGATGTTTTATGGTAATGTCACTGCTGCCTGCCTAGAGGAAAGCCTTGTAAATTACATGTTTTATCCAAATCTATGAATACATTTAAATAGTAAGTCAATAAATAAATTTGCTGCTTTAGAACAAGGGTCAGCTGTACGTGTCACACCTGGGACCCTCATACTCTCTTATTCTCCATTGACAAGGCTCTATTAAACAATCCAGCATCACACAGAGATCTGGAGCATTGACAAGGCTCTGTTAAACAATCCAGCATCACACAGAGATCTGGAGCATTGACAAGGCTCTGTTAAACAATCCAGCATCACACAGAGATCTGCAGCATTGACAAGGCTCTGTTAAACAAGCCAGCATCACACAGAGATCTGGAGCATCGACAAGGCTCTGTTAAACAATCCAGCATCACACAGAGATCTGGAGCATCGACAAGGCTCTGTTAAACAATCCAGCATCACACAGAGATCTGGAGCATTGACAAGGCTCTGTTAAACAACCCAGCATCACACAGAGATCTAGAGAATCGACAAGGCTCTGTTAAACAATCCAGCATCACACAGAGATCTGGAGCATCGACAAGGCTCTGTTAAACAATCCAGCATCACACAGAGATCTGGAGCATCGACAAGGCTCTGTTAAACAAGCCAGCATCACACAGAGATCTGGAGCATTGACAAGGCTCTGTTAAACAATCCAGCATCACACAGAGATCTGGAGCATTGACAAGGCTCTGTTAAACAATCCAGCATCACACAGAGATCTGGAGCATTGACAAGGCTCTGTTAAACAATCCAGCATCACACAGAGATCTGGAGCATTGACAAGGCTCTGTTAAACAATCCAGCATCACACAGAGATCTGGAGCATTGACAAGGCTCTGTTAAACAATCCAGCATCACACAGAGATCTGGAGCATCGACAAGGCTATGTTAAACAATCCAGCATCACACAGAGATCTGGAGCATTGACAAGGCTCTGTTAAACAATCCAGCATCACACAGAGATCTGGAGCATTGACAAGGCTCTGTTAAACAATCCAGCATCACACAGAGATCTGGAGCATCGACAAGGCTATGTTAAACAATCCAGCACCACTCAAATATTGTGTTGGTTGTTTTCATGTTAATCCTAAACTTCTATACTGTCTATAAAGGAAAAGCAGACACCTACTATGAAATGCAGTAGTGTACATATATACAGAACCTTGGTCCTCCTGAGACGGGACTCAGAGACCCAGCCCACCAGCACCGGGTTGAGGGTGCAGGGCCCGATAAACGGCAGGTTGACCGCGGTCGCCTGGACGATATCGTAGCCCAGCTTGAGCGTGCAGAAGAGGACCATGTTGCAGACGATCCCAAAGAAAGTGAAGCACTCACAGAGCTCCACGAGCAGGGCACGCATCACCCCCTGCAGCCTCCTCCTGGGGGGAGCCCTCCTCCTGCGTAGTGGCTTGCTTCAGGAAGCTCTTCTCCGGGAGGTCTATCACCACCATGGCTGTGTGTGAGGAGAGGACTGAGGCTCATCTTGTTGTGCCTCTTGTCTCAATTCCACACGGGACCTCTAGCATTCCTGGCTGCTTCTCACACCTCCCTGAGGGGTATGCTGCTGAACACACTTCACGGGACAGCAATATCTGCACTGGGAGGAAGGGGTTGTGGGTTTAACCTCAAAGCTAAAAGGTCTTTCTCAATGTGTTCATTACATTGAGTAAGACTTCTAGTCAAAATGTGTGTCAAAGAATTTAATTCTTCTAGTATAACTACATATGCTGTAGAATTACACGAACTACCTTTCCTAGACTTTTACCATTCTGATCCAATTTATTTACTACTGTACATACCATAAGTATCTCTGATTTACCCTGCTTACCCGTGCTTTACTATAATTTCACTAGGCTTTAACGTTGCTTTACCACACTTTACTTTGTTATCATGGTGTACCCCAAGTCTAGTTCTGCAGAGAGGAACAGAATAAATCTGAGGGAGCACAAAGCATCTCTGTGGCTTGGAAAGTGGTTCCAGGAGACTAGGTTTCAGACCAGGAAAGACTGGTTTGATACAGCAAAGTTGCCTCAAACTAGGTCTCCTGGAACCAGGAGGTTCCCTCAGCTTTAGAATTCTGAAATCCCAATTCCCCACATTCCAAGGAATGCCCTTGCTTTTTAGGAAGGCTTGTGAGTTGTGTTTGGCCCCGATCCCAATCAATCAGACGCTGCATGTCCGATCATTATTATTGAATTTTAAAATCTCTATGATGCATTCCAGTGTTATTTCCCTCATTCCAGCCGTGTGTTCCTTTGCTCAAAAGCAATAAAAATAAAACACCAAATGAATATACCTGATGCTGTAGTGCTAGTACTGCTTATTTTGGCCAGTAACCTGCTCAGATTTCTAGTTCTGGATATTTTTATGTGCAGCGCAAGGTTGTTTATTCAGTCGGGGAAGCATGTTGCAGTTGCACTGTGCACTGTTAACTGAATCCTGTGCAACCCCAATATGCTTCCCCACAATCAGCCTTGAGGAGGTCTTTCAGAAGGCATTTTTTTGGGGTAACAGTTTGTCTCTTGGGGGTAAGTGTCTCTACATAGTAGTAAATACATGTGTACTTACACAATGTTATTATGCATAGATACAATGTCCTTAATATTGAGTGCATTGTCTGGTTTTGGTAAACAAGGAAGCTTTACAGCTAGCATTTCTGATTTGGAGGTTTTAACTGATGAAGCCCAGTGTCTACCCTGCAAAGGATTTTTTTTTAAGGGCAGGGGGGAAAAAATACAACCTGATTTCACAGGGTAAATTGCAATTTGTTTTATTTATTTATTTAACCTTTGAGATTAAAATCTCTTCTTTTCAAGGTCACAAATTCAAGTGAGCACAACCGATACAAACAAAGCATCTTGGCTACATAGATGTCCAGGTTTTGTAAAACTCCTTTAAGGTATCAAAACACTACGTTTCAATTCTAGAATACAGCAGCAGTATGAAAAAGGAAGGAGAGATACACAATAAAATGAAACTGGCCCCACTGTGTCTGCAAAGTGTGAATGGGTTACAAAGTGAGTCCTGAACCCTGCAGTGCCCTGCCTCGAGTCAACAGCCCTGTGCTGAACCCTGTGTTAGTTAATTAGCTCCAGCACATCTCCGTTAGGAGACAAACCAAAGGAGCACAACATTCAGTGTGTTTATGAGGGACAGCCAGCATCCGTGAACTTGGGGGAAGTACAACTGCTGGTTAAAAGTAAGCCCAAAAAATCAGGAAAAAATAAGCTTTTTTTTATTTTTTGTGTCCAATTATTTGACCTCCGATCTTTGGCCAACATTTCAGAAAGAATCCGGCCCTGGTTCCAAGAGATTCAGTTCACCAACCCCTGTATTTGTTTATTGAAGATTATTTATGGTAAGCCGATGGGACGTGCCAATTTTGTGTGAGTATACTTTGACTGTCACCTGAGATGGATTGGTTCATATGAAGAAATGAGGTCACTGTTTTTAATGTTGAGCCTCATTGTCTTTATTAAAGAGGACATAGCTGCAAATATGCCCAATTATTTTACCCCCATTTTCTCCCCAGTTTAGAATGTCCAATTATTATTTTCCCCTCACCGCAGCGGTTCCCCACTCAGCTCAAAAAAGAACACATCCATTATGATTTCTGAAGGATTAACTTGAGCCCAACTTGCACTTCCTCATTCCAATAATGCTATCTCCATGGCTACCAGTCTCTTTATTTTGATCCTGTCCTGTTTGTCGCATATGAAGATAACATTAGTGGAATGAGGAAGCACAGGAGAAGTGACTTGGAGCTGGACTTTTCAAAAGAACAAAAACAAAAAGAACAAAAAACTGAACTGCTATTAAACTTTTTTTTGTTGTTGTTTTACTTTAGTATTGATCCGTGTGTCCAACACACAGGAGGGCATCTGTACACACAGGATATGTAGCAGAGATGAAGTATTCTTAATCGCGTATGAAGAGGAGAGGAACTGTGTGGAATAGGCAGCGTTGTGTGGTGCACTGCCATTATGGGTTCGCTCCCATTGGTGAGATGAGGTTAAAAGCTCTAAATCCACGAATGCAGATGAGCCTGGCTCTTTGCATAGCGGTTAAGACACGCGCTTGCGGTGCGCGGGGTCTCCTGTTCATGCCCAGCATCCACCCTCTTACATGCAGAATTCCTATAGAAACATGAAAAGTCTGTGAGTAAAACGTGAAAATGATATAGGCAAGAGAAAGCTAGAATAGAGTAAAGTTGGAAAATAACTTTTCCCATCATCCTTCTGCTCACATATGTAACTGAGATGGATTTACCAGTGAGCAGGAGGATGATGGGAAATGTAGTTCTGAGAGGTCCATGCGGGTACATGGTAAGCTATCTTGAGGGACGGAATGCAATTTAAAAGTTTTAAAAAGTGGTCAAAATGTAGAAAAAAAATGAAAACAATGCACACACCTTACATAAACAGTTGTAGGGGTGGGGTGTACTGCGATACACAAGGGACAGGCTCATTGGGCTTTCAAATCACAGAGGCTGATCAATAACAACAGATGTCTTTGTGATCTGGGAGGAATACTGTGACAAGTCCTCAGCTTCCGAGATAAGAGGGAAGAAACTCTTTCAAACAGGCCACCTGTCTCCGTCCTGCCGGGATAAAAGGTCAGATACATGTGTTCTGTTTGAAAACTCAAGATGGGAAACAAGGTACTGATGAGGGTGTGCAAGCCTGTGACTCTGCGCTATCCTTCAACATGAAATGCTGGATGAATGCAGAACAACTCCTGGCCTTCCTGCTTCATTTATGTTGTATAGATAACTGTCCCATCACCTTCAAAACCATGCAGAATATTCTCAGGAGGACGTCTCCCCACCAGTACAGGGGAACCCCAATATTATCCATGCACAGCCTGTGCAGAAGCAGTGTGATTGAATCTGTTGCTGGGTGAGATTAGCTGCAAACTGGCTACCTTGGCTCTCTATTGCACTGCTCTACAGACCTCAATACCTGCAGCACACAAATGCACATATAAACCAATACAGAGACAAGTGAATGAAGCATTCTGGAATCACGGAAAATCTGATCAGGCAAGGGAAACATAACGAGAACTACAACACCAGGTGGGACATATATTAGGAAAGGTGACTGCTGAGTGTACAAACTTGGTGAAGGAGTAAGCTTTGACCAAGCAACCCGCATCAATAGCAGACCCCCTCCCACTTGTGTGTGCTAAGACTGATGTGCTGTGCCACCCTCAGCCCCCACTCTAATGAAGTTAAAAGCACTGTGTTTATACATCACAGCTGAGCTCAGGGGACTGATTGAATATATGAGAGGGGACTGGAGAAATTCTGAATTAATAATCCACCAGCCTGCCGGCCTGACATATGGCATAAACAACCATGCAGGAATAATTGCAGTCAGATTTATATGGAAACTAATGAATAGAATGTTGTTACTACAGCATTGGTTGTGTCTGACACACTCTTTATTCCTAAACACATCAGTCAAAGCATACAAACAGGAAGGGCAGGGATTGATGGCGCATTGAGCATTGATGAAAACAATTGAATCAGACCGAGTGGGAAGGATTTATAGTGTGTTAAAGTTAAAGGAGTGCTGACCAAAAAAAAAATAAAAAAATTATTTCTTCTTGTTACACCATGCCTCCTTCAGGACCTACTGTATCTGTAGCGATGAGGGTGAGAACTTTGCAGAGAGTGATCTCCCACCCTCAGTCTCCCATTGACACAACATTTTGAACACACTGAACTTTGCAGAGAGTGATCGCACGCCCTCAGACTCCCATTGACGCAACATTATGAACACATTGAACATTCTACATCAGCAGTTTAAAAGACGTAGTTAGATATTCGTTGAAAATCAAGAGAAATAAAAGGGGTTGCCATCTCTGAGGTACAAACAACAGGACCTCCTAATGGAAGAGGTTAAACTCTCTTCAGAAATCCTATATTCATCCAATAGAAAACATTGATATTACTACTGTATATAGTATTGACAACCAATTCACATTGTGTGTCTATTGCAGTAATTTTGCATTCGACTTATCTAACTTGAATTCCCGGGACACTTCCATCAAAAGCGGGACGATCCAGGGAACACAGGGACAGGCGGCAAGCCTACTTCACATGCTTCTCAGGCCCGAGGCTTGTTTGTTTGCTTATTTACCAGACACCTTTATCCAAGGCGACTTACAGAGACTAGGGTGTGTGAACTATGCATCAGCTGCAGAGTCACTTACAATTACGTCTCACCCGAAAGATGGAGCACAAGGAGGTTAAGTAACTTGCTCAGGGTCACACAATGAGTCAGTGGCTGAGGTGGGATTTGAACCGGGGACCTCCTGGTTACAAGCCCTTTTCTTTAACCACTGTGCAGGCTTGTGCCCCTACAGCTAAACCTGTGGGGGATGTAAACCATCTGGACAATCAACAAGGTCCGCTGATGAAGTAGCGTACACTTACCTGTAAGTCTACATTTCTACAATATAGTAAACTCACACCAAGGAATTAGAGTAGAACATGATAGCGTGACATGATCTGCAGCTTTAGAAAACAGACTCTAGCAAGCATGACTTGGCATTGTGCATGAGCCAGCACAGCATCCCCTGTCATTCCTCACCCTGCCTCCATCATGCTTTACCCTGACTGCCAGCAGGCGAGAGACTCATTCCTTCGGGGATGTTTTTTTTCTTTTAAGTCATAAAACAGGAATCAAACGCTTTGTTCGCTGTAACTTTTTATAATCACGGAGATTGAAAATGTGTTTATGAATGCATCACCCCTGTTTGTTATATGAAAACTCAGTATTGGGTACTGAAACACCTGCCAACCGAACCCCTGATGTCAGCCCTTTGACGAAGCCTGTCCAATTAGCCTGTCTTGCCCATCCTGACTGAAACAGACTTGCAACAGGGATGTGCAGTTTTTTTTTCTATATAGTAAATGCCAAATATTCAATTTGCTCATCAAATCATGTAAGAAGTGTGTGCTGCATGTCGCGGGTTTTTCTACCCGTTTGGTTTATTTAAATATACAGGACTGAAAAAAACGCAACAGTGTAAATAGAATGTCACTGGGTTAGAAGTTACGCGCTCGGGTCCTTATCTCTAGCCCGTAGATACTCCCATTGCACTTCAGCAAAGAGACGCAGATTCTCCCATTGCACTTCAGCAAAGAGACGCAGATTCTCCCATTGCACTTCAGCAAAGAGACGCATTTGTTTTTCTTTCCGTCAGCACCGCAGGTAAGCCTGTTGACTGTGTTCTAGAATAATGACAGTAATAATATGCGAGTAAACTAAGTACAGAGTTTCTTGGCGTGCACAAATCATATTGTGTTTGTTGTGGGTACAGCGCAGCCAGTCTCAAAGAGACGCCATTTATTTAGCAAGGGGAACAAAAACTTCCTGCAGGGAAAAAAAAAGGGTCATGCCAACAGTGTTTGTACTGGTATGCAAATCTTTTTATAATTTCTTTTTGCCTAGGTATTCCTGTACAAGATTGCTCGCTTTCGTTTTCTCTGTAGAAGTGTCGGTGAAATTAAAGAGCAAATGGGCACTTACAGTTTTTATGAAAAATATTAGTTTTGAAGTTTTATATTGTTTGGCGGGGACTTTTTTTATTTGCATTTTTGTTTTATATATCATTGAAGAGATCGTGAATGCAACGCGGTGGTATAGTACTAGTAACTTGTGTGTATTACCACAGTTCAATGAACATACTACTTTTATTATAATTTAGTTTTTACATGTTATTAATGTATTCTGAACTGTAAAATTCAACTCAATCTCGTCTGCAGAGGGCGGGTAACGATACTGTTTACGCCTTCAGTTGCTATTGCTCAAAATAGTTTGGCAAATACACTTTTAAATATTAGTACAGTTATATTGCCAATTTTCCATGTTGACAATACAGAGACCGAGGGAGACAGGAGGGTGTGTAAATACAGGATCGATGTTAAATTTTGGCAGTCAGTGATTGGTAAACGAAAACCACCCCACCGTCTGGGTTGGGGTCAAGTCTTGTTTGTCAATTCCAATTCCTTTAAAAAAAATCAATTCCCTGTTCCCTTTTAGTCAATTCCAACACGGCATTGCTCAATATTGCAGTTGGCGGTATTGTGTAAAAGGCGTTTCTCACAGTGGCAACACGTTACGTAATGTCTCAAATATAAATTCCAAATCCATCGAGAGAATTGATTTTAAATCGGAAATGGAGCACAGCCCAACCCTGTCAGCAGTGCAGACCAGATGCACGGAAACGGCAGTGGTTATGACGTGTTCTGTAATGGGTACTGTATATCGCCGGTGCACACCAGCCCATCTGCAGGGCTTCTCAAACTCGGTCCTAGGGAGGCTCTGTGTCTGCTGGTTTTCATTCGAACGAGCTCGCAGTTACTTAACGAGACCCTTAATTGAACTGATAATTTGCTTATTTAGACTTTTTTAAAACTTGTTTTCAGCTCTTAAACAGTTAAAGTTACTTATAAAATGTTATAGCGAACTTGAGAGGAACGTGGAGTGACTTGAATTGAGAAATACATTTTAATAAATATTGAATTCAGTCTGGAAGCTGGTTTGACTTGTTTGTTTGGTTATTTATAAAAAAATAAGAAACGCACTGGCAGATCTAGCCTGTCTCTGTGTTAATTGTTTCACTGTCCTCCCCTGTCTTGGGTAACGCCCTGTCTCTGCTCTCCTCTCTCTGCCCAGGAGAAGGTTCAGGATGGTGGAAGTGTCTCAGATGATTGACAGCGACGTCTTCTTGGCGTTTTCCACCTATGCCACGATCGTAGTTCTGAAGATGCTGCTGATGGGACCCATGACTGGGTACTACAGGATGACAAGGAAGGTGGGCAAAAAACAAACAGCAAACTTCTAAAAGTTTCCTACTGCATTTTTCCACTATAGTAGCAGATGTTTTTCCCATGGTTATACTCTGCATAGTTTACAATACCTCTCTGCTTTACAATGCTTCCCTATGCTTTACCACACCTCTCTGTGCTTTACCATGCTTCCCTGTGCTTTACCATACCTCTCTGTGCTTTACAATGCTTCCCTATGCCTTACCACACCTCTTTGTGCTTTACCATGCTTCCCTGTGCTTTACCATGCCTCCCTGTGCTTTACCATGCCTCTCTGTGCTTTACCATGCCTCTCTGTGCTTTACCATGCCTCTCTGTGCTTTACCATGCCTCTCTGTGCTTTACCATGCCTCTCTGTGCTTTACAATGCTTCCCTATGCTTTACCATGCCTCTCTGTGCTTTACAATGCTTCCCTATGCTTTACCACACCTCTCTGTGCTTTACAATGCTTCCCTATGCTTTACCATGCCTCTCTGTGCTTTGCAGTGCTTTCCTATGCTTTACCAGACCTCTCTGTGCTTACCTATGTTTTACCGTGCTTTCACTGTGCTTCGTTAAACTTTGCTTTTGCTATGGGAAACTTTTATAAGGGTTAGTTTATTATGGTGTGTGTTGTTTTTTTTTGCTTTACTGTACCTCTCTGTGCTTACCTATGCTTCACTGTGCTTTGTTAAGTTTTGCAATACTTTTACTATGGGAAACTTTATAAGGGCAACCACTGCAGAAACAAAATGCATTGCAATACAGTACTGAACAATTATTATTATTATTATTATTATTTATTTCTTAGCAGACGCCCTTATCCAGGGCGACTTACAATTGTAAGCAATTACATTTCAAGTGTTAGAGTACAGGTAATACAATAAGAGCAAGATAAATACAATGACAAGTTCAAGCAAGTACAAGTGTGACAAAATACAATTCAATACAGCAGATAAGTGACAGTGATAGTTACATCAAGATATGATTAAATACCAAATACTACAGTTTAAACATATGGCAGGTTACAGTACTCTGAAGTACAGGATTAAATGCAGTAAAGTAGGGGCAGGTAAGAGTAAGTAAAGCAAATTTAAGGAAGGGTGAAAGTGTCCCAGGGGAAACAGAGGAGTTCTACAGGTGCTGTCTGAAGAGGTGAGTCTTAAGGAGGCGCGAATGTGGTCAGGGACTGGGCGGTCCTGACATCTGTAGGTAGGTCATTCCACCACTGCGGAGCGAGGGTGGAGAAGGAGCGGGCTCTGGAGGCAGGGGAGCGTAGAGGAGGTAGAGCCAGTCTTCTAGTGCCGGCGGAGCGGAGAGGTCGAGTGGGGGTGTAGGGAGAGATGAGGGTCTGGAGGTAGCTGGGTGCAGTCTGGTCAAGGCATCTGTAGGCTAGTACAAGAGTCTTGAACTGGATGCGGGCAGTGACCGTAGCCAGTGGAGTGAGCGGAGTAGTGGAGTTGCGTGGGAGAAGCGAGGCAGAGAACACCAGGCGGGCAGCAGAGTTCTGGATGAGCTGGAGCGGACGGGTGGCGGCCGCAGGGAGGCCAGCCAGGAGGGAGTTGCAGTAGTCTAGGCGGGAGAGTACCAAGGCCTGGACCAGGAGCTGGGTGGCGTAGTTGGTAGCTGGGTGGCGTAGTTGGTACAATATATATATATATATATATATATATATATATATATATATATATATATATATATATATATATAAACAATATATAATGCAGTATAAAAATCATATATTGCTGTGTACCATAAACAATCCAGAACAACAGTGCAACCACACAACACTGCCATTACACTTACCTTCCACCAGCAGGCAGAATCTGTTAGTGCATTACTTCACACAGCACTGTCACTTAACTATGCTGGCAGCTGGGAATGCTGTAAGGGAATGCAAACAAACCGGACAGCTAATGGGGTGTGGTTTCTAATGCAGAAGAGTGCTCAGAATCCGCAGGTTCATATTTAAGAATTGATATTAGTTTGTGTTTTTTTTGGTGACACTTGATTGAAGTGGAAGCTGCATCTCCAGTATTTGGTCAAATGAATGTATCCATGTTTGGACGGTCACTGCATTTCAACAAATCCCTGTTTTGTGACTTTTTTTTTTCGGGTGGTGGGAAACAACTTTTCTCCAGTGAAAAGTACTTGGTTTTCTTGAGCTTCACAAAATGTTTCTTAACTGAGTGATTCAGTCTTCAATATTTCTAGTCTCTTAATTTATGTTAAAATAACAACTTCAGTTACAATTGTAATTGTCATTTTTAATTCATTACGATGTAGTTGAACCTTGGCACACCTTTTGTAATTGTAATAATACCATATAATTGATCAACGACACCCCTTCCCAATTCAGTGTTGTGTTTTGCATTGAGAGATTAGTTTGCTGCTGCTCTTTGTAGATTTCAATGCCTTTAGGGCAGTTTCTTTCACCCGATCCACGCTCTGTGATTGTTTATTGTCCAGGCGTTTTCGAACCTGGAAGACACGACTATCCATGGAAGAAATGAAGAAGACAAGAAGAAATTCCTCCGGACTGATCCGGACGTGGAGCGTGTCAGAAGGTAGGGATCTCTTCAGTACTCCCCATCGTTTCAATGCAGACCCTGTCTGTCAAACTCGTTATACCCGGACCTCCCTCGCAGTGAGCGCACCTGGATTTCACACCGAAAGCTTCTGTACATAACACTGCCCGTCTTTGTCATAAGAGATCAGCCTAATTAATTGTGATAAAGCTTGGTGACTTTACCACAGGTTAATGAGCTTAATGTTGTGGGATCTGGAGGAGCCTGTCAGTCTGTCTGTATGAATGTCAGACTTTTTTATGCCGTGATACAAGACCAAAAACACAACCCTAATGTTGCGTGCCCCTGTCTGTCCCCGTGTTTTAGGTGCCACCAGAATGATCTGGAGAACATTGTGCCCTTCGTGGTGATCGGTCTGCTGTACGCGCTGAGCGGCCCTGCCTTGTCCACGGCCCTGCTGCACTTCCGAGTGTTCGTGGGCTCCAGGTTCCTGCACACTGTGGCCTACCTGCTGCCCCTGCCCCAGCCCTGCAGGGGTGCGAGCTGGACAGTGGGCATGGTGACCACCTTCTCCATGGGGTATCGGCTCCTGAGGACCAACCTGGTCCTCTAGACCCGGCTCACACAGCAGGCTGTGGGTCAGCTGTACAAAAGAAGTGCTTTTAATACGTGGTTCGAAATGGCACCTCATTCATTTGCCGGTTAAGGTTAGAGTTGTTTTTTGTTTTACTTGAATACAGCACAAGTTACTTGTTTCCTAGCTAATTCAAAATGAAAGCATATGTGTTGCCAGTGCTAACGGGTGAGAAAATGCTGTTTGAAGCCTTGGTTGGTGTAGCTTTCAACATTCCTGTTTTCTCTTCTATAACACTGCAGTCCATTGGGTCTAACCCCTTCTCTTTCAGTTCTAAATCGCTGGCTGTCTTGATGAATGCACCTGATGCTTTGCAGAGTTAATCTCTCTCTCTATTTAGATATGAAAGCAGGCAGCTTGTGATTCCTGTCGGTTTGTACACAGCTACAGTGTGCCCAGCACTGCCTGCTGTGTTAACAAGCGCAGAACACAGGGAGGCGTCTTTTTTTTACGAGGGGTTTTGTGCAGGGAAACTGCCTTTTTTCTTTCTAATGCCATTCGAACCTGAAATCTCCCACCTTTCATCTTTTGTAAAACCAAATGAAATAAAATACCTTCTTACATTTTCACTCGCGTCAGTGTCTTACTGCCTTGCTTTTGTTTTCACTGCAGCTTGTTTTAAATGGATACGTTTTCTTAAATGTGGATTTCAGTGCATGCGAAGGATCAGTTAGTCAAGCGCTCCTGAAGGTTTTAGGAGGGGCGGAAGGAACAACTACATCACAAGCAGACCAGTTCGGGCCTTTCTTTGACCTGTTTAGTTAATTGCATTGGATATTTTGTAGAGAGCCTCTCTGAGAATCATACGCAATGCTGTATGTCTTGTGCTGCAGGAATCTACACACATGCCTGGTCCCATTAAACACCTGGAGCCCAGGTTTAGACCCTGTCAATTAAACACCAACCATTCTCGCAGTCCAGTAAAGAATTGCTTGAAACACATCAGTGTGATTCACAGACGAGAATATGTGACACCACGGTGGAATCCTCTGAAGAGAGCATGCAGAGATACTGGAAGCATTGACGCTGTGGAATCCTCTGAAGAGAGCATGCAGAGATACTGTTAGCATTGACCCTGCTTAATCCTCTGAAGAGAGCATTCAGAGATACTGTAAGCATTGACCCTGCGGAATCCTCTGCAGAGATACTGTAAGCATTGACCCTGCGGAATCCTCTGAAGTGAGCATTCAGAGATACTGTAAGCATTGACCCTGTGGAATCCTCTGAAGAGAGCATTCAGAGATACTGTTATCATTGACCCTGCAGAATCATATCATTCAGCTGTAGTCTGGACTGTTTCTAGGTAATTTAACCCTTAATTAGACTTCAATGACAATACACATTATTTTTTTAAAATTTTTATACCATTATTCTAAATACTACTATACATTTTACTAAAGACTCTTTCTTTACTATCACTTAGCTTTTTAGTTTTAGTTATCAAACCTGTTTTAGATGACAGACTTGTTTTTTTTAAATGAAAATGTTGCCCTTTTATTCAGTTTTATAGTTTTAGCCAAACTCCTTTTAAGAGCCTGGTGGTCATATTCAGGGAGTTACTGACACCTACTGGATGTCTTTGAAATGACAGCTCAGTTCAGTGTGGGTGTACGCTGCTGGTATGACTGCGTTGTGTATTGTAGAAAATGTAATCCAGGACATAATAAACATGCAAGGTAGAAGAACCTCAGCGATCTTGCATGCTGCAGTGTCACACAATCCTGCTCATTAAAAACATGCTCTCTCTTTCCTTGTCTGTGATATGCAGGCATGTTGGGTGGACTGCACTCCAGGTCCATATGTCCTAGAGCTAGAGCTGGACCTGTTACCCCTGTTACAACTTCAGACTACCAAACGCATAGGACTTGCACAGATGGAGTTAAATGAAATGCATTTTAAAATTGGCAAGTTTTTTTTATTTTTTATTATGAGACACATTTTGTTGTGCTGGTGTGTAAAAGGATGTGGAACTGACCTAGTTAATGTTAATTTGCCACCACCTCCCTTATAAACGTTTCCTAGAGTAAAAGCAAAGCAAAGTGTAACAAAATAGTGAAAGTGTGGTAAAGCCCAGAGAGGTATGTAAAATAAAAACTTAAACCAGGGTAAACTAACCCTTATAAAAGTTTCTCACAGTGAAAGTACAGCAAAGTGTAAGAAAGCACAGTGAAAGCATGACAAAGGACAGGTAAGCATTGTAAAGAATAGCGAGGTCTGGTAAAGCATATTAATAAACATGGCAAACCAGGGTGAACTATGATAAATGCATAGCACAGTAATCCGTCGCGTATCCGACTGGAGTGAGACCAGAGTCAGGGCGGATATGTAAAAAGTCGGATAAATTAATCCTGTTTTAAACACCATTACACACAGCTGTATCAATGAGTATATTCACACAATTCTTGTTTTGAGATTCAGCTTTTATTAGAGAGCTCCCCTAAATCCCTAAAGACACAGGGTATTAATGCTTGTGACGGAGTAGTCGTCTGCCGTGTGGGTGCATGCATTCGCTGCTGAGTGACAGGCAGGAGATCGAGACGGAGGTTGAAGTTGATAGCCCCCTGCAGGCGAACAGGATTTATTTACATATCAACACACTGAACAGCTCAGGTGACACTATCAGCAATGGCAGCGCACGGAGCACATACAACACAGCGTACGGAAACTCCGGTGGGATCTACAATCTCGGAACTAATCTTCTCTGTTCAATAACAAATGAACTCCGGCTACTGGAGATTTCGACTTGCTCACTTACTCTTTGATTCCACACCTGGTAATCGCACACAGCAGGCAGGCTCTCCCAGGAGCGTCAGGTACTTCATTCATTACAATAAATACACACTATTTACAATATACATTTACACAAAAAAACCCTCTCCTGTCCTGCCACAGTGCTGTGTACACTTACATTCATGTCGGGTAATTTGCACAGTAGCAAAATGCATAGACATTGCTGAAGGGCTTGATCGTGGCGGATACACGATGGATTACTGTAATAATGTTGAATACTGTGATAGCTCCATGCAGACACATGCTCCGTAATTTGTTTTGCAATCCCGATGGACTTCAAAGCCACTCTGATTGCTCTTTGTATTAACATGACTGTATGCTGCTGTTGCTGTTTTACACAATGAGAAGCCTGGTGAATCACATTCTCTTTATATGAGCAGCACGCAGCCTCCTCAACCGTATTGATCGGGGCTTCGATTGAAAGATGTACTAACTAGTGGACACACACACAGGCTAATCTCATCTAAAATGTATACAAAATCAATTGAGAAGCAGTGGAACACGAAAGGTCTGTTGGAGGCTAGGACAATGATACAAGTTTGGAGAAGAGAGTGTAACAGCCAGGCAGACACAATGATTGCATAAGTGCACTGGCTTCAAATGTTTTAATTTGCCACGTTTCCCTTAGGATTTCGTTCTGAGTGGCCCTGGGTTCTAGAGCTCCAAGTTTGTATATGTCTGCATGCTTGCCTGGAGGACCCTAAGTGCCTCCACTGAGCAGCCTTCCTCGTGCATTTCAACCAGCCCCGTCTACTCTACCTTCATATATAGACAGAGAGACGTCAGGACTGGCAGAGCTGAACGGTCACACGGTCACGTGATTTCATTGGAATGAGGGAGGCTGTTCAGCCCCGGGACTTTTCAAAGCCAGGTGAAGACAGATATAAAGAAAAATGATAAAAGCAACAAAACCTCACATGCAAACACCATAAAGGGAAATTCAAAAAGCAAAATGACATTTAAAGGCTCCCAGCCCCTCTCACACAGAGAGCTCCCAGCCATGGAAGCATTGTAAAGCACAGTGAAAGCATAGTGAAGCATAGGGAAGGATTGTAAAGCACATAGAGGTATAGTAAAGCATATTAAAAATGAAACCATGCTAAACTAAACTTTATAAAAGTTTCTAATGTTAAAAGCACAGCAGAGTGTAATAAAGTACAGTGAACGCATGGTAAAGTATAGGGAAGCATTGTAAAGCTCTGAGAGATATGGTAAAGCATATTAATAAACATGGCAAACCAGGGTAAAGTATGGTAAATGCACAGTATAATCCAAAAACTGAAAAAGTAGCAGAAATACATGGGTAACTTTTCTAAGGGGTTTTCTAACAATTCCTTCATACAGACAGAACTCTTTCATCTTTGAGTAACAAGCTGTTTTACCTGCATATAGACACTGACACAGTAGTAACTAACACACCCGTCTCCTCAAAATAAAATCGAAATGGAGCCAGGACCACAAAGGGTTAACAACTGGGCAGGTGGGCGAAGCGCTTTGTTACATCCAGACCCTTCATCAAGTGATGGAGTCGGGAAACAAGGGCTGCTAGATAGACGGGTTAGTGATAGTCATGAGGGCAAGGGCTGATTTCCCTTGAGATAATCTGATCTGTGGCCACAAGGAAGGAGGCTGTGTGGTCTGGTCGTTAAAGAAAAGGGCTTGTAACCAGGAGGTCCACGGTTCAAATCCCACCTCAGCCACTGACTCACTGTGTGACCCTAAGCAAGTCACTTAACCTCCTTGTGCTCCGTCTTTTGGATGAGACGTTGTTGCAAGTGACTCTGGAGCTGGTGCATAGTTCACACACCCTAGTCTCTGTAAATCACCTTGGATAAAATCGTCTGCTAAAATAAACAATTAATAAAAGAAGAGGAGAGAGAAGAGGAAGAGAGAGAGACGTCCTGCGTCCCGTGCAGCATTGTCATCTGGGATGAGCTCAATAGCCGATCTGTTTCATTTTTAGACACCACTGAAACGTAATGCTCTGGCTGTGAGTCCGAACCAGTGTTGGACTGTCAACTGGCATGTTTTCACACTTTCATTCTTTCTTGATGTTATGGAAAAGTTACTGTAGAAAAAACACTATAGAAAAATAAGACCTACAAACACACGTTTGAATGATTAAAATATCAACCAACTGAAAACCACTAAAAGCGTCTTTCTGTATTGTAGCAATATGTTCTGTAATGTGTATTTGTATTGTTATTTTTGGAGCTACAACATTGTAATAACTGTTGCTTTGTCTAGCGTATGTGTAGACTAGACATGCTCTTTTACATTGTATTATTATACCTCCTATTCTTGGCTGTGTTCTGGACCACCGGTCTTAAAAAACGCACCTCTTACTAAAACAGTGTGCAAATGTTTACAACAAACATGATTTTAAGAACTGATCTAGTCATTTTAGTCAAATAGATATTAAATCCTTGGAAATCACTCCTTTAAGGGGGGCAGTGATAATGCCGCTAGTGCAAACAAGAGGTTAAATTGATTTTAAAACATCGACTCATTCTAACAAGAGCCACAAACTCTTTACCCGCCTCTCTCCATCCCCCGCTCACACCCACCTGCGTCCCGCTGCAGGGGAGGAGTCTATGGAGGGCTGAACCACTGGGGTCAGGAGCGGAGGTGGAGCGAACAGCCCTCGGCAGCTTCACAACCCTGGACCGAGCTTGCAAAGAACAGCAAGAAAGAGAGAGCCTGTGCTGCTGGGGGCTGTAGTGTACCCGCCCACGGAGTTCATGCTCCGGCTCCCTCTAACTGCTTGACTCACAGGTCCAGTGACTGAGAAAGCTGCTCCAGAGATGAGAAGGAGGCGGCTTTGAAAAGGATAGCTTTCAGCACTTCATGGATTTTCTTCGCTTCGATTTATCCCTTCAGGTACACAAGGAACTGAACACTTGTTCAAATGTAAAATACATTTGAGAGCGACTCAAGTATCACGAGGAGATCCAAGCTGTCAATGCATTTTAAACCCTGTTTCGTGCACCTCATTGCAAAAATGATAAAGTCAGCATAATTTTATATGTGGGATGTGTGCTTTGTACCTTAAAGGGTAAAAAGCCTAGGCTGAGCTTTGGTTAGGTTGGGTTGGGTTGGGTTGGGTTGGGTTGGGTTGGGGTGGGGTGGGGATCGAGAGGGCTTGTTACTCTCTGAACTGGCAGATAGATCTACAACACTGACATCATCCATTCCTCAAACACACACCATGATCCAGCCATGTGGTTTCAGACACTCAATCAATTAGGTCTATGGCTGTGTAAAGAGTTAATGAAAAGATTAAGTACAAAATTATAGCTGTGGCCAAAAGTTTGGCATCACATTTAGGATTGAGACATAATAATAATAAAAAAAAACAATATGATCATTTATTTAACATCATGTAATCAAAGAAACTTTAAAACATTGCACTGAAATCAAACTTTAAAAAACGGCTAAAATGAAAAGGTCCCGCAGAGTGCAAATCCATCTCAGTGCAGTCCAGTCACACTGCAGTGTGGAAGCGTCACAATCACAACTGTAAAGTCGAGCAAGTAATAGAGGTTTATGCAAATGACTTCGATGTGCAGAGATTTAAACTTCATTGACTTTCCTCTTCAGTCCATTCCCCTCTAGTACTGCGGTTTCTCATCCACACATGGGGACAGTATTGATCTGTAACAGAAAGTCAGAGGGAGGCCAAAGGGTCAGCCAAGCAGTTTTGCAATATACACTCAATCAAAGTGTCATAATTATAAGTTCTCTTTATGAAGGCACATTCTGTATGATATTTAAAAAACAGTAACGTGCAATTCAGGGATGAAAATATGACCCCTATTGCACAGCAGTTTCACCCATTCCAGGTTTTAATATGTGCTTGATTAGTCACAGTGTGTAGGTAACAAGCTCAGGGGTGTCTCATAGTAAAACCAGGAATGGAAAAGTGCTATGCAATGGTCTTTTTTCCCCATCCTTGTAATTTATGAAAAATAGCAAAACGATCATGTATCTGTAATATGAGTTATCTCCAGTCCTTGCAGCATGCAATGGTAAAGATCACTCACTCACTACATTGAAATACAAGTGACCCTTGACCCTGGAACAGGATTCTTCCATTTGCCAAGACTGCATACAGAATAACTGACTGTAGTCTGAATGCAGGGGTTCCCAGAAGAAGGCTCATCAGATAAAGAGGCTGTCAGGTTTACCCTTTCTCTTTCCAGCTTGCACTGCGCTGCCTGGATACCTAGGGGTACCTCCGTTACTCAACTTCTCATTCAGAATAAATAAATGTGTTTACAGATTGTGAGTGGAAACATCCTGAGAGGTTCTGGAGAGAGAGAGAGAGAGAGAGAGAGAGAGAGAGAGAGAGAGAGAGAGAGAGAGAGAGAGAGAGAGAGAGAGAGAGAGAGAGAGAGAGAGAACAAATGAAAGTGTAAAAACCCAGTCTCCATGTCTCGTACAGAGTGAAGTGATGCATTCTCAGCAGTCAGAGAATCACAGCTCAGGTCCAGCAGTTCATTTTTTAAGGACTGCCTCTGGAGGAATAGAAAAGCTTACAATGTAGAACCAGGAGGTGATTGCAACTTTGGACCATTCAAAATGAGCCATGTAGGCAGGGATTCGATCGCCAGCCTGCTTGTAAGAGTGGAGAATATTACACAGCTTTCCTCCTTGTTCGAATGAATGAATTGATGTTCTGTTGTATTATGTGCTGTTGAATTAATGAGTAATTTGTGCAAGATAACCCTCTCGGAACAAACGCTGCCTGGGAGCTTCATTGAGCAAGCTTGTTATGAGCAATGAGATCGGAACGCACATGCAAAGAGGGGGCACTTATTAAGATTCAATTGCCGGAGTCTGCGTTTATCTATGTGCTCTGTGCTCATCTCCGCCCAGAACACAGAAAATAAGACGCCGGTTTGGTCTTTGATATTTTTCACATTATACAAAGGAGGCTTTTTGAGTGTGCTCAAGAATAGAGCTGCTAGTTAAGAGGGATTATGCATTCCATTCGTACCACATGTAGAATGCACAGATTAGTAATTGATTGGGCTTTTAAGGTGGTTCTATTGGGGGGGGCAGCATTTAAGGATGTCCTTCATGAATAACAGAGACCAAGCTTCCAGCAGTGTTATCCATAGGGAGCTGCCTATGGCAGCTCAGCTGTGCGCTATCTTTCCCTACAGAGACAGTGGTAGAGCCAGGTCTCTCAAGCACTGTGCAATGCTACAGAAAAGCTGCATACAATAATCAAAGCTTGACTTTCTGTGAAGGGCAGATTGGCAGCTATCGTTTCATTTATACATGTAGTTTCCAGAGTGACTGGCTATTGCCATGATTCTATTGTGCTCTTTTCAATGCTTTTCCATGGTCCTGTGCATGTTTATCAAGGGTCACACATGATGTCTATGGGCTGTTTTTTGTGCAATGGCTTATGCTCTGCCAGTATCAGAATGCAGGACTCGGTGCTGGATAGATAATGTACAACAGGCTGAGATATGCTGTACCCCAAGACAGTCATACACACACACACATATATATAGATATTGTGGCAGAGTAGGGGAGGATGTGGGCAGGGCTGTGGCAGCTTATGCACAGCCACAGGTGATGGTAATTGTGTTTAATTGTGTTTAATTGTTAAGTGATTAATTGAGTGAATGGTGGTTGATTGAAAAGTGTGGGCTGTGGCCAGGTGGTAATTGGATGATTTGTTGCCACACCCTATAAAGATGTTTGTGGAGGGATGTGTAGGAGGAAGTGAGGAAGGCACCGTGATAGCTGTGCTTGGGTGCGGTTTTGTTTTGATTAGTTTGAAGAGTTCTGTGTCTAGTGTTTTGTTCAAACTATTAGTTTGTTTGTTTTGTGTAATTAAAAGTGCACCAAAGTGCTGAACTGCAATACTGTCTGTGGGTTGTTTGCTATATCCCACGTCTAACACCATATGTGGCAATGTGACTGACGGTCAAGGCTGGTCAGCGGCAGAAATAGCAAACAGCCACAAACACATGTTTCCTAGTGTGCAGGGCCTCTCAATTATTGTAAGGTGACATTGGTTATATGTTGGGAAATATTTTTAAGAAAAATAAAAAACTGAAATATCTTGCTTGCATAAGTATTCAACCCCTGTGCTGTGGAAGCTCCCAGTTTACACCGATGAAAGAAATTGCCCTAACGAGGACACTATTACCTTACCATTGGCCTCCACCTGTGAACCATTAAAGTTGCTGTCACATTTTCTGGATAAAAACCCCACTGTTGAAGGATCATTGGTCAGGCTGTGAATCTGAAGGAAAATGAAGACCAAAGAGCATTCTACAGAAGTTAGAGATAAAGTAATACAAATGCATAGATTAGGGAAAGGATACAAAATAATATTCAAGTGTTTGGATATCCCAGTGAGCACAGTTGGATCAATAATTAGGAAGTGGAAGCTGCATCACACCACCCAGGCACTGCCAAGAAAATGCCGTCCCTCAAAACTCAGCGCTCAAACAAGAAGGAGACTTGTGAGAGAAGCCACAGAGAGGCCAACAATCACTTTGAAGGAGCTACAGAGTTCAGTGGCTGGGAGTGGAGTAATGTCACCAGTCAACCATATCAAGGGCTCTGCATAACACTGGCCTGTATGGGAGGGTGGCAAGAAAGAAGCCATTACACAAAAAGTACCACCTGAAAGCATGTCTGGAGTTTGCCAGAAAGCATGAGAGTGACCCAGCTGCGATGTGGGAAAAGGTTTTGTGGTCAGATGAGACCAAGGTAGAGCTTTTTGGCCAAAACTCAAAGTGCTATGTGTGGCACAAACCTAACACTGCCCATGCCTCAAGACACACCATCCCTACAGTGAAGTATGGTGGTGGCAGCATCATGCTGTGGGGATGCTTCTCATCAGCAGGGACTGGGCATCTTGTTAAAATTGAAGGAAGAATGGATGGAGCAAAATACAGGGAAATACTGCAAGAGAACCTGCTTCAGTCCGCTAAAAAACTGAAGCTTGGGAGGAAATTCACCTTTCAGCAGGACAATGATCCCAAGCACAAGGCCAAAGCAACATTGGAGTGGCTCAAGAACAAAAAGATTTATGTCCTACAGTGGCCCAGTCAAAGTCCTGATCTCAATCCCATTGAGAATCTGTTTGAAAATTGCGGTCCACAAGCGTCGTCCAACCAACCTGAACAACCTGGAGCAAATCTGCCAAGAAGAATGGGCCAAAATCACTCCGACACTGTGTGCAAAGCTGGTACATACTTACCCCAAAAGACTTAAAGCTGTTAAGCTGTTGTGGCTCTACCAAATATTAATGTGTGGGGGTTGAATACTTATGCAAGCAAGATATTTCAGTTTTTTTATTTTTCTTAAAAATATTTCCCAATGTCACCTTACAATAATTGATTTTGAGTTCCAGTGTTTTAAAATAAAATATGAAACAGAACGAAATTTCAATGTACCATTTGTAATTCAGTAATATGAGAGAATTGGTCAGGGGTCTGAATACTTTTGCAAGGCACTGTATATACTGTATATATATATATATATATATATATATATATATATATATATATATATATATATATATATATTGGGCTCTCGCATCTAGTGGAGGTTCCTGCCAGACATCAAAAGACAAAACACTTCTAAAACCTTCATCTCTCCTAGAATCCTATCTGCGGTGTCTTGTGGATAAAGGCAATCAGCCCTTTTCAGATTGCAGGGCAGTGATAGCGCGTAATGCATTCCTCGTGAAGCAGTGAGATGGGCTGTGTGTCGTTATTAAGCACCTGATTGATTGCACGCACTCCCCCTTCCCATTCCAGTAGTTAAAGGGCTAAAATGAATTGCAATGCATTTAAATGTGTCTCCAGCAGCATTGCGTTCAGCAGTTCTTGTGTTGCTGTAGGTGGGATGTAGTTTTGCACTGATATGGTAGTAAACTGTGAACCAAGAGTTTAAGAATTAAACTTAGACCTCCAAATCTCTAGAACGTTATTTACTGTCAATTAAAGGTCTTGTTTCACTTTTATATTGCATTCTGATAAACTCTTCTGAAAATGCTTGGACACATTATAACAATATCACCCCAAAGGAAGGACTAATTCAGTAAAGAACAGGAGACTGGTCGATTAAAGAAAAGGGCTTGTAACCAGGAGGTCCTCGGTTCAGATCCCGGCTCACTCACTCACACCCTTAGCAAGTCACTGAACCTCCTTGTGCTCCGTCTTTAGGGTGAGACGTTGTTGTAAGTGACTCTGTAGCTGATGCATAGTTCACACACTCTAGTCTCTGTAAGTCGCCTTGGATAAAGGCATCTGCTAAATAAACAAATAATAATAATAAATAGAGTTTATTACACTAGGATAAATCTAAATCCATACCAACTGTCTAAATATAAATCTAAATCCATACAGATGTCTAAATCCATACCGTATGCATCCTCTGAATGTGAACAATGTAATACAAACTGAGAACATTATATGTGTATTTTGAGGTGCTGAAATGAATGCAATATGCCAACACGTCCATGAATACATTTCTGATGTTTCCACAGTAAAGCCCACACCAAGCTTCGGCATTCTGGGTGTAACATCTTGTGGAATGCCAACAGAAATTATACTAATATTGTTTTAAGCTTTGATACTAAAAAAGTGAATCCTTAAATACTGGAAAAGAGAGAAATCCCAGTGGAATCGTGTGTGGGGATCGCTGGTCCCTCCGTCCCAATGGAATCGTGTGTGGGGATCGCTGGTCCCTCCGTCCCAATGGAATCGTGTGTGGGGGTCGCTGGTCCCTCCGTCCCAATGGAATCGTGTGTGGGGGTCGCTGGTCCCTCCGTCCCAATGGAATCGTGTGTGGAGATCGCTGGTCCCTCCGTCCCAATGGAATCGTGTGTGGGGATCGCTGGTCCCTCCATCACAATGGAATCGTGTGTGGGGGTCGCTGGTCCCTCCGTCCCAATGGAATCGTGTGTGGGGGTCGCTGGTCCCTCCGTCCCAATGGAATCGTGTGTGGGGGTCGCTGGTCCCTCCGTCCCAATGGAATCGTGTGTGGGGATCGCTGGTCCCTCCGTCACAATGGAATCGTGTGTGGGGGTCGCTGGTCCCTCCGTCCCAATGGAATCGTGTGTGGGGGTCGCTGGTCCCTCCGTCCCAATGGAATCGTGTGTGGGGATCGCTGGTCCCTCCGTCACAATGGAATCGTGTGTGGGGGTCGCTGGTCCCTCCGTCCCAATGGAATCGTGTGTGGGGGTCGCTGGTCCCTCCGTCCCAATGGAATCGTGTGTGGGGGTCGCTGGTCCCTCCGTCCCAATGGAATCGTGTGTGGGGATCGCTGGTCCCTCCGTCACAATGGAATCGTGTGTGGGGGTCGCTGGTCCCTCCGTCCCAATGGAATCGTGTGTGGGGGTCGCTGGTCCCTCCGTCCCTATGGAATCGTGTGTGTGTATCGCTGGTCCTTTCGTCCCAATGGAATCATGTGTGGGGATCGCTGGTCTTTCCGTCCCAATGGAATCATGTGTGTGTATCTCTGGTCCACCCTGTCTCAATGGAATCATGTGTGGGGATCGCTGGTCGCTCCGTCCCAGTGGAATCGTGTGTGGATGGCTGGCAGAGGAGCTTTATGGAATGAAGAGCCTTTCCCGCGGGATTTTCCTAATTAAGATGCACCAGCATGTCAAGAAATGTCCCTTTATTTATTGTGAGGGGTTAAAGCACCTTTCTAAACACTGATCACAGCACTGCCATTCATTATCAGGACCCACATGTGTGGGTTTGACACAATCACGTGTGGCTACGCTGACGAAGACACTGGAGCTGGGGTGATTTAAATTGAACTGAGAGAGCCTGGTTGATTCCCCAGTGTGATAAAATGCTCTAAAGTTTCCCTTTTGTTAGTCTTGTTAAGTGCTATCTTACACATTTCATTGAGTGTTTCTGAGGTGATGGATGTCATCTCAATTATTTACATTTAATTATATCTGGTACCAAACTTCCATGCCTTACTTTCAGGTAGTCACATTTGCACTTCCTGGGTTATTTTACCTGGAGAGTGTAATTATTTTCACCTCTTGAACACCACCTTTCCTGTCATTCACCAACCTGCTTCCTCTCAATGATTGACTTGCTTTGCAGCCAGTGACAAGATATATTTCTGTGATGAACTGACCAAAGAGGTGCAAGCGTAAACCGACAACCTGAAATGAATGCATGCAAACTGAGAAGTTTCTTTTAACCTATTGTTTGTTAGTTGTTCTTTCACAACTGCACTTGGAGATTTCTACAAGAAATATATTTAAATTTCAAGGCTTTATTGATGGCACAAGGGGACCATTTTTTAAAATATATTTTTAAATGTTAAATATATGTGCCTTAAATTATAATATATAGAATATACCTTGATATTGATAAGATACAGCCATCAGATATTTGTTTGTACCAGATAATATGGATCAGGGGGAAATGATGTCACATTGTGATGTAATGTTGTACTGTTTATTTATTCTTATTTAACTGTGTATTATATATAGGGCTTCTGATTTTTGGTTTTAACCGATAAAACCTGATAAAACACCCCGGATACAAAAAAAATGAAATGGGTGGATAGCCAATAAACACTGGAAAACACCGGAAAAACTGTGGAAATGGTAAATCAATTCACATTGACTTTACCCTTTTCCCATTAAAAAATACAACCTACTACAAAAATAATAATAAATACATTTCCCAGTGTTGATGGTCAATGTCCCGCCTTCCTGACTTGCATCTATCATCGATTCGTTCTGAATACTTTAAACCCGCCCCAACTACTGAGTGACAGCACATTCCTACATTTCTATTGGAGACTCCGCTTGCAAGATTTAAAACGAGATTACAATCAGGATGGAGGCTTGTTAGCAGGATTTAAAGCTGTATTACAGTTAAGATACGGAGGATTTAAAACAGAATTGTGGCGAAATGTACAAAAATGCCTACATACAAAAACCCCAGAAGAATGTGCCCGTGACCATAGGGATTTCGTTGTGGAAGACAGCAAAGGAAAGAAGGTACAACTTAAGTGTGCAAGTACTGTCGAGTTACTACTATACATATTTTGACAGAAAAAAAAAAACGCTCAAGGATTTTGGAAAGTAACCGAAAACACTAATTTCATACAGTATATCAAAAACGAAAGCCCCGAAAAAAAACGATTTACATAAAACTCAAAAACCCTAAAAACAGAAGCCCTAATTATATACTATATAGTATAGGCTGCTGTGCAAAACACAAGCTGATTTTACTCCACTTGTCGCAACCACTCTGACCTCTTGTGGGTTGTTATAGTAGCTGGTTACAATAACAAGTTACAATTGTAATCGGATTACTTTTTGAGTAACTTATTCCAATAAGGTATGACTTTAAACATTTTTTAGTCGGATTACTTTTCAGAGCTGTTACTTCAGTTGGAAATCTTGCAGTATCTGTCGTTGGCAGAAGCACCTGTGTGCAAATTGCTTTTCTATATGTATTATAATTATAATTGTCAAAAGTAATCAGTAATATATTACTTCTATAAGAAAGTAATCAGTAATGTATTACGTCTATAAGAAAGTCATCAGTAACATGTGCCAGATTACTTTTTGGAGCCAGTAATCCGTAGCATATTACTTAAGTAATATTATCATGGGCTTATCAGCACGGGCTGGAAGGGATATAACACTGAGTTGACAAATTCCTTTCATGTTATATGAAGATCCATGAATGCCCTTTCATATCCCATATACAGGCTGCATTACAGTGCCTATCTCCCCTGTTCAAAGACTATTACTGTGGATCTCACACTCATTGTAGCTCTGTCCCCAAAGACCGGACTGTGTGCTATAACAAGACCTGCGTCAAAGCAAAGCACAGGGGAGCCCAGGCGAAACCTCCCTGCCATTCACGTCACAAAGGGCCCCATTCACAGCACAGCCTGCCGCTGAAGGACTGCAGCAGTAACCGGTTCTAGCTAGAGGTGTGTGTGGTCAGCATGCCGTCTGGGATGCACTGCGAGCAGACTGTGACATAGAGAAGGTGCTGGGGAGTGCAGTGGAGCACAGCACGTGGACAACTTGCTCTTTATGTAAGTAATAGCTTTTCTAAAGCAGTGCTGTTTCTAAACCACATCATCCTATTTGTTAAAGCTCTCTGTTTAATTTATGGGGCGTTCAGGGTTTTTACTATTAAGTTACAACTCTGCTTAAATTTTCCCAGGTCAGAAAGCAAAAGGTTTACAATAAAATCTGAACAAGGAATTGAATAAAATACCAACAGTACTGAAAGAAGGAACACAGAGAGAAAGAAAGAAAAAGAAAGAAAAGAAAGAAAGAACAAAGCCAAATGGAAACACAATAAAACTGTATTACATTTGTGCTTGAAGTATTACAATACAGTATATACAAGAGTCGTCTGAAAATAAACATCTCATGCCAGGTGATATTCAATAGCAAGCAAAAAAAAAAAAAAAACAGTGTCAAATATATTTACAATACTCTTTAAGGGAGCGCTATCCAAGGCTTTAAAATCCCACTCAGAATCCTTCTTGAAGTGAGTAATGGATTCAGAATCCTTCTTGGAGTGAGTAATGGATTCTTTGTATAATTTGAGATACACACATTAACAGGGGCTACAGCTACAGATAAATGTCTGCCACATCCTGTGCTGTAGGTCACATGGTCTGATTTGTATTCTTTTTTTTTAAATTTTAACTGAACTATTGGAGTAAAACTGTACTACATCCCAGGAAATGTCCTGCCAGCAGCAGCAGCAATGTTTAACCCTACTATATTTGAAATACCTGCGTATCCCGAATTCAAGCTTGAGAACAGGAAAAGGAAGGGTGAGCATTGCTGAAATGAGTTAAGAATTGTAAAGCCTTCACCAGCGCCCCTTCAGCAGTGTCTCAGATCAATTGGTCTGTCAGCACAGGAGAGCCAGGGCAGGGTCAGATTCAGACTGAAATGAGTTCCAGATTGTTCTTCTGTGAATGGGCACAGCGGATGGCATAAGGAGTATGGACCAGGGATGAACAGACTGGACCCGAGTGTAAAGCAGACAGGCTGCCTCTCCCCCTTCCTCTGCCCTGGATGGAGGAATAAATTAACAACTGCTGTTTGTCACTCACTCCACAGCCTGTTGTTTGGGAAGGGGGTGATGAATCCCTGGGTCCATCCCAGTCCCCCGACAGTATCACAGTCTCCTTGTTCCCTATACAGCGGATTCAGCCTCGTTTCTTATGTACATGTGGGGCAAACACTAAAAGTTTGTGGAATTAGTTCTTCGTGTGTGTGTGTGTGTGTGTGTTCTGTCTCTCTCTCTCAGCGGACTTGCGGCGTGAAGCCATCTTTCATGACGCCTTCCTCGTAGTCTGTCTGGCACAGGATCATGTTGTTCTTTAGGAAGAACTTATCTCCAACACAAAACCTGGAATAGGGCGAGAGAAAGAAAACATACATCTTAGTTCTGTGCAATCTGTGACTTGTCCAACCACTACCCCCACAGCATTTACATTTCTGACAGCGCTTTCATTGGATCCACTGGGGTTCAGTATAGATATTTTGAAGGATGTGCCGATTTTGAATATCTGAATGTATTTAAAAATATATTTTCTCTTGATACATGTGTTGAACTATTCAAAGCAAGCACTTCCTTGAAATGTATTGTGCAAATGTTCGACAGCGGCATGAAACGTAATCCATGTACATTTGTATAGCAGTACTGTATCACAGAGCAGCCTGCCAGCCTTGTGATCAAGCTTCGCTGTCACTTGATAATGTATCTGTAATGTAGTACACTGACAGCTCAACTCGAGAGACACATTCAAGGGGCCTTTCTCCTCCTTTTGGGAAGATAATAGTGTGGGGCAGGTGTACAGATTTTTTTTTCTCCACTGTGCAAGCAAATATTATAACATTGCACCCTATTCAAAATATTATGTCCTTGTATTAGCTTTGTAACATTGCTACTGCCAAACCTTTCCCTTAGAAAAGTTTACCACAGTATATTTGTGCTGGATTTCCTGCAGTTTTACCATTTTTCCTGTGGTTATACTCTGCATTTACCATAGTTTACCCTGGTTTGCCATGTTTATTAATATGCTTTACCATACCTCTCTTTGCTTTACAATACTTCCCTATGCTTTACCATCCCTCTCTGTGCTTTACAATGCTGGGAGGGGAGGGGGGGCAATGAGACGTAAGCACATGCATTTTAAAACCTTGGGCAGCATTCCTTTTCAGAATATAGGCTTTTTTTTAATGTTTCCAGTGTTTTAGATGATGCTACTTCACCTGGTCGACTGTTCCGTGCATTTCTAACTCTCTGTATAATAAGTGCTTCCTCCCTTCTGTTCTAAACTCTACTCTGCTTGCATTCATGCCCTCTTGTTTTTCTCTCTATGCTGAATTTGAAGTCGTGTCCTGGGTTAACTTTATCTAGACCATTTATGATTTTAAAGATTTCAAATCAAGTCCCCTCTTTCCCTTCTTTTCTAGGCTGAAGAGATGCAATTCTTTTAACTTTTCCTCATAACTCATGTCATTGAGTTCTGGGATCAGCCTGCTATTCAAGCCAGGAAGCTGCTGGAGAGAGTGCAGAACAAGTGGTTTGGAGCAGGCAAGCCCCTTTCCATACCCCATACTGTACAAACCCACTGCATCCCTAAAGATTGACAGCAAAGCCAGATCTAACCCTCGGAGGCACATGCTAGACCAGACTAATTGCCTCCATCTCGCACTAAACCACCGCAAAGGAAAACAAATACGAAAAAATAAGTCTATTTAAGATCAAGATGGCATTCGGTTAAAAAATGTTTGTCCCCACAACACGGATTCGTAATTGTAACAATATGTTTTAGTTACTCTGTTTGCACAGCGAGGAGTTTGCATTCCTTATCAGCGTCCGAGTATGACTGTAGGGATGCAGTCACCTGTCCAGCATGTTTGTAGCATTTCAGTCGTTAAAACGTTACACATGTCTGTGCTTGCACATTTGGCTCTTAAACATCCCGTTGAACTGAAAATCGGGAATTGTCAAATTAGACAGTTCTGTTCATGTGTCTGTTCCCAGGGTTCAAACGCATCCCAGAGAATTCCATTTGCATATCATCCCCCGAAGACGTGGAACTGTTTCCGTCTGAAGATGGAGTTTGATCATCTTTCTTTCTCTGGTTTTAAAGATCGTATTTGGGAATTGCTACAAACCTCCTGCCAATGCTTCTCCTTCAGTGTACAGATACAGGTCTTATTTACTCTGGCCTTGTTTTGAAGTTTGATCCACGCATGCTTTTATTGCGTTGTTGTACATTGTGATTGTTCTTTTATTGTTTTCTGGGACCCCCTTGTAAAAGAGGCTTCAGTCTAAACTGATAAATCTCCTGGTTAAATAATTAAATGTTATAAGTTGTAATATTGTTTTGTATTTCAATAGCGGGATAGGGAAACTGCTAATGACTGTCCGATTCAGCGGGGTAAAACTTTTATATGGGAAACCGTCTTCTTTGGTTCTATCAGAAGCGTTTCATTAGAGACAGGGAGAGTATGCATCCATGTCCCAAAGCTGTAAGTAACAGCTGGGACAGTGTGACCAGAAGCAAGAGTCCAGAAGGGGGCTGCTTCTCTGAAGTAATGGTGCCAAGAGAATACAAATTTACAAACACATTTCAAATCACGATTGTGGGACTCTGCAGGCTAGAAATCCTTGTTAATAAAAAAACAAAAACACACAAAGATATACCAGCCTTGCTGTAATACAGAGATGCGATTCGAATAAACCAGACAGACAAAGAATTGCATGAGAATGTTTTGAACTTCCAGCCCACATACCAACAGCTGCATTTGGGTTTTTTCTTTGCATTTACATTTGCTAAGCAAATCAATTAAGGTAATCGCTATACGGATATATTTCTGTATTTGAGTGTCAATTTAACCTTCAAAACGCTGGGGTCGGCTGCAGCTGGCCTGGTTAACTCCACAGCCTGACTCGGTCGACCCCTCATAGCTTTCATTTATCAGCTAGTCCATTTCTAATGAGATAGAGGAGATTGCGCTGGTCAAAGCGAGCCTCTTTAATGTTCTACAGTGCTGGAAACTGGGAAAGAGCGGCATGCGAGACAAATGATCCAGGAGGGATTGTCAAGCAGGAACTTATTGGAAGCTCACACTCACTCAATCAAAACCTTAGTCCAGATTTACAGTGACGAGCTGGCAGGAGGCTCACACCACAGTCAGCAATGAGTCGACCATGCGGCTAAAAGCAACTCCAGATACACTAAATCTCTCACAATAAAGATCTGGCAGTAAAAAACAAAAACAAAAAACACATTTTCACATATGTATGTTAACTGTGTAACCTAATTACAAATAAAAGCAAAGCACACGTATATTTGAAAAAAGCAATCAATTTCATTTAACTCAAAAGCCACAAGGTTTGACAATCAAGGCCATTGTGATTTTACCGATTTTCACCCTGCTACCCTTCATAAAGTTCAACCCCTACTTTTCCCATTAATGTGCTTTACCATAACGCACTACTTTTTACAATGCTTAGCTATGCTTTACCATGCTTTCACTGTGTTTTATTACACTTTGCTTTTACTATGGTAAACTTTTATAAGGGTAAATTCACTATCTTTTTACCAAAAAGAAAGATGAAAGACATTTTCCCTTGACACAGATAAAGACGCAGTATATTTTGGTAAACTCCAGTAAGCTCAGGGTATGCCTCTGGTCTGAATTCTTCGTAGAGTTCAGTGCACTGCTGTAGTTTGCTGCTGTCACAGTACTGACCTGCAGAGGGCGCTAGAGACGAGGGGAAAGGAGAGACACTGATGTCTCTTCTCTGCTTTGTGTTTTAAATTCTATTTATTTGTCAGTCAGTTTGTTTTATTGGTCCTCTGTGGAACACAACTGTAGCTGCATTCTCATAAAAGCTGTTTTACAAGGATGGGTGGCTGCCTCTATCAAGTTGAGAGTGTGTTTCATTCTTGCACACTCTCTGCTGTGTCAGGGTCATACAAAGAGTGCAAGAGAAAGTCCACTCTCACATTGATTAGAGGGAGCCGCCTAACACTTAGAAACAGACATGTCAATAAATCGAGATAAATAAATGACAAAACGCATTGACGTTCATGTAGATTGTGTTGTGGTTGAAACGCATTGACGTTCATGTAGATTGTGTTGTGGTTGAAACTCATTGATGTTCATGTAGATTGTGTTGTGGTTGAAATTCATTGATGTTCATGTAGATTGTGTTGTGGTTGAAACGCATCGACGTTCATGTAGATTGTGTTGTGGTTGAAACGCATCGACGTTCATGTAGATTGTGTTGTGGTTGAAACGCATCGACGTTTACGTAGATTGTGTTGTGGTTGAAACGCATCGACGTTCATGTAGATTGTGTTGTGGTTGAAATGCATCGAATGCTTGGTCATTGATTTTCTGAGTGCTACACTCTCAGCGATATTGCAAGCGCAGTTGCAGCTAATAGGTTCCAATGGGGGTGCTACTTCTAATGATAATTACAATGGTCACGTATTCCAACATCAACTCTAACCCCATATAGCCATATTAATGGCGTCCCTATTGACAGTGTTATGGCAGGTGGTTATTTTTTTTTAGTTTTTTTGTTCCACCTTTATCTACGAGCCAAAGCATGAGGATAATGAAAAACAAGTGAAAAGCAGAATGGATACTGCGATGGCCATCAATTGCCTGCCACAGGGTATCGCTCAGAGCGTGCCGGGCCTGCTAATGATGATTGTCTCAAACACTTGATGGTCTGTCTTGATGTAAAAGCAAAGAGTTACCCGGCTTGAATGGGTTTTAATTCAGAGAAACCAAGCGCTCTGCCTAGCACCGCTGACGGGGATTAGCCGACTCCTCACATTAGCTGCGTTTGTCTTGCGCTGGGGGGCTGGAGTGACAAGACAATAACAAAGGGCTAATTGTGCGTAACCAGACACCGCTGACATGCAGTAATAAGTGACGCACGCCGCTGAAGAACAGCAGAGTCTGCCTTAATGAGAGCGGACTGGTGCGCGGTCATGTATCCGTGGCACGTGTTGAGAGTGTGAGGTTCATCAGACCTCCTGGCATTCAGTCCTGCAGAGACGGACACTGTAGCTGTCCTGAATCGGGTGTGCTTTGTTCTGCCCTGAAATCCTGTGTTATTAAGAACATCATTAAGGGCTGTTATTGGTCCTCCTCCGATATAAACCTCAATGACACGGACACTTCAGTACACAGGTATGTAGGTCTGCCCGTGGCAAATGAAACCTTCCTGTTCATGGTTATGTATGAAGCACAGACAGTCCTTTTGTACACTGTATACACTCCTTGGGGAGTTTGTAAAACTACCCAAACCTGAGCAGAACTCTATTCACTGCAAGGTTATGAATTTTGCAGTGTTTAACAGCACGTTGCAATGCTTACCTAGGCTTTATTACACTTTGCTGTGCTTTTCCTGTAGGATACACTACTGTTCACCAAGACCAGCAAACTTATTTAGCTTGCAACGGGAGGTCCTGAAATAAAGCAACTGGTATTCGGTGTGGACAGCGCCCCCTGCTGGTGCCGCTGCCAGTCGCTCCTCACACTCACCTCTGGTTGCAGAGCTGGCACGCGAAGCAGTCCAGGTGGTATACGTTGTCCTTGGCTCGCATCACCATCTCGAAGGCAGGGATGAGTTTACTGCAAGCAGCACAGTTCCCAGTGACACCGAATAACCTGCAAGAGACACAGCAGGCAGGCGTTGAGCAGGAGACAGAGACTTCACAATGCTGCTAAAGAACACCCACAGACTGGAGACAGTGACTTCACAATGTTGCTATAGAACACTACCATACACAGGAGACAGTGACTTCACAATGCTGCTATAGAACACTCCCACACACAGGAGGCAGCCTAGAGCCCCTTTTAGTTTGTTATATTTTATTAAAGCACCCTGGGATGCATGTGACTTTGCAGAAAGGTACCAAGGCAATGGATTGAAATAATAATATTGGTTAGTCCTCATTTAAAGAGAGGGACCAGTGATTTTGTTTATAAAGCTAATGAGAGGTAAGAGAATGGATTTTAAAGGATTGGTTAGCCCTCCTTTAAACAGAGGGACCAGTGATTCTGTTTATAAAGCTAATGAGAGGTAAGAGAATGGATTTTAAAGGATTGGTTAGCCCTCCTTTAACACAGCCTCCAGTTCCGAGGGGTGATGCCAATAAAGAGGACAGATGTGTTTTACTGCATTACCAACCCGACAGCACAGCCTGTAATGCTTCCCACGGGCCTCTACAAATGAAAAGCTGCTCAATTCAAAGGAAGCTGCTTTAAAACACAGTTCAGTCATTGAGAAACCTCAGCGCGTTTACTTCTTTTTATGAGGCTCATTGATTCTTTGTAATGAATGGATTTAGTTCTGTGTTTGTTTTAACGGCCATCTGTCTGTTAAAGAAATCGTGAGACTTTGGTTTTAAAAATAGCTTTGATATGAAAAGCGAACGGGCAGCTCCTGTAAAAGCTGTATCGGTACAACAAGCATGCCGTTGGAAAAACCTTCACCCTTAGCTCTGACAGATAACCTCCTACTGCTGCAAGTATGACATGAACCCTGTATATGAGGCATTTTAGAAGAGAGAAGCAGCAGCTAAAAACCTCTTCAGCAGTGTTAACAAAGTGGATCGTGAACAAAGCCTTCCTTTTTTTCTCTCTCGTGTGATCTATCTTGTTACAAAAAATGAGAAATGAGAAATCTGCCAAAAAAACCCACTGTAATACATGTTGCTAGCAGATTCTGAGCATAAAGCTCTACAAATCACATTTTCAATACCCTGGAAATATGTTTGCGTTTCCTGGTAACAAATGTAACATTCCCTCCCTTATGGATGCTGCTGTTGTTTGGGGAATTTCAACACGAGTCCTGTGAAAGATGATCCTGTTTTGCAGTTCTGTGTAGTTCCTTCTTCTCTCCCCTTCTCATCACGCTGCTTTCAATTGCTCCTCCAGGGTGCATTTATCAGCTACCGGATTGGAATGTGTTTCCACACAAACCATTGATCATCAGCCTATTACTAGGCAAATGGCAGTTAATTACCCACTACATTAACCACTGGGACCTGAGACCTGCTTCTCCTGCCATCAGTCAACATGATAAATGTGGCGAGTTCTGCAATGCATGGCCAGCCCTGAGCTGCCTGCCACTGTGTGTACAACCCTCAATCTCACTTCCAGCCCCAGGAAAATCTATGGCAATCTGCATAATTACAAACCCTGGGTTAATAACAGACAAATGATTTGTTGCATCTAAACAAAGTCCTTGGAAAGGGTCCCCAGTCTCTGTTGGTTTGGCAAGCAAGCAAGCAAGCAACACACCCTTTCCAGAAACAGAGCTGCTCAGGAACGTGGGGGGACTCCTCAGACTCCAATTTGGGGTTCCTGCACGATCTGCAATTGTTAAACACCTCTCTGAGCAATATTATCTTAATTATTCTCAGCCAGGGGAAACCAGGGGGGATTGGGCTTGAGATCAAACTGTAACAGTCTGTCTGTCTTTCTCTTTCCCTCGCTGGAGGCTCCATCAGTTTTCATCTCCGTCTGGATTGAAATCCTAATGATGAATTATTGCCCCTTTCTCTAAGAGGGTGAGCCTTACAAGGGAACATGACTGGTCTACTGAACGGTCAGCTCCCAGCCGGAGCACAGAGATCTGATCTAATTAACTCTGAGACAATGCATTTGTTACCGACTTGTGCTTGCTTCCCCCTGTAGTTAATCTAAATATAGAAAATCATATTGCGTATACAACCTTGCCTCACATACTTTCTTGATTAATTCATAAAACAAATATGGACGTCAGACCTCGGCTCATAATGGGAAAGCGGCTTCAGGCATTTAGTCCCCTGTTGGTAACTACAACTTCATTGTATTCAAAACAATGAAGTCAATCTATTGCTTTACACACCTACTGCCAACCACCCAAGATTAAGCAGCTTTTTAAAAAATAAATACATTGCTAAACCATTACATATTGAATAGTTTTTGTAATTTTTATTATGTTAAATATTCTTCCTAGAGCTCTGTCAAACTGTACTGGGCTCCTACTGCAGACAAAGGCAATGCAATAGTATTGTTGCATTAATTTAAATATGTTTGCTACTGAGTGTGACTGAGGGTATTTGTATACATTTTTGCTGTGAGGTTTTTTTTCATTTGTATGGGCGACACTTCTGCAGTTTAGAGTTTTCAGGACCTTGCGTAAGTCCCTAGAAATCTACAGGAGTTTTTCTAGCAACAATACTTGTCAGACAGGCAAAGTATATGATAAATCTTGCTGTGCCGATACCCTTGCTTTAGATGCTGAATGTGCCACCCGGCCTCCGTTTTACACAGCCCTGGTCAGGATGGTAATACAGCACATGTTTTAATGGCAGGATTGCAAACACATTTTGTTTGTTTTTTTACAATCAGCAAATAAACAAAATAAAAAACTAGTAGCTAACTGCACAGTAAAACAGCTGCTTGCCAGTCCATTCATCAATGTCACTGTGAACCAGTAAGACTGAAAAACACTGTTTAATAAAACGTAGCAATAATAATAATAATAAATAACATTAACAAGAGTTTAAAAAAATAAAATAAAATAATCTTCGTATTAATGTTTCTCCTCTGACAAAAATATTTTAAAATGAAAGCTTCTGTCACTTGGCCAGAGCAACAACACAAGAGAACCAGACTTCCACTTCATAATCTGTAACAAAATCTGAAGCTCGATACATTAAGCCATGAAATACACAGACACACGTCTATAGAAACGGCCACTCGCTTGCCATTTAAAAGCCTGGGTAATGAGTGAGTGGGCACAATGCATTGTGGGAATGTTTTGGGGTGTAGGGCTGTGGGTTCAGTGCATTGTGGGAATGTTTTGGGGTGTAGGGCAGTGGGTGCAATTCCATTCTCTGTAGGCTTTGGGGGTCCAGGCCAGCGGCTCTCAAAGCGGGGTCACTTACGAGATCCGCAGAAAGCCCCAGAGAAATACATTTTACTGCAGGAAGCATTAATGTCCAGTGTACTACTTACTTCTTGGTCATAGTTTTGTAAAATAAAAGTGTGTTTGTCTCCTTTCAAAAGTTAAATACTCTAGTACCCACCCCCAACATCCTTTCACAGATCTATGAAACAATACCCACTTGAAACAAAAATCCACAGTAGTTTGATATTCATGTAACCGTTTTTTTTTAAAGATAGAGCCTTGCGAGGGGGACCCAATCTCCAAGTCACTGTGGGGTTTAAAGCGTTCTCCTGTTTTAGGGGCGTCAGTGTGCCTGTTTGACAGCCAGCCATAACTCCACATACCACACAGCACAGTGCTTGTGGTTCTATTTAGTAATCCACGCATTAAATATCTGGTCGCGACAGAAGGGTGCCGTTTACAAAGCTCAATCGTAAATGACCTTACGTTCTTAAATTAGGAGCGAACACAGAAGGGAGGAGACTGTGGCGGGGTGCCCCGCCCCTGTGCGTATTTCTGTGTTTTATGTTGTATGTGGCGTGTTATTGTTGGTGTGGATATAGTGGGGCACAGGATATAAACTGGGCTATGTAGCACAAGTGATTTGAAATGTAGATTTGTATTTAGGCACGGCATTGCACAATCACTCCACGTGCAGAAAAAAAGGTGCATTACTATGTGGGCACGGGGATTGCACAAATGAGTTCACGTGCTGGGATTCAAGTGAATGATTAATTAGTACCTGAATCCCAGCACAGCTGTATATATAGATGCACGGATCACTCGTGGTTGGGTGCTCGTGAGTGGAGAACGGGAGAGGAGAAATAATTATAAAAGATAAACAATTGCTACGCGTGCTGGTTTGTTTCGTCCACTGTCTGTCTGTTCATTCTGACATTGTGCTGTTTATTTTCAGTGTGTGTTTTGTTTCGTTAAACCTTTTTATTTGTTCATTCATAAAAGGGGGTTAGCGCTTTTACTCATATCTCGCAGCGCTGACTGTCTGTGTCTCTTCCTGGTCTGACATCACCACCAGCCAGCCTGTTCACAGAGACACACAGAGAGTGGCGAGGGGATGGAATGGGCAACCTAGTCATGTTGTTGATGCTGAATCACTGGGATCCTTTAAGACCCGACTTGACTAAATTCTGAGACCAATGAGCTGCTAGGAACCGGACGAGCGCCGATGGGTCGAATGGCTTCCTCTCGATCGGAAAGTTTTTCTTGTGTCATCAAGTTTAGCACAGAGAGGAGAACAAGAGGACATGACTGGACGCTGAAAACTTTTTTTACACAGAGAGTTAGAAATACATGGAATAGTCCACCAGATCTAAAACACTGGGAACATCACCGCAGAGAGTGTTTTCATTACATCGGACAAACTGTACATAGTATTTCGATTTATTTATTATCTTTTACAAATCCAGACTCTGCTAACACGCTAAAAATCACATTGCTTGCTATTTCATGCATGTGTTACTCTCTGTGTAAAAAAAATGCTTCCTACCTTCTGATCTGACCACACTTTTACTCAGCTTCCACTCATGCTCAATTCGAAGCAATGTCTCAGGTTATCTACACCATTCAGGCTTATATAAACACACCCACCAGTCCTGCTTTTAGAGCAATGAGAGGTTCTCCTCCGGGATCTTCCAGTGTGTTTCAGTGCAGTGCTTCAAGAGCCTTGCCTGCTTTTATTTTCATGTACAGACAAAATGCACCAATTACTTCCAAAGCTTCTTAAATCTACATATTTAGACTAAGAACAGACAGCGTCTTTTAAAAGGGCGTCCCTAGAAACCTCATGAAGCTTGTTTTTGTTTTTTGATTGCTGTCTTATCTGAAATGTTCTTAGGTAAGTAGCAGTACAGTAGTGGATTTAGATAATGCATTGTAGTTTTAGGTCTGAACAAAACTCCTTCCCCACACACTGCTTTTCAGTTTGGGGTTTTGTTAAAACACCCCGATCTGATATGACCCGTATTTAAGTTTATTGGTAAACCGAGGTCTGGTAAAGCATATTAATAAACATGGCAAACCAGGGTGAACTATGATAAATGCATAGCACAGTAATCCGTCGCGTATCCTACCGCGGTGAGACCAGAGTCAGGGCGGATATGTAAAAAGTAGGATAACTTAATCCTGTTTTAAATACCATTAAACACAGCTGTAACAATGACTATATTCACCCAAGTATTGCTTTGAGATTCAGCTTTTATTAGAGAGCTCCCCTAAATCCCTTGTTTAGAAAGACACAGGGTATTAATGCTTGTGACGGAGTAGTCGTCTGCCACGTGGGTGCGTGCATTCACTGCTGAGTGACAGGCAGGAGATCAAGACGGAGGCTGAAGTTGATACGCCCTGCAGGCGAACAGGATTTATTTACATATCAACACACCTGACACTACCAGCAATGGTAGCGCACTGAGCACATATAACACAGCATACGGAAACTCCGGTGGGATCTACAATCTCTGAACTAATCTTCTCTGTTCAATAATAAACTAACGCTGCTGAAGAGATTGATCATGGTGGATATACGGTTAGGGCGGATATGTGATGGGCAGATACGCAACGGATTACTGTATAACCATGAGAAAAGCATGGAAAACTATACAAATACCACGCAATAATATGGATAAATGGGAGATACAGTCTTTTAAACAAGCAATTCATCCCGCTCTTAAACATTTGTTATTTAAAAACGCTCTTTAGATTTTTGCGTTACATGAGAATTGCAATTGTGTGTACTCTAAATGTACCCTTGAAAAAACTATAGGGACCCCTTGATCACTAAATATCTTGTTACCCCTGAATGGGTAATCATCCCCTTTTCAAAGACATTCAAAATATGCGAATGCACAATCCGTCCCACAACTGCACCCCAAATACTGTCCATTCACAACCACAGCAGAACGGCTGGGACTGGGTACTACCCAGGGTTTCTGCTCCACACCGAGTGTGGCACTAGTATTGGTAATCGCCACTGCAGAAACTCATTCGGTTGCGTGTCTTGTAATGGAGTATTATTCAATTTGTATGTCAGTTTGGATGAAGAGGTTGTGTGTGTGTGTGTGTGTGTGTGTGTGAAGACCAGTTCAGTTCATAGTAAACACACTGCAGTCCAGTGTCTGTAGAGAATGGCTGTATTTGTTATATAACCCTCTGCTCCACGATGTCAGGTTCTGGTGTTTGTGAATGCGATCCCAGTGCGGTCCTGAACTAGGATTGCTTTCAGGTCAGTCCCAGCGGTTGACGGAAATAAAGCATTAAAAAAATCCTAGCTTTGTGCCTGAAGAGGCGCTCAGCCTCAGCTAGGCCCTTTTCTGGCCCTGAATACAACACTGTCAAGCAGACTACGCCTTTGGGAGCTGGAGAGAACTGTTCTTAAACAGTATCAGAATGTTCCAGAGTGATTGTTCAGAAAGCAAGAGCTCCTCATTAATATGTCGATGGTTTCCAACCAAAAAAAAAAAAAAAATTATAATTAAAAGAAAGGTCGGAACTAAACCTCCTCCCTCCCTTAATCCCCAAAGCTTCCCGGGACGCTGTTTGAATGGAAAGGTTTAAATGTATGCAGATTGAAACGACCGTGGGCACTTTTCACAATGAAGTGCTGCAAAAAGGTCAAACAGCCTTCAAACCGCTTTGGAGTTTAATTAAAAAGACAAAGAGGTACCATCATTTCAGAGCAGGAAAACGTTAACGCTGCCGACCACAGAGACAGGCTGAGCTCAGAGCAGTACTCTGAATCGCAGGACACCGCCTCTCTTACAGCAAGCACCTGTGTTTGTATTTAAATACTGAAGCTCAACAAGTTACCCTTAGATAAGTATACCACACTGAATCTGTATGGTATTTCTGCAGTGTTCCCATGCTTAAAACATGCTTTCCCCATAGCTTATCCTGGTTTGCCATGTTTTTTAATATACTTTACAGTGCTTGCCTTTGCTTTACCATGCTTTCACTGTGCTTTATTACACTTTGCTGCGCTTTTACTAACTTTTATAAGGGTTAGTTGGTTTGTTTTACAATACATAAAGACAATCTGAAAGTCTAACTGTATCCAGATCAATTTACGAAAGTATTCTTTTTAAATGTATTTGCTTTAATAGTACAGTACTAAGAATTTACTTGACAAGTATGGTGCACAGTTTTATTTACATTTTTTTTTGGAATGGTAGTTTTTGGGATACTTCCAGTTGTTTATTTTAAAAAAAAAAAAAAAAAAAAAAAAAAAAGATTTTAATTTGTGGACGGGGTGAGGCTACCTTGGGGACACTTATACCTGCAACACAGGAGGTCCCCGGTTCAAATCCCACCTCAGCCACTGACTCATTGTGTGACCATGAGCAAGTCACTTAACCTCCTTGTGCTCCGTCTTTCCGGTGAGTCGTAGTTGTAAGTGACTCTGCAGCTGATGCATAGTTCACACACCCTAGTCTCTGTAAGTCGCCTTGGATAAAGGTGACTTCTAAATAAACAAACAAATAAACAGGAAGGAAGTGAACTTAAGAGTGTTGTGGCAGGAAGAACAGGCCTCACGAAGCGCAAAAAAATCAGGAAAACTAAAAAAAGATCAATAACTGCTTTGCAAGGACGGTGCTACACTAAGGATAGGCAATAGAAGGCTATTTAAAGCTGTGGTTATTAAACCACTGACTCATCCTACTGTCGCTGTAAGCAACACTCCCGCTGCCTAACTAAGCACTGCGCTGCTGGAAGCTGCTTGTAAACAGCATGACGCGAGTGTGTTTCACGACAGGAGACAGAACGCTGCTAATCCACTGCAGCCAGTAAACACCAGTCTGTTTGAGCGTCTGTCTAAATACCCCTGTGTCCTGTGTTTTTCCTTTAATGGCACAGGAAATTTAGTTCCAGTACATGGTCAAATGGATTCCATAGCATACCAAAAGATATTGGCCAATCATCTGAAACCCTCCGCTACAAAACTTGGTTTAAAGCGCAACTGGACGTTCCAACACGACAACGATCCAAAGCACATCAAAATCTACTTCAGAATGGTTGAAGAATAAAATCAAGGTTCTGGAATGGCCTAGTCAAAGTCCCGATCTAAATCTGATTGAGAATCTTTGGTATGAGTTGAAGAAGGCTGTGCACAAGAGAAGTCCTCAGAATTTGGAACTGGAACAATTTTGCGTTGAACGGTCAAAAATCACTAAAGAATCATGCCAAAAGCTCATTGACAAATATCCTAATCGTTTAAAAGAGGTTATTATTCCTAAAGGTGCCTCAATTCGCTATTAATTTCATTTTCCTTGTCAGGGTATGAATACTTTTGAATAAGCATGTTTGGAGTTAACGTGTCTTTGCTTTAATGTTCCTGTTGCTGTCTGTATAAGCAAGGTCTGGAATGGTAGAAGACCGCAGTCTGCAGCTCTCCTCCTCTCCTCCTCTCTACCCAAACACGAGAAGAGCTGGATTTAGTCTGGTCATGAAGGAGACCGGCCCAGATTAACTAATATCATGGCAGCGCCTGGCTAATTTGATACATTCAGGACCTTCACAATCGTCTGACAACAAAGAAAACTGCGGCAGATGTAGAGCAGAAAAAAACAAAACAAAACCAACGTCACCTTGACAGCTTCAGAGATTCCTGTGTGGGGAGTTGTAATTAGGAGTTTTTTTGTTAATTAGGTAAAGTTCTAAAGCAGGTTGAGAAGCAAGCTGGCAGGGTAGTGACGGACTCGTCAGAGCGAGAAACAGGGTCTGTGTCTCTGTCATGTTGCAACTAATTCAGCCAAACTATGTCAAGACTGACACACCAAACAATCAGGGAATATTAAACACTGAATGAATGAAGGAAGGGTCTCTACAGCAAAGTACAGTATGATTTACTGTCTGTGGCCTGAACATGAGCGAACCATGGCAAATTTGTAATTTCAGTTTACTTAGCATTTACCATATTTTACCACGGTTTGGCGGTTCTTAAAAAATATGCTTTAGCATACCTCTCTGTGCTTTCCAAAGCTTACCTGTGCTTTACCATGCTTTCACTATGGTTTTTACACTTTGCTGTGCTTTGACTGTGGGAAACTGTTAGAATAGATGAATGATGATAGTTTTAATAAAGTTGAATTGGATTAGAAGTTTCAAGTGTTTTGGTAACATCTATGCCCTGACGCTGCTGGTAGAGTTATTGGTACACAAGTAGAGTTATTGGTATCATGAAAAAGTAAATTGCCATGAGCTACAGTACCGACACAACTTATGGTGCGGATTGCCAAGTTATTTAGTAAGGAGTCCAAGTGAGGAGACATGGGCAATGCAATCTTGCTGTAAATCATTTGTTGTTGCCTTCATTTGTACTGTCCAGTACATCATCTGTACTAGAAATGTGACGTACCAGCTTCATGAGATCTGAACTCTCAGTAACTTTTTTATCTTCTCATAATTTCATAAGCGGGATATGTGACACAAGTACGTATAGAAGTAAGATTTAAACAACTGGAAAACCAAACTAACCAAACTAACTGTGATAAAGGTCAATGCTATTTATGTTTTGCAAAAACAAAAATGTGTCTGACAAAAATGCAATGCAAAATAATAATCAATTATCAACCAAAAAAAAAATAGCTGGACTGCACAAACACGGATGAAGGCATTAGCTGTAAAGAATCCCCCCTGAGTTCTCGTTACAAACTAGAGCCACTACAAGGACAGCGACAGCATGATTAAAATGTAATCCTGGGGTTAGTCATGCGGAAAAAAAGAGCATGCAAAACGAGAACCACTTCAACGATATCAAACTGTATTGAACTGCACAGGTTCAAGCTTTCTGAACAGGGCCTGGACTCCTCAATGTCATCTTTACTTGTCTATGAGTTTGAACTAGCTGAGGTGCTTCACAAGGGTTATGGAGCTAAGCAGTGCAACAGTGTGGCTCTCTGAAGCCGGCTAGCCTTGCACACTCTCCAGGACTCGAACAGGCATGATAAAACAGAAAAGCTGGGGAACAGGGAGGGGAGTTTTAAATAGCAATGGATTCTGTTTTGGTGTAATGCTTTGGCATGGATCCAAAAACCTTTCTTCAGAATGTAAATCAATTCCTAAATTTTATTGTGCACATATATATATATATATATATATATATATATATATATATTATATATATATATATATATAATCGTTATTGATTCTTATTCATTTTGGTTCCATTTGTGAAACGCACTTGATTCCTAAGTCTGGGGCAGTTTACAGTGTGATTTATTTGAATGGGGGATGGAAATTGCAGACAAAACCTGTTATCAGAAGAGCCAGTTAACATCTTAATTAGGACCAGAGGGCGCTTGGACTCGTCTCTGTTCACGATAATATTGATGACTGACTGTACACAACGAGGAATGAAATGCTGGGTTTAGCAGAAGCTTAAGAAGTATCTTCTGGCATGTTAAAGAGCCAGACAGCTACTATATATATACAGTATGTGTGATTTTTTTCAAAGCAAATTGGATTTGGTACACTTAGGGGGTTCCCTATAAACCCTGATTTCCCACAGCTAACCATTGCCGGGCCTTGCTTGGTTTTTTGGCCCCACAGCCCAAGCATTTTTAAAACTCACATGGTCACATTTCACAAGCTATATATAGCTTTATTTTTATATAGCGCCTTTCATAGTGTACCACCATCAAAAAGCGCTGTACAGAGGTAGGCTGTGAACTGTGCATTATATGCAGAGTCACTTACAATAGGACATTGATTTAACATCTAATCCGCAGGACAGAGCACAAGGAGGTTAAGTGACTTGCGCAGGGTCACACAGCGAGTCAGTCAGTGGCAGAGCAGGGATTTGAACCGGTGACCTTCTGGTTACAAGGGAGGGGGAGGGGGGGTGGGGAAATCTCAGGCATTCTTAACATGAGGTTGATAGATTAGGTTTACAATTAGACATGCTTAAAATTCAAAGGTAGAGCACAGCACAGTCATGCTAACGAATCAAGAAGGGCACTTAACATATTTATTGACTAGTGAAATATAATTCAAAGTTGCTGCAGTATGTGCACTGTTTTGTCATTTCAATACTTTCACAAAACAGTAATTAAACTTTAAAGCTGCAGTGTGCAATGAAAAAGCACATTTGTAGGTGAAAAAAATGCTAAAATAAAAGTCGCTACGTTTAAAATTATATCAACATGTGAAATGTTCGGTCCATTTAAATAAATGGCTTTACATAATTTCTGTCAGTAAGAAACTGCAGTGTCCAGTGTGAAAACACAACACGAAATAACACATTAAGGTGTCTATTTTTTAAAAAAAAATATGGATCGTAGCGTAACAGGAAAGTGTAATCAATCAGACTGCGAGTCTATCATCTGATCCAAACTCCACGTCTTCGTCATCTGCATCATTGATGATGCAAGCTATCGCCTGAATCATTAATGCACAGAACAACTACTTCTAGGCAGTTTTTTCTATTCATGTGAGCTGCAATCTTTCCCCTCATGCATTATTTGTGCATGGTTATTAAAAACCAGAAATTAAAGGTTAACATGTTACTTTCAGTTAAAAGTTGGGGTGAGGTGGGTCGTTGACTCGGCAGAATCCGGTATAAATAATGTTTTTACGACTTCCCAGCGTTTGGGTAAGTTTAACATTCCTTTGTCAAGGGAAAGTTTATTTTCTTTTATTCTTCTGTATTGCACATTATCTGTATAGAAATATGTTTGAAAGGAGGTATAACTGCAAAAAAATGAAAATGTATTTTTTTTTGATGTACACAAAAGGTCATTTAAACCTTTTGTAAACATTAAAACAAAAAACTGTCATTCTTTTCATTATATAGATTCTTCTGTCAAGTTATTTGTTAAGCAAGTTGATGGGTCTAGCACTGTTAGTCACAAGAGGTTTAACAGCTACTGTAATGACCAGGGAACAGCCAGAGAGGGGAAACTTAAGACAAAATTCAACTAACATGTCATTAAACTGCATATTTATTAACCAAGTCATGAATGAATGAAACACCCACAGCAGTAAATACAACCTGGAGTTGCCAGTCTCATTATAAGAGTAGAGGGTAGAGAGGAACTGTGCGAGGGAGTGTGAGAGGGAGAGAGAGAGAGAGAGAGAGAGAGAGAGAGAGAGAGAGAGAGAGAGAGAGAGAGAGAGAGAGAGAGAGAGAGAGGGAGAGAGAGAGAGAGAGAGAGAGGAGAGAGAGAGAGAGAGAGAGGGAGTGAGAGGGAGAGAGAGGGAGAGGAGAGAGAGGAGTGAGAGAGAGAGAGGGACTGTGAGAGAGAGTACGAGGGAGAGAGGGACTGAGAGGGAGAGGGAGTACGAGAGGGAGAGAGGGACTGTGAGAGGGAGAGAGAGAGAGAGGGACTGTGAGAGGGAGTGCGAGAGGGAGAGAGGGACTGTGAGAGAGAGAGAGAGACTGTGAGAGGAAGAGGGAGTACGAGAGGGAGAGAGGGACTGTGAGAGGGAGAGGGAGTGTGAGTGTGAGAGGGAGCTCTTACCGCAGGTAGTCCCGACGGCAGAGGATGAGGTTGGCTTTGGTGTAGAGCGTGGAGCCCACCTCGCCCAGCCGGCAGTCACAGCAGGCACACTTCAGGCAGTCCTCATGCCAGTACTTGTCCAGGGCCTTTAGGAGGTAGCGGTCTTTGATCTTGCGGTTGCAGCCAGCACAACCTTTCGGCTTGGTGTCTGGCTGGACTGAGAGCATTTGTATACCTGCAGCAGAGGGGAGAAACACCGAGATTCAGTTCAACATACCAGCGCAAAGTAAGTAAGTAAGTAAGTAGAAATGCCGATTTGGATAAAGAACAATTTAATGAACTGGAAGATAACAAATTATATATATATACAGTACTGTGCAAAAGTTTTAGGCAGGTGTGAAAAAATGCTGTAAAGTAAGAATGCTTTCAAAAATAGACATGTTAATAGATTATATTTATCAATTAACTAAATGCAAAGTGAGTGAACAGAAGAAAAATCTAAATCAAATCCATATTTGGTGTGACAACCCTTTGCCTTCAAAACAGCATCAATTCTTCTAGGTACACTTGCACAAAGTCAGGGATTTTGTAGGCATATAGTCAGGTGTATGATTAAACAATTATACCAAACAGGTGCTAATGATCATCAATTCAATATGTAGGTTGAAACACAATCATTAACTGAAACAGAAACAGCTGTGTAGGAGGAATAAAACTGGGTGAGGAACAGCCAAACTCAGCTAACAAGGTGAGGTTGCTGAAGACAGTTTACTGTCAAAAGTCATACACCATGGCAAGACTGAGCACAGCAACAAGACACAAGGTAGTTATACTGCATCAGCAAGGTCTCTCCCAGGCAGAAATTTCAAGGCAGACAGGGTTTCCAGATGTGCTGTCCAAGCTCTTTGAAGAAGCACAAAGAAACAGGCAACGTTGAGGACCGTGAGCGCAGTGGTCAGCCAAGGAAACTTACTGCAGCAGATGAAAGACACATCATGCTTACTTCCCTTCGCAATCGGAAGATGTCCAGCAGTGCCATCAGCTCAGAACTGGCAGAAAACAGTGGGACCCTGGTACACCCATCTACTGTCCGGAGAAGTCTGGTCAGAAGTGGCCTTCATGGAAGACTTGCGCCAAAAGCCATACCTCCGATGTGGAAACAAGGCCAAGCGACTCAACTATGCACGAAAACACAGGAACTGGGGTGCAGAAAAATGGCAGCAGGTGCTCTGGACTGATGAGTCAAAATTTGAAATATTTGGCTGTAGCAGAAGGCAGTTTGTTCGCCGAAGGGCTGGAGAGCGTACACGAATGAGTGTCTGCAGGCAACAGTGAAGCATGGTGGAGGTTCCTTGCAAGTTTGGGGCTGCATTTCTGCAAATGGAGTTGTGGATTTGGTCAGAATTAATGGTCTCCTCAATGCTGAGAAGTACAGGCAGATACTTATCCATCATGCAATACCATCAGGGAGGCATCTGATTGGCCCCAAATTTATTCTGCAGCATGACAACGACCCCAAACATACAGCGAAAGTCATTAAGAACTATCTTCAGCGTCAAGAAGAACAAGGAGTCCTGGAAGTGATGGTATGGCCCCCACAGAGCCCTGATCTCAACATCATCGAGTCTGTCTGGGATTACATGAAGAGAGAGAAGCAACTGAGGCTGCCTAAATCCACAGAACAACTGTGGTTAGTTCTCCAAGATGTTTGGGCCAACCTACCTGCCGAGTTCCTTCAAAAACTGTGTGCAAGTGTACCTAGAAGAATTGATGCTTGATGCTGTTTTGAAGGCAAAGGGTGGTCACATTAAATATGAATTTGATTTAGATTTTTCTTCTGTTCACTCACTTTGCATTTAGTTAATTGATAAATATAATCTATTAACATGTCTATTTTTGAAAGCATTCTTACTTTACTGCATTTTTTCACACCTGCCTAAAACTTTTGCACAGTACTGTATATATATATATATATATATATATATATATATATATATATATATATATATATATATTTTCACTGTCTTTATATTCAGTCACCCCAACTTTGTCACTTCAAATAATTTATTTTTTTGCAGTTTGTAAACGCTAAAGAAAAACACAGACACTTCAACACATTATCCACCCCTCTCAGACACAGACCTTGAAAAATTACTGAAATCCGAGACGTTGTATTTATTTTTATGCCTCCCGTCTGTTCTGCTCAAACAGTGTGTCTGCACTGGAAAAAAAATAACTCAGTGCGGTCTCAATTCTGCCCCCTGGTGTATCTCTTCAATGGCAATGTCCACAATATCAAAAATACAGATGTACTTTCTTTTGCATGTTCCAATAAAATTACTTTAATCCACTTAACTTTGTGTGTAGTTCAGAGTTTTATAAATGGGACTACTTTATTGGCGGAAGGATATTTAATAAAAAAAAGTAATAATTTTTTGCCCAAACACGATTTATGCTTTTTTTTTTCAAATCCACTGTTTGACCTGGATTAGAAATGCAATAAGGCCCTTCAGGGTGTCCGCATACGTGGAATATACAGACTTCTCGGGGGTTTGGAGGCATTCTGCTTTGTCTCTCTCTTTATAATCACAAGTGATTGAATGATTGAGTCTTGCAACGTGAACCAAAGTTTTGTTTTACAGTTTGCATTGTAGTGGAAGGACCTTGATGAATGAGGCCCGCTTTGTTTAGTGTGAATGTCATCATTGCTGCTGCTGCCGCCATCTGTCTAAGACTTTGTAACAGCAGTGCTGTGAGAGCTGGTACCCCGTGTGACTCCTGTCCGGCAACTACAGCAACCATACTGAATCTCTTTACACAGAGCGATCCCAAACCACTTTACAAAGACAGCAAGCATACCAGTTTACACAGAGCGATCCCAAACCACTTTACAAAGACAGCAAATAATCCTGTTTACACAGCGCAATCTCAAACCACTTTACAAAGACAGCAACCAATCCTGTTTACACAGTGCAATCTCAAACCACTTTACAAAGACAGCAAGCATACCAGTTTACACAAAGCGATCCCAAACCACTTTACAAAGACAGCAACTAATCCTGTTTACACAGCGCGATCTCAAACCACTTTACAAAGACAGCAAACATACCAGTTTACACAGAGCGATCCCAAATCACTTTGCAAAGACAGCAAGCAGCATTTACAACTGAAGAGCAACACTGGAGACTGCAGCACCATAAAAGATTAAACTGTGAGCAAACTGTTGTAATCAAAACAGGGACGATCACATTGCTAGTGGGGCCACTACACCAGTAGGGAAAACACAACCACCCTAAAGGTTTTTTATTTTTTCAAATCGTGTTTTGTGTTAAGTAAATTTTACTTACCAAATTGAAACAGTAAAAATATATTTTTTTAAAAAGCTTTTTTTTTTTTTTAATATCGCCTACATTTTCCTTAAATGAATATCCTATTAAGTGTGTTCTGTGTGACTCTCTGTCTATAGTTAGTATTGCTCATCTCCTGCTTCCCCCACAGCCTTCGGGAGTCTTTTCAGAAGCTATTTTAGTTGGGAAAGTTTGTTAGCAAAACAGAAACACCAATAGGCAACGATACAGACTGTGGGCAATATGATATTCAACAGGCAAGGAATGAAATATTAGGAAGATATCCATGATATAAAGTAGTACTGATTAGTCTGTTTCAGTAAAAACTAAACAAAACAAAATAAACAGGTCGAACTAGGGTTAAATGAACTACAGTCGATATTAAGTTTGAGCGGATTTCTTCGTTTCAGTTTTACTTTTTGGAGATAAAAATCAACCCCCCCTCCCAATAGCTTTTAAAATGAACCCTTTAGAATATAAAGACAAGCCTTTTCATTTGTCTCGTAGTTAATAATTTAGCACCTCTAATCCAGCTCAGTTTCACTGGGCAGCCCTCTTTCTTGCCTACCCAAAGACACTCTCATACAAGAAGAGACAGGCTCACTTCAGTACTTTAAAGATGTTTATATATATATATATATATATATATATATATATATATATATATATATATATATATATATAAATTATATGTATTACTCTGTGTTAGCGGATCAGCCAGTATTTCAGAAGCTGTGTGCTTATCTGCAGTATGTCCCATCACTCCCAGGACAACGCAAGCCCGCTGAGATCTCTCAAATTAAAAACCATTAATCCTTTTTAAGAGGCATACATGTTCAATTGTAAATAATCAAATTGAGGGCTATATTCTCAAAGCTGTTAACTCCAAATTGTCAACTTTCAGAAAGGAAAATCGCACCCAATAAAGAAATAAATAACTCAGACATTTATGCTGTGGCTTGCAAATTCATTTTAGAATTGTAAATGCTGTTTTTTTTTTTCTTCTTCAGATGGTGTCAGTGCTGATTAAGAGTAAATACTGTAGCTTCTAGAGTAGATTGTGACTATAGTCCTGAATGCATACTGGTGTTTTAGACCATTGTACATTTTATTAGGCTGCCATGAAGGTTTGTATCCATCTTATTCAACTCCGTACCCAACCAATTCTAATAAGACTTTTTGGATACGGACCTAAATAAACTACCTTTGATGTTTCTATTACCGCGGTACTGATCTCCCTGAATACTATTCGGCCAGTGCTTGCTCAAATGAGATGATATGTTTGAGACATTGGGTCTGTTCAATTGATCTGAATCATTAAAATAAGAAGACAGTCCAAACCGACATCTCTAACAGTGTGTGCGAGTCTCTTAAATCTGTTTAAAAGTGAACTGGCAGGTTTGGTCCCTCCTTGATATTAGCACGCAGCCGTCTACTGTAACTCAACTTATAGATATTTGGTTTGTCAAATCAATATATTTTTCAGGCACAATAAAAGCGGATCGAACTTGCATCAAAAACACAAGCCAAGTTAGGAGAAACAATTGGGGCAACCTTGACCCCCAATACTTTTACAGCTGTGCCTGTTTGCTTTGTGCTGGGCAAAGTTGCTCCAATGGTTTCTTGAAACTTGGCTTGTGTTTTTGATATCTCCACTTTAAATGGCTGGGCACTTTTGATAACGTGGCGTTTTTTCACATTTCCAGTGTATTTCTGTTTTAGATATCACTTCTTTTTTCACTTATAACACACACACACACACACATTACGGAAAAAGCAAAATTGTTCAACCTATATTGAGGCAATGTATTGTCGTTTGGAGAGGGTAAATCTAAATAGTAGCCTAGTCTGTTGAAAGGGTTAAGATATGAATCTGTGTAGCACAGCAGTTATGTCGTTGGAGTGAAAGTTTGACTAGTTAGGGTTCAAATCCTGCCTTATTGTGGCAATGTGCTCCGCCCCTGTGTGCGTTTCTATGTTGTATGTTGCGTGTGCTGTGTTAATGTTGGTGTATAGGCATTGGTACACGGGATATAAACGGGTCTGTGTTTCACGTGTGTTTAAAGATGTAGAATTGTATTTAGGCACGAGGATGGCACATTACTTCACGTGCATTTAAAGTATGTAATATGTGAGCACGAGGTTGCACTTAATTCACGTGCTGGGATTCAAGTGAATAATTAATTAGTAATTGAATCCCAGCACAACAGTATATATAGATGCACGTTTCACTCACTCGGGGCTGGGTGTTCGGTGAGTGGAGAACAGGAGAACGGGAGAGAGATAAAGCTATATTAACAATTGCTATTGCGTGCAAGAGGCACGATACTTGTTTGTTTATTCTGACTCACCGTGTTTCGTTTGTCTGTCCGTCCACTGTTTTGTTTAGTGTTAGTCCGTTTTTGTTTGTCTATTTATTTTGGCGTAAGTGCCGTGTCCTGTGTTTTGTGTTTGTTAAACCTTTTATTTATAATAAACCGCGCAACAGCGCTTTCATCATTTCACCTCATCTGTTCTCTGTGTATTTATTTCCTGGTTCTGACGTCACCACTCAGCCAGCCGTGTGACACTATATATATATATATATATATATATATATATATATATATATATATATATATATATATATATATATATATATATATACACACACACACACACGTTAAATCTATGTGTGCAAAAGTATGTGAAAGTGTCATTCATATCAACTTAATATTTTTTCACATTAAAAATGTGTTTGTTACACAAATAAAATTCCTTAAAAAAAATTTAAGTTTGCAATATAAACCTTGCGTGGGAATCGAACCCTAGACATGCTTCCAATGCAGCTTGCAATGCAGACACCCTCGCTTTCACACCACAGTTTGACCTTCCATTTCACAACATTTGCAAGTAGTATAGCAGTAAAGTTACAGTTTTTAACAAGTAACAAGAAGAATAAGATTTTGTAAATAATGAATATGCATAATAAGCTTTAAAATGATGAATATGAACGATGACTCGAAAAATCTCCAAAATATAAATATAAGTCCAGAGAATTCTCAGCTGGCTAACTTCATCTTTCAAAATACTGCTTGTCTCAACTAATCTAACAGGAACACAACATGCTTGCAAACTGAAGGTTATAGTTTCAAATCCCATGCATGTCAGACCTTTTTTTTTTTATATATTTGATATTAAAAAAAGATTTTTGCAGGCAAATGTTGCATTTAAAAAAAGAAATTAACCATTTAATATACATGATATAGACGTCACAATAAGTGCATTCCCTAGTATATTTTTTTGTGTGAAATGCGTGTGACTAGTCAATTTTAAAATAAAATAAAACTCCACTGAAACCACCCTCCTGTCTGTCACCAACTCACTAAACTCTGCCCGAGCTGCCTCTCTCTCCTCTGTCCTAATTCTCCTCGACCTCTCTGCTGCCTTTGACACTGTCGATCACTCTATTCTACAATCCTCTCTCGCTGACCTGGGAATCTCTGGCAATGCTCTGGCCTGGTTCTCCTCCTACCTCTCCAACCGCACTTACCAGGTAACCTGGCGTGGAGCAACTTCCACACCTCGCCCTCTCTCAACAGGAGTCCCCCAAGGGTCAGTCTTGGGTCCTCTCCTGTTCTCTCTCTACACCCACTCCCTGGGCCCCCTCATCTCATCCTATGGTTTCTCATACCATTTCTATGCTGATGATGCTCAGATTTTCCTCTCCTTCCCCACCTCTGACTCCACCATCCCCTCCCGTATCTCTACCTGTCTGTCTGCTATCTCCTCCTGGATGCACTCGCATCACCTCAAACTCAACCTCTCTAAATCTGACCTTGTTCTTTCCCTCCTCCCCCTCCTCTGATCTATCTCCGTTCCTCTGGAATCTACTACACTCTCTCCCTCCTCCTCAGCTAAGAACCTCAGAGTCACCCTGGACCCCTGCCTCTCTTATTCCCAGCACATCTCCACTCTGGCACGTACTTGCCGATTCTTCCTGAGCAACATACTAAGAATCCAACCCTTCCTCACCAACTACGCCACCCAGCTCCTGGTCCAGGCCCTGGTACTCTCCCGCCTAGACTACTGCAACTCCCTCCTGGCTGGCTTCCCTGCATCCGCCACCCGTCCGCTCCAGCTCAACCAGAACTCCGCTGCTTGCCTGGTGTTCTCTCTGCCTCACTTCTCCCACACAACTCCACTGCTCCGCTCACTCCACTGGCTCACATCCAGTTCAAGACTCTTGTACTAGCCTACAGATGCCTTGACCAGACTGCACCCAGCTACCTCCAGACCCTCATCTCTCCCTACACACCCACTCGACCTCTCCGCTCCTCCTGCACTAGAAGACTGGCTCTACCTCCTCTACACTCCCCTGCCTCCAGAGCCCGCTCCTTCTCCACCCTCGCCCCGCAGTGGTGGAATGACCTTCCTACAGATGTCAGGACTGCCCAGTCCCTGACCACCTTCCGGCGCCTCCTCAAGACTCACCTCTTCAGACAGCACCTGTAGAACTCCTCTTTTTTTCCTTATGGACACTCTTCCTTAAATGCGCTTTACTTGCTCTTATCTGCCCCCTATTTTACCACATTTAATCCCGTACTTTAGAGTACTGTAATCTGTCAAGTGTTATTTAATCTGTAGTATTTTGTATTTAATTATATCCTGATGTAACTATCACTGACACTTATCTGCCCCGTTACTGAATCGTATTTTGTCATACTTGTACTTGCTAGAACCAAAGTCATTGTATTTATCTTGCTCTTAATTGTATTATTACTTGTACTGTGATCCTGGACAAGGGCGTCTGCTAAGAAATAAATAATAATAATTATAAATAATAATAATTTATATATATATATATATATATGTGTGTGGATAAAAGTGGAGAAGGACATTTTTACCTTACTTTGGCAACTTATTTCTCTTACTGTATGACAGGTATTGACTTTTTCTTTCTACATTTCACCTAAGAGTGTTGGGAACTACAAATTAAAAGTGACGTGCTGCTTTTCACTGCTTTACTTTTCTGCGCCAATCCCCTGAAAACACGTAAACTATCCGTGCTGTACAGAGAGCCTGGCAGTTCTCGTGCTTCGCTGATAATGATAACTTGGCACGAGGAACTACCGTTCCTCTCAAATGAACAAAATAGCATTGTAATTAAACAGCAGCATTGTAATTGTAAATGTAATTGAGCCTGCGTCTGATTGTCTGTGATTGCCCTTGCTTTTCATGTACTGTATATATCATATATATACACACATGTATATATATTTTAATCACCAGCTCTCTAGCCATACAGGCAGATTGACAGAGAGAGATTAACAGTTAAAATCTAGCAGGATTAACATCACTTACTCACGAGCGCAAAATTAATGCAGTCGGCTATGGAAGACACAGAGATTTAGCGGATTCAGTTAGCACATTGATAATAGGGTTTCATTTGAACTCTGCTTGTGCTATCCTTGTGGCATTAAACAGGGCACCAACATATCACAAACTGTGAAAGATACCCTTTTAATATTGCTTCAAAGAGACCTGATCAGGTGTTCAGCAGTACCCACGCCTGGGTGCTAGTATAGCGTGTTTGTGCCTGAGTTCCAATTTGGCCTTCTGCTACTTAATGATATCATACAGCTTTCTTTAACCGGGTTTCCATGAAGTTTTTAGGTTGTCTTAAAACACAGCCTGCCTCATTTGGTCCACAGTAAATAAATAAATAAATAAATAAATAAATAATACGTTGTTCCTGTGTGTGCAGCTCTGCTGATTCTGTGGACACAAATAATAATACAAAAACAAAAACAACATGACATAAGAAAGCACCAAGTACTACTATCCTTGTATTATTTGCTAAACATTTTTGACTGCATATATATTTACTACAAATCTATTATACACGTACATATTCATAAGAGATAAGGACAACACATTTCCAGATAACCTGCTATTACGACAAAAGAGTCTGCAGTTTGCATTTCCCATGTTGTATTTGGCACTGCAAGTAACTAACACAAGCCGAATCAGGTCAAATATGTATCAGCTATATCTGAACAATTTGACATTAATGATATGCAAAGAGGGTCCCCAAAACAATAACAGCCCCGGGCCTCCATTACTCTTAATCCGGTCCTGTCAACACCCCTGTAAAGAAGCATACAAATAAGACTGTGCTAAATAGGCCAACACTTCACTTCCATGGGACGGTGCAGAAATGAAGTTTATAAGACTTCTGCAAAAGCTTTACAAAATAAAGTTTTTGCTGCCAGTAACTTAATACCATAAAACACAAAATGTGCATTTTCTAAATGACAGAGACCCCAAGAGTACCAGGAACACTTACTTTACAACTCATGAAAAAAATGTGCATCCTTTTTTTTAAAACGATTTTTTAAACCCCAGTATTAAGAGAAAAAATAGCATTAGTGCAGACCAAAAACTTTAACACATCATGTGATTTTGCCTTGCATGTGTACAAATGGTTATCTTGGAGACGTCTACTCAGCAGCTTGGAGTGCAGCGGTGTGATTGTCAGGAGCTGACCCAGGGTTTTTTTGTGTGTGTGGTTTCATTTAAACTCTCCTGAGGTTTTAATTGGCTATATTGCCCTGTAAAGACCGCTCCCGCTTGACTGCCCCCATTATGCGCTCTTATTCTGTGGCATTCAAGCGAGTCATCCAGGCTCGGCTAGTTAACACAACAAAGTAACCGCAAATCGTTAGCAACGCAAAGAAGCATGAGTTTCAACACTTTACGTCTAAAATCCTTTTTAGACGATTCTGAAGCTGATAACTAAATAAATAAACAAACAAACAAAGAATCTACGAGGCACAACCAGGGCCTACTTAAAAAAAAAGTCCCCTCCCTTTTTCATTTCTGGGTACATTTAAAAGTCTCTCACCAACACACGCAGCTGGAAGTTATGACGCAGATGAAAAGAATGCGCCCAAACCAATCCTCTAAAACACCAAGGCAAAACGAACGAATGGTTTCTCTCTTTGATTTTTGAAAGGACGGGAGCGGCAGTGAGCCCGAAGCTCTTTATTCCCCTGTTTAGTCGCCCACAGCATCCCTGTGGGTTATCTGTGTACCCACAGATAGATGCCCCAAATACTGTGGATCTGAGTTTGTTGTACTTTTATAAAAAATAAAAAAAAAGTAATGGCATGTTAGTGTGTGTGTTTGTTTAAGACACAGAGCTCAGAACCAATTTGATTCACTCCTCTCCGCCGGTGCAGCTGCGAAGCGAAACGCTCCCTCGGAGATGCGGACATGTGTCCACTGTTATCAGTTTAATTACAGTTGCTATGGCAACAAAGTGCCCGTGCTTGGTAAAAGCCAATGAGGCATTTGCAACAGCGAACCCAATTTTCAATAAAGCTTGCTTGCCTGCACAACAAAACACCCCCCCAAAAAAAGAAAATAAAAACAAAAACCGCACTTTCCAAGTTAATGTGGGCAGTCTGGTGCTCCACATCCCCTTTATCTGCGGCGTTCAGCGGGAACATTTTGAAGCTATATATTAAAACCTGGCACAATAACTGGAACACGTTACGTTGTCGACAGCAATAAAAAGCAATGAAATAATCGCTTTGGCGAGGCGCATTGGAGTTAATAATACGCAGTACTCACATGAATACCTAGCTCCAGTTACATGTTAGCAGTAGTCGCCTATACCCTCAACAAACACACACAATTATATTATATAATATTATATATTTGAACTCACGTAAGTCAGGTTAACTTCCTTACCGAAACTTTGATCCCTTTCCTGCATTTGTTGACAACCGCTTTCACCGTGCACACAACAAGTCCGGAGACGAAACTGTCCGCTCAGTCACTCACAGTTGCTGCGGGCAAAGTGTGCAGCTGTATGTAAAACCTGCCCAGCGCTGCCGGCGATGGCTAGACTGTATTGTTCAGAATGACAACCAGACACACACCCCCTAAAAAAGAACGCCCGGAATAAGAATCGACTTGGCTGCTTCAGTAAAGAACGTGACTCACGTTTCTCACAATTGCGACGTTTGGTTCGTCTCAACGAGCCTTCAAGTCGCTGCTTTGCAAGTCGCTACGTGGAAATGACTGGCGATGACAAAAGCACATTGAAGAATGCGATATGTCGCCTGTGGATTTCACTGTTTGTTTAAATTGCAGTTGGTATTTTCCAGTATTTGGGAGAGCCCTCTCCCCTTTTATGCACACAAATGCGCCTTTAGTAAGCACCTCAACTAGAGCATTTAACAATAAATAAATAAATAAATAAATTATACAAACATTTCAGTGCTTCATATACCCTACCGTGCCTCATAATAAATTGCATTCTGAAAGGTTAAGCATAACAATGTGCTTCTCCGGTTCATCCTTTAGCTGCTATTTAAGAACGCCGATGATGGTCGAGTTGCGGTGTTTGGCAGCATAGATACAGAGAAAAGGAAATCTACATGTCATATGCCAGGTGAAGTAGAGTAGGCTATACAATGTATTATGAACCCTGCGCGTGCAGTAGATTGTTCTCCCATCACGCAGAGCAGAGGCGTTACTCTGCGGCGGTGAATAGGTCTGTTACATTTTCAGATAAAATAAAACCGACCTGATCAGAATGCCGAAACTGTTACGCACAGCGCTAAAACTGTGCATGCTTTGTGATTGCTAGCACACGTTAGCCTCACATTTAATGCAATGCTGTGTGTTCTGTTCTTCGCCCCTTTCTATTGGAGATCTGCCATTCCAACCGTTTCAAACATTAGCAATTAAGCAATACTGTTCGAAATGTCTCCTTAACAGATATTCCAGTAAGGTAAACTGGTGACCAGTATAGATTTGGGAACTGGGACATTTCTTACTGGCTATGCGCAATTGGTAAAACAGAAGCGCGACACAGATATACAGAGATTACTATGTAGAAAATAATTATTTAATTATTTGACTTTGTATTTAAACCGACTGTGTGCTTGTTTTGCTTGAACCCGCACCACCAGTTGAAAGCCAGTGTCGCTCTGAGACAATGCTCGGGGTTGGTGAAAAAACTGTTTTGTGCCTATAATATCCCATATTGCAATAAACAAATAGAAATAACAACATGCACAAAGGGTTAAACTGTTAACATTGTCAGTTATTTCAGTAGCAGCGTCTCTATCTCGTTCAGTAAACAGTGAAATCAGGCATCTGTGCTATGTAGACTCGTCGTATTACTTACCTTCTCAATTAAGCAATACCAAGGAGACGGTTCGAAACACGCACATGGGAAACAGCGTACCTTCCTCTCCTCGGGACGAGATATCATAAAAGAAGCATTTTCTCGAAACGGATCAGAGTTGTTTAAGTTTAAAATGATGAAGTCCACACAGATCTGTGGCAGTAACTGCGATGACCTAGACCAGCTACAGGTGCGCTCTCTCCTGATGGGCTCAGGACAGTTTACCCATCGTCAGTGTGCGATGGATGAAGAACACACTGAAGTCGAGCTTTATCAACCGCAAGTGATCCAATCCCTCACCGGCGAGGAAACTATAAAGCAAAGAAAAGGTCACTCGCTCAGTTATTACCGAGCTGCGAGTCGAGTACGAAACCACACACACACGTGTTCACACACACGCACTACAGGGTTCTATCAGCGCATACAGCAAGCCCATTCCCCCAGTTGTTATAATATTTACTGTGAGATAATCGCAGGACAGCGGCGACTCGCAAGGAGACTCGGCTGGAGCGGTTACTAATCGAAGCAGCAGCTCCCGTAGGCGCGGAGATGGCCTGTGTTCCTAACATAGCTGGGAGCCAGGTGGGCTAGTGAAAACCGGCGAGTCACAGATCCTGGTGCGCACGGAACAAGCAGGTATGAGGCTCTAAGCATATAATGTATCCGAAGATTAGCGTTTTAAACTCGCATTTGAATGTTTGAGGTTCTATCTCTTCATTTTGAAATACCTTACCGATCTACTAAAGCGCAAGAATATACATTATTATTATTATTATTATTATTAATAATAATAATAATAATAATAATAATAATAATAATAATATTATTATACTACTGATGGCTAATTAAGGGAGTTACCTCTATTTAGCGGTATATTTGCTTCACAGTATTCAGTATTTCCTTCAGAAGCGTAAAACATAAATATAATATAATGTATTGGTTTCTGAACTACATAATCAGCTTCTTATGTACAGATTGTGTTTACTCTCTGGGTGTATAATTGAAGCAAGGTCTTATAAACATGTATAATTCAGGGTATCCAATCTTGAATTAAGAAAGTGCCATGTTAATGTTACAAAACTGAGAAATACAGACCTTGAGTTTCAGCCCCTTCAGGGACACAAGGAATCGAGCGCTTGTTCAAACCGTTTCTTCTTAAAGTACATTTGAGAGCGACTCAAGTATCGGCAGTACATTTTAAACACTGTTTCGTGCACCTCATTGCAAAAATAAGAAAGTTAGCACGGTCACTTAACCTCCTTGTGCTCCGTCTTTCGGGTGAGACGTTGCTATGATTCTGCAGCTGATGCATAGTTCACACACCCTCTGTAAGAGCTCACTCCAGTGTGCCACGATAACCGTGGCTCACTGAGCACACCAGGCCCTCGGGGGTCTTTTCTGTCCCCGGCTGCAGGAAAGCGATTGCTTTTACATCTTAAAAACAAGTTAATACTTTCCATATAGCAGACCGCGATCGGGTCAACAGCGCTCCAGCGCTGTAGGGCAACAGCAGTTAGATACAATGTAAATTTATTAAGCATGAATGCATAACAGCAAACACTAACAGGTACGAACTCGCTTCTGAAAAGTGTTGCACAAAAAAAAACAAAAAAAAAAACGAAAGGGTATACAGCTGATTTTGGAGATAACTTCTTTTGCCAGTGAGTGTTTTATTCTGTTTATTTATTAGCTTCTGAGCTGTATAGCAGGTAAGTACACAGTTGTTCGTGCATTGCAGTCTGCGAGCACAAAGGTAGAAAAATAAATATACATGAAGCCAGTAGTGAAATAGGATTGTGTACAGCAGTGTGCACATGTAGTAATTACAACACCCCATTGCTTCTGCAGTTTTGATGTGTTGTGCATATGAAATCAAACCACTGGAACTGAAAATCATGGCAAATTGTCAAAATAGGCAGATTAGGGATTGTCTTATTTAATTGATGACTTTAATAGGTCACACATGCAATTTAAAATAGTAAAGGAACACAGAGCCACAGATGGTAAAATGCAGGAGACTTTTCAGAAGTTATTTAAGATGTCTGATTAAAGCACAAAGCGGTCTGACATTTTCACACATGAGTGCCTATTGTTTCTCACACCCTGAGAGTTTCATGCAGGTAGGTATGTAAAGGATAGAAATAACAAATCTTGAGGTGTTCTGATACATTTGCACACTACTAAAGGTCAAAAATATGAGTGTGACCCTCACAAATTTGAAGAATTGAGAAGTTAAAAGATATGGTAAATGTTTTGGTGAGGTATATAAAAAAAAATACCTAAAGAGTTGGTATATCTTCATTCGCTATCCATACAGGACACACACACAGTAATACCATTCTTATTTGGCTGCTTTTGATTTAGTTCTGCAGTGTTTGATGCTCACAAATCACAGGAATTCATTTTTCATACCGCCAAAGAGCATTGTGTGCTGTAAATAAGATTCAGCCAAGCAGACATGTTCCACTGCCGCGCGCATGTCGACATTTCAATTCAGTAAAAACACGTGTCTGTCGCTTACTCGTTTAATTCTGCGGGAGAAAGAAACTTTGCGCGCCTTCCTGTGGTATCAGGACTGTTCCATGTTTAACAGCTATAAGGGTGTATTTAGTGCACACCTCGTGTTTTTACAGACCTTACAAAACATATGTAATGACAAAATACAGCTTTAACAATAGCACACACTTAAATTGGGGATTTATGGTTTTAATGAAACATTTTAAATGCAATTAGAAACCTGTCCGTTGAGCTGAAACATACCACTGAATACATTGCAGAAGGCGGGTGGGTATAGCTGCTGTGCACTTGCTTGGAAATGTCCTTGCCTCATTTACCATTGAACAAACAGAGACAAACAGCAGTGAAACTACAAGCTGTGTGTTTTCAAATGTATTTTCAGTAAGAAGATTCTGCCAGCCTGCTTTTGCAAGAGTCCATCACTGGTATTGCTATAGAACGATAACTAAACCGATATTAAAACAGTAACACATTATTCAAATACCTCCCTTACAGTAGCATAACTTACGATATTCGAACCATCGCTGCTTGAATCGTGTCCCGCAGAAAAATAATGACCATGTACTATTAAAAAAAGGATTGTATTAAAAAAAGGATTGTACCAAAAAGATTCAAAGCAATCCACAGAAACACAGCACAGAGATACTGCACAGAAGAGGGCTTCTCTGCATAGTCAGCTTATCTTCAAATACAAGCAGGAGCAATCCCACACTCAGGTACCCAAAATAATTTTACTGTCCCGTGCGGAATGACTAGGTGGGCCATGTGCTCAACGTTGTACAATAGAAAGGCGTTTCCGCCTATCTGCCCAGAATGGCGCCACCCTTTAGAGAAATACGTTGCAGCTTTATAAATAGCTTGACAGATTATTCAATCGACACTAATTAGTTTAATTAGCATGATGTGTCCTTTAACACCGCTCTAGGTAATAAACTAGGTAGAATACTCTCATCTGTGAATTAGGACAAAGAAACAGAACGGGGTCGATAATCAAAATTCTTGTGATCCTGAAATGTCACTGTGGGCATTCGCGCAGTCTGTCTGAGTGACTGTTCAGGTGCTCATGTTTCTGTTTTTGTTTTTATTATTATTATTATTATACACAATTGAACAGATTTGATTAATGTGTTGACATAATTTATTACATGCTTTAATCTAACCCAATCGATAATCTGTATTTATATAATCGCAGCCTGTTTGATGCCAAAAAGTCAAAATGCACTGCTATGATGTCACAAAGTCATAATTCACTGCTGTGATGTCACAACGTCATAATTCGCAGTTCTAATGTCGGAACTGTGACCGATGGCTTTCCCTGTCAATCACCTGCTGTGTTTGAACCTTCAGTTCACTCTCAGAGAGAGAGAGAGAGAGAGAGAGAGAGAGAGAGAGAGAGAGAGAGTAAGTAAATGGATACAAATGAGGATAATTAAATTATGTTCAACAATATGTGTTAATTTTTTTTTTTTTTTAAACAGAAAAGCACTGCGGTAATTCACGGAATGTGATTAGTGCAGCTACGCGAATCTTCTTTTCAAATCGTTCTGCTAATTTAATTCTGCGGTTATTCCTTTTTCCTGTGGTGACATCATAGTCTAATTACCGTTCTGTTTGGGCGTTGTGGCAATACAGCCGACGAGCTGCGAAACAAACTCCACTGTCAAGCTTCTGTCTACAGCAATGCGCATCGCAGTACTTTCTACTTCTTTCACCATGTCATGACTATTTTCTTTTTGTGAGTGCGTGTTCCTTTTATACAGCTAAAGAAAAGGAAATGACTAAATTATATGGCAGGCCACATTTCTGAGCATAAGAGAGAGCGAGAATGGAATTCATAGTTAGCATTCACATCCATGCCATCATTTCCCCAAAATGTAAGGATAATTAGAGGGGTCATAAAATGGTCCTCTTTTCATTATGACTGATGAAATGATTAAAGCCGACAGGGTATTACCTGACAGTAATTAGGTTTTGTCATGAATTAAATTATTTGAAAGCAGGCTATCTTCCCAATCATGTAATTTACTGAGAGATGTTTTGAGAGAGAGAGAGAGAGAGAGAGAGAGAGAGAGAGAGGCGCACGCACGCACACTCGTGAGCTGTCTTTTATAATCATGTAAATTATTCACAGTGGGGAAAGAATAACCCTATGAAGAGACCTGCCATCAAAGCTTCACACAGACCGACGGTGACGGCTACGCAATGAAATACAAGCCCGCGCAAAGCCAACAAGACAGGTGGAATGTAATCATTTTCTGCTGACACCTTTACGAACTGACACCATTAACACGAGGCAAACTTTCGCTGGTTATTTTTATTTTTATTTTTTGTCCCAACGCAACCTTTTCCCTCTTCCAGGGAAAAATAAAAAAAGAAAGAAAATAAATTGCGGTTTAATTCCAGCGACGTCTTTAACCGGGCAAGCAAATAAACAGTTTAATTACAGGCTCATAGAGAGAGAGAATAAAAAAAAAATCTTTCAGAAAGGATTGAAGTAATGCGCTATTTCCTCTTGTCTTTACCATAACACGAGCTCCACGTCAACGACTTGTCAGACTTCATAGGTAAGGAATCACTTAATCCACCCTCCCCTCCCAACTAAATAAAACAGGAATTCAGCCATATCTTCCAATTCAATACCACACAAGAAAATAAATAACCTACCTTTTTTCAAAGAAGGTCTTCCTCAGAAATAGTTTGTTTTTTTCTGCCACAGAGGGTGAAGGACTTTCTTGAACCCCAAGTTGTTTAAGAAGTAATTAAACCACATGAATCTGTCCTTGTATTTATTTATTTTTTTTACTTCTCTTTGCACCCCAAACCACAGATTAAAAAATAAATAAATAAATAAATAATAATAACAGTAAAAAGAAACACAAATATTCTTTCAAATGCAGTAGTCAACAAAAATAATATAAAAAATAAAAAATCTTACTTCATGGTACCACTGCTGTGCTTTTTCCGTTTAAAAACTGAGCAGCAGGGATAAAAACCAGCACCTGTCTTTGCTTTCTCTCTCTCCTTTCGGTCTCCCCTTTCTCTCCCTCTCTCTCTCTCTCTCTCTCTCTGCTGATCAGAGCTGGTCGTGGTATCTCCTTGGTATTTAAGAACCTCCTGGGGTCCCTAGCTAGTTGCCTTCTTCTGCTCCTCCATGAAGCTGACAAGTGCTGTTCGAGAAGGCTATACATGCTGCTCTAATGGACCTCATTAAGCTCTACTTACAGATGTTCTCTTAACATAATTGATCTGCGGTGAGTTGAGAGGACTGCAACTTATTCCCTAGCCCCCAATTATGGTCGGGTAATTAAATCCCCAACCTCCCATTTTTCACATTCACCCTTCTAACATTCCAAAATATCAAAGTATCTCTTTTTCACAAAGCAATTCGCTTCCCTCCTCCCTCCCTCCCTCCCGGACCGGACGGAACGGACCAGACTCCACTCACAGAATTGACAGTCAGATCTGCCAGCCTTTGTAGTGACGCCAGATTTAATAGCACATTCAATCCGCTGACAGGCAAGCTCTGTCTTATTCCCTTTCTCCTCTCGTTTTTGAAACAGGGAAAAAAAAGAGATGATGAGAAGGGGAAAACCCCCCTAACTGATATAGTTTGCACTTCTGATAAAAGCTCCCAGTGATAAACCCTGGCAGGGGAGGCGTGTTGTTTTCCCGAGCGTCCTTTTATCTTTGTTCCTTAAAGTTTCCATCGGTGGAATTAATAATGAAAGGGGAGGGAAGGTAGCGCTCTGAAACGGTAAGAAGAAACGCAGGGAAGAAATCAAACAAATGAGATGACGCCGTCCGCCTGGGACAGATGAAGCCAAACTGGTGCCTTTATAATTTCAATCAGCATGGCTGGGGGGTGGGGGATGCTAATGTGAAGGCGTAAGGGGAATGATTTCAATTCATAGCGGAATCGTTGCCGTGTGTCATTATAAGCAGATTTAACTGCTTGAAGAGAGTGTCTGTCAGAATAAAGGTAGTGGGCTCGGGTATCTCATCGATATCGGCCTCAGGCCAGTGAGGGAGGGAGCAGTTCAGTCTCCATGGCTAACCCTAATCCTTTTTCTTAGGGGTGAGGGAGCAGTTCAGTCTCCATGGCTAACCCTAATCCTTTCTCTTAGGGGTGAGGGAGCAGTTCAGTCTCCATGGCTAACCCTAATCCTTTCTCTTAGGGGTGAGGGAGGGAGCAGTTCAGTCTCCATGGCTAACCCTAATCCTTTCTCTTAGGGGTGAGGGAGGGAGCAGTTCAGTCTCCATGGCTAACCCTAATCCTTTCTCTTAGGGGTGAGGGAGGGAGCAGTTCAGTCTCCATGGCTAACCCTAATCCTTTCTCTTAGGGGTGAGGGAGCAGTTCAGTCTCCATGGCTAACTCTAATCCTTTCTCTTAGGGGTGAGGGAGCAGTTCAGTCTCCATGGCTAACCCTAATCCTTTCTCTTAGGGGTGAGGGAGGGAGCAGTTCAGTCTCCATGGCTAACCCTAATCCTTTCTCTTAGGGGTGAGGGAGCAGTTCAGTCTCCATGGCTAATCCTAATCCTTTCTCTTAGGGGTGAGGGAGGGAGCAGTTCAGTCTCCATGGCTAACCCTAATCCTTTCTCTTAGGGGTGAGGGAGGGAGGGAGCAGTTCAGTCTCCATGGCTAACCCTAATCCTTTCTCTTAGGGGTGAGGGAGCAGTTCAGTCTCCATGGCTAACCCTAATCCTTTCTCTTAGGGGTGAGGGAGCAGTTCAGTCTCCATGGCTAACCCTAATCCTTTCTCTTAGGGGTGAGGGAGCAGTTCAGTCTCCATGGCTAATCCTAACCCTTTCTGTTAGGGGTGAGGGAGCAGTTCAGTCTCCATGGCTAATCCTAACCCTTTCTCTTAGGGGTGAGGGAGCAGTTCAGTCTCCATGGCTAATCCTAATCCTTTCTCTTAGGGGTGAGGGAGCAGTTCAGTCTCCATGGCTAATCCTAACCCTTTCTCTTAGGGGTGAGGGAGCAGTTCAGTCTCCATGGCTAACCCTAATCCTTTCTCTTAGGGGTGAGGGAGGGAGCAGTTCAGTCTCCATGGCTAACCCTAATCCTTTCTCTTAGGGGTGAGGGAGGGAGCAGTTCAGTCTCCATGGCTAACCCTAATCCTTTCTCTTAGGGGTGAGGGAGCAGTTCAGTCTCCATGGCTAACTCTAATCCTTTCTCTTAGGGGTGAGGGAGCAGTTCAGTCTCCATGGCTAACCCTAATCCTTTCTCTTAGGGGTGAGGGAGCAGTTCAGTCTCCATGGCTAACCCTAATCCTTTCTCTTAGGGGTGAGGGAGCAGTTCAGTCTCCATGGCTAATCCTAATCCTTTCTCTTAGGGGTGAGGGAGCAGTTCAGTCTCCATGGCTAATCCTAACCCTTTCTCTTAGGGGTGAGGGAGCAGTTCAGTCTCCATGGCTAATCCTAATCCTTTCTCTTAGGGGTGAGGGAGCAGTTCAGTCTCCATGGCTAATCCTAACCCTTTCTCTTAGGGGTGAGGGAGCAGTTCAGTCTCCATGGCTAACCCTAATCCTTTCTCTTAGGGGTGAGGGAGGGAGCAGTTCAGTCTCCATGGCTAACCCTAATCCTTTCTCTTAGGGGTGAGGGAGGGAGCAGTTCAGTCTCCATGGCTAACCCTAATCCTTTCTCTTAGGGGTGAGGGAGCAGTTCAGTCTCCATGGCTAATCCTAATCCTTTCTCTTAGGGGTGAGGGAGGGAGCAGTTCAGTCTCCATGGCTAACCCTAATCCTTTCTCTTAGGGGTGAGGGAGGGAGGGAGCAGTTCAGTCTCCATGGCTAACCCTAATCCTTTCTCTTAGGGGTGAGGGAGCAGTTCAGTCTCCATGGCTAACCCTAATCCTTTCTCTTAGGGGTGAGGGAGCAGTTCAGTCTCCATGGCTAACCCTAATCCTTTCTCTTAGGGGTGAGGGAGGGAGCAGTTCAGTCTCCATGGCTAACCCTAATCCTTTCTCTTAGGGGTGAGGGAGCAGTTCAGTCTCCATGGCTAACCCTAATCCTTTCTCTTAGGGGTGAGGGAGCAGTTCAGTCTCCATGGCTAACCCTAATCCTTTCTCTTAGGGGTGAGGGAGGAGCAGTTCAGTCTCCATGGCTAACCCTAATCCTTTCTCTTAGGGGTGAGGGAGCAGTTCAGTCTCCATGGCTAACCCTAATCCTTTCTCTTAGGGGTGAGGGAGCAGTTCAGTCTCCATGGCTAACCCTAATCCTTTCTCTTAGGGGTGAGGGAGCAGTTCAGTCTCCATGGCTAACCCTAATCCTTTCTCTTAGGGGTGAGGGAGCAGTTCAGTCTCCATGGCTAATCCTAACCCTTTCTCTTAGGGGTGAGGGAGCAGTTCAGTCTCCATGGCTAACCCTAACCCTTTCTCTTAGGGGTGAGGGAGCAGTTCAGTCTCCATGGCTAATCCTAATCCTTTCTCTTAGGGGTGAGGGAGCAGTTCAGTCTCCATGGCTAATCCTAATCCTTTCTCTTAGGGGTGAGGGAGCAGTTCAGTCTCCATGGCTAACCCTAATCCTTTCTCTTAGGGGTGAGGGAGGGAGCAGTTCAGTCTCCATGGCTAACCCTAATCCTTTCTCTTAGGGGTGAGGAGAGCAGTTCAGTCTCCATGGCTAACCCTAATCCTTTCTCTTAGGGGTGAGGGAGGAGCAGTTCAGTCTCCATGGCTAACCCTAATCCTTTCTCTTAGGGGTGAGGGAGCAGTTCAGTCTCCATGGCTAACCCTAATCCTTTCTCTTAGGGGTGAGGGAGCAGTTCAGTCTCCATGGCTAACCCTAATCCTTTCTCTTAGGGGTGAGGGAGCAGTTCAGTCTCCATGGCTAACCCTAATCCTTTCTCTTAGGGGTGAGGGAGGGAGCAGTTCAGTCTCCATGGCTAACCCTAATCCTTTCTCTTAGGGGTGAGGGAGGGAGCAGTTCAGTCTCCATGGCTAACCCTAATCCTTTCTCTTAGGGGTGAGGGAGCAGTTCAGTCTCCATGGCTAACCCTAATCCTTTCTCTTAGGGGTGAGGGAGCAGTTCAGTCTCCATGGCTAACCCTAATCCTTTCTCTTAGGGGTGAGGGAGGAGCAGTTCAGTCTCCATGGCTAACCCTAATCCTTTCTCTTAGGGGTGAGGGAGCAGTTCAGTCTCCATGGCTAACCCTAATCCTTTCTCTTAGGGGTGAGGGAGCAGTTCAGTCTCCATGGCTAACCCTAATCCTTTCTCTTAGGGGTGAGGGAGGGAGCAGTTCAGTCTCCATGGCTAACCCTAATCCTTTCTCTTAGGGGTGAGGGAGGGAGCAGTTCAGTCTCCATGGCTAACCCTAATCCTTTCTCTTAGGGGTGAGGGAGGGAGCAGTTCAGTCTCCATGGCTAACCCTAATCCTTTCTCTTAGGGGTGAGGGAGCAGTTCAGTCTCCATGGCTAACCCTAATCCTTTCTCTTAGGGGTGAGGGAGCAGTTCAGTCTCCATGGCTAACCCTAATCCTTTCTCTTAGGGGTGAGGGAGGGAGCAGTTCAGTCTCCATGGCTAACCCTAATCCTTTCTCTTAGGGGTGAGGGAGCAGTTCAGTCTCCATGGCTAACCCTAATCCTTTCTCTTAGGGGTGAGGGAGCAGTTCAGTCTCCATGGCTAACCCTAATCCTTTCTCTTAGGGGTGAGGGAGCAGTTCAGTCTCCATGGCTAACCCTAATCCTTTCTCTTAGGGGTGAGGGGGAGCAGTTCAGTCTCCATGGCTAACCCTAATCCTTTCTCTTAGGGGTGGGAGGGAGCAGTTCAGTCTCCATGGCTAACCCTAATCCTTTCTCTTAGGGGTGAGGGAGCAGTTCAGTCTCCATGGCTAACCCTAATCCTTTCTCTTAGGGGTGAGGGAGCAGTTCAGTCTCCATGGCCTCAGGGAGAGCAGTTCAGTCTCCTGGAATGGAGCCTTTCTCTTAGGGGTGAGGGAGCAGTTCAGTCTCCATGGCTAACCCTAATCCTTTCTCTTAGGGGTGAGGGAGCAGTTCAGTCTCCATGGCTAACCCTAATCCTTTCTCTTAGGGGTGAGGGAGCAGTTCAGTCTCCATGGCTAACCCTAATCCTTTCTCTTAGGGGTGAGGAGAGCAGTTCAGTCTCCATGGCTAACCCTAATCCTTTCTCTTAGGGGTGAGGGAGCAGTTCAGTCTCCATGGCTAACCCTAATCCTTTCTCTTAGGGGTGAGGGAGCAGTTCAGTCTCCATGGCTAACCCTAATCCTTTCTCTTAGGGGTGAGGGAGGGAGCAGTTCAGTCTCCATGGCTAACCCTAATCCTTTCTCTTAGGGGTGAGGGAGCAGTTCAGTCTCCATGGCTAACCCTAATCCTTTCTCTTAGGGGTGAGGGAGCAGTTCAGTCTCCATGGCTAACCCTAATCCTTTCTCTTAGGGGTGAGGGAGCAGTTCAGTCTCCATGGCTAACCCTAATCCTTTCTCTTAGGGGTGAGGGGGAGCAGTTCAGTCTCCATGGCTAACCCTAATCCTTTCTCTTAGGGGTGAGGGAGGGAGCAGTTCAGTCTCCATGGCTAACCCTAATCCTTTCTCTTAGGGGTGAGGGAGGGAGCAGTTCAGTCTCCATGGCTAACCCTAATCCTTTCTCTTAGGGGTGAGGGAGCAGTTCAGTCTCCATGGCTAACCCTAATCCTTTCTCTTAGGGGTGAGGGAGCAGTTCAGTCTCCATGGCTAACCCTAATCCTTTCTCTTAGGGGTGAGGGAGGGAGCAGTTCAGTCTCCATGGCTAACCCTAATCCTTTCTCTTAGGGGTGAGGGAGCAGTTCAGTCTCCATGGCTAACCCTAATCCTTTCTCTTAGGGGTGAGGGAGGGAGCAGTTCAGTCTCCATGGCTAACCCTAATCCTTTCTCTTAGGGGTGAGGGAGGGAGCAGTTCAGTCTCCATGGCTAACCCTAATCCTTTCTCTTAGGGGTGAGGGAGCAGTTCAGTCTCCATGGCTAACCCTAATCCTTTCTCTTAGGGGTGAGGGAGCAGTTCAGTCTCCATGGCTAACCCTAATCCTTTCTCTTAGGGGTGAGGGAGCAGTTCAGTCTCCATGGCTAACCCTAATCCTTTCTCTTAGGGGTGAGGGAGCAGTTCAGTCTCCATGGCTAACCCTAATCCTTTCTCTTAGGGGTGAGGGAGCAGTTCAGTCTCCATGGCTAATCCTAATCCTTTCTCTTAGGGGTGAGGGAGCAGTTCAGTCTCCATGGCTAACCCTAATCCTTTCTCTTAGGGGTGAGGGAGCAGTTCAGTCTCCATGGCTAACCCTAATCCTTTCTCTTAGGGGTGAGGGAGGGAGCAGTTCAGTCTCCATGGCTAACCCTAATCCTTTCTCTTAGGGGTGAGGGAGGGAGCAGTTCAGTCTCCATGGCTAACCCTAATCCTTTCTCTTAGGGGTGAGGGAGCAGTTCAGTCTCCATGGCTAACCCTAATCCTTTCTCTTAGGGGTGAGGGAGCAGTTCAGTCTCCATGGCTAACCCTAATCCTTTCTCTTAGGGGTGAGGGAGCAGTTCAGTCTCCATGGCTAACCCTAATCCTTTCTCTTAGGGGTGAGGGAGCAGTTCAGTCTCCATGGCTAATCCTAATCCTTTCTCTTAGGGGTGAGGGAGCAGTTCAGTCTCCATGGCTAACCCTAATCCTTTCTCTTAGGGGTGAGGGAGCAGTTCAGTCTCCATGGCTAACCCTAATCCTTTCTCTTAGGGGTGAGGGAGCAGTTCAGTCTCCATGGCTAACCCTAATCCTTTCTCTTAGGGGTGAGGGAGCAGTTCAGTCTCCATGGCTAACCCTAATCCTTTCTCTTAGGGGTGAGGGAGCAGTTCAGTCTCCATGGCTAACCCTAATCCTTTCTCTTAGGGGTGAGGGAGCAGTTCAGTCTCCATGGCTAACCCTAATCCTTTCTCTTAGGGGTGAGGGAGCAGTTCAGTCTCCATGGCTAATCCTAACCCTTTCTCTTAGGGGTGAGGGAGGGAGCAGTTCAGTCTCCATGGCTAATCCTAATCCTTTCTCTTAGGGGTGAGGGAGCAGTTCAGTCTCCATGGCTAATCCTAATCCTTTCTCTTAGGGGTGAGGGAGCAGTTCAGTCTCCATGGCTAACCCTAATCCTTTCTCTTAGGGGTGAGGGAGCAGTTCAGTCTCCATGGCTAACCCTAATCCTTTCTCTTAGGGGTGAGGGAGCAGTTCAGTCTCCATGGCTAACCCTAATCCTTTCTCTTAGGGGTGAGGGAGCAGTTCAGTCTCCATGGCTAACCCTAATCCTTTCTCTTAGGGTGAGGGAGCAGTTCAGTCTCCATGGCTAATCCTAATCCTTTCTCTTAGGGGTGAGGGAGGAGCAGTTCAGTCTCCATGGCTAACCCTAATCCTTTCTCTTAGGGGTGAGGGAGGAGCAGTTCAGTCTCCATGGCTAACCCTAATCCTTTCTCTTAGGGGTGAGGGAGCAGTTCAGTCTCCATGGCTAACCCTAATCCTTTCTCTTAGGGGTGAGGGAGCAGTTCAGTCTCCATGGCTAACCCTAATCCTTTCTCTTAGGGGTGAGGGAGGGAGCAGTTCAGTCTCCATGGCTAACCCTAATCCTTTCTCTTAGGGGTGAGGGAGCAGTTCAGTCTCCATGGCTAACCCTAATCCTTTCTCTTAGGGGTGAGGGAGCAGTTCAGTCTCCATGGCTAACCCTAATCCTTTCTCTTAGGGGTGAGGGAGCAGTTCAGTCTCCATGGCTAACCCTAATCCTTTCTCTTAGGGGTGAGGGAGCAGTTCAGTCTCCATGGCTAATCCTAACCCTTTCTCTTAGGGGTGAGGGAGCAGTTCAGTCTCCATGGCTAATCCTAACCCTTTCTCTTAGGGGTGAGGGAGCAGTTCAGTCTCCATGGCTAACCCTAATCCTTTCTCTTAGGGGTGAGGGAGCAGTTCAGTCTCCATGGCTAATCCTAACCCTTTCTGTTAGGGGTGAGGGAGCAGTTCAGTCTCCATGGCTAATCCTAACCCTTTCTCTTAGGGGTGAGGGAGCAGTTCAGTCTCCATGGCTAATCCTAACCCTTTCTCTTAGGGGTGAGGGAGCAGTTCAGTCTCCATGGCTAACCCTAATCCTTTCTCTTAGGGGTGAGGGAGGGAGCAGTTCAGTCTCCATGGCTAACTCTAACCCTTTCTCTTAGGGGTGAGGGAGGGAGCAGTTCAGTCTCCATGGCTAACCCTAATCCTTTCTCTTAGGGGTGAGGGAGGGAGCAGTTCAGTCTCCATGGCTAACCCTAACCTTTCTCTTAGGGGTGAGGGAGCAGTTCAGTCTCCATGGCTAACCCTAATCCTTTCTCTTAGGGGTGAGGGAGCAGTTCAGTCTCCATGGCTAACCCTAATCCTTTCTCTTAGGGGTGAGGGAGCAGTTCAGTCTCCATGGCTAATCCTAACCCTTTCTCTTAGGGGTGAGGGAGCAGTTCAGTCTCCATGGCTAACCCTAATCCTTTCTCTTAGGGGTGAGGGAGGGAGCAGTTCAGTCTCCATGGCTAACCCTAACCCTTTCTCTTAGGGGTGAGGGAGGGAGCAGTTCAGTCTCCATGGCTAACCCTAATCCTTTCTCTTAGGGGTGAGGGAGCAGTTCAGTCTCCATGGCTAACCCTAATCCTTTCTCTTAGGGGTGAGGGAGGGAGCAGTTCAGTCTCCATGGCTAACTCTAACCCTTTCTCTTAGGGGTGAGGGAGGGAGCAGTTCAGTCTCCATGGCTAACCCTAATCCTTTCTCTTAGGGGTGAGGGAGCAGTTCAGTCTCCATGGCTAACCCTAATCCTTTCTCTTAGGGGTGAGGGAGCAGTTCAGTCTCCATGGCTAACCCTAATCCTTTCTCTTAGGGGTGAGGGAGGGAGCAGTTCAGTCTCCATGGCTAACCCTAATCCTTTCTCTTAGGGGTGAGGGAGGGAGCAGTTCAGTCTCCATGGCTAACCCTAACCCTTTCTCTTAGGGGTGAGGGAGGGAGCAGTTCAGTCTCCATGGCTAACCCTAATCCTTTCTCTTAGGGGTGAGGGAGCAGTTCAGTCTCCATGGCTAACCCTAATCCTTTCTCTTAGGGGTGAGGGAGCAGTTCAGTCTCCATGGCTAACCCTAATCCTTTCTCTTAGGGGTGAGGGAGGGAGCAGTTCAGTCTCCATGGCTAACCCTAACCCTTTCTCTTAGGGGTGAGGGAGCAGTTCAGTCTCCATGGCTAATCCTAATCCTTTCTCTTAGGGGTGAGGGAGCAGTTCAGTCTCCATGGCTAATCCTAACCCTTTCTCTTAGGGGTGAGGGAGCAGTTCAGTCTCCATGGCTAACCCTAATCCTTTCTCTTAGGGGTGAGGGAGCAGTTCAGTCTCCATGGCTAACCCTAATCCTTTCTCTTAGGGGTGAGGGAGCAGTTCAGTTTATCATGTATTCCTGTAGTCTGTGCTGGCGGTTCCAGTCATTCAACTCAGATACACACATCTCGCTGAGGGGATCCTAGAGTACCTTTTATTTGGTATGCATGATGTAAACAAGGCATGCTAAGGAAACACAGTGAAGAGGAAATCATCACTGTGATTGGATTTGGTACTCAGCAGGTTCCCTATTAACCCTTATTTCCCACAGTTAACCATTGCCGGACCTTGCTTGTTTTTTTCGCCCCACAGCCCAAGCATTTTAAAAACTCACATGGTCACACTTCACAAGCAGCCATCTTTATACCAGGAGACACAATCGTGGTCAACCGTGGAACCACGGAATCAGAGCGATCAGCAGGTTTAACAAATGGCGCAGATCTTAATAAACTATATTATAAAGATGCTAGGTGTGTATTGGATTGTGGGTTTTGCTTATCAAACCTCTCAATTTTACCCTTGTTTTTCTCCCCAGTTATTTTTAAAGAGGTAAACAGACCCTTACTCATCAAGCCTAAACGCGCTTTGCAGCACTTCATACGATCTTAGTCTTCAGTTTTTGCAGCTTTTCTGCCCTCCCCTCCCTTTGCAAACCTTCCGGTTTCCTTTCCTTTCCTTGGTACGACCACCCCATGAACTGATTTAATTCAGGTCAAAGTCAGAAAGACCTTGGCTTAAAGCATTAGGAATTTTTATTTTGGGATTTAGGGGGACAGTGTGTGTAATATTTAAAACAAACTCATTACTTACAAGCTGGCCTCTGGATCATTAATCAGCTGCGCAATAGAGATCACCTTGCAGAAGTTTGTAGAAACTCTGATAAAACTCTTCAGCACTGAACAGCAGAATGCCAGGAATACAGTAGAACGAGTATTGGAAATGTCCCAAAAAAGAATATCAAATTTTTTTTGTAAATTCTTAGCAGCACCAAATTAACTCGTCACAAATGCAGCTAACTGGGGGCAATACTAAAAACACACGTACACAGTGACATTCTGGATATGCTAGATGTCCCTCGTGAAAAAATTCAGCAGCATGACACCGGAGCTTCTGACTGTGCTAGTCTACAGCGACTGCTGTAAATAAAACACAACTCTTCAAGCTGTTTTCACAAGTAAACCTTTACTATAATAGTAGATACGTTTTCGCTCTAAATGTTTAATGATAAGCAACCGATTGTCTTCCATCATATACAGGGGTGCCAGTTTTGTTCAATGGCTTTCAGCACCCTCACTATAAAAACTGTTCCAGCACCATTGAGTAGTGCTGTCTGTGCAGTAACATTAAAATCAAACAAACCTTTCAAACATGAAGTGAAAAGCAGTACAGCCAATTAAAACCTGTGGGGGATTCATGCTAACATTGTGTGTGTTTTTTTCTTTTTCTTTTTATTTAATGAAAAATAAAGTACGCCATTAAACAGTAAAACCAGGGCGTGTGCATTTATCAGTGGAGCAATGTGGTATAAAGTGCCAGTGCTGAGTCTAATGAGTGGCCTGTGGTGCTAACGAGACTTTCTAGTTCGTTAATGCCCTCTGACAGCTTTGCCTGAACATTCCTTCTCGCTATAAGCAGATGCGGAAATCATGCATTTGCATGTAAGCACGCCTGTATGCTGTAGGGCTGGCTCTGTATCAAACACATCTTGTTCATAAGCCTCCTTTTAATGTTGGACAAAACACTATAAACACCTGTTGCCACACTGTCAAGATAGCATAATTGTAATTCGATGTGATGAGTCTGTAAAGGCTGGGCACAAACCGGCGGCCATGCACACCGCAAGCAAGCATCTTAACCACTGTGCAAAAGAGCCAGGTTTGTCTGCATTCATGGTATTAGAGCTTTTAACCTCATCTCACCAACGGGGAAGAATCGATAACCGCAGTGCATCACACAGCTCTGCCTGTTTACAAGTCTGCAAGGTACATTTTTTGTGTGTGTTTCTCTTGAGCCTCTAGTCAGTTTTGAAGTCTTGGAACCTGATGAAAACATCTGCTGAAACGTGTGTTGACTTGAGTAAAATTTGAGCCAGGGAGTGGAGGGAGGGAAAGCCAGCCAATGAACAAAGAGAGGGTAAAACAATTTTGAATCCTACAAAATGTGACACTAAATTTAGCAGAAGCATATAAAAAGTCATTTTCTGTAGCGTGAATTTATATGGGTTCTAATTTCTCTGCTGCAGAACTCTGATTCCTCTGTTGCAGTGGTATGATAGCCCTGTGTTTCTCTCCTCCTCCCAGCGGAATGGAAATGTATACACTTGGTAACAAGAGGAACGTCACAAAGCATCAGGCTGGAGGAGTCGATCTGTCTCGTTCCATTTTCCCGGTCACCCCTGTAGCCATTTTAATATTTTTCCAGTGTCTCTGTTTATTTCCAGAGCCAAATGTTGTTTTCCAATGCAGTCTGAGTGCTGTAAAGCCCTGAACACAGCATGTGTCCGTGGGTCATTTCTCAGCAATCTCGGGTGGAATGCATCAAACTATCAATCTGAGGACGACGACTGAACCTGCATCAGCAGTCCACTGGCTACCTGGCTAGTTTAATAAAATGCACAGCCGGTTTTATTCAATAGGGTCTGAACACAGCCAGCATTTCAACTGTTAAGTATCTTCAAAGGTCTTGTTATTTATTGGTTTTCTGTGATGTTCTGATGCTCCAGCATTGCGTTGTTATCACTCGTCTCTGTACCTGGCTTTAAGCTGGCTTGTCTGGACAATCGTATCTGCCTATTTGTTGGTACAGTAATTGTGCCGCCTTCGTGACCAGCAGGCCACGCACAGGAGCGCATGTCTGGTTGTCTTGCACACATGGTTGAGTGACTGAATGTGGGGTAGAGCGGTCAGTTTGTGAGCTTGGTCTTCATAACTGAGGTTCTGCTGTACTTTTAGAACATAGCTGACTCTGTCTTGGATCGTATCGACTCTGAAGTCTATTCTATCCTCGAATTCTCAGTGCGCCCTGCTCCAGATGTTGGATCATGATTCCCGCTAGCGTTTAGCATCCCTGAATAGATCATCGTCAACAGTAGATACAAAGATTTGAATGTGCAGGACACCCCTCTTCCACACCTGCTGTCTTATGGTGGTATGTGTGTGTGCAGGGGTTGCATGGTGGTGTGTGCGCAGGGGTTGCATGGTGATGTGTGTGTGCAGGGGTTGCATGGTGGTGTGTGTGTGCAGGGGTTGCATGGTGGTGTGTGTGTGTGTGCAGGGGTTGCATGGTGTGTACGGGCAAGGGGTTGCATTGGGTGTGTATGCGTGCAGTGGTTGCATGTTGTGTGGGGGAATAGGGTGCAGTTTTGCATGGAAGACGTGGGGACACGGGGTATGAGTAAGGAGCGGAGGGGATATAAGGGAGTGCGTGGAAAAGACCGGGAGAGTGGAAAAGGTAAGAGTGAGAGAGGAAGGTGTGCATGGATAGGTAGCGAGAAGGATAAAGGAAAACAAAAACTACTTGTAATTGTTTTATTTGCCTAATCTGAGCTTTTTAATTATTTTAAACAGATGGAGATTTCAATTTAGGTATAAAATTGTATACAGAACTTAAATTCTCCAACTTTTTATAAGCTACACTATTTAAAAAGTCAAATTAAGCTAATTATTAGTTCAATTAAAGGTTCAATGAAGTAACTGAGCACTTGGTTGGAACAAAAACCAGCAGGGCAGTGGTCCCCCAGGACCAGGATTGAGAACCACTTGCTTAAGAGACTAAAAAAATAAAATTCATCACGTAAAAAAAAAAAAAAATCTGTTTTAAACATAATATAGGTAAGAGCTGCTTGTCTGTGGAAGACAATGCTCCTAAGTGATTTCTCCACCCAATGAAAACTTCATTCATTGCCCTCTGCAGCTGAATTGTGTCAAGGCTGCTTCCCCTTGGGACGTCCCCTCCCATAATCAGCAATCTGCGATGTCCCGGCAGATTTGAATATCTCGTCCACAGATTGCTTCAGGACTTGTGGAGCACGACTCTTTGTCATCTTCGCCACATTTCACACCTCTGGAACCGATAACATATTAATCTGTGCTGCAAATATTTCATCAGCCTTCCCTGACCGGGGCAACGTGCATTCATTCAGCAGAGGGCATGCCAATATTGAGAGATGAAGAACAAAAAGGTATTTTATTATCAGGTCTTTGAGAAAAACAAACAAATTAGGCTACATATAAAAAAGTGGGGGGGTAAACAGAAGCATTATTAGAAAGGCAACGAAAGCCATCCTGGCAAAGTTCTGTGCTTCGATTTATGTAGAAGGGTTTATTCAATCATTGGATCGCACTGAGTCTGACATATGATCAATAGTGCAATCTACTAGTGATCAGAGTAAAGCAACCTGCCCCAGAGCAGCTTGGGATTTCATTAAGCTGCTTTCAAAGCACTTGCTGCAACCACACATTCATTTGGAAACACAAATTTAAAGCTGTTTTTCCGTCCTCTTCCTCCTGTTATGTCAGTGTTACCAGAAACCATAGCACCCTTACCTCAGGCATTATGCGCTTGTTTATGTCAATTAAAACAGAATATACTGTAGATATTTATTTAATAACTATGAACTCTGGAAAAACACATTGATAGAAGTATCACGCACATATTTGCTTTCAATATAATTTTGTTGAGTAATGAAAGTGAACTAATTCAGGGTAACATTTTACATTGAGTCTCTGTGGCAGGGCAGAGGAGAGCCCTGCATGTAATTAGAGGGGGCAGGCTAAAGTCCTTCTGATACAATGTATTGTTTATGTTCTCGCTCTCCCTCACCTTCTTTCTCCTTCCAAACACCCACGTTTATAAACACGTGGCCATCTCCGAATTAACAACAAATTAACAAATTAATCAATTCTGAGAGAGCCACATTCACCATGAGTGTTTTCAAAAACCATACTTTAAAAAAAAAATTATAATACATTCAATCACCCATTCTTAATAAACATAAACAATGCATTTTATCAGCAGGGCTTTGCCCTGCCCCTCTAATAACATGCAGGGCTCTCCTCTGCCCTGCTCCAGTCTCTAATGACTGTGTATGTATGTAACAAATGAGCCATTTAGTTACTAGGGTAACTGCTCCGCCTGCTTGGTTTGGGGTTAAGGGATGTGGCAAAGTGCCCCCCCCCTGTGTATTATATGTTACGTGTTGTGTGTAAATGTTGGTGTATAGGCATCGGTACACGGGATATAAGCGGGTCTGTGTTTCACGTGTGATTTAAAAATGTAGATTTGTATTTAGGCACAAGGAGGGCACAAATCACTTCACGTGCTGGTTAAAATGTAATGTGTGGTCATGGGAGTGCACTTAATTAATTCACGTGCAGTTGTACCGAGATTCCAATTGAATGATTGACTAGCAATCGAGTCTCGGTACAACTGCATAAAAACAGCATGTTTTCACTCACTCGGGTGGTGTGTTCGGTGAGTGGAGAAGCGGGTGTGTAGAAGAGGATAACTAAAATATAATAAGAAGAATAATAAGTGTTTTCTTATTCACCGTGTTTGTCTGTTCGTGCACTGTTTACTGTATAGTCCGTTTTGTTTACCTGTTTATTTTGGCCGCAAGTGCAGTGTCCTGTTTTTGTGTTGTTTGTGTTTGTTACAACCGTTTATTTTCTGGCTGTCTGTTTATTTATTAAATGCTGAGCTAAAGCATTCGCTCAGCTCCACCAAACTTCATCTCTGTCGTTTTTGTTCCTGCTTCTGCCGTGACGTCACCGCCCAGTCATCCTGCCACCACGTGGTGTCAGAACCGGGATAACAGTGCCTCCAGGACTCAGGCCAGAGCGGGAACCGCAGGTTTTGTTTTTTTTTTTTAAAAGGAAAAGAAATGGGGAGAAGAGGCTGGAGAGGAGCACAGGAGGGCAAAGGGAGAAAGGCGGAAGCAGGGCTGTGGTGTTTCGACTGTGGCCAACCTAGCCACACCACCATACCCTGCTCCGTCCACAGGACCCTTCAAGAAATGGCCCAAAGACTGGGATGGGGGGAGTGGTGCCCTGGCTGTGGGGCATATGGGCACACGCTGGCCCTATGCCCCATGCAGGATGAAGAAGAGGAGCCCTTGCTGCCACGCCCCACGCCTGAGTGAGAGGAGCCCGAGCGCCCCACGCCTGAGTGGGAGGAGCCCGAGCGCCCTACGCCTGAGTGGGAGGAGCCCGAGCGTCCTACGCCTGAGTGGGAGGAGCCCGAGCGTCCTACGCCTGAGTGGGAGGAGCCCGAACGTCCTACGCCTGAGTGGGAGGAGCCCGAACATCCTACGCCTGAGTGGGAGGAGTCGGTGCATCCACAGCCCAAAAGGGAGGAGTCGGTGCATCCACAGCCCAAAAGGGAGGAGTCGGTGCGTCCACGGCCCAAGAAGGGGAAGGTAGAGCGTCCACAGCCCCAGTCTCCACCAGCAGAGGGTGAATTCCTGCTGGTTCTACCTCCATTGCCATGGGAGGACTGCTTGCAGCTCCCACCTCCACCAGCAGAGGGTGAATTCCTGCTGGTCCCGCCTTCGCCACCTCCATCGGCAGGAGCAGAGCAGCAGGAGCTGCCTCTGCCTCCGCCACCTCCACCGCCAGGAGCAGAGCAGCAGGAGCTGCCTCTGCCTCCTCCACCAGCAGAGGGTGAATGCCTGCTGGGTCCCTGTCCACCAGCAGAGGGTGAATGCCTGCTGGGTTCCTGTCCACCAGCAGAGGGTGAATGCCTGCTGGGTCCCTGTCCACCAGCAGAGGGTGAATGCCTGCTGGGTTCCTGTCCACCAGCAGAGGGTGAATGCCTGCTGGGTCCCTGTCCACCAGCAGAGGGTGAAATCCTGCTGGGTCCCTGTCCACCAGCAGAGGGTGAAGGCCTGCTGGGTCCCTGTCCACCAGCAGAGGGTGAATGCCTGCTGGGTCCCTGTCCACCAGCAGAGGGTGAAGGCCTGCTGGGTCCCTGTCCACCAGCAGAGGGTGAAGGCCTGCTGGGTCCCCCACCAGCAGAGGGAAAATGCCTGCTGGTCTCCCCTTCCGAGGCAGAGCCGCACCAGTCCCCTACAAGAGAGGGAGGGCCGCACCAGTCCCCTGAAACAAGGGTAGACTACACGCCGCTTCCACCTCCGCCGCCAGGAGACTACACGCCCCCACCTCCACTGGCAGGAGCAGAGCAGCAGGAGCTGCCTCTGCCTCCGCCACCTCCACCGGCAGGAGCAGAGCAGCAGGAGCTGCCTCTGCCTCCGCCACCTTCACTGGCAGGAGCAGAGCAGCAGGAGCTGCCTCTGCCTCCGCCACCTCCATCGGCAGGAGCAGAGCAGCAGGAGCTGCCTCTGCCTCCGCCAACCCCACCAGCAAAGGAGGAATGTCTGCTGGTATCACTTCCCCACCAGCAGAGGATGAATGCCTGCTGGTATCACTTCCCCACCAGCAGAGGATGAATGCCTGCTGGTATCACTTCCCCACCGCCACGAGGAGAGGAGCAGGAGCTGCCTCTCCCTTCACCAGAAGGACCAGGACTAGATGTTGGCGGTCCTCAGCAGCCCTTGCATAGGCTGCTGAGGGAAGCACAGGGAAGAACCGCCCGCCGCAGAGGCCGAGAAGAGGGCCAACACCCGCACCCCAGCTTGTCCTGACTGCCTGCCTCGCCGCCCAAGGATGCCTGCCTCACTTCGCCCAAGGATGCCTGCCTCGCCGCCCAAGGATACCTGGCTCGCTCGCCCAAGGATGCTTGCCTTGCATCGCCTGGGGTTGCCAGCCGCTCCGCATCGCCTGGGGTTGCCAGCCGCTCCGCATCGCCTGGGGCTGCCTTTTGCTCCACACAGGGTGCAGGGTGCGAGGGAGAAGTCGAGCTCCCGCTGCCACCTCTATGGCAAGGGGCTCCCCTCCCGAGTTCGCCTCCCGAGGGTCCGCTGCTGCTGCCGTCACCTGGGGTCGCCAGGGATCCTGCTTCGCCTGGGGTCGTCGAGGGTCCTGCTTCGCCTGGGGTCGCCGGGGCCTCTGCTTTGCCTCGGGTCGCTACACTGTGGCCGGAGCTCCATGAAGGGGAGCTGCCGGCCATGAAGAAAGGGGAGGTCAGGAGACCAGCTCCCCAGCCGCATTTCCGTGGCAGGAAACACGGTGGCCGGAGCCCCACGGAGGGGAGCTGGCGCCACAAAGAAGGGGGAGGTCAGGAGACCAGCTCCCCCGCAGCAGTTTCGCTGCCGGAAATTGGGTGGCCGGAGCCCCACGGAGGGGAACTGCCGCCATGAAGAGGGGAGGTCAGGAGACCAGCCTCCCCGCAGCAGTTTCACTGCCGGAGATTGTGTGGTCGGAGCCCCACGGAGGGGAACTGCCGGCCATGAAGAAGGGGGGAGGTCAGGAGACCAGCTCCCCAGCTGCACTTTCGCGGCAGGAGATAGTGTGGCTGAAGCCCCGGAACAGGGAGCTGCCAGCCACGAAGAATTGGGGGGTGCCAGACATTCCACCATGGCCACCCCCAGAAACAACTTGCTTCCCCCTGTTCCGGGACTTTTGGGACTGAGGGGGGAGGTGGCCATTGAGGCCATGTGTGCTTTGCACAAGGTGGGGTATATGTGGCAAAGTGCCCCCCCCCTGTGTATTATATGTTGCGTGTGCTGTGTAAATGTTGGTGTATAGGCATCGGTACACGGGATATAAGCGGGTCTGTGTTTCACGTGTGATTTAAAAATGTAGATTTGTATTTAGGCACGAGGAGGGCACAAATCACTTCACATGCTGGTTAAAATGTAATGTGTGGTCATGGGAGTGCACTTAATTAATTCACGTGCAGTTGTACCGAGATTCCAATTGAATGATTGACTAGCAATCGAGTCTCGGTACAACTGCATAAAAACAGCATGTTTTCACTCACTCGGGGTGGTGTGTTCGGTGAGTGGAGAACGGGTGTGTAGAGGAGGATAACTAAAATATAATAAGAAGAATAATAAGTGTTTTCTTACTCACCGTGTTTGTCTGTTCGTGCACTGTTTACTGTATAGTCCGTTTTGTTTACCTGTTTATTTTGGCCGCAAGTGCAGTGTCCTGTTTTTGTGTTGTTTGTGTTTGTTACAACCGTTTATTTTCTGGCTGTCTGTTTATTTATTAAATGCTGAGCGAAAGCATTCGCTCAGCTCCACCAAACTTCATCTCTGTCGTTTTTGTTCCTGCTTCTGCCGTGACGTCACCGCCCAGTCATCCTGTCACAAGGGACAAGGAAGCGCAGCTGGGGGGAAGAGAAGAGAGGACCGTGCTACGCCTCCAGTGCAGAGTTACAATATACAGGGAGTATACTTGTTCAATAGATTTGAGATGTGAAAGCTGTGGATATTAGAGCTCAAAGTGGTGAAAGCCTGTTAACTATAAAGATAATCATAATGGTGTGGCCGTGTTCTGAAGTAGTATAACAGTCCCCTGAACGGTGTTATTCCCAGACTGATCGGAAGGCGTGTGTATTGTTGTGGGAAGAGCGCGTTCTCCCCAATAATACTAATTGCCGTGCTTGTGCGCCTTTCGTTCTGCTTTCCAGCTCCTCCTTGACGGCGCCTCCCAGGAACAGGAAGAGGTAAGAGAGGAGTTGATGCGGGAAGTGCGGGATGAGCCATAATATAAGAAATGAGAGGGACGGTCAGAGAAGAGCGGCCCCACAGCCCCCCCTTAAATCAGGAACCCAGGCCGCTTTGGAATACTAACCGGTATCAGAAACGACCCCCCTATACCCAGAGTACTGCTGGGATGAGGCAGGATGGCCCATCTGCATTGTTTGTGACCAAGGGGGCCACATGTCCTATGACTGTCCTAGAAAGAAGAGCAGGACATTGGCTTTAAACCCCTCTACCCGGCCACTGTAGGGCAAGTGGAGGCTGTGTGGTCCAGTGGTTAAAGAAACGAACTTGTAACCAAATCCCAGCTCAGCCACCCTGAGCAAGTCTAACCTCCTCATGCACCGTCTTTCGGGTGAGACGTTGTTGTAAGTGACTCTGCAACTGATGCATAGTTCACACACCCTAGTCTCGTATCTTGTTAAACGCTTTGTGATGGTGGTCCACTATGAAAGGCTATATATACAAATAAAGATTATTATTATTATAAGTGGCCGGGTCTCCGGACATTGCAGTACCCCCTGCTGTCCAAGCTGCCCTAGTAGGAGGCTGCCCAGACATCAATGTAGAAGTCGAAGGGAAACGGCTCCCCTACCTGCTGGATACGGGATCCCAGGTTACTCTTTTTAGCCAAGCGTTTGTGGAAAAGTGGCTGGGGCCCCAGTCATTGCAGGTGGGAAGTAATAAGTGGCTTGTGTTAAAGACTGCCAATGGTCTAGACTTAGCGTATATTGGTTATATCTTTCTGGATTTTAAAATCGGGGGGGGTGGTAGTCAAAGATGCAGGGTGGTAGTTGTCCATGGGGTCCGAAAGAGGGCTGTTGGGAACGAACGTGATCACAACGTGCTGGAAGGAGGTGTTTTCTACGTGTGGGTTACCTCGCTCCTGTTTTAACACAACTGTTCAATCCAGAATTCGACAACAATTGGAATGGGCATTCGCAGAGTGCCACTGGGTGATGTAGCAGGTGCCAGCAGCCGACTCCAGGGAATTGTTAAGCTAGATCAAGAAGAGTCTGTTTGGATACCCCCCGGAGCAAGATGATCATCTAGGCCAAGATGAAGGGATCGGCGCCAGCCCAGGGTTGTTATGCCTTGGTGAAAGGACCAGAATCTCAGGAGGATTGGCAGGTGGGATGTACTCTAGTGATTATCCAACAACAGTGCTGCCCTATCCGGGTGCAGAATGTGCAACTTACCAAGGAGGTCCAGGAAGAGCAGGAAGTGGTACTGTCAACTTAACAGCCCGGCGTGATTGGAGTAGCCATCCAGTCAATCCAATCAGAGCTCCCAGGGAAACCGGCAATTGGATGGGCTGCAGCAATGCCAGCTGACTGCACTATTGACCAAGTAGAGGAATGTCTTCGCCCAACATAAATCTGACTACGGAAGGACGAACATTGTACTGCACCAATCAGTTTAGACCGATTCCCGCACTTATGTATCAAGAGTTGCGTACCCTGATTGCAGATATGTTGGCCGGGGAAGTGGTCCGAGGGAGTGCCAGTCTGTCGGCAGCCCCGATGGTTCTTGTGTGAAAGAAGGATGGAACGTGGTGTTTCTGCGTGGACTCCTGGAAGCTGGACACGGTGACCCACAAAGACGCATACCCACTGCCACGGATCGAAGAATCCCTTTCCGTCTTGTAGAAGACGACATTCGCTATCCCCCTCGGGCTGTATGAGTTTGAACATATGCCATTCGGGCTCTGCAACCTTTCAGCGCCTGATGCAAAGGTGTTTGGGAGATCAGATGGAAGGATCCCTGCTGATATACCTGGACGATGTGATTGTCTATTCTCCTGACTTCCAATCCCACTTGAAACATTTGGAGCGGAAAACTGCCCCAGTGACATGGACAGCCGAATGCCAAGTTTCATTTGACACGCTGAAGCAAGCCTTTCTTCACTTCCCTGTGTTGGCCTACGCGGATTTCACCCAACCATTCAAGCTTTACACCGACGCCAGCTTAGGGGGTCTGGGGGCTGTGCAAGAAGGAATTGAGCATGTGATTGCTTACACCAGCCGTAGTCTTCAACCTACTGAAAGAAACGATGGAAACTATAGCTTGAGCTATTAGCCCTTAAGTGGGCAGTTACTGAAAAATGTAAAGACTACCTATGGGGGGCCCCGTTCATGGTGTTCACAGACAACAACCCACTGGTGCACCTAGATACAGCAAGACTGGGGCAAACGAACATCGCTGGGTGGCCCAACTCGTCAATATCCAGTTTATTATAAAGTATTGGCCTGGCCGCAACAATGCAAATGCCGATATTCTGTCCCGGAGACCAGAAGAGGTAGAAGAGGCCAGGCAGGGGACCGAAGTAAAGGTGAGAGTGACCTTCCAAGGTGGAGAAGAGCGGCCGTGGACAATGCGGGATTGGAGACACTGGCAGGTGGAAGATCGAGTGCTCAGAGCAGTGCGGTCCTGGATTCGACATTCCTCCGTCTAAACAAAATCAGAAGTCGTTGGACAGGAATGGGACCAGTTACGAGTGCTGGGAAGGGTTTTGATGCAGCAAGAGGAAGAACCGACCGGAAGGAAGAGCCGGACACAAGTCGTGGTGCCTACATCACAGACACACGTGGTGTGGAACATAAACATGTAGCATTAGGCCACCCTGGGCCGGAGAGGACACTCTCGGCCATCAAGAGAGGTTTTATTGGGTGCATATGAGAGAGATACATGAGTGGAACAGAACCTGATGCCAATGCGTCTTGACCAAATGTGGACTGGAGAACCAGGTACCTATGACCCCGATAGAGACTACTTACCCCATGGAGAAGGTGGCAATGGATTATTTGTCATTGGGGAGATCGGGGGAAATCCCCACCATGGATTTGTTCTCTAGGTTTGCTTGGGCAATTCCTACTTGACACCAAACTGCTCTACAGTGAAGATGTTATGGAAACATGTAATTCAACCATTCGGCTGCCCAGAGAGCCTCCACTCCGATCGCAGACCTAATTTTGAGTCAAGTCTTGTGGCGGACCTCTGTAAGATGTATGAAGAGCTGGATGACCCCCTACTATCCCCAGGGTAACGGAGCCTGTGAAAGGTTATGGTTATTGCCTTTGAACCTGTGAAAGGTTATGGTTATTGCCTTTGCTATGGTTATTGCCTCTGTCGGTAGGATTGCCTCTGTTAATCATTGCCTCTGTAAAGTTTAATTGTGGGGCTGTTACTAATTGCTTGGCTAGGATTGTATCCTTGTTGGTTCCCAGTATCTGCCATATGCTTAAGGTGATTGAGTTAGTCCTGCCATTATTATTGCTTCGAACTTTGCATCAGTGTTGCTATACGTTTTGCCTCAGTATCACTACTATTAGTACAGAGTAATGGTGGCATAGTGCTAATAGTTTGGGCACGTTTGTGTAAGTTTTATCATCATGAAGTTAATTGAGCACTTACCGTGGTGGCAGTGGTGCATTCATGGTGCCCCGTTCAGACAGAGCCCTGTGGGGTTTTAAGGGCTATTTTTAGGATTGTGATTTAGTTATTATGATAGTTATTGAGTATCTTATTGTTATTGAAGTTTTAGATAGAGTAAGTTTATCCCACACTATTGAGTTACTGAGCATGACAGCGGGACAGTGCATAGGCTTCCCACCCCGGTGATCGTAGTATAGCAGGTCAAACAGTGTCAATTATAGCAGGCTGCTGCTGCTGGTAGTCCAGCGATTAGCTTAAACATTTTGATGGTGTTTGTGTATAAAGATTTGTGTAATAAAAAGTGTTACCAAATAACTCTTGATTCTACTGTGTGTAACAAGTACAATGTTATTATGCACAGTTTCAATGTCCTTAATGTGTAAATTGTTTTGCATGATATAACCCTAACCCCAACCCTAACCCTTTGCCTCCCAAGACAATCTATATTATGTGTTCCACTTTTGCCCCCCAGACACTGCAGAATATAATATAATCACATATCAGATGGTCAAAGTTTTCTAAACAAACAAATAAAATAAGTTTTTCAAACAACATTCTTTTCTAATCGAACCCGGATCCGGAATGGAGTCGGCGACGGTTGCTATGTGATGTCATTGCTCGCGCTCAAAGTCCTGACAAGGCGTCGGCGAGCATTGATTCGTTTTTGATTGATTGCTCATCGTTGTCCAGTGATTTTATATCGACATCACAGGATTACATTGCATTCTGTTATTTCTATAATAATAGATAATTCACTTTTCATCACAGGGATCCCAAAGTACTTCACACACACACAGAGAACTATTAAACCATTACATTAAAAGCAGTCTAATACAGAATTTGATAAAACAGAAATGAAAGTGGCTTGTCTTTGTCTTTCTACCAAAGGGGAAAGTGCTAAACTTGGGTTGGTGTTCTGATAATGTTAAGGTGCTGACTACTGCTGGCAATGCATTTTGTTCATGTATACTAATGTTTGTAAAATATTTACCATGCAACACAATAACATTCACCTCCACTTTTTTATTTGTATTATTCTTTTTAATCTCCAGGAAAATCAATCAGGTCTTCGGAAAAAAAAGATGAAAAGTTTTGCAGAGGTGAATATATATATTTGTTTTTAGTAATCATCTAAAATAAGCAAGTTTGAGATATTGAGTTTCCCTGTAGTTAAAATGTAGCTGCTGCATTAAAATTTAAGCCATCTTTATTACTTTTAAATCTCTTGTATTTGACTAGGGCTGTCAGCAGTTCTGGAATGAGTAAGTTAACCCTGTGTTTGCCATCGAAAGAGCGTGCAGAAGAACAGATTTTAAACGACTGGGTCATGAAGTTAAAGAAGATCTGCTGCAGCCAGGGACTGGAAAAAACTGAAACAAATCGAATTGCCTCTGGATACAATCTATGCATTTTAGAGTTCCCAAGCATTTCCATTACATATCGAAAAAAGAGCCAGCTCTGGAAAGGGCAGGCGGGTTGGTCCGTGTACATTCCGGCCAATCGTTTTTGCATTCTAAATTGGAAATCAGAAAACCAGAAAACGACTCGTTTTTCTATTTCGGTTTTTCATAAAAACAAAAATCGACCCGTTTTTCATTTTGCAATTTATGAGTTTAAAATACAAAAACTGATTCATTTTTCATATTGCTTTTTGTAACGAAGTATTCGAAATGGAATAATCTAATACAAAAATAAATAACAGACTGCAGCGACAGAAAATGAAATCAATCTCCAAGAGTCGGTGATAAAGAAGGTAGTCTTTATTCAAGCAGATATCTGGAAAAACAATACTTCGCAGGAAATATGTTAATGCTTCTCTAACAGGTACACACTTATACAATGATAGATATACTAACGTATCGGAAGAGGGACAGACCTATTCAGCCAAGCGTGCCAGCCACCTTTATTGATCCTATGGCAAGCTCTGTAAGATGCTAACATTTCCTCTCTCCCTGCGGTTTGCAGCTCTTACAAAAGACGGAACTGCGATACAGAACGAAACTGTAAACAGAATTCACCCCACCCTTCACCATATTCTGTTACAAAAGAACCCCCCACTGCAGCATGAAAACACTCCACAACATAATATCTTAAAAATTATTTAGCTCCTTCAAGACCTTAATAAAAAAAGGTCAGACAAGGCAAGCTCTCTGTGTCTCGCTGTTATGACGATGCAATAATTTCGCGCCTGTGCTTATTGTCGTGGAAGTGTTCTGTCTGTTTACCAACATTATTTATTAACAAAGTACTGTATTACAATACAGCCGTAGGGCTCAATTAAGATAATATAATAATCATCTTTGTATCACTCAGGTACAGTGCATTATAATAATACTAAACATAATAAGGGAAAGGGAAAACAAATCCAGGTACGGTTCTTAATATTTATATCCGGCTTTATAAATTAACTTTATAAACCTAACTGGATTATATTATCATAGCACATTTGTCCATTTGTCCAGGGTGCTCACAAATGTTTAGAGCTCCCCTTTCCCAGGTACCCAATTTGTTTCACTTGGGGGGATCGGGGGGATGGTGCATCCATAGATATAGATATCAATGTATTGATGCAGAAAACGTCGTTATTTAGTTTTGTGTTACAGATTATTCCATTTCGAATACTTTGTTACAAAAAGCAATATGAAAAATGGGAAACAAGCCTAAATCAGTTTTTGTACTTTAAACTCAGAAATTGGAAAATGAAAAACAGGTCGATTTTAGTTTTTATGAAAAACCGAAATAGAAAAAACAAGTCGTTTTCTGGTTTTCTGATTTCCGATTTAGAATGCAAAAACGATTGGCCGGAATGTACACGGACCCGGGTTACTGTTGATTTTTTTATTATTATTATTTTTAAAAAAATGATTAATGTTTTTTTAATTGTTCTTTTTTATCTTAGTTTTAATTGAGTAGCTTTTTAAGTTTCTGTGTGTGTGTGTGTGTGTGTGTGTGTGTGTGTGTGTGTGTGAAGCACTTTGGGGTACTTGTGATGTAAGGCGCTTTAGAAATATGACTTGCTGTTAACACATATGCACACACCACGCAATGCAAGCGACTGAAGCGATAAGTAGCAGAGTGTGTGCGTGTCTCAGTGGATGTCTGTGTGCATGTGCGTGTCTCAGTGTGTGTGCGTGTGTGTCTCAGTGTCTGTTTGTGTCTCAGTGTGTGTCTCAGTATGTGTGTGTTTCTCAGTGTGCGTGCATGTGCGTGTGTGTGTCTCAGTGTCCGTGTGTGTGTGTTAGTGCGTGTGTGTGTCTCAGTGCGTGTGTGTGTCTCAGTGTGTGTGTGTGTGTGTGTCTCAGTGTCTGTGTTTGTGCGTGTGTCTCAGTGTCTGTGCATGTGTGTGTCTCAATGTGTGTGTGTGTCTCAGTGTGTCTCAGTGTGTGTGCATCTGCGTGTGTGTGTCTCAGTGTGTGTGTGTGTGTCTCATTGTGTGTGTGTCTCACTGTGTGTGTGTCGTGTGTGTGTCTCGTGTGTGTGTGTGTGTCTCAGTGTGTGTGTGTCTGTGTGTGTGTGCATCTGCGTGTGTGTGTTTGTGTGTGTGTCTCTCTCAGTGTGTGTGTGTCTCTCAGTCTGTGTCTTTCAGTGTGTGTGTGTGTGCGTGTGTGTGTGTGTGTGTGTGTGCAGTTTATACTGCAGGACCTAGAACATTACCTGGAAATAAATAAAAAAATGAGTCAAACATCTCGCAAAAAGAAGTCTTTTTAAATAAAGTAGTTGTTGAAATTTTGCTTAATTAAAATGACTGTGACGACGTAGTTCTGTTTCCACCGTACCACTGTGGTCGAAAATCTTCTGAATAAAGGACACACAACCTTATTTATTAATGAGTATTAATTCAGAAACATACGTAGCTGCTCCTTCTCAGACTGGCACTCCCGGATCACAGTAAGAACCGAACTGTCCCACTTCCTCTTTATTGGGTTGGATGTCATTGTATTGATCAGGGCAGAGCTCTGCTCTGCACTGTGTTTAAAGTAATTGCAAGCATCAAAATAATTTCAGTCTCCAGGCGACATGGCCCAGGAAGTACAAGACAGCATCTGAAAGCATGGCTTCTTTAACCCAGTGTAGCACCAGATACCACGTTTTGAAATGAAAATACATGCTTGCTATAACATGTGTTTCTTTCCAAACTGCACATTTGAGACCTACACAATGAATAGATGAGCATGGTGGAGAAGTGTTCTGGAACTATTGTGTTGCTATGGTTACTTTAAGGTTCACTCTATGAGTTCTAGTCTTTTCATGTGCAATAAATTCTTAAAGGGTTTGAATTCAGACTCGTTCATTTCCATCAGCCGCTGGGACTGAGCTGAAAAGGGTTTGAATTCAGACTCGTTCATTTCCATCAGCTGCAGGGACTGAGCTGAAAAGGGTTTGAATTCAGACTCGTTCATTTCCATCAGCCGCTGGGACTGAGCTGAAAAGGGTTTGAATTCAGACTCGTTCATTTCCATCAGCCGCTGGGACTGAGCTGAAAAGGGTTTGAATTCAGACTCGTTCATTTCCATCAGCTGCAGGGACTGAGCTGAAAAGGGTTTGAATTCAGACTCGTTCATTTCCATCAGCCGCTGGGACTGAGCTGAAAAGGGTTTGAATTCAGACTCGTTCATTTCCATCAGCCGCAGGGACTGAGCTGAAAAGGGTTTGAATTCAGACTTCAGACTGCAGTGGAGGGTTTGTTTCCATCCACTGCAGATCAGGATCAAATCCATCAGTCCTGACTGTGAGATTTACCCAAGCAGTGTCCAATGAGAAGGACGCTAGAGAGAGAGGCGGAGTTTAAAACCTGAACTCCAGAAAAAAAAAACAACATGTATGAAGAACATGATATAAATTATACTGGAGGTTGGTGGATTAATTCATAGGTAACACTTTACATGAAGTGTCTCTAACTACTGTGTGTTTACATATTCGTTACTTAGTAAATACATGTGTACTTACACAATCACAATATTATTATGCATAGTTACAATGTACTTAATGTGTATTTTTTTGCATGATATAACCTTAACCCTAACCCTAACCCTAACCATTTTCTGATACAATTGTGCAATTACTTATATCCTGCAAAAATATTAGAATTATGTACAGTATATGTTATCTGCTAGGTAAACACCCAGTAATTATGTAAAGTGTTACCATAGACACAAATTATACAAGAATGTGATCTGCGATATTTGCTCTTTGTTAAAAAGTGTATTTTCAGATCGGACTGGAGACTGCAGATGGAGCCAGCACTCCCAATTGGATATGAAATCACCCTCCAGATTAAGCAGCCTTCATGTTTAGTGAAATTCTTGGATCCCTCCTAGACTGAACCCCACTCTGCAGTTCTGATAACTTTACAGCTGGCCTCAGGTTTGTGTTGATACAGCACAAGCTCTCCACATTTCAAACAGCACAGGAAAGCAGCACCGCAGACCCACAGGTCCTGTCATCAACTGAAGTGCTGCTCCAGACTATTATTATTATTTTATTATTTAGCAGACGCCTTTATCCAAGGCGACTTACAGAGTCTAGAGTGTGTGAACTATGCATCAGCTGCAGAGTCGCTTACAACTACGTCTCACCCGAAAGACGGAGCACAAGGAGGTTAAGTGACTTGCTCAGGGTCACACAATGAGTCAGTGGCTGAGGTGGGATTTGAACCGGGGACCTCCTGGTTACAAGCCCTTTCATTAACCACTGGACCACACAGCCTCCTATTAATGAGCAGGGAGGTATCCCCCTTCCTCCAGAACACTGCGGACAACCATGCATCCGACCGAAATTATTAAAATTACATTTCGAATCAATAAAACAAAAATATATCATTTGCAATCATTGACTGGAGTGTACATACCATACATGATAATGACAGCTTCAGTTTTTTACTTCTCCCAAACAGTGATCTTACATAGAAGTTTTATCTCGCGGGTCTGCGGGTTTTAATGTCAATGTGCGGGTCTGATCTGTGAAATGTGGGTCACTTGGGTGGTCTGTGACTTTAACTGAAGATGATTCTGGCTAAAGATATGTAATTAGTACAGCGTGGTTCAAGCATCTGGATTAAGCACTGTTTGAGTAATTTCAACATTATTTACTATGGTTTCAGGACTAGGTTCTGGTGTATCCATTATTTGCAAAAAGAAAAGTTAACAAAAGAGTTACCTTGGAGGATTTCTATTTTTTTTAATCAAATATTTTAATGCCAGTTTATGAAGCACCTCCGATATTGCTTCAATTCATTGTGCACGGAACAACTCAGCAGTTTATTCAGTCCCATAAAGGCTCGCTCCACACTAATAAAGCAATACTCCAGGTACATTTGCAGTTGAGTTTCTATTGTAATAAATCTCAAATTGTAAACTAATGAAAAGACCCTGTTATAGCACCCTCCTCCAAGTGCACACAAAGGGAAGCAATTTGAAAATGTTTGACAAAGTAACGGTGCTTATGATCAGGCGAAGAGGACCTCACTCCTTGTCTATGGAGCTATTGCATTATCATTCATATCAAAGAATAACCCAATGGCACTTATTTCCAGGAAACTAAATTACCACACAATCAATAATGCATTCTAGTTGAATCTAAAATTTCAGCATGTATGATATTCTGCTTGCAGTTACTATCTGGCTGTACAGCAAACTCCTGCAATATTTCTATAAGGGAATTACCTGACTGAATAATCAAATGCTAAGGTTGCTTGCAGAGAGATATTAATCTAGGCTGTAGATGGCTTAATGTAGCCAGCAAGATGGGAATAGATGACAGGTAAGCAAATATGTACGCAGAATTTTATCACGCATTTTAACTGTTTCAGCGCTGGGCAGTCAGTAATGGAACGGGGTATGCATCCGTAGGAGTTCGGCTTTATTGTCGATTTACATATAAATTGCCTTATTGTAGCCTCAATAAGGATTTTATTGTTTACATATGTGTTTATGATACACTTCTTCTGCTGAGATTTCAGAAAGGCTGCAGCATCGTTAAACTCTTTCAGTACAGAAACTCTATTCACATACTGTTTAACCACTTGACTGGCTTTCTGATCAGCGTTGTAGTTTCAGCGTAGTTGTGTTGCTTTCATCATTACAATCTTTTCCTTTTCATACTATAGAGTTGCAATCTCTCTCCTTTAAAGTGGTTCTTGCAACCATACCATACCATACCATACCATAGCAGTTTCATTTATATGCAAGGGTGCTTTAAAAAAATAAATAGCAAGCCCAAAGAGCTCTGAACGGCTCGCTAATGAAAGGCCAAATCAAAGAGATTTATTTTGAGACAAGCTCAGCATTCCGGATAAAACCTGGAAGTGAGTTTCAAAGTGAAGAAGCTCAAACACTCAAAGGGTTACTGAATGAATGTGCATAGCGTGTAAAGAGTATGGCGTGTTTGTGTTTTTGCTAAACTCACATCAAACAGTGAGTTTAGAGCCACTGTTGTTTATGTCATGATGTTGTTTATGTAGCGAGCGTGTCTTCCCAGTGCTCTCCGGTTCAAATCTATCCCTTTGATTATGTTTACATGCCAGAGAGGAAGCCGTCAGACCCAAGGAAGTCTGACTCCCTCAGAGCTTCTCACATGCAGAGAGAGGAGGCTGTGAGACCCAAGGAGGTCTCTCCCTCAGAGCTTCTCTCTTACATGCAGAGAGAGGAGGCTGTGAGACCCAAGGAGGTCTCTCCCTCAGAGCGTCTCTCTTACATGCAGTGAGAGGAGGCTGTGAGACCCAGGGAGGCCTGACTCCCCTCAGAGCATCTCTCTTACATGCAGAGAGAGGAGGCTGTGAGACTCAAGGAGGTCTCTCCCTCAGAGCTTCTCTCTCACATGCAGAGAGAGGAGGCTGTGAGACCCAAGGAGGTCTCTCCCTCAGAGCTTCTCTTTTACATGCAGAGAGAGGAGGCTGTGAGACCCAAGAAGGTCTCTCCCTCAGAGCTTCTCTTTTACATGCAGAGAGAGGAGGCTGTGAGACCCAAGGAGGTCTCTCCCTCAGAGCTTCTCTCTTACATGCAGAGAGAGGAGGCTGTGAGACCCAAGGAGGCCTGACTCCCCTCAGAGCATCTCTCTTACATGCAGAGAGAGGAGGCTGTGAGACCCAAGGAGGTCTCTCCCACAGAGCTTCTCACATGCAGAGAGAGGAGGCTGTGAGACCCAAGGAGGTCTCTCCCTCATAGCTACAGCTACACAGGTATAGAGGGCACACCGCGGCACCCCATGAACGAATTCTCATTGTATAATAAGTGCAAAGTGTATTTATACAATGCATTAGTAAGACTTCATCTAGAATATTGGGTTCAGTTCTGGTCACCTTGCTAAAAAAAGGATATTGCTGCTCTAGTAAGAGTGCAAAGAAGAGTGACCAGAATTATCCCAGGTTTAAAAGGCATGTCGTATGCAGACAGGCTAAAAGAATTGAATCTATTCAGTCTTGAACAAAGAAGACTACGCGGTGATCTGATTCAAGCATTCAAAATTCTAAAAGGTATTGACAATGTCGACTCAGGGGACTTCTTCGACCTGAATAAAGAAACAAGGGCCAGGGGTCACAAATGGAGATTAGATAAAGGGGCATTCAGAAAAAAAAATACACAGAGAATTGTGAGGGTCTGGAACCAACTCCCCAGTAATGTTGTTGAAGCTGACACCCTGGGATCCTTCAAGAAGCTGCTTGATGAGATTCTGGGATCAATAAGCTACTAACAACCAAACGAGCAAGATGGGCTGAATGGCCTCCTCTCATTTGTAAACTTTCTTATGTTCTTAACATCAAGCATATTTTAGGCACTTCCAATACCATAGCAGTTTCACCCATTCCAGGTTTTAATACGAGCATGATGAGACACAGTGTATAGGTAACAAGCTCAGGTGTGTCTTATTGGACTCATAGTAAAACCAGGACTGGATCTAACTGCTGTGCAATGGGAGTCTTATTTCCATCCCTGGGTTGTGCATTTGCAATGTTATAAGTATGTCAGTCAGAGACACACAATGCAAAGCGTTCCCTAACAGAGTCCCGGGCACTTTCCCTTCCCTTGGTATCCCTCGTGACCCCTGCCTTGTTAAACATGCTGTACGTTCCACTGGTTGGAGTCACTCATCTGATCAAAAGGTACTCTCCAGATGAGATGGACCTTCAGTAATTTATAAATCATTAATTTCCTACACCGCTTTAGCAAGAGACTGCATGAACTGCAATTGCGATCCTCTCTTCAGACGGAGGTGTCAGAGGCCCTCATCAATTCCTTTTCCCACCCGATGCATGCTAAAAAAAAATTTTTAAAAACACGTTTCAATTAAAAAATACTCATTTCCATCCCGACACAATATCTTTTGATGTATATTTTTAAAAAAATCGAATTCTAATAATAATAATAATAATAATAATAGTAATCTTAGATGGCTTTGAAATATTAAAGAACCCTGTTTGAGAGAAGCTCTTTCAGGCAGCTGCTTGCACTTTCTCATTTAATCCTGACCACTTCATATTTTGCAAAGTCAAAGTCAAGAGTAAACTTTATTAAAGTAATTCTTTTCCTGACACAGAATCCGGTCTGACAGCGATGTCTCTCCTGCGGTGTCGGCTGGACGAATGGCTCTTCTTTGAGTGCTGCAAAGAGGGTTTTTTATTGCATTTGTATTTACTGAGAACTCTTACAAACAAGTCTATTATAACACCTTGTTGTACCGCACTACACTGTCATAAATCGCTGTCACAGTATATTACTTCAAAGCTATAAAACTCCTCACACGCTGAGCTTCCCATAGTAAGGCACAGCAAAGTGTATAAAAGCACAGAAAACATAGGGAAGAATTGTAAAGCACAGAGAGGCACGGCAAAACATAGGGAAGCATTGTAAAGCACAGAGAGGTCTGGTAAAGCATAGGGAAGCATTTTAAAGCACACAGAGGGGATGGTAAAACATAGGGAAGCATTGTAAAGCACAGAGAGGGATGGTAAAACATAGGCAATCATTGTAAAGCATAGGAAAGCATTGTAAAGCACAGAGAGGTATGGTAACGCATTGGGAACCATTGAAAAGCACAGAGAGGTATGGTAAAGCATATTTAAAACCATAGCAAATCAGGATAAACTATTGTAAGTGCATAGCATGACTATGGGAAAAGCATGGTAAAAATGTGCATTTACTGTACAGATTTACCATGGTAAAGTTTTATAAGGGCTCTCTACAGCACATTGGTGCAGTTTTGAAAGAATGTTACAGCAAGCATGCATTTTCGGTAGTCTATTACACTGGCACTTCCTTCTGTAGGTCATTAACCCTCAGATCCACCACTATACTGAAAGAAGTAGCACCCGACAGGCAGGGGCGCTGGAACTAGGGGTGCTGGGGGTGCGGCAGCACCCCCTGGCTTTGCATGGCTTCCATCATATACAGAGGTTACAGTTTTGTTCAATGGCTTTCAGCACCCCCACTTTAAAAATTGTTCCAGTGTCACTGCCCACAGGGTGTTAAAACATGCTCCAATAGCCACACCCCTAGGTGTGTTGTACGTTAAGCAGGCAAGGATTTTGGACCATATCCTGGTTGTGACTTCCACAGTGAATTGTCCAGTGAATCAGGCAGAGTGGTTCTGAAAGTTCCAAGCTATGTTGCTATGGTGACATCTGCACAGGGTGGAACACCTGCTAGCCAATCAGAGTGCGCCCTCTATTGATATCTTCAAAGGAGCTGTGTTTTTACAGTCCATGAAACCCACCATGGAGCTCGGTTTTCAAAGCGCCACTGACTCAAACCCAGTAGGGAACTCAATTGCCTTTAATCTTTCTCTCGTTTGAAAATGTGGACCTATTAGTTAACTTTGCCTTTTTCAGTGCACTTCAATGTGGCAGAAGCCTCCTGAATGCTGTTAAAACTGTACAAGAAGAAAAAAATTATATAGACATTTAAATGATTAATGATAAACACCTGTCCTTTTCATTTCTTAATCTGATAGTCAAACCTTAAAGTATCACACACAGAATCCAATATTCAAACTGCAGGGCAGGAAAAAAAAATATTCAAGACTCACTGTGTGACCCTGAGCAAGTCACTTAACCTCCTTGAGCTCCATCCTGTGGATGAGATGTTAAATCAATGCCCTATTGTAAGTGACTCTGCATATAATGCACAGTTCACAGCCTACCTCTGTAAAGCGCTTTGTGACGGTGGTGCACTATGAAAGGCGCTATATAAAAATAAAGAATAAAGATACTTGAGTATTTCAAGAAATGTGGGCAGTTTCCCCCCATGCTTTTCCCATGACTATCCTATGCATTTCTCATAGCTTACCCTGGTTTACCATGTGTATTAGTATGCTTTAACATACCTTGCTATTCTTTACAATGCTTATCTCTGCTTTAACTGTGCTTTATTACACTTTACTGTGCTTTTACCGTGGGAACACTTCTATAAGGGGAATTTTGACAGCATATCCCTTGCATTGTAATCAGTGAGCCAAAGTTACAGCTGCATTCAAACTGCATCCCTTCCCTTTGACAGCAGGCTTCTTCACAATGTGGTGCTCTGTGCTGGTGTTGCAATGGGGATCAGACGAGTGGACTGTCCAGAGCCATGCTTTATCTGCGTTGTCTTTGTTATTTCTGCAGCCCCTCAGATTGTTGCTGCAGCTGAGTTACAGTTACGGAGTTAGTTTCCTGATCATATTTTGATAAAAGATCACCTGATGTTCATTGACGCCTGTCAATCAGTTTTCACATGTCCCGAGTCCCCCGTCATGTGACACACGCCAACATACAAGAGAAATTACTATGGGGTCTAAACACAGTGGCGGATCTAAAAACTGCCACTGATTAAAACATTTAAATAGGACCAAAAATTACAGCAGATTTTATAGTAACTTGGCTTACTATCTGCCCTGCGTGAGGACATCAGAAATACCATGTGTCTTTAACATGGTATTTCTTACATTCACTGGGGGCACAGTGTTGCAGGGAGAGATGGATTAATGGTTGCACTCTGTGTACCAGGTGTACTTGGATGTTTGACATGATTCTGTGAGCTCTACTGAGGCCACAGTGGAGCTTTCAATGTATTTTAAAAAGAATCATGTCTAACATTGTACCAGCTACTTTCCTGCAGAAACCATTTTGCATGGCAATGCAGGGGAATGCTGGAGGAAACTACAGAACATCCCGTAACATTTTGTAAGGGATGGGTTTTTATAATGCGCCTGACTGCTCCCTTGTAGAGATGAATCTAACATTTCCATGAGGGCACGCTTTATTATCTACAGCTATGGACAAAGATTTTGCATCGCCCAATAGAATTCACTCATTTTGCTTCACAAAGTCGAATAAAACTTGCTGAATAATGTTACGTTAGCATATTGAATTACACGTTGTAGTTTTCCATATACAACTATTGGAAAATGTGACATTACGAAATCTACCATGAAATACTGTACTATTATTGTGGCTTCCGATAGACTTTTGCGATATCGTTTTGCACGTTATTTGATCACATGATGTTAAAAAAAACATCTAAATTATGTTCATACTTTGTTATTTTATTTTATTATGTCTCAGTCCTAAAATTCTAGTTGATGCAAAACTTATATATTAAAACTTATCATAATTCTATGAAAAAAACAGTTTACATAATAATACCGAGATACCATCACCCGCCACCCCCAGCTATAAATCTCTTCATAAACATTCCTTTAGCGCCTCTGGTAATGTACTGTAATGTAATGCAGTGTGGATGTATTTATTCCAGCATAAAAGGAAAGAGAAAAAAAAGGCTTCTGGGAGCAAGTTGTTTGGGCAGCTTCAATCGGCTGGTTATAGAAAGGAGGAAATGGGAAAAGGAGCAGAAGAAAGTTCCAGAGCACAGTTAATATCGAACCCCAGCAATCCCCACTGCATCCAATTTCTGCCAAAATGCTGTGTGCTAAACTCCCATCAAACAGACACACCGCACACAAAGGAAAACCTCATCACCAAGGGAAACTAATCCAGCACTGTGCCATGTAAGCCTGTCAGGTTTTTTATATTTTTTTTATTATTATTATAAGAAGTCATCACTCATTTCACTGAAGATTAAAAGTAGGACTGAATTGAGAAAAACCTTTTAGGAAATCAGAATTTAAATAGTGTGTTGGGAGGCAAGACAAATTGCAAAAATATATAGCCTTCTTTTTTCAAATTATAGACATGTAAAAAAAAAAAAAAAATAGCCCATTTTCTGGGCTCCCTTCAAACAGTCTCCCTGATTCCAGATTGGTGCTCAATAGATAAGGCTGCAGAACGAGTCCTGCCTGGTTTAATTACTTTGCCGTCAACTACAAGGTGTTACTGCGGGAGAATGACAATCGCTTTCTACTCAGAATATGGATGCAGGGTCAATCTGCTGCTTCATCGGATTGCTCTGTGTTGTTTCAGTCTCCAGCCTTCCCTGCCAAGCAAAGCTCATTACTGTTATAATAATAATGTTAAACAAACACAGCAAAGACTGCGGCTGTTTTTTTTATATTCAAGCAAATCTGATTTTTTTCCCCATGCTCACACACATTCTGTTGCTGAAATTGTTTTCAACTGGACTGATTGTTGGGGAGTGTGAACAGGAATTGTAACTGAATCCAGTGCAGTAAATGTCCATCCAGGTTTCCATGGATGTGTCCATAAGAACCCATATGTGCTTTAGTTAAAAGTAACATTGTTATTAAAGCAATAACGCACTCCAGGGTGTTCCAATATGGTGCAATATCCGCACGTTTAGGGGCGTTCTTCAGCATGACAGGAAGCCAGGTTAAGCAGCACAGGCATGTGGATTCTGCACCACACTTGAACATCCTGGAGTTTTTCTACACTTAGAAAACTGCCCCCCCCCCCCCATGCTATCCCATATGGTTGTCCAGTGAATCAGTCAATCAAGCCGTGCTGGCGTGGTGACATCTGCATGACAACAAGTGCAGACCAGCCTGGCTGTTTCGCACAGTGGTTAAGACGCTGTATGTGGGGTCGCCTGGTTTGGAACACTTGTTAGCCCATGAGACGTCTCCCTCTATTCTTGCCGTTGCATAACTGGTCAATGAAGATGATGTCATCGCTGCAGGATCATGAAGCTAACTGAATGGATCGCATTAACTTTATGTCTTGGTCACCACTGCTCTAGCGCAAAGACTCTGAGGGGAGTTTATCCATTCCAGCAGTGGTGTCTCATCAGCATACTTCATCAGGACTCTGCTCCAAACATCTATCATACCAGAATAAAAACAAAAACGCAGGTAAACCTGATCTCAGAGCTATTTCCATCGCTGCCACTGCCATCTCTGCAGCCCGTCAGCTTGAATTCGCATGAATCTGCTCATGTCTCTGCGTGCCCCTCCTTCAAGGAGTAATTAGACGAGGATCCTGGACAGGGAATCCACTTCATGCCAGAAAGCACATTACCTTTAGATTGTGTTTCGCAGCGCTGTGTGGCAGCAGCTTCACTGCTCATTACCAATTAGCCGTCGCAAGCTGCTGTCTACGTGATCATGATTAATTGGCTCCTCTAATTATGTGCAGTGTGTATTGTTCTACAGGTAAATGTATGGATTACAGGCATGTTACCGAGGAGATTAGGGATGGCCAATCTTCAGAAGGAGAGTGCAGCCACACGAATGCTACGCAGAGCTGCCCCACTTACTGGGTCACTGCCAGTGATTCTCTACCTCGATTTCACGCTCACAACTTTCCATTATTGCAATATATTCTGTGGCTACAAAAGCGATTAGGGTTTCTTCTGTTATTATTATTATTATTATTATTATTATTATTATTATTATTATTATTATTATTATATCATACTAAGAGAGCAGTGTTTCTGCTCCCAATACTGCAGAGACGGTTCTTCCATTTGCATGAACTCAGAGATCCAGCCTGTATTGTTTCCTTTGATGAGTAGCTTTAATTATAATGACATGTGAATCATATGCCATTGACACTACATATAGGTGCAAACATCAGATTACTGAAGCGGTCGCCACCTCTGACCGGCTGATAGCACCAAGTCCAGTTTTGAATCCGCTCTGCTTGTAGTTTTTCCGTCGCAAAGGCTGGTTCTGCTGTAAACAGGTCAGGGCAGCAGGACTGGGCAGGCTGCCTGGGTGAAGCAGGCCCGTGTGTGTTTCTTTCACCCATAGGGGGAGATTGGGTAGCTGTCTGCTCTGTCTGTCTGATAAGGGAAGGTTAAAGAGATTCACTAAGCTGCACAATCTTTCTTTCGGTCTGCGTGGAAGACAATGCTGAAATGTGTGTGCCTGCCCCCTCCCTCCTTTTAAATTTGTCTCTAAGGGCTTGTTTGTTTACGTTCCAGCCTCCCTCCCTATTTCTTTCCAATCAAAGACAACAGCAGAACGTGGTTATGTTATTATTAAGTAAATGAGCAATATTTTCCCAGTGTTCTCCAGGTTAGATCCCCATTTAATTAAACAGGCTCATTATGTCGCTATCTGATTAGCAGGGGAGGGAATCAATTATTCAATTCACAAACATGGCTGCAGGAGTTGGATGTGTACAGCAAGCTGTTCATTTCATTTCAAGGACACTAATTAGGTACAAAGCTAGCAATAACTTTGAACTACTGCACAGGCTGTACTGAGGGAGTGGGGGTGGGAGGAGGAGGAGGGGGAATCTTCATTTCCTTAATAAGCTGGATTCGCTTTCCCTTAACAGGGTCAAGAAAGAACAGAACGAGGGAAGATGATGAGATGTACATCAAGGAAGCAAAGCATTTGGGAAGCAGCCCTCGGGATTCGCATATGTAATAGCGCACCGCAAACGTTTGTTCTTTATAATCAAACAGTAGGCAATTATCCAAATTATTGACAGCAGATTTCTCATTTCAACTGCAAATTAGGGCTATTAATAAAGCTTTTTAATGCAAAAGTGACTAATTAACAAACGGAATGGAACTCTGGAGCTGCGATATCAGAAAGCAGCCTGACGCTTATTGTGGAAACACATGGGAACTAATTAGTTTAATTATCAAAACAGCTAATTAAAATGAAAATTACACAGTTGCCTAATTAGTTCTTTGCTTTCTTCTCCCTCTCTCTCTCTCTCTCTCTCTCTCTCTCTCTCTCTCTCTCTCTCTCTCTCTCTGTCTCACTCTCTCCACCCCCATCTATTTGACAGGATTGTTATATAGGTAACCGGTCTCAGCGTATTATGAAAACAGAATGGTATGGATGAGGGGAGCACTAACAGGAAAATAAATGACTCCACATTTTCAAGACAGAAGTCTGTCCTTGGAGTGACTCTCTGGGTTCAAAGACTCTAATTTGCAGGGACTGTCAATTTAATTCTCTCCTGCACCCCGTCATTGGGGTTGGGTACATGAAGAGTCTCTAATTACTGGGTATTTACATAGTCGTTACTGAGTAAATACAAGTGTGCTTACACATCATTACAATGTACAATGTACTTAACGTGTAATCCTAACCCTAGTACCCTAGGACTAGTATTACTGTAAGATTTGCCTTGCACTATATGTTAGTTATTGGTGTACAGTCAGCGCCCCCAGTGGACCACAGTGGAAATGTGGGATTGTATCGCTCATCCAGTGGCTATGGCTTCTGTTAGAGTCCAGCGTTCTGTGACAAATCATGTAGGTCATTTCTCAAGAGAAACCTCACAACAGAAACGTGTGAGACATACCCTGAGGAAATGAAGGCATGTATTTATATTGCTTGACATCTCTCTCTTGATTACGAGGGGGGAATAATGAATGGCTTTTGAGCACACAAGCAATATATAAACTGTCAACTGTCAATCCATTTAAAGCTGGAAATATATTTCTTATAATGTGAATGATTGCAGAGTTACATCTTCTCACACAAATGCAGAAGCAACACTTCTGAAGAGCAGAGCAGTTTCATTGCTGTATAATCAGTGGGTGAATTCACCAACCTGCCTCCTGAGTGCACTGCTGTAGCCTCACTGCCGGTTCTAAGGGAGCGGTGCTGCTCTGTGACAGCAGTCGAGCTTAACGGGTGAGGAGTATAATGGATTTGAACCCTTGTCCATGAGAGCAGGTTAAAAAAAAGCTCTAGACACAGCTAAATAGTAATATATGATGCATGACAAAAAAATGTCATGTTTGTTAATGAGATTGCAAATATAATAATCATACAGCAAATGAACATAGCATGAATGACCTACAATTAGATAATGTGCAATACAGAAGAATAAAGGACAATAAATGGATAAATAGACTTAATACCACGATGCCTGAAGGTTTAAATAGAAAGGAATAGTAGATTGTTACATCATTAACTATTCAGTAAATGACATCACAAACAAATTCATACATTTACATGTGGTTACCATGACATCAAAAGCCTAGAAGTACCTCACTTGTTTGTTTTCAAACACACTTTGTTAAACACACTGAAAAGCTGGGAAGTTGGCTCTTTTGAGCCAAAATATATATATATATATATATATATATATATATATATATATATATATATATATATATATATATATATATATATACATACACATACAGGGGTGTAGTGCAATATTTAGAAGTGAGGGGTCGCTATTATCTACCGATTTCTGATATATTTGTCTGTTCCAATTATTACATCTAATTGTAAAACGCTGACACCTCAGCATAGCGTTGATACAGGTTCCCTTCACCTCTCGTACTCATTATTCCAGACCAGGCACGCTGGATTCAAACTGTTTCATTATTTATTTCTCAAGGGTTTCTTACGGCTATTGTAGTCTTTGCTTATTTGTATGGGTTATACACATGTATATCTACATATATTAATAGGAGCAAAACAGTTCAATATTCTACACATCAAGTAAGAAAGCGGCGCTCTCCCTGCCCAAGAGAAGTGGGGGCGCTCTCCCCGACCCCCAGCACTACACCCCAGTATATATAATTAACCACCATTCAACTGGTGCCTTCAGGAGAGGAACGTGCTCGCTGAAAACGAGGCAGAACAGTGCAAAGAACCGTTCGGAACGGAGCGGCACTGGGGGATTGAGACCTTGCGCGAAACAGTGTGTAAGAGTGATTCCTTTCAGGTACCTCTAAATATTTCTGCTGGGTTTATTATTGGCATAATAATAAGAGCACGTACTATTATTCTGCGGCAGGAGAGGGCTACAAACCAGAAACAAGCCTTAAAAATGAATGAACACGGTCTCCTGTGGCAGCCTTAGAAGCAGGCAGGATCTGAGGTCACCAATATCCCAGAAGCCCTAGAGGTAAAAACAATGTTTAGATTTTGTCTTTCTTTCTGTGTATTACTCTGCGCCCCCCGATGGCTAACAATGTTATTATGTAGAACTCAATTTACTCAATGTGTATTTTTTTGTATGATATAACCCTAACCCTAACCCTAATCCTTGTCTGGTACAATTGTGTACTTACAGATATCATGCAAAAAGATGTACATGTTAAGTGCATTTTAAAAGTACCTGCCTCCTTATTGAGAGTGATATGACCAGGGTTTGGAATTTGCAGTCCAAGTTGCCTTGCCAATAGACAAGCATCAAATCACTATATACTGTGAAGGGCAATGCAAGGATAAAAAATAAGACTCCCATTGCATAGCAGTGTGTATACTCCTCGTTTTTATATGTGCTTGACAAGCCCCAGTGTATAGGTAACAAGCTCAGGTGTGTCTGATTAAACTCCTAGCAAATCCAGGACTGGATCTAACTGCTGTGCAATAGGAGTCTGATTTCCATCCCTGCACTGTATGTAACTGCAGACTCTCCTGTACGCTACTCCTTTGTCAAATACAATCCTGAATGTCCTGCAGACTGCAGGGTGAATTGGTTTAAAACAGCACATTGTCTGCATGGCTCTTGCCTTTTGCTAATGCAGAGACTTGGCACTGATAATGCAAAGACAGATTCCATCAGGTCCTTATCAGTTACAAGCTGCGTGGTTTGCTGTGGGAGGCTGTATCTACCTATAACAGGAGTGTTTTATAAACATTAGCGAGGTTGCTTTTGCCATACCTAAAGGAAGCTGTGGGGAAACAACACGCAGTATCAGTAAACAGCGATCGGATTGGTGTTTCACAAACAGACACAACCAGACCAACCAATTACAAAGCTGCTTTTTATTACCACACATAATCGACCTCAATGATATACAAGTTCTTTTCTGCAAAAATGTAGCGGTTCCATTCAAGGTGAAGCAACTTCTGTAGTAAATATTTCATTTTTAGGCAAACTTCCCATCTTTTAGACCCATGTGGTTTTGCAGTCAGCTAATTAGCGAATAACTAGTCTTATATACAGTGCCCAGTCTCTCATGTACTGTAGCTGCCCTGCATCCCCCACTGTTCCTAACATATTTCCCTGATAACCCCACACCCTATACAGTCCCAGCAACGACACAAGGCATGTCTTATAGAGAAGAGTGACTTCAGTAGGGCTGGATTCAGCTCAAACATCTGTACCTTCATTTTAGAGATACAAAGGGCTTACGAGAGTCAAGACCCCAAACCCAGCCTCCAGCCCCTACCCCCACCCCAGTTAAAACCACTGAGAGACGAGCATTCTAGTCAGGGCTGGTGTTATACTTTGCAAAATGTTATTTTTCCTGTTGATCAACCTGTCACAAATGTCCTTTGTGCTCTGGCAGACCTCCCTGCTCACAGTAGTTAATCTTATCAGAGCGAAATTCAATTACACTTATCAAGGTTATTCCATACATTGAAGACACATGCACAGCTAATCTGATTTCAGTGGAAAGAGTGTGCCCCATTGTGTTCATGAACTGTGTTTGTATAGAAAGAACCCAGCCTCGCTTCTGCCAGGGAATAGCCCATATAGAAATGCAATAATGTACAGTTAATGGAGAGCCGAGCACCTGTTAACAGACTTCAAGTTAGAGAGTTCACGCTGACATTTAAAACATTTACTTTGAGAACAGGCTACCAGAAAGGCTGGGAGCTAGACTCCTGATTAAAGCAATTTAAATGCTTGCAAAGTGGTGAGATTAAAATGAAATACGGGTAGATGTTTTCCCCTCTCCCTCTCCCGCTCCCTCTCTCTGTGCCTGACTTATCTTTCGTGGGTTTCGTCTCTTCAGCACTGGCAGGCAGTGAACTCTGGGTAAATTATTGCCCCCCTCCTTGCCAATTACCCCAGGACGGATTCTGAGAGCGAAGCTGGATAATTGCCTCACTATCAGGCTGGAAGTCTAATGTGTTTAAGTGAGTTTTTTTTTTTTTAACGAAGGGGAGAATGTGCCTTAAGCTTGCTGTGCGAAGAGGTCTGATTTAGTGAACTGTGCACTGAGGAGGAGCGTCACACCCAAGGAGAAGGGAAACAAGGGACACACTCCTGGGATGAGGTGTGAAGTTAATGAGCCTGGCTGACTAGAGGCAGGCTGCCGAGCCAGGATAGAATAACAGGATTTATCATCCGGCTGCCAGGATCCAATCCAGGGAGAGGAGAGGGGCTGGCTGCCCCCACCACGGGCCGCGGGAGGGTTATTTACCTCGGCCTGAAAAAGTTTCTCTACTGTTTAAAGTTGTGATTACCAAGGTTTTATAGAAAAGATTATATTGCCTCGCATCATGCATTCTCACAAAGTGCCTCATTATCCTGTTGTTGACTGAGATGCGTGTGTAGCCCACTGCACCGGTTCAGTCTATTGAGCCATGATGTCTACAATACACCATTGCATATGCTACTTTGTTCATTTGGCTCATCATTTGCGCACTGTGTAGTTGTCACCTGTCAGACAGAAAGGTACCGGCCCTGGTCATGGTGTGCACGTCACGTGTGCTGTTACCATAGCGACGGAAACTTTAGCATAGCAACTGAGACAAGAGCTTAATTAGTAAACACAGATGATGCCTATATGTTATGCTAGACAGGACTTACCAGTCATTGTCTGAGGTTATGAACACTAAGCTGCTGCAGCATAAGTGAGTATGTATTTGTTTTAATGGGAACACTTTCAAATAGTGGCCGCAGATTCAGAATGAATTCCAATTGAATCCCACCGGAATATCTTCTGCCCTTCCTCGGAGTTCTGAAGTCATTCATTTTGAATTCAGTCATTATTTTAAAGTGTTACTGCATGAATAATTCACCAGTTATTTGCAATTGCTGTGTCTTTAAAGACCTCTGGAAATGATTTGTGTGCTGCCAGATTTACAGCATGTTAACTTGGAAACGTGTGCAAGCTGTCAATTCCAGCTTAATTAAACTGCAATAAAGCACACAGAGTATCTATAAAGAACTGTCGGACAGGAGCTGGGAGCTGTGTATTACACAATTACACAATTACCACAGCCCAGGCAGTGTGGTCCAGTGGTTAAAGTCCAGAGCTTGTAACCAGAAGGTCATCGATTCAAATCCCACCTCTGCCACTGACTGACTCACTGTGTGACTGTGACGGATGCGAGTGGTGTGTGAATAAATAACAGTCCTGAAACAGTATTTCTCCCACAAAAACAACCGTGTTTATTAAAATAAACCTCCCCTTTACCTGCGAGGGTATTGGGGGAACACAGCTGGCTGCAAAACAAAAATACAAAAACAAACAGAAAGTGTCCACAGTGAAATCCCGAGTGTCCTGTGCATGAAAGTGCTCTGTAATCCACACGGGGTGTGCTGATGTTGGTGAAGGGAAGGTAGTGCTCTGTGATCTGGAACTGGCTCCGTGGCTGCAGTCCAGCGCTCCTACTCCGCCTCTGACAACACACAACAAACAACACGTAATCCAAAAACACAACGCTCCGGCTGGTGGCTCAGTTTCTCAGCGCAAGAGGAGGAACTGGCGTAGCTGCTTCCCCTTTGTACCCAGCAAACTCCTCCCTGCAGTCAACGCGTTGCCATGGTTTCTCCACTAGAGGGCTGCCCGCAGCTGAACTGCAATGGAATCGTCCTGAGTACTTGCAGCTACGCCCCTCCTAATATGGTCACCTTCCGGTTTCCACCTACCACCGAGGTGGCAGATCTAGGAGGCAGCTTACCTTCCCCTTACACAGCGCCCTTTCTAATCGGGAGGAGATTTACAGCATCGATCCTTTCTCTCTCTATCACATATCTCACCCCTCAGAGTGATGCGAAGGAACACTCGGCCAACTCTACATTCCCCAATGGTCCCCCTCCCTTGAAAAAAATCTGCATTTTGATGCTCCTTACCCGCACGATGTTTCACAGTATAGTGGAAGGGTTGCAGCGCCAGATACCACCGAGTTATCCGGCGTTATTGTCCTTCATCGTGTGTAACCACCTTAAAGGAGCATGATCAGTGATGAGAGAGAAAGAACGCCCCAATAAGTAATAGCGAAGAGCATGAGTAGCCCATTTAATAGCTAAACATTCCTTCTCAATGGCGGAGTAGTTAATTTCCCTAGGAGCCATTTTTTTGCTCAGGTAAATAATAGGGTGTTCTACCCGTCAACTTGTTGGGACAGGACTGCCCCCAGACCAATGTGGGAGGCATCAGTCTGCAGGATGAACTCTTTGCTGAAATCTGGTGAAATTAGGCGGGAGCTTGACAGAGTCGCTTCTTAATCATATCAAATGCCTCCTGACACTGCCCTGTCCATTTAACTAATTTTGGAGCAGCCTTTCGGGTGAGATCTACCAGGGGTTAACTATGGTGGCATACTCGGGGATAAATCGGCGGTAATAGCCGGCTAACCCCAATAGTGATCTCACCTGTGACTTGGTTCTCGGGATCACCGTCTCCACCAGCGCCTGGACTTTGGAGGCGATCGGCTTCACCCGACCATTACCCATAACGTAGCCAAGATATTGGGTCTCTTGTTTGCCAAATGCACACTTGCCCAGTTTGGCTGTTAGCCCTGCCTCTCTCAGAGACTGAAGGACGGCTAAAAGTCTAACAATATGCTCTTCCCAGGTGGAGCTAAAATCACCACATCATCAATGTGCGGCTGCATGCTGATGATGGGGAGCTAAGACCTGGTCCATCAGTCTCTGAAAAGTGGCTGGAGCTCCATGCAACCCGAAGGGCATGGTCGGAAATGGAACAAGCCATCTGGGGTAGAAAGCAGTTTTCTCTCTTGAGCTCTGAGTGAGTGGAATCTGCCAGTATCCCTTCGTCAGATCCAAGGTCGAAATTAACTGCGCCTTACCCAGTCGGTCGAGGAGCTCATCCACCGGGGCATTGGATATGCATCGAACTTGGAGATGGCATTAACCTTTCGAAAGTCCACACAGAACCGAGTGGAGCCGTCCTTCTTTCCCACCATCACAATCGGACTGCACCACTCGCTGCGGGAAGGTTCAATGACTCCAAGCTTGAGCATATCCTCCACCTCCTTGTGGACAGGGCCCCTGCGACTCTCCGGGATCGATGCGGTCTCTCTCGGACCTTGACACCTGGTGGAGTAATAATAGCATGAGAAATAACATTAGTTCTGCCGGGCAAGTCAGAAAAACATCACTAAACCTTTCCACCACCAGGTGGAGCTCACGCTTCTGATCCGGAGTAACTGTTCCCCATCGGAATATGAGTTGTAGCTGGTGGATTGACAGTGGGACCAAAATCCTCTTCTACACTGTCGCCTGCTACAAATAGGGCCTCCCTTTCATTCCAGGGTTTTAACAAATTAATGTGATAAATTTCAGTCTTGTTCCGGCGATCGGGTTGTCTAATTTCATAATTCACACTACCAATTCCCGTATCACCTCATATGGCCCCTGCCACTTAGCATATAACTTAGATTCCGATGTGGGAAGCAGCAACAGTACTTTATCACCTGGCGAAAGGTCCGAATTCTTGATTGTTTGTTGTACTGCTGCTCTTGGCGATGCTGAGCTAGTTTTAAGTTCTCTTGTGCCAAGCGACCAACCAATTCCAGGCGGTCTCTTAACATGATTACATACTTGACTATGTTTTGGAAGTTTTGTTTGCTCCTCCCACCCTTCTTTCACAAGATCAAGGATACCTCGTGGTTGTCTCCCATACAGCAGCTCAAAGGGAGAAAACCGGTTGAGCTCTGAGGCACCTCTCTTACTGCAAACATTAGGTAGGGGAGGAGTTTAGCCCAATGTTTCTGTTCTTGGTTAACAAACCGCTTCAGCATCTGTTTTAAAGTCTGATTAAAGCGTTCCACCAAACCATCCGTCTGTGGATGATAAACAGAGGTTCGAATGGACTTAATTTGCAATAATTTATATAATTCTTTCAAAAATTGTGACATGAAGTTCGTTCCGTGATCAGTGAGAATTTCTTTAGGAATCCCTACTCTCGTTATAATCTGTACTAACTCTCGAGCAACTACTGCGGCACTAGTGGATCTCAATGGTACTGCCTCTGGATATCTAGTCGCGTAGTCCACCACTACCAAAATGTGCGTATATCCAGAGTCAGACTGGCTCAATGGACCCACTATGTCCATAGCAATGCGTTCAAAGGGAACTGAGATCAGGGGCAGTGGGACCAGCGGGGCGGGCGAACTTCGCCCGGCGCTACTTGCTGGCATTCGGACACTCCGCTACATATCGCGCCACATCACTAAACACTCCCATCCAATAAAATCGAGCCAATATTCGTTCCCGAGTCTTTTCGATCCCTAAATGGCCCGAACAGGGGACATCATCGCCAACCGCATGATCTCACGTCGAAAAGACTGGGGAACAAGTAATTGTGTTACAATCTGACTTGTGCTCGTGGCTTGGGATACTCTATATAGTAAATGCCCAACAATAATGTTGTGGGGGTATGTAAGCGACGGCTATCCTCTACATCCTTCCCTCGATAGACCGAACCTGCCCCAGATGTGTACCAGCGAGGGATCGTTCTTTTGCTCCAATGCTAGGTCCACATCTCGGTCCCAGAATTTCGGGATATCGGCGGAGCTAAAGTAGCCTCAGCACTGGGGGTCTCAGTAACCTGCCCCGCAGATCACACTGAGTCCCAACCCCTTTCCCCTACATTTGATTGATTGAGCAGTATCCCCACCAAGCTCCAACCTTGTTTTATTAATGTTCCTTCCCATTTTCAACCCTTAGCTCTCTTTTTGTTTTCGGGTGAAATCGGGAATGGAACAGGTCAGTGTGCAGCGGAAAAATATTCCCAATAGCTTCCCCTGCTGCTCCCATGGCCTTACCGGAGACTGGTTTTACCGTTTTATAAATCATACTATCAAAATGTGGCCAGTCTCGACCCAAAATAACTGGATAGGGCAACTTTTCAGCCACCGCCACGATTACGGCGGGTATGACTTCAATGGTCAAATCTAATTTGGTGAGGGGTAGTCCTTGTTATCCCCATGAATGCAGGAAATGACCACAACCCGCGTGACCACCAAGGTACCCCCTTCAACAGAGCTTTCAAAATTAAAGTTTGCCCACACCCTGAGTCCACTAATGCGTGGGTGCTCACATCACCAACCTGTACATCAACAATGCAAGGCCCCTCCCAATCATTACCCCTGGACTTACCTGGTGCTGTTAGAACATAATGGGAGGCCACGCCACACTCCATTGCTGCTGGGCAATTCCTGGCCAGGTGGCCGACCTCCTGGCACCGGTAACAAGTGGGGCGAAAGGGTGCCCACGGAGCCTGCGTGTCCCGCTGCCGATTTGGCAGCGGGGAGGGTTGCTCTACTCTTACCCCACTGGGGGTCGCCCTCGGTCTCCATTGTGTTGGAGGAGGCCGCCCATAGGGTGACGCTGTAGTGCTGGTCGGGGGTGGTGGTGGTGAGGTATGGAGGAGGTCCCGCCGCCCGGGGCTTGCTGGAGGCTGGAGCCAGGGTGGCAACCGCTGGAGAGGAAGGCATGGCATCCTCGAACCCTTCAGCCAATCTGACTGCTCCATCCAGCGTGGTGGGGCGGTGGCGGCTGACCCAGTTTTGCGTGTCTGGCCCCAGCACTTTTATGAATTGTTCAATGGCTATAAGTTCAGTCACTTTTTCAGCGCTATTGGTGCGGGGCAGAGCCACCGGGTCACATGGTCCACCAGTTGTTGTGCCACCACGCGAGGTCGCAGTCCTGGGGGTCGCTGGTATTCCCGGAACCGGCGGTGCGTTTCTTCAGTGATATCAAGTCGCTGGAGAATGGCCTGCCTCACCCGATCATAATTCTGGGCGTCTTAGTCGGTCAGGGCTTGGTAGGCTGCCTGGGCCTCCCCAATCAAGTTGGGTCCCAGCTGGATAGCCCACCAATCCCGAGACCACTGGGCTGCTGTTGCCTGCCTCTCAAAAGCAACTAAATAGGCCTCGGGATCATCCTCCGGCGACATTTTCACTACTTTTATCCGTGGTAGGGGCACCGTTGGTTCGGCCGCCGGTTCTCTCCCCGATTGGCTTCCAGGAACATAGTGTGCATCCTCTCCATCATAACTGCCATACCCTCCTGATGTCTCCGCTCCTGCGCCTCCAATATTGCTCCCAATGCGGCGTCCATGATAAATCCCTCTTCTGACTCCAATTGTGACGGATGCGAGTGGTGTGTGAATAAATAACAGTCCTGAAACAGTATTTCTCCCACAAAAACAACCGTGTTTATTAAAATAAACCTCCCTTTACCTGCGAGGGTATTGGGGAACACAGCTGGCTGCAAAACAAAAATACAAAAACAAACAGAAAGTGTCCACAGTGAAATCCCGAGTGTCCTGTGCATGAAAGTGCTTTGTAATCCACACGGGGTGTGCTGATGTTGGTGAAGGGAAGGTAGTGCTCTGTGATCTGGAACTGGCTCCGTGGCTGCAGTCCACGCTCCTACTCCGCCTCTGACAACACACAACAAACAACACGTAATCCAAAAACACAGCGCTCCGGCTGGTGGCTCAGTTTCTCAGCGCAAGAGGAGGAACTGGCGTAGCTGCTTCCCCTTTGTACCCAGCAAACTCCTCCCTGCAGTCAACGCGTTGCCATGGTTTCTCCACTAGAGGGCTGCCCGCAGCTGACTGCAATGGAATCGTCCTGAGTACTTGCAGCTACTGGCGCCCTCCTAATATGGTCACCTTCCGGTTTCCACCTACCACCGAGGTGGCAGATCTAGGAGGCAGCTTACCTTCCCCCTTACACAGCGCCCTTTCTAATCGGGAGGGAGATTTACAGCATCGATCCTTTCTCTCTCTATCACAGTGACCCTGAGTCACTTAACCTCCTTGTGCTCCATCCTGCGGATGAGATGATAAATCAAATGTCCTATTGGAAGTGACTCTGCATATAATGCACAGTTCACAGCCTAACTCTGTAAAGTGCTTTGAGATGGTGGTCCACTATGAAAGGCGCTATATAAAAAATAAAGATATTATTAAGATATTACACTGAGCCGAGTGAACATCAGGTCACATTATCTATGTGAAGGCCCTAGGTTGGAAATCCAGCACAGGGCTTGCTATGTAGCAACACAGACATAATATTGATAAATCTCAGAGCTGTTTTAGGACAGAGGTTCTCAAACTTTTCGGACCTCTTGTCTGGTACTTGATCCCCCCCACTCACATGTACCGGTAAAATCAAATCCAACATGCCCCTGGCTTCTCTGGATGTCTCTGCTGTTGTGTGTTTTTCTTTTGCTCGAACCAGCCAGCGATCCATTGTAATAAGAGCAAACTTAACACTGTAAATAATAGTTTACTGATTGTGTCCAACTCTTCCTAAGCGCACTCCACGTACTGAACAACGTACATCACCAGATGGCAGCGGACTTCGCACAGTAAATATACAAGCTTAAATAAAAAAAGGGCACCAGTCAGATGCACAGCGCCATCTAGAAACTTTGACATGCCAGGAGGTGTCAGCAGTAACATTTTATTTAAGTTAATATACATCGGTTAAGATCACTCCCCCCAGGATACATTGTGCGCCTCCCTGTAATCAAGGGGCCTCTATACCACAGCGTGCGCACACCAGCGCAATGCCAAATCCAGTTAGGGTAGACAGGTCTTAATAAAGCCATGTGTATGTACTGTTCAACCCACAGGAGGACCTAGTTCTTCTTTACATTCAGAAATACTAAACGAAATACACTGAAAAAGACTTCAGGTCCACACGCTGAAGTTCCGTTTAGTATTTCTAAAGTCAGCATGATTGAGTGTTTAACAGTCACAGACAATTCTTCACATTCAGTTTAAAATTGAACTGCCTTTTAAATGTACATTATGTCTGTTTTAAATCTTACATGACTCTCAAAGTCTTGTTTAAGTGATTTTGGCCTGTCCGCCTGCATTTACTGTACATTGCGCTGCTCCTGTATAAATTATATACTGTCCTGAAAGTCTGTTTGGGACTCACCGTCGACTTTGGACACTGCTGGACTACAAAGCTGTGTCTATTTATTTCATAACAAGTTCAAAGGGAGTTCATCTTTTAAAGTGAAGGGTGAAGCACCATTAGTGGCAGAGCAATTATCCAATAAATCAACTAATAATTGACAACACTAGTTATCAATTGTTTTTTTTAATTGAATAATTACAGGATGTTGCACTGCGGACGGCTGATTATGGGAGCAATTTTTCAAATGTCAAAAAGCTATTTAAATGAATTAGAGCTCTCTGTGATTAGCCACCAATAATGTGGCCCGTGTTTATCCTGTTTAGTGCCTGCTGTCATCGAGCAAACTCTCTGGAGCTTTCAGCGTAAGAAGCGTGTCACAAAAATTCTTCTAGTCATTAATTAATCCACCACCCCCACACTCGCCCTTACAGTAAGGAAACCACCTGCCTAGTTTTGGCTGGTGGCCAAAATAAAAAAAACAGAGAGCTAAGGGTCCACTTAAGACCCCAGCAGCAGAAAAATCTTATTATTGTATTCCAACTGACAACACTTTTCATATAATCTTAAAGTTTTACCCCAATGTCCCAAGAAGGTGGCTTCTTTTCCGGAGGGACCAGCACTTCTCCAGATGCAGCTTCAGCCCCGCCGTGGGCACTCATTGCCGCAACGCCTGTAGGGCCTCAAGAGCGGACAGGAAGCTCTTCCCATGGACCAGCAGGTCATCCAAGTAGACCAAACACTCCTAGGGGGAACTCCGACAGGCACCTTCTCCATGAGCCGCTCGACTGTCGCTGGCACGTTACAGAGCCCGAACGGCATCACTCTGAACTGCCAGAGTCCCCAGCTCGCTGGGGCAAGAGCTACCTTCCAGTACCTGCTCTTAAGGTCCAGCGATGAGAACCATTTCGAGCCGGCCACCAGGTCCAACGACTTCATTCAGCCATCTGTAGTCGCGCAGAAACGCCACTCTGTTCTTTTTCGGCATCATAACCACCAGCTATGTTCAGGGGCTGTCTGATGGCTCGATCAGGCCTGCCTCACGCATCTCTCCCAGCACCTTCTCCGCAGCTTCTTGATGGGCCAGAGGCAGACTCCAGGGCCACATCTTGATGGGTCTAGCCTCCCCCGTATCGATCTCATGCTGCACTAGGTGTGTCCTGCCAGCATCTTCAGGGCTGGTGGCGATTCTGTCGTGGTATTCCAGCAGTAGCTCCTGCAGCTGGGACTGTTGCTCTGGAGCGGCTGGTGGGTTGGTCGGACAGGCCTGGGTAGACGGTAGCCTGGATCCCAGGCAAAGGGAGTTAATCTTTTAAAGTGAAGGGTGAAGCACCATTAGTGGCAGAACAATTATCCAATAAATCAACTAATAATTGACAACACTAGTTATCAATTGTTTTTTTTAAATTGAATAATTACAGGATGTTGCATGCGATTATGGGAGCAATTTTGCAAATGTCAAAAAGCTATTTAAATGAATTAGAGATCTCTGTGATTAGCCACCAATAATGTGGCCCGTGTTTATCCTGTTTAGTGCCTGCTGTCATCGAGCAAACTCTCTGGAGCTTTCATCGTAAGAAGCGTGTCACAGAAATTCTTCTAGTCATTAATTAATCCACTACCCCCACACTTGCACACCGCTACACAAAATCCCAGGCAAATCAGAAAACAATTCAAATTAGCAACTTGTTTACGGCCAGCCAACGTTTGCACATGTGTATCAAATGCATTACAGTTACCAGATGTGGTCTGAATAGTCATTCACTAATCAACAGCCCTGGCCACATGTCTGCATCCTTCAGTATCTGGTCTGTGAGTGATTTTGCATATGATGTTGTGCTGTTTTTGCTGCTGCTGTCTCACTGTCTGCTATTATTTTGTTAACCTGATATTCAGTGAGCCATTCCTGTCACTATGCCCTCCCGTTCTGCAGTCTCCTATAAAGATGTTAAAACCTAAAGTCAGAAACCTTATTTATATAACTGATCGACATTGATAAAACACCCCCCAAACAAAGCAAAGAAAGGTGTGTTTAAACACTTAGGGATAGATGTACTAAAAGTGTTGCAAACCACATACAAACCAGTCGGAAGTGTAGTGTGAAATGTATTAAACAAACACAACCCTGTTCGCATCATTTTAACGAATGCTTTGCAGCCGCAGTTCTTATTTGCACTTTAGCCTTAAATGAATATGTAATTCTGGGCGTTCCTGCAGAAATTCACAAAAACAGGGTGGAGATAGTGCTCAGAAACATTATTACATGATTAGAGCTCAGAAACATTAGGTGGCGGAGTGTCCCGCCCCTATATATATTTGTGCACTGTTTTTGTATTATTGTTTGCGGCGCGGATAAAAGCGCCGCGTCTTTTGTTATTGTTTTTGTATTTTTAAAAACTTTGTGAGGATGCGTGGCTGATCAGCTACTGATTATTTAACTAGCTGACAGTCATGCATCCTTACTAAACTCGTGCAGACTGTGGCCGAGGGGTAATAAGATAATTAACAGCTAGTTAACCCCTCGGCCAGAGTATAAGAACCGGCAGCTGTCAGTGCTGCGGGGTTGAGTGTAGAGAGGAGAGTACGGGGAGCGGAGAGAGCAATGAGAGAGATAGATTAAAAACCAGCCACTTATTTGTTTGATTATTTGTTTGGCCAACGCGCCTTTTTGTTTTATTTTGTTGTTTGTTTAAATCTTTTGTTTGTGTTTAATTATTTAATAAAATCAGCTGAACGCCGTAGCATTCAGCTTCACCTGCCCATTCATTGTTTTGGTTCAGTTACTTCCTGGTCCATAAAGTCACCACACCTCACCACTGCAAGCCATCCTGCCACATATGGTGTCAGAAGTGGGATAAACAACGCCTCCAGGAGCCAGACCAGGAACAGCAAAGGGAGTTTTTTGTTCGTTTTTTCAAAAAGTGTTTTTTGTGATTGGGAAGGTAAAAAAAAATGGGAAGAAGCAGCAGGAGAAAGCAGCAACAGCAGCAGGAGGCGCGGCCGGTCGCAGGTCCTGTCGCTTTTCTACCACACCGGATGTTTGCCTGGCCTGTCTGGATGAGGAAGGGTGGTGTTTCCTGTGTGGCGAGGTCAGGTATCATCCACTCAGCCAGAGCCACGCATGGCAGGAGATGGAGGAGCCTGAACGTCCGGCGTCAGGAGGAGAGGTCCCGATGGCTCAGAGGCCGACAAAAGCACTCTCCTCTGAGGGAATCTGGGGCTGGCTGGTGGAGCCTGGGAGGAATGCTGAAGAGGCCCTCCCCAATGTGATCAACCTCCTGTGGGCCAGAGATGGAGAGCGATGGGAAGCCTGGGAAAAGCAACACTGCCCAGTGTCCCTCCCGGACATGGTAATCCGATACCTGGCTGCAGATATGGCAGGGCTCCCGCTATCTCCAGCTCCATCGGGAAAAGCCCCGCCGCTGCCATCTCCAGCACCAGAGGGAGAGGAGCCATCGCTGCCATCTCCAGCACCAGAGGGAGAGGAGCCATTGCTGCCTTCTCCAGCGCCAGAGGGAGAGGAGCCATCGCTGCCTTCTCCAGCGCCAGAGGGAGAGGAGCCATCGCTGCCTTCTCCAGCGCCAGAGGGAGAGGAGCTATCGCTGCCTTCTCCAGCGCCAGAGGGAGAGGAGCCATCGCTGCCATCTCCAGCGCCAGAGGGAGAGGAGCCATCGCTGCCTTCTCCAGCGCCAGAGGGAGAGGAGCCATCGCTGCCTTCTCCAGCGCCAGAGGGAGAGGAGCTATCGCTGCCTTCTCCAACGCCAGAGGGAGAGGAGCCATCGCTGCCTTCTCCAGCGCCAGAGGGAGAGGAGCCATCGCTGCCTTCTCCAGCACCAGTGGGAGAGGAGCCATAGCTGCCGTCTCCAAAGCCAGAGGGTGAGGAGCCCTTGCCGCCGTCTCCAGCACTAGGAGCAGAGCAGCAGGAGCTGCCTCTGTCTCCACCACCGCCAGGAGCAGAGCAGCTGGAGCTGCCTCTGTCTCCACCACCGCCAGGAGCAGAGCAGCAGTAGCTGCCTCTGTCTCCACCACCGCCAGGATCAGAGCAGCAGGAGCTGCCTCTGTCTCCACCACCGCCAGGAGCAGAGCAGCAGGAGCTGCCTCTGTCTCCACCACCGCCAGGGGCAGAGCAGCAGGAGCTGCCACTGCCTCCGCCACCTCCACCAGCAGAGGGTGAATACCTACTGGTTCCGCCTCAACCGCCGTGGGAGGACTGCTTGCCCCCTCCCACCTCCACCAGCAGAGGGTGAATGCCTGCTGGTTCCGCCTCAGCCGCCGTGGGAGGACTGCTTGCCCCTCCCACCTCCACCAGCAGAGGGTGAATGCCTGCTGGTTCCGTCTCAAGCACCGTGGGAGGACTGCTTACCGCTCCCAGCTCCACCAGCAGAGGGTGAATTCCTGCTGGTTCCGCCTCAACCGCTGTGGGAGGATTGCTTGACCCTCCCACCTCCACCAGCAGAGGGTGAATACCTGCTGGTTCCGCCTCAACCGCCGTGGGAGAACAGCTTGCCGCTCCCACCTCCACCAGCAGAGGGTGAATACCTGCTGGTTCCATCTCCACCTCCACCAGCAGAGGGTGAATACCTGCTGGTTCCACATCCACCGTCATGGGAAGGATTGCTCCTGCCCTGCCTCGCACCGCCCAAGGATGCCTGCCTCGCACCGCCCAAGGATGCCTGCCTCGCACCGCCCAAGGATGCCTGCCTCGCACCGCCCAAGGATGTCTGCTTTGCACCGCCCAAGGATGCCTGCTCTGCATCGCCTGGGACTGCCTGTTGCTCCGCATCGCCTGGGGCTGCCTGTTGCTCCGCATCGCCTGGGGCTGCCTGTTGCTCCGCATCGACTGGGGCTGCCTGTTGCTCCGCATTGCCTGGGGCTGCCTGTTGTTCCGCACCGCCTGGGGCTGCCTGTTGCTCCGCATGACCTGGGGCTGCCTGTTGCTCCGCATCGCCTGGAGAGCCACCAGTTGCAGGGTACGAGGGAGAAGTGGAGCTCCCGCTGCCGCCTCCATGGCCAGGGGCTCCCCTCCCGAGTTCGCCTCCGGAGGGTCCGCTGCTGCTGCCGTCACCTGCCGAGGGTTCGCAGCTGCTGCCGTCGCCTCCCGAGGGTCCTGTTTTGCCTGGGGTCGCTACCAGTCCTGCCATGCGGCAGGAAATACTGTGGCTGGAGCCCCATGAAGGGGAGCTGCTGGCCACGAAGAAGGGGGGGGAGGTCAGGAGACCAGCTCCCCCAGCCGCACTTTTGCGGCAGGAAATACTGTGGCTGGAGCCCCATGAAGGGCAGCTGCCGGCCATGAAGAAGGGGGGGCAGGTCTGGAGACCACCCCCAAAATTTCCTTGGCCGGAGGAGCCGGCCTGTGCGTGGTCCACTGGGACGCTACAGTTGTTGGAGTGGGAGGAGGACATCCCGCCGTGGCCGCCCCCAGAGACACCTTGCTTCCCCTGTTCCTGGGCTGGGACTGCTAGCCGGGACTTTAGGGACTAAGGGGGGAGGTGGCCGAAAAGGCCATGTGTGCTGCACACAAGGGGGGGCATGTGTGGTGGAGTGTCCCGCCCTATATATATTTGTGCACTGTTTTTGTATTATTGTTTGCGCGCGGATAAAAGCTGCGTCTTTTGTTATTGTTTTGTATTTTTAAAAACTTTGTGAGGATGCGTGGCTGATCAGCTACTGATTATTTAACTAGCTGACAGTCATGCATCCTTTCTAAACTCGTGCAGACTGTGGCCGAGGGGTAATAAGATAATTAACAGCTAGTTAACCCCTCGGCCAGAGTATAAGAACTAGCAGCTGTCAGTGCTGCGGGGTTGAGTGTAGAGAGGAGAGTACGGGGAGCGGAGAGAGCGAGGAGAGAGATAGATTAAAAACCAGCCCGCTTATTTGTTTGATTATTTGTTTGGCCAACGCGCCTTTTTGTTTTATTTTGTTGTTTGTTTAAATCTTTTGTTTGTGTTTAATTATTTAATAAAATCAGCTGAACGCCGTAGCATTCAGCTTCACCCGCCCATTCATTGTTTTGGTTCAGTTACTTCCTGGTCCATAACGTCACCACACCTCACCACTGCAAGCCATCCTGCCACACATTATTACACGTTTAGAGCTCAGGAACATTATTACACGTTTAGAGCTCAGGAACATTATTACACGATTAGAGCTCAGAAACATTATTACACGTTTAGAGCTCAGAAACATTATTACACGATTAGAGCTCAGAAACATTATTACACGATTAGAGCTCAGAAACATTATTACACGATTAGAGCTCAGAAACATTATTACACGATTAGAGCTCAGAAACATTATTACACGTTTAGAGCTCAGAAACATTATTACACGTTTAGAGCTCAGAAACATTATTACACGTTTAGAGCTCAGAAACATTATTACACGATTAGAGCTCAGAAACATTATTACACGATTAGAGCTCAGAAACATTATTACACGATTAGAGCTCAGAAACATTATTACACGTTTAGAGCTCAGAAACATTATTACACGATTAGAGCTCAGAAACATTATTACACGATTAGAGCTCAGAAACATTATTACACGATTAGAGCTCAGAAACATTATTACACGATTAGAGCTCAGAAACATTATTACACGATAAGAGCTCAGAAACATTATTACAGCATTAGAGCTCAGAAACATTATTACACAAATGTTTGCAGTGCAGTAAAATTATCATTGGTTTGTTGTTCCAAACTGTGCTTCCCTGTTTCTTATTTTATACCCATATCGCCCTCCAGTAAAGTAATTAAAAGCAGTAGGCAAGCGGCCAGGCCTTCAGAGGAAGAGGATTTAATAGAAACGCTGTATCTACAGATCCCACACCCCTGTTCGGTACTGTGCCTCCAGTTACATGTGTAGAATTGCATTCTCTGTGTGAGAGGGGCTGAGACGACCCCTGCTGACTTCACAGACGCCTCTACTTTTTTTTTATTAGGAATATTGATTAATTCCCATTTAAAGTTTAATTATTTCAAGCAAAAAAAAAATCTATCATTGCTGGATGTCAGAGTGGCGGATTTAAGCCGAAATTCAGTCCTCAGCTTTCCCCCAAGGCTGATGGACTTGTCCTTTCAAAGTAGGACACTTCTATTGGATGGCATTAACCATGAAATCCCCCCATTTCAAGTCTATGATATCCTGAAGGACAACAGCTCATTTCATTTCTTATCAAAGAATCTGGCAGATCAGTCATATTTTTTCCCCGAATCGAATGACATTTTCAGAAAATTGATTTGAGCCAAAAATGAGCTTTCCTGTCATATCCACAGCAGACTCCAATTAGTTCAAAAGTGGGTGCTGATGGGTTGTTTTTTTTTCAAATAGCTTCTAGACTTTAAAAGAAATAAAGAAAGCCCTTTGTTTTGTTTGCTTAGCTACAGTCAGAAAGCCCTATCAAGCAGTATACATCTTTAATTTCAGCGATGAGCATTAATGCTGAAATACTTTAAGATCTTTGTTTCCTTCCTTCTTTCAGCCTTTGCTAGTATTCATCAGGGAGCGCGCGCAATCATTTGCTCCCTAAGTTAACAAAATGAGCTGCTCATCTGTTAATCTCTTCACATGATCCTTTAAAAATCTGTGCTGTGTGTACAGGGCCACAGCCTGCTAAAGAACTAGCAAGCCTACCTGGGCTCCCTGAGTTTCGCAAAGGGAATAGGCCTAATTAATTTGCTCTCACAGACAATCAGGCCTGAGCTTCCTCATCTGAACCCCGTCAGCTGGGCAATTTCAGAGGAGAGTTTCAGGCTAATCCTTTTGTTCTTTGATAAAAGAGGAAAGAACACACACACATATATACACACACACACACGTATATAAACACACATGTATAAACACACACACACACACATATATATAAACACACATGTATAAACACACACACACACACACACATATATACACACACACACGTATATAAACACACATGTATAAACACACACACACACACATATACACACACACACGTATATAAACACACATGTATAAACACACACACACACACACACACACATATAAACACACATGTTTATACATAAAAATGTAGTACTAGAGGCGCAAAACAATTACATCCCAAAAGTAGACAAATCTAAAACAAAATGGCCAAAATGGTTTAGTAGATCAATTAAAAAAAATATTCAGCGAAATATAAAGGCACTTTACAGAGCGTTTAAAAGGGACCAAAAACAAAGTACACAGAAAGAGTACTTGGAACTGCAAACACAAGTCAAAAAGGAAGTTAGAAAGGCCAAGAGATAGATAGAAATGAACATTGCTAAGGGGGCTAAACCAATTCCAAAATGTTTTTCCAATATTATAACAGCAAGAGAACATTCAAAGAGGAGGTTAAATGTCTAAGAGATACAAATGGCAAAATCACAGATGAAGAAAAAAAAATAGCAAATATATTAAATGATTACTTTTCACAAGTTTTTACAAAGGAGGATACGGCCAAAATGCCCCACATGTCAACCTGTTCCTATCCAGTTTTAAATAACTTTAGCATAACAGAGGCAGACGTGTTAAAGGGACTAGGAGCTCTTAAAATATACAAATCCTCTGGGCTGGATGAGATCCTCCCAATAGTACTCAAAGAAATGAAAGAAGTCATTTACAAACCACTAAATAAAATCATGCAACAGTCTCTTGACACAGGGGTTGTACCGACAGACTAGAGAATTGCAAACGTAATACCGATCCACAAAAAGGGAGACAAAACCGAACCAGGTAACTACAGACCAATAAGCCTGACTTCTATTATATGTAAACTTATGTAAACTATAATAAAATCCAAAATGGAAAATTACCTATATGGTAACAGTATCCTGGGAGACAGTCAGCATGGTTTTAGGAAAAGGAGATCGTGTCTAACTAACCTGCTTGATTTTTTTGAGGATGCAACATCGACAGTGGATAATTGCAAAGCATACAACATGGTTTATTTAGATTTCCAGAAAGCTTTTGACAAAGTCCTGCATAAAAGATTAATTCTCAAACTGAACGCAGTAGGGATTCAAGGAAATGCATGCACATGGATTAGGGAGTGGTTAACATGTAGAAAACAGAAAGTACTGATTAGAGGAGAAACCTCAAATGGAGCAAGGTAACCAGTGGTGTACCACAGGGATCAGTTTTAGGTCATCTGCTATTCCTAATCTACATTAATGATTTAGTTTCTGGTATAGTAAGCAAACTTGTTAAATTTGCAGATGACACAAAAATAGGAGGAGTGGCAAACACTATTGCAGCAGCAAAGGTCATTCAAAATGATCTAGACAGCATTCAGAACTGGGCAGACACACGGCACATGACATTTAATAGAGAAATGTGTAAGGTACTGCTCGCAGGCAATAAAAAAAATGTGCATTATAAATATCATATGGGAGATACTGAAATTGAAGAAGGAATCTATGAAAAAGACATAGGAGTTTATGTTGACTCAGAAATGTCTTCATCTAGACAATGTGGGCAAGCTATAAAAAAAGGCCAACAAGATGCTCGGATATATTGTGAAAAGTGTTGAATTTAAATCAAAGGAAGTAATGTTAAAACTTTACAATGCATTGGTAAGACCTCATCTAGAATATTGTGTTCAGTTCTGGTCACCTCGTTACAAAAAGGATATTGCTGCTCTAGAAAGAGTGCAAAGAAGAGCGACCAGAATTATCCCGGGTTTAAAAGGCATGTCGTATGCAGACAGGCTAAAATAACTCAATCTATTCAGTCTTGAACAAAGAAGACTACGTGGTGATCTGATTCAAGCATTCAAAATTCTAAAAGGTATTGACAATGTCGACCCTGGGGACTTTTTCGACCTGAAAAAAGAAACAAGGACCAGGGGTCACAAATGGAGATTAGATAAAGGGGCATTCAGAACAGAAAATAGGAGGCACTTTTTTACACAGAGAATTGTGAGGGTGTGGAACCAACTTCCCAGTAATGTTGCTGAAGCTGACACCTGGGGATCCTTCAAGAAGCTGCTTGATGAGATTCTGGGATCAATAAGCTACTAACAACCGAACGAGCAAGATGTAAACTTTCTTATGTTCTTATATACAAACACACGTATAAACACACACATACATATAAACACACACACACATGTATAAACACACACACAGATATAAACATACACACACATAAATGCACACATATAGACACATGTATAAACACACACACACACATAAACACACACACGTATAAACACACACATAAACGCACATACACACACATGTATAAACACACACGCAAACACACACACACACATGTATAAAAACACATACACGTATATACACACACACACAAACACACACATGTATAAACACACAAACACATTTAAACACACACATGTATAAACACACACGTATATAAACACAAACATACATGTATAAACACACACATACACACATACACACACATATATAAACGCACACACGTATAAACATACATGTATAAACACACACACACATATAAACACACATGTATAAACACACACACACATATATAAGCACAACCATACACATATAAACACACACATACGTATGCCAGATGCGCCCTATAGTCTGGATGTCGCGAGTTCAAGTCCAGGCTATTCCTTTTCCGACCGAGGACGGGAGCTCCCAGGCGGCGGCGCTCAATTGGTCGAGTGTCGCCCGGGGGGAGGGAAGGTTAGGTCGGCCAGGGGGTCCTCGGCTCACCGCACACCAGCGACCCCTGTAGTATGGCCGGGCGCCTGTGGACTTGCCTGTAAGTTGCCCGAGAGCTGCGTTGTCCTCCGACGCTGTAGCTCTTGGGAGGCTGCATGGTGAGTCCGCAGTGTGAAAAAAAGCGGTCGGCTGACGGCACACGCTTCGGAGGACAGTGTGTGTTCGTCTTCGCCCTCCCGAGTCAGCGCAGCGGTGGTAGCGGTGAGCTGAGCATAATAAAATAATTGGCCATTCCAAATTGGGAGAAAATAATAAAAATAATTGGCAACGACTAAATTAAAAAAAAAAACACATGCACATGTACAAACACACATGTATAAACACAGAAATCTTACAAAGCGTACATATATATATATATATATATATATATATATATATATATATATATATATATATATATATATATATATATATATATATATATATATATATATATATATATATATATATATATATATATATATATATATATATATATATATATATATATACACACACATATGTGCTTTGTAAGATTTTTTTTTCCCATGAACAAATATCTTTAAAATATATTTGTTGGTGGGAAATAGGTTACTGTATATCAAATACTTTGTGCTTAATTTGATGTGTTTTAAACATTATATTAAATGACTAATTAAATATATTGTGGGTATGTATAAATATACATATTCCGGAAGATATGTGATATATACTTCATATACAGTAAATCTCTGAAACCAAATGTATCAGTGTTGCATACAGGATTCTGCCTAATGCTGTGTCATGTATTTAAAAAAAATTCTGGGAAGAAGGAGAGAGAGGGACAGGGGAAGCAGGGGGTAGAGGTTTGATATTTTGGATGTGTTCCCATCGATTAGCTCCCCCCCCTCGTCTTTAAAAGCCCATGAGAGCTTAAATTTGTTTTCCTTCTTTCCGTTTGCTGAGATTAACGAGCACAGCCTGTGAGATTGGGATGAGGGCTGCCCTTTAATGCAAGCTTGAGAAAGTTAGTACAGGAGCCTGCTAACAGCCCTGGCTGGCATTGATTATTTGGCATTCATCCGGGACTCTCTCTCCAGTTGATTCCGTGCCTCTCCTGGAGTTCTAAGGGTCTACCGAACAACAGGGACCCAAAGCAGATCTGAAACTAGGGCCATGAAAAGCCTATCAATTAGGCTTTGAAGGTCAGAGAAAGTTTTTTTCCCCGTCTCTTACAGCATCCTCCTCCTCCTCTCCACACACCAAAAACCTGAATATATCAGAAGACATTCAATTAAATATCTCCTGGCTGCAGCTGCTTCCTAAGTGAAAGGTCAACCAAGACCTGCAGGCTCTCTCTCTCCCTCTCTCTCTCCTCTAATGATACCCAGTGGTCTATCACAAGCCGGCAGTGACAGATGATCCCAGAAGCATAGCTGTGGTCAAGAGCCAATCGATCACATAAAATAATAATAATAATAATAATAATAATAATAATAATAATAATAATAATAATAATAATTATATATATATATATATATATATATATATATATATATATATATATATATATATATATATAACGGTAACCTGTGTACATAATGTCAGGATCGCACGGCGGCCGGTATTGGTTGACATTCATGCAGGGACAGTGAGACGGACATCAAAGGCACTGCCTGCTGAACAGATTGTCTCTTCACTTAACGCTTATCAGATTCATTGCAATAATTCCTAGGCTGGTCAATTACAAAGACTAGGAGGTGCTGTTAAAAATCAGGACACACACTGGAACGCTATTATTAAACCCTATTGACGAAACTAGGCAGTGTTTTATCGCGGTGTAGTTTCCAGCTCAGCTTGCAGTCATATTGAAAAGTCTCGCCTTTTAGAAGCACTGCCCTTTAGTATGCATGTTCACCTGAGACTGGAATCCCATTTGTTTTGCACCCCAAAGTAAAAGCACAGCAAAGTGTAATAAAGCACAGTGAAAGCATGGTAAAGCACGGCAAGCATTGTAAAGCTCAGAGAGTTCTGGTAAAGCACAGGCAAGCATCGTAAAGCACAGAGAGGCATGACAAAGCATAGGGAAGCATTGTAAAGCACAGAGAGGCATGGTAAAGACAATTAAAAAAACAAAACATGGTAAACTAATCCTTATAAAAGTTTACCATAGTAAAAGCACAGCACAGTGCAATAAAACAGAAAGCATGGTAAAGCATAGAGAGGTATAGTAAAGCATATTTATAAACATGGCAAACCAGGCTAAGCTATGGTCAATCTGGTAAATGGTAAAACTGCCAAAAATACTGTGCATAAATACTGTGGTAAACTTTTTGAAGGGTTTAGGGAGGAAATTCGTCCTCTTCAGCGACCCCTACTGGTCAGATGGAGCCCTCGCTAGCTGGGCCCTCGCTCAGGGTTCAGTAGCTCGGCAGCCTCTCTTACTCAGGTTTGTTGACGACAGCAGGAATGGGGGCGGCCCGCTGAGCTTCAGTGGGTTGCGGCGACCCACAAACTGGGCATTTCAAATGGGTTTGGAAAAACCGTCAGGTAAAAGAAATGATAAAACTAGGTAATGTAAACAAACTGGCAACCCAACCATGCCTGATGAAGCAGAGGGCTCAGGAGGCTAGGCTCTGGAAAGAAAGCAGTAAACACTCACCCAGAAATGTTTTGGTGTTTAATTAAGCACGATTAAAGGCTAATTAGGATGCAGGTGCGCCAGAGGGAGTAGGCAACAGTTGCATCAGTTCCCCATCCTTGCAAGCGTGTTGCTACAAGTCATTGTAAACGATTGCGTCGTTCTGGGAGAAGCCTGGTGTGCACAGTTAACTATGGAGCAGTTCAGCTAAAGCGAATTCTCCTGACACCCAGAAAGGAACTTCACAGTCAGGCTAGTCACAAACAGCATCATCATCGGTCATTATACAAGGCTGCCCTGCCACATTAAGACCCTGCTATGTGTTAGTTATTAGGGTGTTTTATGTGGGTTTAAGCCCTGGGTAATGACGGTTCTACTATTGGGGTAGCATTATGATGCAGTCACAATATTCTGCCAGAGGAGCATTCGCTGACCACAGTCCCCCCTTCTTCACACTATTACAGAGTTGAAAGGACATCACATCATGTGATTTCTTTGCAACAGGAGGTACTCAGAAGGACTAGGGTTCAACAGGATTCTGAAACCGAGTTGTATTATTGAAATTCAAGCAAAGTTTACACACCTTTCATTTTCAATGATACATTTTACACACATTTCAGTGACCAATTTAAAAAGCTGACTCTCATTCCAATTCCATAGTTTACAAAATACAATTGTAAAGTAATAACGTTTACACACATTTGCACACATTTCAATTACAAATAAATACAGTTTTCCATGCATTTCAACCACAGAATAATACATTGAACACACAATGTCTCAGGTAATGGCAATTTTTCCAGACACAATATCACCATTCATTTCCTGTGTTACAGATAATATTACCCCACCTGCTGCCCTGAACTTGTATCTCTGGGACCAGAAAGTCTAAGAACGCCACTCTTCAGAGAGGTAAGAAAAAGTGTGGATAAACCTTGTTTACTGTCCTATGAAAGGCTTCCCACCATCGTCTTACTTAAAAACGGTCTTCAAATCTATTTCTCCTTTAAGTGGAGTCATGTGTCTGCTACACGCGACTCAAGTTAAAACATAAGTGTCATTTATCAGTCTCTTCACCACCGCCTTACCTCAGCGCATTATCAGAAGGTGAATATGATACCCCTCTCCTCAGCCCTCCTTTTCAGATTAAATGTAGGGTCCTCTGGCAGTGGATTTCAAACGGACAGACAGTCTGACTCCATCTAACACTGAGCTGAGTACAGAAGCACCGTCGCTTCATATGGTTATCGGCGGCCCTCGAAACGGCAGCCAAGCCTGGTATGAAAGACAGGACAGCTGTCTCGGCCAGACAGATTAAACAGGCAGCCAGGGATAGCATGGACTGCGTGCAGCAGTCGGCCCACAAGCACTCTCTCCTATCAGCTCCCTGCCTTTCCTCCTCACAGATCACATTTTGTCTTCCTTCAATACTCTCAGAGCGGTGCTCTGTGTCTCACTGTGTCCTGTCATTCCTTAGCCTTGTCCTCTTTATCAGTCCTCTTTGATCCTTCTGTTCCTCTGGTATTGTTCTGCATGACACCGCGCTATCGGGCCAGCCCCTCCCTCCTGTTCTTTTCTGAAAGGAAATATGACCCATTCTTACAATCCTGTTCAAAAGCATAGAGACGTTGTGAGGAATGAAACAACGTAGTTGCAGGTATCAGCAGCTTTGTTCTATCCAGGTTTTATTAAGAGCTTGATTAGCCCCAGTGTACAGGTAACATGCTCAGGTGTGTCTTATTAAACTTATAGTAAAACCAGGAGTGGATCAAACCGCTATGCAATGGGAGTGTTATTGCCACCCGTGTTGTCTTGTAGTTTTTTATACAGTTTAAAGTGTTGTATCATAATAATAATAATAATAATAATAATAATAATAATAATAATAATAATACATACATACATACATACAGTACATACATACATACATATTAAACATAAATGCTTCCACGCCACTTCACAATAAAATTGTAAAAAAGAATAAACAAAGTTTTACTTAAAAATGTTACTAGTAGGTTACTGCTCAACCCACCCCAGTGCTGACACATCCCCGCACATCAAGACCAGCAGGTTACTGCTCAACTCACCCCAGTGCTGACACATCCCCGCACATCAAGACCAGCAGGTTACTGCTCAACTCACCCCAGTGCTGACACGTCCCCGCACATCAAGACCAGCAGGTTACTGCTCAACTCACCCCAGTGCTGACACATCCCCGCACATCAAGACCAGCAGGTTACTGCTCAACTCACCCCAGTGCTGACACATCCCCGCACATCAAGACCAGCAGGTTACTGCTCAACTCACCCCAGTGCTGACACATCCCCGCACATCAAGACCAGCAGGTTACTGCTCAACTCACCCCAGTGCTGACACATCCCCGCACATCAAGACCAGCAGGCTTACTTCTCAACCTGCTGAGTGCAGTGCTTCTCACTCACGCTGCAGAGCGCTACATTTGATTGAGGTTTACAAACACACCCCTGGCAATTTTCTGTTTAAATGTCTTGACAGATTATTCAATTGACACAAATTAGTTTAAAGTACTGTAGCTGTTGTTTTTTTTCTCCAAATCTGCCTTTACCTGGCTTTGAGTGGCATTGAACTTGTCTGGAGAATACTAGGTACCAGTGTCAGACAATATATGTTCCCCCCCAATATTCGTCCCCCAGGAACAAACATTAGTTCCCCCTTGGAACTAATATTCTGAAATATTGGTTCCCCTTCTGAATATTGGTACCCCTTTTTTTGTAACAAAGTTATCTTTCTTTGCATTTTAGTCTATATTGATGCACTTTCAATTAAAACCCTAACCTCATAACCCTAACCCTAAACTTGTACCAGGTACACCAAGCACTCGCTAAACATGATATGGATGTGGGCCATATATCTGGAGTTACTCATAAAATTGAGCTGGTGGAACACACTCCATTTATGGAACGCACAAGGCTGGTTTCACCTGCTGACTTTGAGGATCTAAAGAATCATTTAAATGAGCTATTGATTAATTGAAGAATCAAATCGTCCCTACGCCTCTCCAGTAGTCTTAGTCGGGAAAAAGAATGGAGATCTTAGAATGGTGGTTGATTATTAAAGACTGAATAAGCTAACTAAGCGTGATGCGTACCCTCTTCCCCGCATTGAAGAAACGTTCACTCTCCTATGGTTTGAAGCTGTCTCCTTCAAAGTGTCAATTTTTTTCAAACTTCAGTAAAATATTTAGGTCATGTCATCTCCGACAAGGGAGTACAGCCAGATGCTGGTAAGATTTCAGCCATTGTAGGGTGGCCAAGACCTCAAACTATACGCGAACTCAGATCACCTATAACGAGTTGTGGATTTAATTGAGATGGAGAAGGACTTACGTGATATAGATCGAAATCAGGAGACTTCAGAAGTTTGTTTGCTGTTGAAGGAATGGTCTAGGCTTACTTTAATAGACAGGTTCTTTATCGACAAGTAACAAATCATCACGGTGAACAGTATGACCACCTAGCAGTTGGTGTGCTAGAGCCCTGGAGGGAGTCCACGATGAGACTGGTCATATGGGGTATGATAGAACCGTAATAAAATCTTGTCACTAGACCTTGTTAAGACCCCTGTGAGTCTGGTCAAGCAGTTTCAGACTGTTGAAATGGGAAGGCGGGAGGGAGGGAGGCCAGATCATTAGGGCAACTGTATAATCTGCAGTGCCTTCAGATGAGAAACAAGGCACCTGTTCCAGCAGGGGGAGGAAAGCTGAGCATATGTGTCTCTCCTCTGGGATGTGTGAACATCTGTGGCTGGCTCCTCTAACAGGTTCCTGCAGAGGAATTGCGACAGGGCGCCTGACAACTGAGGCCTGATTGCATCCACTTCCATTGTGCCATCCACATTTACAGAGGGTCTGTTTAATTAGAATTAGAAAGTAGAACTAGCGATTTACTTTAACCTGAAAGAGAGCCCTAATCACTGGTACAGAACCTCAGATGTTAACTTTCAAACTGTGTTTAATCTATGTTCCAAATCAATCCATAAATACAGGAGTCATTCACTTTTTTTCTGCTTGATGAAAGAAAATCTCTGTTCGAGTGCAATGTCACACAATGTCTGCTTCCTCGCTGTCCTATAAATTCAATCTGTCTATTTAAATTTAGTAGAGCAAATACAGGTACAAAAAAACCTGAGAATAGTATTTGCTGGCAGCGACATTATTAGTATTATTATTTATTTCTTAGCAGACACCCTTATCTAGGGCGACTTACAATTGTCACAAAATATCACAATACAAAGTATCACATTACAGATAAGAGTTGTTATAAAATACAGTAAAATCAGTAGTAAGAGCAAATTCAAATGAGAGAAAATAAAAAATACAGTAAATAATTACGTTTGAGAGCGATTATGACTAAGAGCAGCTAATCTTAAAAATATTTACTTATAAGAGTGAATTCCATTAAGAGCAAGTAGGCAGTACAATAAATGGATAAGAATGATTTCAAATAAGAGCAATTACAAAAAACGTGAATACGGTTACCTTTAAGAGTAAAATCAAGTACAAGATACAGCAAGTATAATTATGATTGAGAGCAGTAGTAGAATACAGCAGTGTGAAGCAGTTCAGTGCAAGTACATGATAATGCAAGCACTACTACACAATAGCAACTAGTCTCCGATTTGAATGACAAGGGCAGCAGTGTGGAGTAGTGGTTTGGGCTCTGGACTCTTGACAGGAGGGTCGTGGGTTCAATCCCAGGTGGAGGACGCTGCTGCTGTACCCTTGAGCAAGGTACTTTACCTAGTTGCTCCAGTAAAAACCCAACTGTATAAATGGGTAATTGTATGTAAAAATAATGTGTACAAAATAATGTAATTGTATGTAAAAAATAATGTGATATCTTGTAACAATCGTAAGTCGCCCTGGATTTAAGGCATCTGCTAAGAAATAAAATAATAAGTTGACTCATGCTGTGGAGAAACGTGCAATTATTTGAACTTAAAGGAGTTTAGAGGTCTTTCGTTGCGTTAATAATAATTAAACTAATGTGAGTCAGCTGCTTACTCCTTCAAGCTGTTTCAAAGGTAAAACTGAGCTGAGAGCATAAGATCCATGCCCCTTGTGGGCCCAAGTCCTTCATTGACATCACAGAAAAACGTTTCATGTTGCAGTTTCTACATCTTTATATGGCTGCTCCTTCTTTGTAACCAGGTCCTGCAAGTAAACTGATCTGCTTTAGCTATGGTCAGTTATTACTTAAAATTATTATTATTTATAATAATATGAACCCAATGCTCCCAATGCTGTATTGTTGTTTGTAAACTTTCTTATAACTGCAACTTAGCATGAGGACTGCACAATGCGTGCCCTCACGTGAAGGCAGTGTGGGCCAGCTGTCACACAGGGCCTACCTGCTTATGAGCTGAGATGCAGCCTGTGCAGGTTTGAAGGCCATGCTCCTGTTTAATCACCCCAGGGCTGTAAGATCAGGGGGAAGCTGCACATTGTCTTTGAATTGAATCACTGACTGGCCGGATGTATAGCCACTGTAGAAACATTGCAAGCCGTCTCCCTCAGAAAGGTCATGTGTAGACTAGTTCCAGCAGAAAGCTCCCTCACTGCTCAGGGCTGTGAAGCCCTGTCAGGAGCTGGGGTCTTGCTGAATCTGAGGCAGGGAATCAGCAATCGTGGACGACTCACCTCCGTAAAGGGATTGCAGCTGGGCTGTCGTTATGTAGGGCCCAGTTTGGAAAGAAACCTGCACAGTGCCTGGTAAATGTTTATTGTTTTGCTTTTTATTTTCACCATCAGTGAATTATCAAACAAAATAAAAAAAATAAATGCCAAAATGCCAACAGACACATGGAATGTCCCCATGTTGGACTGGATAGAGCGATCTTTAGCAGAAATATTTCTGATCATTAATGTAGCTGGTGTCTTTTTCATTGAAGACATTGTAAAGAACATAAGAACATAAGAAAGTTTACAAACGAGAGGAGGCCATTCAGCCCATCTTGCTCGTTTGGTTGTTAGTAGCTTATTGATCCCAGAATCTCATCAAGCAGCTTCTTGAAGGATCCCCAGGTGTCAGCTTCAACAACATTACTGGGGAGTTGGTTCCAGACCCTCACAATTCTCTTTGTAAAAAAGTGCCTCCTATTTTCTGTTCTGAATGCCCCTTTATCTAATCTCCATTTGTGACCCCTGGTCCTTGTTTCTTTTTTCAGGTCAAAGAAGTCCCCTGGCTCGACATTGTCTATACCTTTTAGGATTTTGAATGTTTGAATCAGATCACCGCGTAGTCTTCTTTGTTCAAGACTGAATAGATTCAATTCTTTTAGATTGTCTGCATATGCCATGCCTTTTAAACCCGGGATAATTCTGGTTGCTCTTCTTTGCACTCTTTCTAGAGCAGCAATATCCTTTTTGTAACGAGGTGACCAGAACTGAACACAATATTAGACATTTCTGAGTCAACATAAACTCCTAGGTCTTTTTCATAGTTCCCTTCTTCAATTTCAGTATCTCCCATATGATATTTATAATGCACATTTTTATTGCCTGCATGCAATACTTTACACTTTTCTCTATTAAATTTCATTTGCCATGTGTCTGCCCAGTTCTGAATGCTGTCTCGATCATTTTGAATGACCTTTGCTGCTGCAGCAGTGTTTGCCACTCCTCCTATTTTTGTGTCATCTGCAAATTTAACGAGTTTGCTTACTATACCAGAATCTAAATCATTAATGTAGATTCATTAATGTAAATCATTAATGTAAAGAAATGGTGCAGCTCTATGCAGTGTGTGTTCAATCATGTACTAGAAGCAAACTAAACTGGCTGCCAGGTTCCTGAATGCAGTGTAACAGGGAGTGCATCAATAAGGCAAACGTTTGTGGTATTTATTTTTAAGTGATAAAAAATATGTATATTTACACTATTATTTCAGAGTTTTTCACTGGGAGCTACATATTACACAACAATGGGTAAATTTAACGGAAATGGTGAAATCGGTGACAACCAGTAAATACAGCCTGAGCGGTGGTTTGAATGGGTCAGCAACCCTTCATGAGGAATATCATTGAATATTTGACGTTGTTCATTCAAATCCCTCTGGTTCATTCTGTCATGTATAGAATCTGTCTGGAGCCCTCGCCCCCACGCTGGGTTGCTCCACAGTGTGGTCCCCCTCACCCCCAAGCTGGGCTGCTCCACAGTGCGGTCCCTGGAGCCCTCACCCCCACTCTGGGCTGCTCCACAGTGCGGTCCCTGGAGCCCTCACCCCCACACTGGGCTGCTCCACAGTGCGGTCCCTGGAGCCCTCACCCCCAAGCTGGGCTGCTCCACAGTGCGGTCCCTGGAGCCCTCACCCCCACGCTGGGCTGCTCCACAGTGTGGTCCCTGGAGCCCTCACCCCCACACTGGGCTGCTCCACAGTGCGGTCCCTGGAGCCCTCACCCCCAAGCTGGGCTGCTCCACAGTGCAGTCCCTGGAGCCCTCACCCCCACGCTGGGCTGCTCCACAGTGGAGCCCTCACCCCCACGCTGGTGTCAGTACAGACCCCTGTACAGTATAGCACACCGCCCACAGTGCCTGCAGAGAGGAGGAAGCATTCTCATTAAGAGCATGACACAATGTTCATCAAGCAACTGGAATGTAATTATCACCCAGGTTATAAATAGGGTTCATTTCATGCTTTGAAGAAATGGAAATTACATGAGGGTGTTTACCAAGCGCTCTGTTAATCTGAAGCTTTGAAACAAGAACCACATTTCTGTCTGTCTATCTATCTATCTATCTGTCTTTATACTATGCGTGGGGGGATTTCTAAGCGTATTTAGTGATGTCACAATATCAGTTCCCCCCAAGCTTTGAATTCAGAGCTCCCCACAGCAAATATAAAACAAAAATAAATAGCTTGATTAAATCTATCAGGGTGAGTCAATGGTTCATTGAGTCAATGAGTGCATGTTTGAGGTATCCGGGACATTCAGAGGAGGATCTTCAAAACTAAAAAGTCTAACATATATGTCTGTCTGTCTGCCTTTACGTGTATCTGTCTGTCTGTCTATGTATGCATCTCTGTGTATCTCTCTATCTAGCCTAACCCAACTCCTTTCTCAACATCTCTGCATGTATCGACACTTCTTTGCATTGAATGTCTCTATTCTTTTCCGAGGCCCCATTAACTTTGTATGCCTCTCCAGTAATAATCCCTTCCACAGTGACATTCTGATAGGAGGCACACAGATGGAAATGCAGGATTGTTCACAAATCTATCATGAAAAATGCATCAGGCACCTGTGTAATTTGCCTAATCATTTTTTCCCTAATAAGCTCCGTCCATTAATTATGCAAGATTTCCACAATGCAAACGAGATCAAAGTAAATCTGATGACTTAATACTTCTCAAAATAATTCCTTCCCCCAGCGGCGGGACTCCTTAGCCCCTCTCCGTTTGCACTTAATTAGGACAAATAAAAAAGAATATATTTCTACTGAACAGGGTGCATCCGGCAGACTGTGCCAGGGCTAGTGTGGGGATTAGGAGACCAGGAAAGAGACCTGCTATTTTGGGTAGGAATCAAGGAACTAACAAAAGAAAAGTGTACCGCTGCCCCATCCTCTTCGCTTGCCTCGTAATAAACAGATGCGATTAGCATCACTTCAGGTTGTGACTGTAGTCTCGGAGAGGCTAATCCACTGTTGAGAGGTGCCGCCCACCTGTCACATCAGAGGAAGCCGCGTGTGCCAGGAATGAGGCTGGAGTGCACGGCCCTGGAGCTTCAATTAGCTGCACATTCACTGGGTTTTTGGGAATAAAACTCCATCAAAATGGATGGGTCTTTATTAGCCTGGTGACCCAGACTTCCAGGGTCACCAGGCTAATAAAGACCCATCCGTTTTGATGGGGTTTTATTGCAGAGTGAGTTTGCTTCAGGAATTGCAATCTATGTCTGTATCTACCAGGTGTGAATGAGCTGGCTGTGCCTTGTTAATTGATGCTTATTAACAGTGCAGCCTTACAATCTGTACAACATCTGGAGAGGTTCATGTGTTTTTTTTGTTTTTTTTAATATATTTATTTTCCTTAGTGTTGTGTTTGTTTAACATCACCTCATCACCTTGTTCAGTACTTATCTGCATTGTTTGCAGTATTCAGGCTTTCAGCTTTGTGGGAGTAGTTATTTCATTTCCAGCACTTTATACACTGAGGCTTTTGGCGATGGAAATGGCATTCTGTATTCATCGTGTGAACCCTTTGAGATAAATGACGGTGTCCCAAGCTTCTGTCCTTGTTTGAATGTATCTGCTAATAGTTTAAGTCATGCAATCAGGAGCTTGCTGATTCAAATCCTTCTCCAGCTCAGAGGCTTGCCTATAGTTGACCTCAATGAGATTCAGCGCCCCTTGATTGACCGCGGGACCGGGGGTGGCCTGTTCATCTTTTCTCCTCTTTTTCCACAGTAAATACTGAGTAAGCACGCCTAGCAAGCAGAAACAGAGACAGATACAGAGAGCATGGATTGTGATCATCTACAATGCAAGTAAGAAAACAAACCAGCACAGAACCCAAAGATAAAGCTGGTGCTATCAATATAGATACAAGGATTCCTAAACCTGGGTGAGCCCTCCTTTAACAGGGGATCGCCTGCTTTCTGACATCGCCCAGGTAACGGCTGTGATGAGATCCACACTGGCACCTATTAATGACAAGATCACCCCAGGAGACCAGCAGAGGATGTATACACCATGGTTCAGAAATAATCAGAGTGGGGAGGGTCTTTTTATAAACCATTTACTGATGAAGTCCTGTTTTGCTTCACAGATTCAACCTCAAAGAGCTGTACAAAAGAGCAGCTTTTAAATGGCCTGTACCTTTTTATAATGTGCAATTGTTCCGAGTGGTGCTGTGCACTGGAGCAGGGTTTCTCAACCCTGGTCCTGGGACCCCCTGTGTCTGCTGGTGTCTACTGAGCTCTCATTTATTTAACTAGACACTTAATTAAACTGATAATTTGTTTAATTACACATTTTTTAATTGTTTTCAGCTCTTAAACAGTTGCATATTTCAAGTTAGCTGTAACATTTTATAAGTAACTTGAACTGCAACTGTTCACCTTCATTCGGGTTCCAAAACCTGTTAACACGACACAGTACAGTTTGCATGGACAAACGTCCCATTGCCAGCATAGTGACAGTACAGTAACAGCAGCCTGTCGCCAGGCAAAACACTAGCAATATTAGCTGGAACCAGCGTGACTTTGGAGATAACTGACTCCCGACAGCGTGGGTGAAAAGAAGTGATCATTTAAAGGGGCTGCCCATTTCTGGGGCGCTCATCCAGAGGAGTTCAATTAGCTAGCTCTAAAAGCTGTCAAATTAGAGATTGCTTCCTATATATTAGTGCTTTAAATGTATGTAGCATTCTTTTCTTTTTCCTGGCGAATGCTCCGACACTCACACCTGCTTATAAACATTAACGCACAGCTGCACTAAGTGATCATCTATTCTGTTGCCATAGGTACAGAACGAACGGCACTGTTTGATATCCCGCTAATATGTGCAGGTATAATGTGAACTTTTTCTGAGGTAGTTTTTAATTTATAGTGCAGATTTACAATCATTTCTCACTTAGTGACTTAGGACAGAGGGAAGGAGACTCCTTCACACAGAGTGGATGGAATGGGTTACCTAGCCATGTTGCTGAAGGAGACTCTTCTTCACACAGAGAGTGGTGAGGGGATGGAATGGGTTACCTAGCCAAGTTGCTGAAGGAGACTCTTCTTCAGAGAGTGGTGAGGGGATGGAATGGGTTATCTTGTCATGTCATTGATGCAGAATCACTGGGAGTTCTGAGATCAATCAGCTGCTTGGAACCGGATGAGTGCTGATGGGCCGAATGGCCTCATAAATGTTCTTATGTTCTTAATTCGGTAACGTTGTGCATGAAGCGTCTCTAATCACTGTGTATTTACATAGTAGTTACTTAGTAAATACATGTGTGCTTGCACATCATTACAATGTTATCATGCATAGTTACAATAGTGTGGATTTACATAATAACTACTATGTAAATCCACACTAATTAGAGACCCTTTTCTATAAAATCGTAGAGAGTGCTACAGGGTCGGTCTGCCCAGGAGAACAGTATATGTCGTATTCTACAGAGCAGTGTGAACACCTCTAAACAATAGCACAAAGCAGCGGACTCAACAAAGCTGTCCAAGTAGCGACTATCGTTCCCCGGCTGATTCAGTTATCATGTTCTTCAAGAAACCTGGACTGAGAGCACTCTTTGTATGAAATGCATCACTTAATGGGGTGCAGAACTCATGGTGCTATCTGTGCTTGGCGTAGTGAGGCGACTCCAGGTCTATTTTGCACCACAGCCAATGCAGTACTCCCAGTGGAATCCCTATACAGAGAGGCTGCTGAATGTTGTTTCATGGGGTCTGGTTTGTATTCGCCGCAGGAGGGTGTCCCAGTAAATCACAAGCTCCATCAGGGCGCACCACTGGATTGGAATGTAAGCAAAGACATGTTCGAAACTAGTGCCGGTAAGCATGTTATCCCACTCATGTTATCCCACTCATGTTATTCCACTCATGTTATCCCACTCATGTTATCCCACTCGAGTGGAATAACACAAATGTATCCCACGCTGGATATACCCACGCTTCTGGTATAAATAAATATTATGTCTAAGGCAATATATTTTTTTAACGGAATCACAATTGTTTTTCTGTGTTGGTATTTTTACTGAGATGGTTTTACTGTATAGTACGCGTTGCACTCTAGCCACTGAGCTGCTGCTCCTGTTATTAATAATCACAATCATGCTGCAGTTCCAATGCAATTGATCTCAGCTGACTAGACTGTGTTTAATCTCGCTCTTCAAAGGAGCATCTTTTATTTTTCCGAGCAAGTTGCCGGCTTTCTCTTCCCTCTTTAAAAATCACAGAGAGATTCAGTTGTACAGTTGTTATTTCTCCCTGTAGGGGTCAGTGTTTGGGATCATTTTTCTTCTAATGACATCCATTTTTATAACATGATATTATAAAGTAAATCACCCAGGTGACACGCACTGTCCAGCGCTCATTGCATCCTATTTATTTATCTATCCACTCAATATGTATTTATTTATATTAGTCCTGAGACTAAAATCCAAGTGGTTATTTTCTCATGCTGTGTTTACGGACAAAAAAATAAAAAAGACATGCAGCATGTAGTCCATACTTTTTATTTTGTATAAATGGACTGACTTCTTCACACTGTTTTGATTTTAGACAAATTTCAAATGTACTATACTGTACAAAAAGCTGCATCTCTTTGTTGTGTTCCATTTCGTTCAGGGCCGGAAGCAGATGCTTGGTTGGGAGGTGCTTCTGTGTCCCAGACTGCACACATTGCATAGGTCCCAGTTTCATCAACTGGAAGGCTAGTCCAGGCTATATTTCTATAGTGCCTTTCATCACAAGCATCCCAAAACGCTTCACACACGCACACAAACACACACAAAATTAAAAAACAGTCTCATACAGAATTTGATTGAACAGAAATTAAAAAAAGATAATAAATAAATTTAAAAAATGGTTTAATTGAACATTTTGAAAAACTAAGGTAACAAGCTAGTTTGTAAAAATAGAACAATTAAAACTCTAGTCGTACCCTGGCAACACTTTACATGGTGTATTTTTCTTCGTTGGACACTAGGAAGTAGCATTCCATTTTCTTATCTTTCATATTTATATTCTAATATTGTGCTGTTGATATTTTAGTCTTATTGGGGTCCCCAGCGGCCTTAAGGCTGCTACACCCCAAAGTAATGCAATTTTTCATCAGGCGACAAGATACTTTGGCAGCAACATGACCACACACACCTAAAAATAGGTGTAGTCAAGCCAGAACTCACATAACAGGCAAGCTAAGTCACAGGACTCACATCTCCAGCACAACTGTCTGATTCAGTCAGTAATCCTCTTGCATTGAAAAGAGTATTAGGAACGTCCTCTATTACAAACTGCTTCTTTGAGAAGGCTAAGAATGCAAACAAAGCCACTTACACACGCAGACATGTAAAGTAAAGTATTCTGACAAGATGGAGAAGGAGACTTTGTGGAAAGACTTGTAGAAATTAGATACATGCATGACCTATTATACGTGTTACTATATGTTCAGTATACAAATAAAATGGGAATTTGTATAATAATTCTTGTTTAAGAAAATCTATATTTTAGTGCTGTTCCGGTACCTTCAGATTCCACGTCACTGACTGGGAGCCTGAGAGACTGAGAGACTGAGAGACTGGGAGACTGAGAGACTGGGAGACTGAGAGACTGGGAGACTGAGAGACTGAGAGACTGAGAGCCTGAGAGACTGAGAGACTGGGAGACTGGGAGACTGAGAGACTGGGAGACTGGGAGACTGAGAGACTGGGAGACTGGGAGACTGGGAGACTGAGAGACTGGGAGACTGAGAGACTGAGAGACTGGGAGACTGAGAGACTGAGAGACTGGGAGACTGAGAGACTGAGAGACTGAGAGACTGGGAGACTGAGAGACTGAGAGACTGGGAGACTGAGAGACTGAGAGACCGAGAGACCGAGAGACCGAGAGACCGGGAGACCGAGAGACCGAGAGACCGAGAGACCGAGAGACCGGGAGACCGGGAGACCGAGAGACCGAGAGACCGAGAGACCGGGAGCCTGGGAGACTGAGAGACTGAGAGACTGAGAGACTGGGAGACCGAGAGACTGAGAGACTGAGTGACTGGGAGACTGAGAGCCTGAGAGCCTGAGAGACTGAGAGACTGAGAGACTGGGAGCCTGAGAGACTGAGAGACTGAGACTGGGAGACTGAGAGACTGAGAGACTGGGAGCCTGGGAGACTGAGAGACTGAGAGACTGGGAGACTGAGAGACTGGGAGACTGAGAGACTAAGAGACTGAGTGACTGGGAGACTGAGAGACTGAGAGACTGAGAGACTGGGAGACTGGGAGACTGAGAGACTGAGAGACTGGGAGACTGAGAGACTGGGAGACTGGGAGACTGAGAGACTGAGATACTGGGAGACTGGGAAACTGAGAGACTGGGAGACTGAGAGACTGAGAGACTGGGAGACTGAGAGACTGAGATACTGGGAGACTGGGAAACTGAGAGACTGAGAGACTGGGAGACTGGGACCCTTGCTGGTCAGACAGGGTCCAGCATCATGACTGGATTTGTATCGGGGGATTGACTCCACAGTGGAAACAGGGTCAGCTGTTCATCTTCATTCCTCCTGATAGGCGAATTGTTATTTTTAGTTTGGGTAGAAAAAAACGGGGACCCCTCAAAAAAGTACATGTTTGAAAAAAGGGCGATTTAATAATCATTAAATGTGGATTTCCTCCTTTTCTTTCATCGGGTACTCTCTGTTTAAAGTCAGCGGCGCTCAGCTGATCAGTGGAGACGGCTCTACAGGGTACCTTCTGAAGGGAAGCCTTCAGCACTCCAAGTGAAACTAAACTAAACATGAACAGCAACAGCAGTGTGTATTTTTCTTTGTTTGTTTCACCAGACGCTCTTTTAAATGCTAAACCTGCATCCTGCACAGCCCTGGGCGGTCTGACCTGTCGATTCCCCACTCGTATAGCCTTTGTGAAGAGAGCAGAGATGTCTGCAAGTTTAGCATTGTTCAGTTCGCGCAGCAATACTAAGAAACGGACTTAACCTTTTCAGTGCCAGAGAAGCCTACAGAAACAAAGTACACTGAGGATACGCTGTGAACGTCCATTGAGCACAGCTACTATTTCACAAGTGAGGAAGGCCATCTGAACCATAGTAACATCATAGCAAAGTGTAGAAAAGCATTGTGAAAGCATGGTAAAGCACAAGCAAGCATTGTAAAACACAGAGAGGTCTGGTAAAGCACAGGGAAGCATTGTAAAACACAGAGAGGTCTGGTAAAGCATAGGGAAGCATTGTAAAGCACAGGGAGGTCTGGTAAAGCATAGGGAAGCATTGTAAAGCACAGAGAGGTCTGGTAAAGCATAGGCAAGCATTGTAAAGCACAGAGAGGTCTGGTAAAACATAGGCAAGCATTGTAAAGCACAGGGAGGTCTGGTAAAGCATATTAATACACCATGGCAAACCAGGGTGCGGTAAATGCACAGTACATCCATTGGAAAAGCTTGATAACACTGGAAAAATACAGTGCAAAATACCATGGTAACTATTATAAGGGTGTAAGCACAGGTTTGACAGTCTTTTAACAAACAAATCCCTTATTTAATTTTTTTGTCTCGACGATAACAAAACAACCTTTATTTTAAAATAGTAAAAACACACAAAAAAAATCAGTACTAAGTACTCGTTCTGAAGTTAATGACATAATCAGGAATTAACAAATGCTTGGGAAAGGTCTACCTTAAGTGACACACACACACACACACACACACACACACACTCACAGCCACAGCCACACACACACACACACACACACACACACACACACAGCCACACACACAGGTCATGGTGAATACATTCATGCGACCCAATTAAACTCTAATGAAAGCACTCCATATCGCTACTGGAGACACATTTAGGAGCTGGCAATCTGCCTCCAATTCACAAGTCAAGCGCTCCACAAAGGAAGGCCAGCTGGGGTACCAAACATTATCGTTCAATTGGATCGCAGTGCAGAACCCGGGCACAGTGCAAACAGTCCTGGACACTTGTTCCTGTAAGCATTGAAGTCCAGGCAATAAGATTTCAGTCTAGCAAGCAAATGCTGTGCTTAATGCCTTCACAGAGTTTGAATCAGAATGCAATCAGCTGACCTACAGCAGGCATGGGCTCAATCAGAATACACAATGGCTGTATTATTCAATGAGGGCAGAGGAAGTCTGGTCAGCGCTGCCACTCAGGGTTAGAGAAAAATGAGCAAAGGAACCCAGACCCTCTCCCAATGACTGGAAGTAGATAGGGGAATATCAAAGCAGTTAAAATTACATTCATGTGCACCAACTCTTTAAGAAAATGCCAAAGATTTGAAGTGTGACTTTAACCCACGCGCTGACTGAACAGTGTGGAGCTGACTAAAGTGACTAAAGTCACAGCGCCCTTCATCATTACTGCCCTGCAGCCGGCTCACATGCATTAACGCACACTTGTTAAAGCTAATTAGCGTGCTGATTTATTTCACTATTGAACCCAAGTTCCCCTGTTGACATGGCAGAGGGGTGTGGCCCCCAGGGCTCCTGGTAATGGGCTCTTTTCCACTAATAAATAACTCCTTCAGTCTGACAGCTCGGCTCCCAGTGAAAGAAGCAGATCAGGAGAAACGAGCTAATTAGGAGGCTGAGTGAAATCTCATTTTACAGGTTCCTTGTATTGATCCCAAGAATCAAAAAGTGACACTTTTCCAGCTTCGTCGTTATCGTTAGACACAATAATGAGGCCACTAGTTGTTAACAGAAATGAAGCAATGAGATCAAGTTCCTAATTTGTGGGAGAAGCATCGGACAGAGCGTTGCTGGTGTGTGTTCATGGAGGATCTTGATGCTTCTCCAATGCACCTCCAAGTACAAAGCTTAGTTGCTGGCTTATCTCGGTGTGTCAGCAACATTCTGACCAGAGAACTCCTGCTTGCACCAGGTCAGGTGAGGTCAATTTTATTGACACTGACACTTTCACTGATCGCAGCCAGATGACAGCACACTTTACACAGCTGCACAGTTTTGTATTTATAATCTATTCATTAAACAAACAAACAAACAAACAAACAAAAAAAACATTACTCAAAACAGCCCTTGTGTGGTACCTCTCTCTGTCAGGTACCACACAGCTGTGCACGAGAGTCCCCAAACAGCCCTCCTGCTCAGTAAATCTGGCCCTGCTCCCTGTCAGCTGTGCCACGTTGCTGCTAATGAATGCCGTATTGGGCGTTCCTGAGGGGGATGGGGGAGTGATTCTGCTTGACATGCGGCCCAGCTGTCGCGGTGGGCCGCATTTTGCCGTGGTGTGGATCCCATGGGAAGCCACAGCTGTAGAGGCTAAACTGGCGATTTTCAAACCCGGGAAGAAAAATAGAGAATAAGCTTGAACCCATGTGTGCCTGCTTTCTTATTCCTGATTTCAAAACGCTGTTCCTCACTTACAAGACTGTTCATGGTTCCACAGCCCTGACTGTCTGCTTGAGTTACTTACTCCCTGTAAACCGGCTCACACTTTACACCATGGGAATTCCAAGAACTGGAGCGCCCAGGGATGCTTGCACACGAAGGACACTATATAAATAGCCCCTTTCACACTGGCATATAGGTCAGCTACATGATTTCACACTGCTTTTGGAAGAAGCACGATCGACCTGGGTGACAAGCAAGTACTCAGTGCGCTGGAAGCAGCGACGTTCACATGACTGCTCTCATCTGTTCAGCCTTTCAGCAGGTTTCATTCAACTTTATGATTTAAAATGAGTTCATCCCATAGGGTGATGCAGCACTTTTGGCCAGAGCTGTAGATGCAGCTATCCTCTGAAACAATTAGCAACGTTTAATATCTCAGATCCTCCGCTTACTCATTTGCAGCGGTACAGATTTGCAGAGTCAGTGTGATGCCAAAAAAAAAATGTGCTGAGTCGATTAAGAACCTTGTAGAACACATGCGTGGCTGTACAGGGGTTCAAAGTAACATTGAGGTTAAAATGTAAGACTCTTTTTTAATGCCTACCCCTTTACCATTAAAGATTGTATTTAATGAGATTACTCATGACTTCAAGGTAATGCTGCATAATACCCCCTGGAAATACATTGTACTCTCTCAGTGTTAAAATGACCCTGTACAGTAACACAAACTTTGTAAATATTTCAGATTTCCCAGTAAATTCATGATCTTGAATTGCCATGCATGTGGTCACTCTGTCAGAGTGCTCTGTTTTAAAGTTTCCATTCGCGGCAAGGGATGATTTTGACTCGCGTGCTTGTTTTCTAATTCAAGAAAAGTCTTTACACATACCCGATGATGAATACATATTTCTGTATGAAAAGTGTTTGTGGCTTAAACGTCAGTGGTTTAGTAAACCATGCAAGCTTGTTGAATGAAATGCTGCACCTCATCCAGACCGCCCAGCTCAGCTACACCGGGAGAGGCAGTGAGCTACACCTCACCAGACCAGCCAGCTCAGCTACACCTGGGAGATGCAGTGAGCTACACCTCACCAGACCAGCCAGCTCAGCTACACCTGGGAGAGGCAGTGAGCTACACCTCACCAGACCAGCCAGCTCAGCTACACCTGGGAGAGGCAGTGAGCTACACCTCACCAGACCCCCAGCTCAGCTACACCTGGGAGAGGCAGTGAGCTACACCTCACCAGACCAGCCAGCTCAGCTACACCTGGGAGAGGCAGTGAGCTACACCTCACCAGACCAGCCAGCTCAGCTACACCTGGGAGAGGCAGTGAGCTACACCTCACCAGACCGGCCAGCTCAGCTACACCTGGGAGAGGCAGTGAGCTACACCTCACCAGACCAGCCAGCTCAGCTACACCTGGGAGAGGCAGTGAGCTACACCTCACCAGACCCCCAGCTTAGCTACACCTGGGAGAGGCAGTGGAAACGAGACAGAAGTTAAGTGCTGTTCCGGTATAGCACTGCATGCAAAGCACTGCAGCAGCAGCAAGAGGACAAAACACTGCAGCACAGGAGAGCACCGCAAAACAAACCAACGGCAGGTTTTTTTTCTTTTTACTTGCCAAGCAGTTTAAGGAACTCAATATGTCTCTCTTAATATGACCTTTGCTTTTGTGTGTGTGTCTCTGTCTGTGTGTGTGTGTGTGTGTGTGTGTGTGTCTCTGTCTTGTGTGTGTGTGTGTGTGTGTGTGTGTGTGTGTGTGCAAAAGGCAGTGTTAGTCCAGCCAGGCTGGCTGCTCATTGATCCAGCCATTCTTGTTTACAGTGTTTTGGCAGGTTGCTGATGTGTGCTCCCGGGGGACAGTGCTGGGTTAATTACTATTCTACTGAGTGCCAGCAAGCAGCCCAGCCTCACTGATGTATGAGAGAGACAGAGCGAGAGAGAGAGAGAGAGAGAGAGAGAGAGAGAGACTGTCCCGTCTGTCTGGGACAGAGAAAGAATGAATTTTGGTTATAAATCTCCCTCCCGACCTGTGAGGGTGCTGTGTGAAGGGAACAGAGTGCCCTGGACTGGATGGCCTGACAATTCATTCCCAGGGTTAGGTGGAAGTCAGCCATCTAGAAAGGGGGAGGAGCTACGGTACACCAAGTCATCGACCCGGAAGGGAAGCGATGTGACAACCACGGATTGGAGGAGAAACGGTTGCACTCGCTAACCAGGGTGGCATGACTGACAGTACATAAAGGGATGTAGCGAGGTGATCTGTTCCTTTGTTATGGTTAAGCTGAAAGGAGTACTGTTAAATTACCGTGAGTGTTTTGTTTGTTTTGTCATGTCTAAAAATCTGCTTGTTTGTTATTATTAGACGGCTAACACGATCCGGAGCTGTCGCTACAAGTCAGCACAAAACCCGGACAACACTGCACCATTGTACACGGATAAATTGTATTTCACCAAAGAATTATAGCACTTACTCTGGACTTGTGAACGTGTGTCTGTGTGTTCTACTGTGTTTATTATTTACGAACTGTGTCTTATTATTTTGGGACTGCAACCCGTTGTTTTGGAAAAGTGCAATACACATTACCTGGGATTATTCTTTGTGGTCGCCAGACCAGGATTTACAAACTAAAACCCAATTGGATCGTGAACTTTGTTTCTTAATCACATCACCACTACACATGCGCACTGCAAACCACTTTGCCACACAGTCACACTCTCCATGGTGAACATGATAAGCCTTCTTTACATATATCCGATTTGCATTTGGATATAATTTGATAACTCTCCATTTTTCTACAAATATCCTCTTTGGTCACGTTTTATTTTTATTTTTTTTTACATTTTGAGAAGAATAATAACATGTCCACCTGGTTCTGTTGAAATGAAATCCATTGTCTGTAACGTCTGGCTTAAAATGAGGCGATCAAATGAAAAGAAGCTTGTCAAGTAGACCTAGGCTCCTGCGGATGCCTTCACCGTGTTCTTATGAGTACAGCTGCTTAGTGGGAGCAGGTTATACTGGAATTGTACATGTAAGTAAAGACTAGACAGTAATCTCCACTTGATTTGAATTTCCGACCTCCCAAACGTCTAATTCTAGAGCGACATCAAAACTGAACCCACGACAAGCTCCCTAGTGGAGAAATGTTTATACTCGGGCTGTTTGGGTTCCAAAGCATGTTTATTTTTCATATTTCAACAGCTGGCTTGCAGCAGTGTGAGGTCACAATAACTCTCGTCTAGGGTCGCCACCTGGCCCTGTTTTCCCTCCGGGATCGTCCTGGTTTTGAGGAAGGTGTTCCTGGAAATAAATATGCCTTCCCGGGACCATAAATTGAGCCCAAGCTAGATAAATCAGGATGCAATATTACTGCAATAGCCCCACAATATCAAGTGGATGTCAATACTGTGTATGTAGTAATATTATCGATGTTTCCTATTGGATGAATCCAGGATTTCTAAAGAGAGTTTACTCTTTTAACACACCCTCTTTCTGTTTGGAGGTCCTGTTTTTTGCTCCTCAGGTGGCAACTCTACTCTCATCCCGCTGAGCCAGTCTCTGTAAGTACAGTATGTTGCACTTTAGACCTCATAGTGATGCAGTTTGTAAAGAACATTCTTCATTGTGATACAGTTTGTAAAGAACATTCTTTACTGTGATGCAGTTTGTAAAGCACATTCTTCATTGTGATGCAGTTTGTAAAGAACATTCTTCATTGTGATGCAGTTTGTAAAGAACGTTCGTCATTGTGATGCAGTTTGCAAAGAACATTCTTCATTGTGATGCAGTTTGTAAAGAACATTCTTTTGCACGACTCACTTTTTCAGTTTTGTATTTGAGATGCGGCGAGGGACTTTCTGTTACATACTTGTACTGTAGCTTCAGCTGTTTCGCTCGTTCCTGGCAAACTGCCTTGTTCTGCACACAGGAATTCGCTGACAGCCAAGGTGCTGTAGAGTATCACTCAAGACACAAGAAGAGAATGCAGAGGAGTGGGAGAGAAGTGTAGTATATTCACAGAACAATGCCATGCCCATTGTGCTATGTTTTTATACATGTTATCAAAACAAAGCCTCTTTAACTCGTCTTCAGTCATCTCCTTGGTTGCTCTGCGATTTAAATACAACTGGAATAAAAGATGCAAGACAAAGGAGCTTGCTGTACACTTTCCAATGCACATGTTTAACTTTGTTATATAAAATGATTGTTTGCATATCTGATCAAGCACTGCCTTCATTCACACGAATGCCTGATGATCTGAACTTGTGTTCTTTACCGAGAAATGGTTTTAAACTAAACGTATTAAGCGTATTCTTCATCAGCGTGTAGCTTTGCTTCAAAATGCGCTCGGAGGATTTGTTCACTTGATTTATAATAAGATGCATTTTAGATGGGCAAGTCACCAAAGAAAATGCAGGGTTAGTTTTGATAAAGTATGGAGCTTTTCAATACCTCCAATAACTAGCCATGGTTATTGTAATAAAATAAAAAAATAAAAACAATTAAGCCAAGATAAATAAATGAATAAGTGGCACCCGTAGCTTGGAGAAACGCATTGCACTGACGTGCCGGTTTTGGTCGTTAAGGGAGTTGTTGAGGAAGAGACGGTCCATCCCAGAATGACTACCTTGCTTTTTAAGTGCTGCAGGACAAACTAAAAAAAAACGATTTTTAACTTATCAAGAGGCCAGAAAAAATCTGGTTGAATTATGAAAGTAAGAAAGAAGCACAACAAACTCAGACCCCCCAAAGCAGCCGTGTCTCTGGGATGTCAAGCCTGTGTGTTCAATACCAACATCTACTGGACTGGACTGTTCCACCCCTACAGCATGCAGACCAACAAGGATTCACGTGTTTGTGTTTTCATTGCTAAAATGAAAGACTGGAGTTAATGCTTTGAAAATCTGCCAGTTATATGAACGAATACAAACGTTGTCATTTGTGCAACTTCTGAAAAGACAAGGGTGGAAACAAGACTACTATTGCGTAGCAGTTTCACCAATTCCAGGTTTTACTGTGAGCTTGATTAGCCACAGTGTGTAGGTAACAAGCTAAAACCAGAGTAAAACCAGGAATGGATCAAATTGCTGTGCAATGGGAATATTGGTTCCAACACTATTATAAACAGGCTCAACAAGTGAGCCAATATCATAATGCAGCTCTGAAGTTGCTGCTGACAGTGAATACTGTGCATCAAGGCATTCTGAGTGTAAAAACTCCTCAGTGCAATAAAATACATTGGCTTTTATTTTTCACCTTTTTCTCTTTGGATAATGTAGCTGCAAAGACCCAGACGTGCGATTCATCCCGACGGTAAACAAGTGACATTCTTACACAGAATCAATATTTGGGAATGTATTTAATTAGTCGGTTGATTGAAATTGACAGCTTTAGTGACCTTTCTGTGCACTTGAAGTGATTGGTGCTCACATTAAAATGTAGTCCCGTACACACGACCCAGGCATTGGGACACCTTTACTCTTGCAACTGCCTTGCAGGGCAAATTAAAAGTAAGGATACAGTCAGACAAATACAGTAAAATACTGATAGACATTTATAATGCCAGGGTATGAACACAATTTAATCTACTGATGTTCTTTCCATGATTGTTTGCATATCATCAAGCACTGTCTTCATGCACACGAATGCCTGATGATCTGAACTTGTGTTCATTACCTAGAAATGGTTTTAAACGAAACCTGAACCCACGGATTCTTCATCAGCGTGTGGCTTTGCTTCAAAATACCCTCGGAGGATTTGTTTACTTGATTTATAATAAGGTGCATTTTTGATGGGCAAGTCACCAAAGAAAATGCAAGATTAGTTTGGATGTAGAAGATATTTTTCAAATCGCTCCAATAACTAGCCATAGTATTGTAATACAAAAAAAGATATATAAATAGATGGCTCCCGAGTGGCGCATTCAGTAAAGGTGCTCCGTGTGGAGTGCAGGATGCGCCCTATAGCCTGGAGGTCGCCGGTTCAAGTCCAGGCTATTCCTTTGCCGACCGAGGACGGGAGCTCCCACGGGGCGGCACACAATTAGCCGAGTGCCGCCCGTGGGGAGGGAGGGTTAGGTCGGCCAGGATGGTCCTCGGCTCACAGTGCACCAGTCACCCCTGTGGTCAGGCCGGGCGCCTGCGGGCTTGCCTGTAAGCTGCCCAGGGCTGCGTTGTCCTCCGACGCTGTAGCTCTGCTCGGAGAAACGCATTGCACTGACGTGCTGTTTTTGGTTGTTAAGAGAGCTACTTGCGCATAAAAAGTAACGGTCCATACTCAGAATGACTACCTCACCTTTTAAGTGCTGCAGGACAAACTAAAATGGCTATTTGTAACTTATCAAGAAGCCAGAAAAAAGGGGTGGTTGGGATGGGTTGATGTGGCCATTCCAGCTCACATTGGGATTGCTCGAACCCACACGCCACAGAGTCGCCTCAATTCAAACCTTGCATCACTCACCCTGCATTTACATTGGGCACCCTCACTGAGGACATACAACTCCCATTGCATAGCAGTGTGATCCATTCTTGGTTTTACTATGCGTTTAATAAGACACACCTGAGTAGTAAAAGTAGCGAAGGTGCGCGGGCCAGGAGCTGGTGCAGACGTAGCAGAGATGCAGTGAGCAGCTAGAGCTGGTCACTACAGTGAGGACCTGCACTAGAGCTGCAACGACGCAGTATAGCATTATAACTGCTGTCCATCGGGCTTCCATTCAAAGTGAAGCTGCTGGGGTTTGTGATGATCGCTGCTTTGGAGAACAGCGATCCACACAAACCCAAGCAGCTATTTCTTCACTCTTTTCACTCGGAATGGTAAATCAGCCCGATGGACACCAGCGACCCTCACCTGATTGTCAGCACCTGATTTCTGGAGAGCTCAGTCTGAATAATGGGCTTGTGTGGCTCTACCCTACACACAACTCCATTCACAAAGACGAGCAGGATTAGTATGTACTACCTGTTACAGTACAGGATACAGACTGCATGTACACGTTTACAAATCACTTAGAGATGCAGTGTACGTAATATTTAAAAGCATTGCTCTCTAATGTGGTTTCACCTGACTTTAAAAAAATATTCTTAAAGCTTTGCTTTTATGAAGAGTTGAAAACGGTTAGATTTGAACAGATTGGGGATAGCTGTACAATTAAATGAGTGCTAACCAAGGCTTAAAAAATGCATGTCCTTACTTTGTATTCCCTTCAGCAGTATTTTCATTGGTTCTTTTTTTTCCCACTTGCCTCCGTACGAAAGCAGAAACACAGAACAAGCTGTTCAAATACAGACCAATATCCGCACACCTAGGGGGCGCTGTTGTTCAGGTAGTCTATTACACTGGCACTTCCTTCTGTAGGTCATTAACCCTCAGATCCACCACTATACTATGAAAACAGCAACACACGACATGCTCCGGTCGCCACACCCTTAGGATTTTGGTCTGTATTTGAACAGTCACTGAGCTTACTCAATGTCACTCTACTCCACAAAGTGAATTGGTTGTCTAGTGAATCAGGCAGCGTGGCTCTAAAAGTTCCAACCTGTGTTGCTATGGTGACATATCAATACAGGTTGGAACACTCGTTGGCCAATGAGAGAGTCTAAACCTGCAATTCAAAAGTACTTACCAGTGCCCAAAATGTACCAACATACCAGACACTGGCCCTTACACATGCAGAAATACTGCGAATAACTTTAGGGATATCCAGGAGTTTACAGCAGGTCTAATAAACATCAACTCTACTTTGATATCCCTCATCAGAAGTTGAAAGACCTTCAGCGCTGATCAGGATAAAGCTTGTCAGAGATATCGAGCGGATATCACAAGCTGCCTCGTATTGAACTGTAGCACACGGGCCGGTGACTACATTTCACCAGCTTCCAATACAGCTGCCAGTATTGAATGCTGAAGCCAGCAGGACAAACATGTGAAGGATATTAGGGTTTACTGAAGCCTATTCACAAAGGCTTAGCTCAATAATTAAATCATTTTACTTTCGGGTCTATTGATTGATTTTAAATACAGTCAAGTTTACAAGTTTTCTAGACTGTTAATGCTTTAAGGTGCAAGGGACATGTGTGTCCCACAAATAAAATGATGCTAACTTTCTTGTTTGTGCAAGGAGGTGCACGCAACAGTCAGATTCCTCCTCGTGATACTTGAGCCACTCTCGCATGCATTTTAAGAAGAAACCGTTTGAACAAGCGCTCAGTTCATGTCCTACATTCAATTTGCATCCCTGATGTTGAAATGGGTCAGAATAATTGAGATGTCACGAGTGTTGTATGGGCTCACGTTGGTTTCAGTTCCGCATGTGTGGTCCCTTCGCATACGACAGCTTCAGTGAAACCTGTGAGCTTTACACGAGAGGAATTTCATATTTCTTTTTTTTCTCCTGTTGAAATTTTGAAAACCAAGGGTACCCTGAAGCAGGATATAAGAGCCGCCATCTTCAGCTCAATTAAATCTATCCATGCTGTCATCCAGTAAGTATCCACTCAATTATTTATAGGATATTTATTCTTTGGACGGGCTGAAGTAAGAAAAAACATTAATTGGCGAGTTGCATATTAATGAAGCCGAGATGAACTCAAAAGGAGTTGTGTTTGTCTGTCTCGGCCTTGTGAAAACAGGATCTGTGTAGAGGCTCCGATTGCTGAAACTGAAGTAGCTTTTGAAAGAAATAAAGCGAATATGCACATTAAAAAGTGATCATCGAAGAGTTGTTCAGACCACAGCTCCGAGAAAAGTTGGGTTTGTTGAATTATTTGCTTAATGCTACAACTTCCATTTGACTAGCTCACCATTTATTTATTATTATTATTTATTTCTTAGCAGACGCCCTTATCCAGGGCGACTTACAATTGTAAGCAAATACATTTCAAGTGTTACAGTACAGGTAATACAATAAGAGCAAGATAAATACAATGACAAGTTCAAGCAAGATCCAGCATTTAGTTTGTATTACTTGAATTTTGCTTTTCTTTTAAAAATATTTCATTCTGTTTTTTATTGTTTAAAATGATATTCCAGGTCAAACGAGACTTACACTTTCAGTGCTGCACATCGCAGGGACGGAAATAGGATTGCATTGTAACACAGGAAGGCACTGAACTTAAAACACGTTTTCTGCCACTTGGACTGAGTTGAAATCAGTCGTGTTGGTTTCCAGCTGCAGCAGACAGACGGGGATCAAACTGGTTTGACTCAGAAAAGGCTCGCTAGGGCTGATTAGAAGACAGGTGCACTGTTCTGGTCACCCAGGGTATTGAGCGTTACCTTTAACAATTCTCTGAGCTGCTTAACAACGAGAGTGCAATGTGCATTTGTTGTATTATATTTTATATATACACATTTTTGTTTTCAACTACATTTTACCGTAGTTTTTGACCTAATTTGAAAAGGCCAATTTCATTCTAACCACTGCAGCCCACTTTCTGCATGCAACCGCCAATCCCATTATTGAGCCAGTTGGGGCTGCCTTACTGAACCTGGAGAGGACGGCCCAGCCTGGGAGCTCTCTGCTTCACCACTAGGGGTCACTGAACTGCAACGAGGTGAATGATCCCTTGCTAGCTTCCCTGCCTAACCGCTTGGGCTCCCCCTGCACTCCAAACCAGATGGGTGTGTGGGATCGGAACGCACCACTCAAGACTTGCTTCACTAGACAAGCCTCTTGGGACCTGATCACTGTCACCGCTTTTGCAGAGTCCCTTTTGAAGTGACTTTCAAAAGGGTTTGACTTAAAACACACAGCAATCGTGGCGCATACAGGGCAGGAACATATAGGTTTCTTGCTTGGAATAAATCATTTTTAAATGCTCAAAGATTTGTCTGAAGCACAGCATGGATTTCAATTCAAGCCTGGGCTGTTGATCAGACAGCGAAGGAAAATTCAGAAAATGAGGCAAAACATCTCAAAAGCACAAAGCATTAGAAATATAACTGCTGGAGATGAAGTAACGGTAATGAATTGATGTCTTCATACACATTTCATAATTCTAAAGGGCTCGGATTGAAACGTATTGATTTGATGATACCATGTATCTTCATTAGAAGTATTTATTGAGTTTGCGAATCGGTGGAGATAGCAGGAAGGGATAATTGGGTTTCTGCACTGGAACACACGAATAAAGAAGTTGAACGTGCTGTCACATCATCAAGTGAGTAACACAGTTTCAAAAGTATTTGAAAAATAAATATTCTGAGAGAAACCGTCTAGGGGGTTTCTTAATGAGAATAAATGTGGTTTGAAAATAGATCAAATAATGTCCCGCGTGTCGGAGGCAGATCCATGTCACAGTGAAAAATATTCCATACAATTACCTGATTTGAAGTCTTAAAGGCACCTCATCTGAGTGGCTTATTTGCAATTCTAAATGCACTAGTTGAACTTTTTTTGGGGAGAGGGGAGAAACTTCACCTGATTTAAAAAGACATCTTGTTTATTCTTAAAGGTGCCTTCAGTACCCAATGTGGGGTCCAGTGGGGCGCTATTCCGTGTAACACAGGAAGTGGGCTCTTTAACAGAGAGCCAGTGATAGTGTTGCTGTTGCTCACAAGAGAAAAGAACATTGATTTTTAAAGTGGCAGCTAGAAATAGAGGGGACTTTAAAAATCTAAAAAAGCAATGAGATTGCAGATTGCATGCTAATCCGGTCCCTAATGATCAGGCCAGGCTGCCCTCCAGACAAACAGTAGCCTGTGTTGTTTTCTTTAATGGTGTCATGAAAAAACCCAGAAGTGCTGCCTGGGCGACCTTTACCCTCCGTGGAGCCCTCTCTCCTCTAATGCGAGACCACCTTGGCTCTCAACATAATTCACATCTATTTAAATCAACTTCACTGCGGTACGCTCTAACTGGAAACACGTCCCTGGGAGCGTTGTTAGGGTGAGCCGTGTGTGTGATTGTGATTCATATTTGGATAATAAGCTCCGTGAAAAGTGAAATCGCCGTTTCTTTTTGTTATTGTCAACGTGCTGATTTTATTTTTGTTTTTCAATTTCTTTCAATGAAGTTAGTTTCTTAAGGCAGTGGTTCTCAATCCGGGTCCTGGGTGACCACTGCCCTGCTGGTTTTTGTTCCAACCAAGTGCTCAATTACTTAATTGAACCCTTAATTGAACTAATAATTAGCTTAATTTGACTTTTTAAATAGTGTAGCTTATAAAAAGTTGGAGAATTTAAGTTCCTTATACAATGGTATACCTAAATTGAAACCTCTAATCTGAAAGCTCAGATTAGGCAAGTAATTAGTTCAATTAAGGGTTCATTGATGTAAAAAACCAGCAGGGCAGTGGTCCCCCAGACCAGGATTGAGAACCACTGCCTTAAGGCACTGAAATACTTGCCCCTAATTGCATCCTGTACCCCAATAATCCCACATATTAGAACGTTTATGAACAAGAGCAGGCCATTAAAGTGGCAGTGTTGTCCAGTGGTTAAAGTCCAGGGCTTGTAACCTGAAGGTCACCGGTTCAAATCCCACCTCTGCCACTGACTGACTCGCTGTGTGACCCTGAGCAAGTCACTTAACCTCCTTGAGCTCCATCCTGCGGATGAGATGTTAAATCAATGTCCTATTGTAAGTGACTCTGCATATAATGCACAGTTCACAGCCTACCTCTGTAACGCGCTTTGTGATGGTGGTCCACTGTGAAAGGCACTATATAAAGATATTATTATTATTATTATTATTATTATTATTATTATTATTATTATTATTATTGTTATCGTCGCTTGTCCGGTTCCCAGTAGCTGATTGATCTCAGAACTTTGTCAAGTTGGGTCTTAACGGATCCCAGTGATTCTGTCTCAACAACATGACCAGGCAGCCCATTGTGTATCCTCCCCACTTTGTGAAGGAATGTCTCTTCCTTCTGTTCTTGGTCTATCTGCACTTAATTTCCAACTGTGCCCAATATGAGACCATCCTATGGAGCTGTGCCCAGAAGTATTGCCACCCTGTGTTTTCAGATTCTCACCCATTCGTCTAGCTGTGAATGTACTGTCAGTAGTTCAAGAGTAAGTACATAGCTTCGAATGGCATTTGAATTGTTTCTTTGTTGTTGTTGGTTTTTTTGCTCCTATGTTGAGTAATCTTTTTTTCTTTTCTCTGCATCTGGCTGCCTGATTGTCTGGAGGACCCTAAGTGCCTGCACTGAGCAGCCTTCCTCATGAATTTCAACCAGTCCCGTCTACTCTACCTTCATATGTAGACAGAGAGACGTCAGGACTGGCAGAGCTGAACGGTCGCACGGTCACGTGATTTCATTGGAATGAGGAAGGCTGTTCAGCCCCGGGACTTCGAGTTCTCCAGACAAGTTCAAAAGCCAGAGAGAAAAGTAATACCAACTTGGTGTGGGAGCAACAGAACCGAGAATCACACCGACTGATTAAAAACACCATAGAATCGTTAAGGAAACGTTTTTTTTCTTGCTAATTTGTTCAGTAAAGAAAACATCAGTACATGGAAAACTACAAAGCGATGTGTAATTCAGAATGTTAACGTAGCATTATTCAGCAGGTTTCATTATTGGACTTTATGAAGCAGATCAGCCTGTTAGGGGATGCAAAGCTTTTGGTTATAGCTGTATGTTTCCATTTTGTTCTGCTCTCCACTTGACTAGCATGACACTTCACGGGTTAAGGTAGTTTGTTAAACTTCCACTTCCTGGGTCAGTTAACCTCAGCTCTGCATGGGGGGCAGCGGCTGTTCCATCCCCCAGTCATTCCATTCTGACAGCTCAGTGACTGGCACGGGGGGCAGCGACTGTTCCATCCCCCAGCCATTCCATTCTGACAGCTCAGTGACCGGCACAGGGGGCAGCGGCTGTTCCATCCCCCAGCCATTCCATTCTGACAGCTCAGTTCCATTCTGACAGCTGAGTGACCAGCACGGGGGGCAGCGGCTGTTCCATCCCCCAGCCATTCCATTCTGACAGCTCAGTGACCGGCACGGGGGGCAGCGGCTGTTCCATCCCCCAGCCATTCCATTCTGACAGCTCAGTGACCGGCACAGGGGGCAGCGGCTGTTCCATCCCCAGCCATTCCATTCTGACAGCTCAGTGACCGCACGGGGGGCAGCGGCTGTTCCATCCCCAGCCATTCCATTCTGACAGCTCAGTTCCATTCTGACAGCTGAGTGACCAGCACGGGGGGCAGCGGCTGTTCCATCCCCCAGCCATTCCATTCTGACAGCTCAGTGACCGGCACGGGGGGCAGCGGCTGTTCCATCCCCCAGCCATTCCATTCTGACAGCTCAGTGACCGGCACAGGGGGCAGCGGCTGTTCCATCCCCCAGCCATTCCATTCTGACAGCTCAGTGACCGGCACGGGGGGGCAGCGGCTGTTCCATCCCCCAGCCATTCCATTCTGGCAGCTCAGTGACCGGCACGGGGGGGCAGCGGCTGTTCCATCCCCCAGCTATTCCATTCTGACAGCTCAGTGACCGGCACGGGGGGCAGCAGCTGTTCCATCCCCAGTCTTTCCATTCTGACAGCTCAGTGACCGCACGGGGGCAGTGGCTGTTCATCCCCAGCCATTCCATTCTGACAGCTCAGTGACCGCACGGGGGCAGCGGCTGTTCCATCCCCAGCCATTCCATTCTGACAGCTCAGTGACCGCACGGGGGCAGCGGCTGTTCATCCCCAGCCATTCCATTCTGACAGCTCAGTGACCCGGCACGGGGGCAGCGGCTGTTCATCCCCAGCCATTCCATTCTGACAGCTCAGTGACTGGCACGGGGGCAGCGGCTGTTCCATCCCCAGCTATTCCATTCTGACAGCTCAGTGACCGGCACGGGGGGCAGCAGCTGTTCCATCCCCCAGCCATTCCATTCTGAGAGCTCAGTGACCGGCACGGGGGGGCAGCGGCTGTTCATCCCCCAGCCATTCCATTCTGACAGCTCAGTGACCGGCACGGGGGCAGCGGCTGTTCCATCCCCAGCCATTCCATTCTGACAGCTCAGTGACTGGCACGGGGGGGCAGCGGCTGTTCCATCCCCCAGCTATTCCATTCTGACAGCTCAGTGACCGGCACGGGGGCAGCAGCTGTTCCATCCCCAGCCTTTCCATTCTGACAGCTCAGTGACCGGCACGGGGGCAGTGGCTGTTCATCCCCCAGCCATTCCATTCTGACAGCTCAGTGACCGACACGGGGGGGCAGCGGCTGTTCCATCCCCCAGCCATTCCATTCTGACAGCTCAGTGACCGGCACGGGGGGGCAGCGGCTGTTCCATCCCCCAGCCATTCCATTCTGACAGCTCAGTGACCGGCACGGGGGGGCAGCGGCTGTTCCATCCCCCAGCCATTCCATTCTGGCAGCTCAGTGACCGGCACGGGGTGGGGGAGGCTAGCTGTCTGTTTAAAAGCCCTGCATCTCATCTAATTAAAACAGCTTTGATGGCACGACAGTCATGATTTACACTGGAGCTTTGAAGCAGCACCGCATGGAAAGCTTCCCGTTCATTAGCGCTGTCGCTGTCCAGAGCCTCTGTCTGCTTCTTCTCTAATGAACCCTAAACCAGCTATTTAGCAGCTGATCATCAGCACCCCCCCCCTCCCCCGTACTATGAGTGGGCTGTCTTCCTTCCTCGAGGTTCGCCCGCAGTAGAAGCAGAGTCACCTCTTTGACATTTGCAAACCTCTGTCCTTGTTTATCTCGGAGACCTCTCTCCTAGCGCCCAAGATCACTGTGTTAATTAAGAAGAAAGACGGGGTCCTGGCAAATTGACTGATTCCATTGATTAAAGACTAGCTGGACAAGACCCATTGCTTTTTTTACAGTAGGTCTACATAAATGTAACTGTTGGAACACGGAGCTGCTTAATTACGGCGAGGTGACAGAGAGGAGCTGGTTTGTCCCTTTCAACCTTCAGCAGCCACTTTGGTCGGCATGATAATGGAATCCGCGATTAGCAGAAATCTTTAAAATGTTACAAATTGCTCTTTCTGCTCCCGGCATGGGTATTGAAAGATGAACTCTCTGATTAGGTGGTTTTAGTTTCAATTAAAAATCATTTTCATTCTTGTAGAAATGTATCCACGTTTTCTCCAAAGAGCCAATTTACAAAATAAACATTAAACAATTAAAATAATAATACAAAATAGGTCTCAACTGTGCAGTTTTGAAAGAAATACAAGTTCCAGCAAAAGTGTTTTCACTGTAAATCTGGTACTACACTAGGTTCATGTTTTCAAGCCTTGCTTTCATGCTGGAGGGTGAAATTCTACGCAAGAGTGCTAAACTGTTTAAGGTCTAGAGGCAGAGATGCACAGCAGCTTCATCCATTCCAGGTTTTGATATGCTTGATCAGCCCCAGTGTGTAGGTAACAAGCTCAGATGTGTCTTATTAAACGCCTAGTAAAACCAGGAATGGATCAAACTGCTATGCAGTTGGAGTCTTCTCACCGAGAGGTATAGGATATACCCAAACGTGGCAGCCCTTGGAAAGTTGGGTCTCGCTGACAATAAAAACGTGGGGCTGGGCGGTCCCTGAGTGGCTCCTGCAGCGATCCCTGCTGGCCAGGCTCACTGTGAGCTCAGGGCTGCCCCTTGTCCTCAGAGGGCTGGTTCGCTGACATCCACTGTTGAGCTGCTGGGTGGTAAGAAGCAATTGGCTTGGTCGTGGGATCGGAGGGCGCCCGCTGACCTTTAGTCCTGCAGAACTGTTGTGAGGAATTGCTGCAGTGAGGGAATGCAGATCCCCTGCACATTTTTTTGGTATGTTCAGCTTGTTCTTGTGTCTCTTCTGAAAAGGTGCAGGTGAGCAAGAACAAGGCCTTTGCTCGTGTCAAGAGGCTGCAGGAGAGCCGGTCTGAATTCAGGGGGCTGACACTGGAGGAGCTGCTCCCTCTGCCACTACAGCGCATTCACCAGTGAGTCTCTGGAATTCAGGTTTAAGAAGTTGTTGATAAGGGACATGTGTGCTTGAAAAGCTAGTGCACCCGGCTTTAGCAGCAATAGAGAACGATAGGGAGCACACAGGATAGGATGTTCAACAGGTAAGAGACTACGTGTGAAAACATGGCATAACAGTATCCCTTTAATGAATACCAAACTGTATTCATCAAAACAGACTCATTTAATAGCTCATTAGTAAAGCGTTCTGAATTGGACTGATTGCAGGTGGTGAGAGGGTCTGGCTTTCTTCTTTTATTCTGTTTTTAAAGATAGAATCTGTACAGTTTCAGTTCTGACAAGCTGGAATAATATCAGGTGTATTATTAGGAGGCCCAGTGCTGACACAGGCAGAATTCTTCACACTTGAGTTTTTATCAGTTTATTGGCTGCCATTCCTCTTCAGTAGCATTGTTGAAAACCGTTGTGACCCACTGTAGAGAGAAAGGAAGGGAAGGGGGGAGCTATTGTGTGCCGGGGAAACTGATTCCTGCTTTGAATATATCCAGAAACTGTCAAAATATCCATTGTTAGCCATCATCATTTGTTAGCTGTAATTGCATGCAGTTCTGATCCCTGTCCTGAATTAATACTTTCTCTCTCTCTTTCTGGCATTGCTAACCCTAATGAGAGATGATAAACGCATTTTAAATCTGTGGTTAGCATTCCTTTAACATCAGAGCAGCCCTTCCTGAAGGGCGAAAGGGTCCAGAGTGATTGCATTCCCAACAGAGAGTGGAAGTCATTTGAAGCTTAATGATGGGGGGCTGCTGAGTGATCTGGAGGGATGATGATGGGGCCTGAGTGATCTGGAGGGATAATGATGGGGCTGCTGAGTGATCTGGAGGGATGATGATGGGGGCTGAGTGATCTGGAGGGATGATGATGAGGGCTGAGTGATCTGGAGGGATGATGATGGGGGCTGAGTGATCTGGAGGGATGATGATGGGGCTGAGTGATCTGGAGGGATGATGATGGGGGCTGCTGAGTGATCTGGAGGGATGATGATGGGGCTGAGTGATCTGGAGGGATGATGATGGGGGCTGAGTGATCTGGAGGGATGATGATGGGGCTGAGTGATCTAGAGGGATGATGATGGGGCTGAGTGATCTGGAGGGATGATGATGGGGGGTGCTGAGTGATCTGGAGGGATGATGATGGGGGCTGCTGAGTGATCTGGAGGGATGATGATGGGGCTGAGTGATCTGGAGGGATGATGATGGGGGCTGAGTGATCTAGAGGGATGATGATGGGGCTGAGTGATCTGGAGGGATGATGATGGGGGCTGCTGAGTGATCTGGAGGGATGATGATGGGGCTGAGTGATCCGGAGGGATGATGATGGGGGATGAGTGATCTGGAAGGACGCTGAGGGCTGTGGAGCTGTGGTCCCACCCACTCACCCCCTATGTATGTAGAACTGGGTGGGCCAACAGAGTTGAAAGGTCACACTGTCACCTGGTTTGACGAGAGTGAGGAAGAATGTTTAGTGCTATGCCAGAATCCCCCAGACAAGAGCACAGCCAGGTAATGATACATACAGAGACAAATAATGACTACCTGTATGGCATCAGGTTGAGAACAGAGAGGAGGAGACACTTCTTCAGGGAGTGGTGAGGGGATGGAATGGGTTACCTTGTCATGTTGCTGAAGGAGACTCTTCTTCACACAGAGAGTGGTGAGGGGATGGAATGGGTCACCAAGTCATGTTGGTGATACTGAATCATTGGGATCATTTAAGACACAAAAAAATTTGAAATTGATCAGCTGCTATGAGCTGGACAAGCTTAGATGGGCCAATGGTCTCCTTTTTGTAAAATTTCTTATATTTGGGATTATTGGGGTACAGGGTATGGGTATGGCATCCGGGGCAATTATTAGGAATGTTATGGTATACATTGCCTTAAGGAACCAACTTCATTCAAACTAGAAGTAAAACAAAAATCATTCAGTCAGCCTGTTGACTTATTGAAACCCATCCATACATCCATCTATACAGCCATACATACCTTCATATCTAATTCTGCATTACACGTTAGTCTACTTCAGTGTTTCTACTTTAACCTCTGAACGCATGCTGAGAGCTGAGAGTAGGTGAGTGTGCAGATATCAAAAGAACACAGCTATAAAAACGCACAGACAGCCACAGAATCAATGGTTGCTTCCTCCTGAGACTGGCAGCCTGCTTGGGGGCTTGCTGTGCCTCCTCCAGTTCACAGTACACTCCCTCGATCCTCGCTTCTTAATAGCACTGTTTTAGAAGTGCCGCACCTGTCACCCTATAACAGCAGTGTTCCCTGAGGGCAGGACTGCCTGACATTGACTCTAGTTGACAGTAATTAATCTCAGCCCAATGACGTCTCGCTGCATGCAGCCATATGCTGGCACCAACTGCTGCCAGGTCTTCTTGGGGAAGCGGCTCAGAGGAAGGGCCTCTCGCTTGACATTATTCTGTTGTGAGCATCAAATGCCTCCAGGTGTTGCTCGCTCGGGGTAGGCCTTCAGTGCTGTGCAATGCTGGAGGGGGTTGGGGGTAGGGGTTGGGGTAGGGGTAAGGGTGGGGGTAGGCGGTAGGGGTACGGGGAAAAAGAATATCTGTGTGTGTATTATTGCAGCTCTCTCCCATCTTGAGAGAGCTTCTTCTATTGGGAATCTCATACAGGAGCAGATTACAGCACAGCTGAACCCCTATCCCTGGCTATAGGTATAGGCTGACAGTAAAACCTGGGTTCTCTAATCCAGTCCCTCTATAATTCGGCATAATTTTTGGGTCCCGGCCAAATCCCTATTGAAATGAATGGCACGATCCCCTCTACCATCCGGAACCTGTCTGTTCTGGAATCCGGCATGATTTGTAAGTCTCTGTATCTGTAAAGTCTGTATGCATTACATGTAAATCTTACTTTGCAAGTCTGGCACCAGTTGATTTTTTCTTCTAAATTTATAATCAGGTATGTTGTATAAATCCACACATGTCCCTCGGGTGTGGTATGTCTGCAGTAAAATACTTCACATTGTGGAGCAAGTAAAATTGAATTACAGGTTATACCTGGACAGGTGTTGTACTGTATTCACTTTAATGGAGATTTTGAAAGTGTTCAAACAGTGTAAACCGGCACAGGTCCCAAGCGATGCCGATTAGACAGGTTTCCCAGTATTTTTAATATTATCATGACCTGCGTGTTTGGTGCAGCAGTTTCTGAGGTTTGAGTCTCAATCATCTGCACAGGAGGTCTTGTACTGATACTGTAAACCAGCTCCAGGAGTCGAAACTCTTAATTTACAAATTTGTTAATTTCCGACAGCGGTGCGAGATTGTGTACCGATTAATTACCTCCCGGTATGGGCTATCCATCTTCCCAGAGGTAACACAAGACCCGAGATAAATAATTTAATTGCAAAAGTGTTTCAGCGCAAGTCTGCTTTGTAGCAATTGTATAGATTTAATCCACTTAGTTGCCTTCCCCCCTGTTTTATTCATTTATTTATTTGTTTATTTATTTTTTAGCAGGGCTGTTGTCTGTGAAATAATGAAGCCGTGTTTTAATTAGGCACGCTCGCGGTAAAAAAAAAAAAAGCATGTTTTTGTGTGCGGTCCCTTTCCGCATGTGTGAAGTAGTGCATTACCTAAGCAGATAGACATTGCTTCAGTATTTTGAGCTCTTTAGACTTGGATAATTATGGAACGATCTTTGCCGAGTTTAGCAGTGCATGTTGCCTCTTAATTTGGGATTTGAATGCCTAATGCATTTTTATTAAGTAAAATAATTGGACATATTTTTTTTTTCCCGTCACTGACCAGTTTTAAGAGCTTTTAAATGACCCAACATGTCTTCCATTAAGCGTGCTTTTCATCTGCGTATTACAAAGGAATTAGTAATGGGCTTTTAAATCGGGCATTGCTGTACCCTTAATCTTGCAGTCTTCATTATAAATAATAACTTAATTGCTACAGATATCACTCAGCTTCTATTATTGTCTTGGTATTCATCTCTCTGGTTTCTCAGTAATGAGAGAAGCGTCCTGCTAAATGAGAGATTCCGTTTACATTATTCTGAATATATGCCCTAATATCGCTAATTATTTTTTTTTATTAAAACGCAGCTTTGCTTTCATTAGAGTTCTTTCATTTCTCTTCTGTAATGAGTATCAGGACATTCAGTCCAAGAGAGATAATGGAAGTCGTGTATTTGCTATTTGTTTCTTTAAAAAAAAAGGCTTGATAATGGGACATGTTTTGGAGCCTGCTTTGTCGTTTTAGAAAATATTAATATGTGGTTTAAAATGGAATTACATTAAAATTCACTTGCATCACCTCAGCCTATCCGGTTCTGAGGTGATACTGTACAGCTCTGGCCAAAAATGTTTAGCATCACCCTATAGAATGAACTAATTTTGCATCATAAAGTCGAATGAAAGCTACCGAATAATGTTACGTTAACATATTGAATTAAACACCGCTTTGTAGTTTTCCACATACTTAACAAAAAACTGACAACAAATGAAAAATGTGCCATTTTGAAATCTAACATGAAGTACTGTAGTACTATTATAGCTTCCAGTAGATATCATTTTGTAGTTTCTTTGATTACATGACGTTGAATAAAATATCAAAATATCAGCTATATATATATATAAATGTGTTTTTAATTATGTCTCAATCCTAGAATTGTAGGCAATGCAAAACTTGGCCCTAGCTGTCAATACCCTTTAAGATCTAACAGTACTTTCGAATCTGCAAACTCGCTTTAAACCAAAATCCATTCCAAAAAGGGAATGTAAAAATGTATTTAACAAATGTCTTCATCCCACAAACATGTGTTCTGTTTATAATGGCAGTAATACCCTCGGCAGGGTCATTCCCTGAGTTTGGTTTATAACAGCAGTAATACTCTCGTAATACCCACCAGTGTTTAAAACAGCAGAGAGGGGAATCACAGTGTGTAACCTGCAGTGTACACCAGTGTTTAAAACGGCAGAGAGGGGAATCACAGTGTGTAACCTGCAGTGTACACCAGTGTTTAAAACGGCAGAGAGGGGAATCACAGTGTGTAACCTGCAGTGTACACCAGTATTTAAAAAAAACAGAGAGGGGAATCACAGTGTGTAACCTGCAGTGTACACCAGTGTTTAAAACGGCAGAGAGGGGAATCACAGTGTGTAACCTGCAGTGTACACCAGTGTTTAAAACGGCAGAGAGGGGAATCACAGTGTGTAACCTGCAGTGTACACCAGTGTTTAAAAATCATTACCTGTTCACAACACCACCCAAAGCCTCATCTAATGGAACACTGCCCAGATTCCCTTCTCAAAACCTCTTAGCAATTTGTTACCTCGTTATTATTAACCTCCAAAATGATGCATTTATCCAGTACCTACGCGCACATACGACTGAAATTAAACATCATACTATTTCAGAAATCTATTGAAGATATTTAGGAACGCCTCCTAATTAGAAGATGAATTGATTTGAAAGTTTAGCTATCCACTCCTTATGAAGGGGGTCAGTGGTAATGCTGTTGTGCTAATAAGAAGTGTACAGTTGATTTTAAAACAAATCTTGAAAACATTTTACAAAAACATCTATCGAACTGGTTTGTTTCAATCATTTGCAGTGGCATGATTTCCATTCCAAGGCTCGGAGTCGATCACAAAGGCTTGTCAGCACCAGGGTTTAAAGCCTCCGCAGCAGACTGCTGTTTGTACTCTGAGATTCAGTGGCAGTGCTGAGTGACGGGTGACACTGCTCTGTGTCACATCTATTCATATCAGAATATGGCTGCAGGAAATGTGTGCTAGTTGGATTGTTCGAACATCTCCAACTGAACTTGTATTCTTCTGAGGATATAGTGCACCTGACTTTTTCTAAAAACACTTTTCACAAGAAAATGAAAGCGATGGTATCTTTCTATCTATCTATCTATCTATCTATCTATCTATCTATCTATCTATCTATCTATCTATCTATCTATCGGTATTGGTTAGGGCCAACTCCTTTTTAAAATGTTCAATTCTCCCCCCTAATTCTACTTTGTTCTCGTGTAAATAAATTCACTTCCCTGTTCCCAGTTCATTGCTTTAACCCTGGGATTAGCCTGGTTGCTCTCTCCAGAGCCACAGCGTCTCTTTGGTACTGTGGTTGGACACAGTCCTCTAAATGCAACAGAGCTGTTATTGAGAGCTGAAAACTTGGCATTGCCATGCAAACCCCGGCCACATCTGGAAATGCATTAGTACCACAGAACAGCAGAGCAGCAAAATGGAGCGTGCAGTGCAGAGGCTGGATTGATGGACAGACAGGTTTCTGCTTATATCCCTCTGTTTGGATTCACTCAATGAGTTGTACTAAAGAACATCACGACCAAGTTGCATCACAGTTCAAGAGTAATTGGCTTACAGTTTCAGTTAACTGACTCCAATTGCATAGCGTCCTTCGGATGAGACATAAAACAAACAAGGTCCTATAGGAAGTGACTCTGCAGCAGCAGTTGCTGATCCATACTTCACCCCCGAGTCTTTGTAAATTAGTTTGGATAAAAGGGTTTGCTAAATGACAATAATAATAATAATAATAATAATAATAATAATAATAATAATAATAATAATAATAATAATAATAATAATAATAGCAGTTTCATCCATTCCAGGTTTCACTATGAGTTTGATTAGCCCCAGTGTATAGGTAACAAGCTCAGGTGTGTCTTATAAAAACAGGAATGGAAGAGACATCTGTGCAACGGGAGTTTTATTTCCATCCCCGCATTACTCCCTTCATTCCCTATTTGAAACGCTACTTCTGCATTTATATTTATAACTCTCATCCTGTGTCCTGATCTTTGAGAGTGAGGGTGACTCAAAGTGTGTGCTGGGAGCGATTAGCTCACAGTTCAGTGAGCTGCCCCTTCACCATTGTATCATGCAGCGTTCATTCTGAGTGCTTCCTATTGCAACTGCTCCAAATATGAAGTCTGTGTTTTAAGGTGCTTTCTATAAACAGTATAAACAAGAGGGAGATATTATAGAGATGGTTCTGAAATCCGAGAATGGTACAGATAAGATGCTTTTCCAGACTTCCAGTGGAAGGAGAGTTACAGCAGAATTCAGAAAGCCTGTGTAGAGAGAATCACAAATGCATGGAATAGCTGACCACGTGAAGCAGGGTGTATCACAGATGGATTCAGCCCTAGGGCGAATGGTAAGATTGCAGGGGGCCGGTCGCAATGTATTCAATGTATTCCAACCTGTGATTAGCATGAGAGATTATAGTGGGCAGGAGGCGAAGCGGTGGATTTTACGGTTTGGACTTGTTCCTCTGATGATGGCACTAGCCGAAATGTTTATTTGCTTCAATATTTGGGTATGGTTATTCCTTCTCTCTCTTTTCTTTCTCTCTCCTTCTCTTTTCTGTATCTCATGCACTATTGTTAGTGCAGCCAGTATCCAATATAAATTCTGAAACAAGAGGGAGTGGTCAGACGTGTTGTGCTGGAAGACTGCAATATTTCTATATTTCTTTCTCCTAATTGTACACCTTTTAAACTGTTTTTTTTACCCCCGTGACAAGGATGTTAATAAGACTCCTATTGCACAGCTGTGTCACCCATTCCAGGTTTTACTACGTGCTTGATTAGCCACAGTGTGTATGTAACAAGCTCATGTGTGTCTTATTAAACTCCTAGTAAATCCAGGAATGGATCAGACAGTTATGCAACAGGAGTCTTATTTACGTCTCTGCATTACTCCCTTCGTTCCCTGTGTCGTCTTTGTTTCTCATATTCAGTGTTTCTCATATTCTCACAGTGTTTCTCATATTCTCACAGTGCTTCTCATATTGTGTTTCTCATATTCTCAGTGTTTCTCATATTTTCACAGTGTTTCTCATATGCTCACAGTGCTTCTCATATTGTGTTTCTCATATTCTCAGTGTTTCTCATATTCTCAGTGTTCCTCATATTCAGTGTTTCTCATATTCTCAGTGTTTCTCATATTCAGTGTTTCTCATATTCTCAGTGTTTCTCATATTCACAGTATTTCTCTGTGGCGGAGTGTCCCGCCCCTATTATTATTATTTGTATTATTGTTTGCGGCGCGGATAACAGCGCCGCGTCTTTATATTTTAAAACCCGTGAGGATGCATGACTGATCAGCTACTGATTATTTAACTAGCTGACAGTCATGCATCCTTACCAAACGATGCAGACTGTGGCCGAGGGTAATAAGATAATTAACAGCTAGTTAACCCTCGGCCAGAGTATAAGAACCTGCAGCAGTCCGTTCTGCGTTGGTTGAGTGTTGGATGCAGAGAGGAAGTACGGGAGATAGAGAGTACAAGAAAACAATTGCTAAAACGTGCTGGTTTAGCCAGCACGTCACTTACTTGTTTGTCTGTTTATTTGTTTGGCCAACGCCCTTTTGTTTTCTGTTTTGTTTAAATCTTTTGTTTTGTTTGTTTTGGTTAATAAATACAGCTGAGTGCCGTTGCACTCAGCTTCACCCGCCCATCCATTGTTTTGGTTTCAGTTTCTTCCTGGTCCGTGGCGTCATCACACTCACCACTCGAGCCAGCTTGCCACATATGGTGTCCTGCGTGGGACAAAGCGCCTCCAGGAGCCGGACCAGGAATACAAAGGCGTTTTTATTTTTCGAAAAGTGTTTTTGTGTTTGAAAAAAAAAAAAAAGAAAAAAAATGGGAAGAAGCGGCCGAAGAAAGCAGCAACAGCAGCAGGTGGCGCATCAAGAGCAGCGCGGCCCGGTCACAGGTCCCGTCGCGTCTCTACTACGCCGGATGTTTGCCTTGCCTGTCTGGATGAGGAAGGGTGGTGCTTCCTGTGTGGCGAGGTAAGGTATCTTCCACTCAGCCAGAGCCACGCATGGCAGAAGATGGAGGAGCCTGAGCGTCCGGCGTCAGGGGAGAGGGCCCGCTGGCTAAGACGAGTTCACTCTCCTCTGAGGGAATCTGGGGCTGGCTGGTGGAGCCTGGGAGGAATGCTGAAGAGGCCCTCCCGATGTGATCAACCTCCTGTGGGCCAGAGATGGAGAGCGATGGGAAGCCTGGGAAAAGCAACACTGCCCAGTGTCCCTCGCGGAGGTTGCGGACATGGTAATCCGCTACCTGGCTGCAGATATGGCAGGGCTACCGCTATCTCCAGCTCCATCGGGAAAAGCCCAGCCGCTGCCATCTCCAGCGCCAGAGGAGATGAGTCATCGCTGCCGTCTCCAGTGCCAGAGGGAGAGGAGCCATTGCTGCCGTCTCCAGCGCCCGAGGGAGAGGAGCCATTGCTGTCGTCTCCAGCGCCCGAGGGAGAGGAGCCATTGCTGTCATCTCCAGCCAGAGGGAGAGGAGCCATTGCTGTTGTCTCCAGCGCCAGAGGGAGAGGAGTCATCGCTGCCTTCTCCAGAGGGAGAGGAGTCATTGCTGCCGTCTCCAGCGCCAGAGGGAGAGAGCCGTTGCTGCCGTCTCCAACGCCAGAGGAGAGGAGCCGTTGCTGCCGTCTCCAGCGTTAGAGGGTGAGGAGCCCTCGCCACTGTCTCCAGCACTAGGAGCAGAGCAGCAGGAGCTGCCTCTGTCTCCACCACCACCAGGAGCAGAGCAGCAGGAGCTGCCTCTGTCTCCACCACCACCAGGAGCAGAGCAGCAGGAGCTGCCTCTGTCTCCACCACCACCAGGAGCAGAGCAGCAGGAGCTGCCTCTGTCTCCACCACCACCAGGAGCAGAGCAGCAGGAGCTGCCTCTGTCTCCACCACCACCAGGAGCAGAGCAGCAGGAGCTGCCTCTGTCTCCACCACCACCAGGAGCAGAGCAGCAGGAGCTGCCTCTGTCACCACCACCACCAGGAGCAGAGCAGCAGGAGCTGCCTCTGTCTCCACCACCGCCAGGAGCAGAGCAGCAGGAGCTGCTTCTGTCTCCACCACCGCCAGGTGCAGAGCAGCAAGAGCTGCCTCTATCTCCGCCACCTCCACCAGCAGAGGGTGAATGCCTGCTGGTTCTGCCTCAACCGCCATGGGAGGACTGCTTGCCCCTCCCACCTCCACCAGCAGAGGGTGAATGCCTGCTGGTTCCGTCTCAAGCGCCGTGGGAGGACTGCTTACCGCTCCCAGCTCCACCAGCAGAGGGTGAATTCCTGCTGGTTCCGCCTCAACCGCTGTGGGAGGATTGCTTGACCCTCCCACCTCCACCAGCAGAGGGTGAATACCTGCTGGTTCCGCCTCAACCGCCGTGGGAGAACAGCTTGCCGCTCCCAGCTCCACCAGCAGAGGGTGAATGCCTGCTGGTTCCGCCTCAACCGCCGTGGGAGGATTGCTTGCAGCTCCCAGCTCCACCAGCAGAGGGTGAATACCTGCTGGTTCCGCCTCAACCCCGTGGGAGGACTGCTTGCCCTCCCACCTCCACCAGCAGAGGGTGAATACCTGCTGGTTCCATCTCCACCTCCACCAGCAGAGGGTGAATACCTGCTGGTTCCACATCCACCATCATGGGAAGAACTGCTCCTGCCCTGCCTCGCACCGCCTAAGGATGCCTGTTGCTTCAGCACCTACCAAGGATGCCTGCCTCACTTAGCCCATTGATGCCTGCCTCACTTAGCCCAAGGATGCCTGCCTCGCCGCCCAAGGATGCCTGCCTCACTTGCCCAAGGATGCCTGCCTCGCTCGCCCAAGAAGGCCTGTCTCGCATCGCCTGGGGCTGCCTGTTGCTCCGCATCGCCTGGGGCTGCCTGTTGCTCCGCATCGCCTGGGGCTGCCTGTTGCTCCGCGTCGCCTGGTGCTGCCTGTTGCCCCGCATCGCCTGGGGCTGCCTGTTGCTCCGCACGCCTGGAGAGCCACCAGTTATAGGGTGCGAGGGAGAAGTGGAGCTCCCGCTGCCGCCTCCATGGCCAGGGGCTCCCCTCCCGAAGTTCGCCTCCCGGAGGGTCCGCTACTGCTGCTGCTGCCGTCGCCTCCCGGGGTCCGCTGCTGCTGCCGTCGCCTCCCGAGGGTCCGCTGCTGCTGCCATCGCCTCCCGAGGGTCCTGTTTTGCTTGGGGTCGCTACCAGTCCTGCCATGCGGCAGGAAATACTGTGGCTGGAGCCCCATGAACGGGAGCTGCCGGCCACGAAAAGGGGGAGGTCAGGAGACCAGCTCCCCAGCCGCACTTTCGGCAGGAAATACTGTGGCTGGAGCCCCATGAAGGGGAGCTGCGGCCATGAAGAAGGGGGGCAGGTCTGGAGACCACCCCAAAAATTTTTTGGCCAGAGGAGCCGGCCTGTGCGCGGGCCATTGGAACACTACTGGCTGTTTGGGTGGGAGGAGGACATCCCACCGTGGCCGCCACCTTTGGCCCGTTGCTGCCCCTGTTCCTGCGCCGGGACTGCTAGCGGGACTTTAGGGAATAAGGGGAGGTGGCGAAAAGGCCATGTGTGCTGCGCACAGGGGGCATGTGTGGCGGAGTGTCCCGCCCTATTATTATTATTTGTATTATTGTTTGCGGCGCGGATAACAGCGCCGCGTCTTTATATTTTAAAAACCCCGTGAGGATGCATGACTGATCAGCTACTGATTATTTAACTAGCTGACAGTCATGCATCCTTACCAAACGCGTGCAGACTGTGGCCGAGGGGTAATAAGATAATTAACAGCTAGTTAACCCCTCGGCCAGAGTATAAGAACCTGCAGCAGTCCGTTCTGCGTTGGTTGAGTGTTGGATGCAGAGAGGAAGTACGGGGAGATAGAGAGGTACAAGAAAACAATTGCTAAAACGTGCTGGTTTAGCCAGCACGTCACTTACTTGTTTGTCTGTTTATTTGTTTGGCCAATGCGCCTTTTTGTTTTCTGTTTTGTTTAAATCTTTTGTTTTGTTTGTTTTGGTTAATAAATACGCTGAGTGCCGTTGCACTCAGCTTCACCCGCCCATCCATTGTTTTGGTTTCAGTTTCTTCCTGGTCCGTGACGTCATCACACTCACCACTACGAGCCAGCTTGCCACATTCTCATATTCACAGTGTTTCTCATATGCTCTTAGTGTTTCTCATATGCTCACAGTGTTTCTCATATTCACAGTGTTTCTCATATTCACAGTGTTTCTCATATTCAGTGTTTCTCATATTCTCAGTGTTTCTCATATTCACAGTATTTCTCATATTCACAGTGTTTCTCATATGCTCCCAGTGTTTCTCATATTCACAGTGTTTCTCATATTCACAGTATTTCTCATATTCACAGTGTTTCTCATATGCTCCCAGTGTTTCTCATATGCTCCCAGTGTTTCTCATATTCTCAGTGTTTCTCATATTCACAGTATTTCTCATATTCACAGTGTTTCTCATATGCTCCCAGTGTTTCTCATATTCACAGTGTTTCTCATATTCACAGTATTTCTCATATTCACAGTGTTTCTCATATGCTCCCAGTGTTTCTCATATGCTCCCAGTGTTTCTCATATTCACAGTGTTTCTCATATTCACAGTGTTTCTCATATTCTCAGTGTTTCTCATATGCTCACAGTGTTTCTCATATTCTCAGTGTTTCTCATATTTACAGTGTTTCTCATATTCACAGTGTTTCTCATGTTCAGTGTTTCTCATATTCACAGTGTTTCTCATATTCACAGTGTTTCTCATATTCACAGTGTTTCTCATATGCTCACAGTGTTTCTCATATTCAGTGTTTCTCATATGCTCACAGTGTTTCTCATATTCTCAGTGTTTCTCATATGCTCCCAGTGTTTCTCATATTCTCAGTGTTTCTCATATTCACAGTATTTCTCATATTCACAGTGTTTCTCATATGCTCCCAGTGTTTCTCATATTCAGTGTTTCTCATATTCACAGTATTTCTCATATTCACAGTGTTTCTCATATGCTCCCAGTGTTTCTCATATTCACAGTGTTTCTCATATTCTCAGTGTTTCTCATATGCTCACAGTGTTTCTCATATTCTCAGTGTTTCTCATATTTACAGTGTTTCTCATATGCTCCCAGTGTTTCTCATATTCACAGTGTTTCTCATGTTCAGTGTTTCTCATATTCACAGTGTTTCTCATATTCACAGTGTTTCTCATATTCAGTGTTTCTCATATTCACAGTGTTTCTCATATGCTCACAGTGTTTCTCATATTCAGTGTTTCTCATATGCTCACAGTGTTTCTCATATTCTCAGTGTTTCTCATATGCTCCCAGTGTTTCTCATATTCACAGTGTTTCTCATATTCAGTGTTTCTCATATTCACAGTGTTTCTCATATGTTCACAGTGTTTCTCATATTCACAGTGTTTCTCATATGCTCACAGTGTTTCTCATATGCTCACAGTGTTTCTCATATTCTCAGTGTTTCTCATATTCACAGTGTTTCTCATATGCTCACAGTGTTTCTCATATTCTCAGTGTTTCTCATATTCACAGTGTTTCTCATATTCACAGTGTTTCTCATATTCAGTGTTTCTCATATATATATATATATATATATATATATATATATATATATATATATATATATATATATATATATATATATATATATATATATATTTAATTGTCTCAATCCTAAAGTTCTAGGTGATGCTAAACTTTTGGCCATAGCTGTATGTGATCGTGTAGAGTTAGTTAATTGATGTTGTGAAGATGCTATTATCCCTTGAAAGAAAAGAAAAAGCTCTGCACACCCAGGCTAGGCTGATTGAGAGTTGCACTGTTCTTTCATTCCTGTGCTACTGAAATGCTGTCACCACAAAGGGAGTGCTGAATCTGAGGAGCTTACTGCAGCGCATCGCTATGTGGGAGTCAAGCGTTACGTGGATCTGGATGGGACATCACGCTTAGAAAAGAAAATCAACAGAAGCTTGTACATGACTCATTTCTAATTTCAATGTCAAATAAGCAGCAAAGCCCACATAAGCGCAGACTTACACAAATGATTATTTATGTCTGTTAATTAAAAGCACGCTGCTCTTCCGCCGCATTCGTTTGCAAATTAAAACAGCTGGATAATTGAATTCTTCAAAATGGGAGATGAATGCCATTTCAGAAAAAGGATTTTATTAGGGCTTGAACTTTTCGGTTTTTATTTTCCAAATCTCTGCCTCCCTTTAAAATGTTAATGAATAGTTGTTAAGCTGTTTCTGCATCCTAATGAAGAGAAAACTTCTAATTTAAAGATTATTCTCTTTGCTACAAAGGAGATTTGAAATGCTGGACTTCAGTGTACACTCCGGCCCAGGTTTTTTAAGCTGAAAAGAAAATGTGTCAGGACAACTGTTAAATGAGTGAAAATAACAAAAGCACAACGATAAACTAGGCGACTGCAAGAATGAAATGCAATTAGGATCAGTGGTGAGCAATGTAATTTGTCTGTTTGAAATAAAAATTTCACAGCGAACTTGGCCTTATAATTGTATCTGCAGCCGTTTGTACAATGCTAATTGGGAGAGTTTTTTTTTTAAGTGCGTCTGGTAACGATTTGTTTTAGTGTGCTTCACGTCGATGCTTATGTTAAAGTGTTTTAATTACTGTGCTTCAGAGTTGTTCTCATTTACATGCTAATCAGTCTTGTGAATGTTCACTTTGCCATGCCATACAACCCCAAACTGCCTCTACTCTGGGCCCTTTCAATGGTAATTAAAAATATTAACTTAAAAGCATTTGAATTGTTGTATTAAATTCAAACTGCACAAGTGCAGGTGCTGTCAAACAATAAAGTGGAAAACTTGTCACACAAAACTTTTTTTTATTTTTAAAGCTTTTATTAAGTGATTTTAGCTTAATTTTGTGCTCATGAAAGTAGAGAGACAGTGGAAATGGCTACAGGCGATGTCCAGAGTGTGTCATTTTGTTTGAACTGTGTGGTTGAACGCAGGGCCAGTGAAGGCAGTGTCCAGAGTTTCTCAGCACATCCAGGACCACGCTCACAGTTGTTTCAAAGTCTGTTTGAGAGGAGGGATGGGGAAAAAAGTGTATTTTTATTTTTTTATTATCAAAGAAAACGCCTGTGGTAATTAGCAGAACCAAAGAAATGTATATGAAACCATGGCTGTAATTAGGGGTGTCTCCTCTCTCTCTCTCTCTCTCTCTCTCTCTCTCTCTCTCTCTCTCTCTCTCTCTCTCTCTCTCTCTCTCTCTCTCTCTCTCTCCTCTGCTTCTTTCCCTTTGTTTATCTCCTAAGAAATGCCCACATGTGTGTAACACAGAGAAACCAAGTCATGAAAGAAACAGCCTGTCAAACTCCCGGAGGACCAATTAATGACTGTGGAAATCTAGTGGGCAGGCAGATGAAAAGCACCCAGGGAGGAAGAGGGAGAGGGAATGCAGGGAGGGCTAATCCAGGGAGAGGGAGGAGAGGGGAGGTGAGGAGGGGAATCCAGGGGAGGGGAGGTGAGGGGAGGGAACCATGGAGAGAGGGAGGGGAAGGGAGGAGGGAATCCAGGAGAGAGAGGGGAGAGGGGAGGCGAGGAGGGAATCCAGGGAGAGAGAGGGAGAGAGGGGGAGGAGAGGGAGGGAGGGGAATCCAGGGAGAGAGAGGGAGAGAGGGGAGGCGAGGGAGGGGAATCCAGGGAGAGAGAGGGAGGGCGAGGGAGGGGAATCCAGGAGAGAGAGGGAGAGGGGGAGTGAGGGAAGGGGAATCCAGGAGAGAGAGGGAGAGGGGAGTGCAAAGGAGGGGAATCCAGAGGAGGGAGTGTGAGGGGAGGGGAATCCAGGGAGAGAGGGGAGTGCGAGGGAGGGAATCCATGGAGAGAGAGGGAGGGGAGGCGAGGGAGGGAATCCAGGGAGAGAGAGGAGAGGGGAATCCAGGGAGAGAGGGGAGAGGGGGAGGTGTGAGGGAGGGGGAATCCAGGGGAGAGGGGGAGGCGAGGGAGGGGAATCCAGGGAGAGAGAGGGAGAGAGGGGAGGCGAGGGAGGGCAAATCCAGGAGGGGGGGCAAGGGGGAATCCAGGAGAGAGAGGGAGTGTTAGGGGAGGGGAATCCAGGGAGAGAGAGGGAGAGGGGAGTGGAGGGAAGGGGAATCCAGGGAGAGAGGAGAGGGGAATCCAGAGAGAGAGGGGAGAGGGGAGTGCGAGGGGAGGGGAATCCAGGGGAGAGGGAGAGCGAGGGAGGGGGAATACAGGAGAGGGGAGTGCGAGGGAGGGAGAATACTCAGCTAGCACCAGGCACATTGTTGCTGCTGCTGCTGCTGTTTTTTTTTTTTTTATGTTAATAGGAACTTTAAGTATCCAAATTCTTTGGGCTTCTTGCATCTCCGAGTTCTTCATCTTCTCTTCCCTTCTCTCATCCAATAACTTTGGACTCACTACTACTTCTTCTAAGCCCCTTAAGCTCCTAATATGTGCAAAGACACCAGCCCTTATATATATATATATATATATATATATATATATATATATATATATATATATATATATATATATATATATACCTTTTAAACTCTTGAAAAAGAAATCCTAAACAGCATAGTTGAATCTGGAAGTTCAGTTTCTTTCTCAAGATCAGTCCCTTATTGATGTGTCTGTCTGTCTGTCTGCCTGTTTGCCTCCTATCTGGGTCACCGATATAGCAGAGTTTTGTTTTCCTCTGAGAAACAGTGGTAATGATGAATATATAGATACTCTCACCCCCTCAACCTGTCCTGGTTTGTGCTGCTTTGAGATGTGGCGTTTGTTGCCCCTTAAACCTACTCAGACCTTTTTCTTATGGGGATCTATGCATGGATAATAATCACCCACTCAGATACTGTGCCTTGTAATGAAATGGCATCACAGCCCACTGAATAAAGGGCTGGACGAGAACCGATGACCTCACAATAAAGGGCTGGACGAGAACCGATGACCTCACAATAAAGGGCTGGACGAGAACCTCACGGTTCAGAGATGAGCTCACAATTGAGCGCTGTGGTGGAGAGGCAGATGTGTGTATTATTAACTCACCAGCCGCTCAGTGATTCATTACCTTCTCCCCCCCGCTTAACCCTAGCTTGCCCTTGAGTGGAAACACAATCTGCCTCAATCAAACCCCTCTGCTTGTTCATGAAGTATCCCTTTAAAAAAATATTTATTTTTTTAACCAATACGTCTCACATATGCAGGGGTTCTCCAAATGCTATCTGTTAGGGGTCTGGTGAGGTGTAGCTCACTGCCTCTCCCAGGTGTAGCTGAGCTGGCTGGTCTGGTGAAGTGTAGCTCACTGCCTCTCCCAGGTGTAGCTGAGCTGGCTGGTCTGGTGAGGTGTAGCTCACTGCCTCTCCCAGGTGTAGCTGAGCTGGCTGGTCTGGTGAGGTGTAGCTCACTGCCTCTCCCAGGAGTAGCTGAGCTGGCTGGTCTGGTGAGGTGTAGCTCACTGCCTCTCCCAGGAGTAGCTGAGCTGGCTGGTCTGGTGAGGTGTAGCTCACTGCCTCTCCCAGGTGTAGCTGAGCTGGCTGGTCTGGTGAGGTGTAGCTGGAGGTTGTTTCCACTGACTCAGTTATATCTCAGCTACACCTCAGACAGTACAGCTTTGTGCTCTGCAGAAATACAGCATTAAAAGGTGTGTTTTGAACAATGGTGTTGAAAACAAACCTGATAAAATTGCTGCTTCGTGGGATGCAGAAGAAATTCCTTATTTAGTTCCTAGTGACTCTACAGAAAGACTTCCCCTGGAATAACTAAATGAAATGATTTCAGTGCCTTGCACTGAAACATAAATTGATATTCATGTCAGTGCATTAAATAAGACTGCTTTACTAGGCTGCATTTTTGACATGTGCGGTCTGTAGTGTGGAGTGGGGGTTCTGAGTGAAGTTCCCTAGATCTCTTTGTTTTGAGGAATAAAACTATTGAAACTGTAGACAACAAGAAAACAACTCGAAGCAGGAGGGAGCGATTTCTTTTACAGTTCAACTAATTCTCAGCAGATTTTAAAAATGTTTTTATAATTTCCTGCAGAACTTTTTTCCCAGTTTGTTTTTTTTTCCGCTCTTTGCTCTCCTTTGTGGTTGTTGCTGCAGACCAACACACATCCTCCAGAGCGCCCTCCTTGTAGTGCAACCTTTTCCCCCAGCCTCTTTGAAGAGCAGCCGCAGAGCTTTTTGAAGCATGGAGTTGAAAGCGTTTGACATGGAAAGGGGAGCTTGAAATTCCTGCTCTTTGAGCCTTTGCTTTTCAAACCACTGCTGACAGCGCTGGCAGGACAGTAACGCCAGAGCTGATGAGTCACGGGGTACAAAAGGATGGGGGTGCTGGAGAGAGCCTCTGTCCTGGGCGGGCCTTTTAGTAACTGTTTTTAACTTGTATTTTATGCCTCAAACACGGCTAAGTGGTGGTTGCTAGTTTAAGGGGTAAGTATCTTCAATGACATTGTATCAAGTTGTCGTTCTTCTTTCTACCTTTATATAATGTTTGCAATCATTCTGAGTGCTTCCCATTGCAATTACTCCAATGCAGTGTGTTTTTGTTACTGTGCTTTCGCCTGTGTAGGAGATGCTCCTTCTAGTACTGCGCAGTGCCGGCCATAGACTTCTGTAATGTAGGCTAGATCACATAAAGTGTCAATAGAAGTGAGAGACCATGCCATCTAGTGATCTGCCACTTTGTGCTGGCAATACCCTGCTGTGTGCTAGATGGCGCTGGTGCTTACTAGTATAAAAACAGTTTAGATGATCTAGCCTGCTTTATACATTTCTATGGCAGGTTACTAGAACTGAAGAGCTGCTACCGATCAGCCGCTTTATCGTGACGCTTCGAGAGAAGGAAAACTATCCCGAATAAGCGTCTGTCCCAATTAAACGAGAGGCATTTCAACAACCTCAGTCACACTTTTTTGTTTCTAAATGAAAAGAAAAAGAATTAAATCACATCACATTATGATTAAATGTTAAACACATAATTTAAAATACAAGTTGTTTTTATTCCTAAACAAAATGAATGCGGTGTTGACATGCAAACTTTCTTTGCAAGAGCAGCCTGAGAAACCACAGGAGACTCCTCCTTCTTCAAGAGTTCAATGTGGTTCACGCAATTTGCACAAGTCTCAGTGCACTGTGCTATGCGATCTGTCTTGCTCTGAAAAGCGATCTTCGTTCATTATTTGAAAATACTGTTTCCCAATTAAACAAAGTAACATCCCAATTAAACAACATAAATAGCATTGGGAAGAACCGTCTCCCAGAGTTGTATTCCATTTATGCAGAAATCCCGATTATCAAGCTCCCGATTAGGTGGCACCGACTGTACCAGCTAGCTCATGAACCATTTGAGATGCTGGCTTTTCATCTTCAAGAAAACGGTTTGATCAATGGAAATAATCCATTATTAATATCAATATTGCAGGGACATTTCTTGTGCTCTCTGGTTATGTCAATGATAAAGACTAATAACCTTCAGAAACTGTCTCAAGCCTGCTGCACAGCTGTGTTCTGTGAGTCTTTTCAGTTTAATAGTTGGTCTCATCCAATAAAAAGGTTTATTTTCTTATTAGTTTAAACAACTTTTTCTTCTCCAGTTTTACAAACCATTCCATCAGAGGGGCCAGTCCCATTACAATAAGCCCTTATGGATGCTTCTTTCAATTCACAGAAACATGTCCAGCAACACTCTGACAGATTTCATGTCTGTCTATGTGACTGTGCTGTGCGGTAGGTAACAGGAGAATGGAGGGCAGCTGGCCGTTCTGTAACGGCAGTCTGATACACTGTGAAACCAAGCGTGCCATCTAAACTTCAACAGATTATCACATTTGTCGATTAATGCAGTGATTTTGATAACAGAGCTGAATGCTGGCTCGGGAAATGAGAGCTGCGCATTAACAATAGCAGGCTTGGCTGCTTTATGATTAAATACAGTAACTCTGTGCATTTAAAAGTGCTTTAACAAAAAGACAAGGAAACTCTTAACAGCCAGCAAATCCTGTGCAAACTACATTTATCTAGGAGACTTTAAAGGTTGAACTGTCTGGTTAAGTACATTTAAAACTACAAATCAGAAACATAAGAACATAAGAAGATAAGAAAGTTTACAAACGAGAGGAGGCCATTCAGCCCATCTTGTTTGTTTGGTTGTTAGTAGCTTATTGATACCAGAATCTCATCAAGCAGCTTCTTGAAGGATCCCAGGGTGTCAGCTTCAACGGCACAGACCTGTATACTGGACTGCAGTGCTGAAAGAATTCAGGAACATTTAGTTAGTCCCTTAACAGCAAGGTTACTGTATCACTGCAGTGCTGGCAATAAGACTCCTATTGCATAGCACTTTCAACCCATTCCAGGTTTTACTACCAGCTTGATTAGCCACAGTGTATAGGGAACAACCTCAGGTGTGTCTTATTAAACTCCTAGTGAAACCACGAGTGGCTCAAACTGCCAAGCAATGGGAGTCTTTGATGACATTGTAATTGTACTGCATCCCTCTCTGTGTCGTGGGCCAGGAGCCAGTGTATAGGGAACAAGCTCAGGTGTGTCTTATTAAACAAAGAATGAATCAGACCGCTATGCAATGGGAGTATTTCATTATTCTGGTGTGTTGTATATAGCCTGTATATGGTACTCGGTTATCAAGGTTCTTGTGAAAATAGTACCTTCATTAATGGGCTTTTTTTTGTATTTATTGAAAAACTTCTTAAAGGGAATTGCCTAGAAAATATGGTTAGAGAAAATGATGGGCTGGGTTTATCCAGACATGATGGGCTGGGTTTATCCAGGCATGATGGGCTGGGTTTATCCAGACATGATGGGCTGGGTTTATCCAGACATTATGGGCTGGGTTTATCCAGGCATGATGGGCTGGGTTTATCCAGGCATGATGGGCTGGGTTTATCCAGGCATGATGGGCTGGGTTTATCCAGGCATGATGGGCTGGGTTTATCAAGGTGTTTACATCAACACTCGGTTTAAAGCTTGGTTGACTTAGTTGAACCCAACAAGCTGACTGACTTCCTTCCTGTGTTACAAGCAATAGTCTTCCCACTCCTCTGAGATCGTTCCTACGTGGAGCATGCTCACTGAGGTAGGATCCTTTTGCCTGTAACACAGGAAGAAGAAACCAAATAGCCCCTTTAAACATGCCGGGTTGGGTCAAGCTGGGTCAAAGTGAAAACGAGAGAGGTCAACCGCCACCGACAAGTGGACTTGTAAGAAAATGAAAACACGCAATAGAAGGAAACCCTTGCTTGTCACTCCTCTGCGAAACAGGAGAATAAAGTTACCAGAGTGCTGAGGGGTGCACAGAATGCACAGGAGTTAGCATAATATTTACTAGAATGTATGCTAATGTTTCAAATGTTTCAAAGCTTTCGGCTGTTTATCAGATTGGGTATCAATTCTTCCCTGCCTGTCTGCCAGTAAATACATCTTCTTCAGGCCTGTCACCGCTTTGATTTAAGAAGTTAGCGTTATCTAATGACAGAGATGGCATTTCATTGCCTTGTTATCCTATAGCGTGCCATGCAGACTCAATGACATTAAGGGTAATTTCTCATAAGGACACATTATTGATCCGAGCCATTCCCATCTGGGGCCTGAAGAATTAAAGAACATTTTTATTTGACAGCAATGAAATTCACGGCCACAATCTACCCGACAATTTAAATGCAAAACGAAATGCTTTATATGAAAATTTGCTCCATTTTCTCACGTGTATTTGGATGAAAAAGTTTTTTTTTTTCATCTTCCATCGCTCGATGCTTCACACACGAATGCACCCCCCCAAAACTCTGCCTAAATAGTATGCCGCAGTGTAAGCTGGCTTTGATATGGAAATAATCAAGTGAAATTATGTGTAGAAAGGAAGCTGGGAGCACCACCATTGCTATTTCACAAAGTAATTTCTACCCCAGAGGGTCAAATTTCCCTGACAAATTCTTAATTACTGCATTGCAGCAGAAGCAGAATCTATTTGTGCATAAATCCGAAGCATTCCCGTGTGGCGAGTAACTAAGATATGCAAGTGTTTCACTTGGGCCTGCTCACTAAACTTCATAATTAGATAATACTTTTGATGGTAGTACATTTGAAATCTAATCCATTACATTTTTTATGAGTTTTTTTTTTTTTGTAATAGGGATATGTTAGTGACCACTGCCTGTTTTTTAAATTCTTTTTTTTTTTTTTTTAAATCATTCAAATTCTGTCTGCAGTCTTTATAAGATTAAACATTACTGATATGGCATTCATAACCCTGCTGTTTTCACAAGTAAATAGGGAAGGCCATTTAATATGTTCGCCTCTGATTCTAATCTCTTTTAACAAATGCCTGTTGTAGTTATTCAGGGATTGAAAGCCTTTTGTTTGGGTTGACGCTCCTGTTTTCTCATTTGACACAGGTAAGCCTGGGATAAAGTTCTCTAATGTCAAGGAAAGTCGGTTAAAGGAATGACATCTCTCTCTCTCTCTCTCTCTCCTCCCTCTCTCTCTCTCTCCTCCCTCTCTCTCTCTCTCTCTCTCTCCCTCTCTCTCTCTCTCTCTCTCTCTCTCTCTCTCTCTCTCTCTCTCTCTCTCTCTCTCTCTCTCTCTCTCTCTCTCTCTCTCTCTCTCTCTCTCTCTCTCTCTCTCTCTCTCTCTCTCTCTCTCTCTCTCTCTCTCTCTCTCTCTCTCTCTCTCTCTCTCTCTCTCTCTCTCTCTCTCTCTCTCTCTCTCTCTCTCTCTCTCTCTCTCTCTCTCTCTCTCTCTCTCTCTCTCTCTCTCTCTCTCTCTCTCTCTCTCTCTCTCTCTCTCTCTCTCTCTCTCTCTCTCTCTCTCTCTCTCCAAAGCTCAAGGACAGCGTGAGGGATAAAACATGCAAAGATGTCATTTTCCTTTAAGTTTAAAAAAAAAAAACTTTTGTGTTTCTTTGTGTCCTGCGAATAATGTTCAGGGTCTTCAAATCAGTGGGTGGGTTTTAAAAAACTACGCTGTCATTTTTGTAAGTAGACAGTAGCACAAACAATCCATTCGGTTGATCTGAACACCATGGGATAGAGCTGCAGAAACTGGTTCTTGTATTATTCAAATCAGCTCTCCACAGTGAAGGTCCTTGGTGTCGATCAGGCTGATTTTACAGCTAAGAAGTCATCACAAACCTGAGCAGCTGTTTTGTCACTTGTCTCACTCGGAATGGTAAATCAGCCCGACTGTAGTGGTGTAGCGATACACTGATCACGATGTGCAGGCCACCATGCTGTATGCATCGCTGTACATGGCCTTAGTGGAGACCTGTATGATGCATAATAAGATTAAATGGTCTTTTAATGCTGGACCATTTTGTTAAACGATAGCATTAAAGGAGACAGGGAGAGAATGCACCCATTACCAACTATAGAGCCCACGTATTCCTCATTCTGGAACCACTCGCTGATCTACAATGAGCTCTGCTGTGCTTTTGGTCTTGAATCACCATCCAGACCTCTATTACAATACGCTATGTCATGTAAAGAAAGCATCACCATGCATCGATACACAGTAAATCGTTACTGCCCTATATGTTATGAAACATGATAGCTGTAGCTGCAGTTTATTCATGTTTATGAATTCCCTCTGAAAAGGGTTTTACAAAGCTTCTCAAACACAATCCACATGTTTCACCGGGGTCATGCAACCCATTCCATACCCTGCCCACTCTGTATAGAGTCAGTGATGCAACCCATCCCATACCCTCCCCACTCTGTATAGAGTCAGTGATGCAACCCACCCCATACCCTCGCCACTCTGTATAGAGTCAGTGATGCAACCCATCCCATACCCTCCCCACTCTGTATAGAGTCAGTGATGCAACCCATCCCATACCCTCCCCACTCTGTATAGAGTCAGAGATGCAACCCATCCCATACCCTTCCCACTCTGTATAGAGTCAGTGATGCAACCCATCCCATACCCTCCCCACTCTGTATAGAGTCAGTGATGCAACCCATCCCATACCCTCGCCACTCTGTATAGAGTCAGTGATGCAACCCATCCCATACCCTCCCCACTCTGTATAGAGTCAGTGATGCAACCCATCCCATACCCTCGCCACTCTGTATAGAGTCAGTGATGCAACCCATCCCATACCCTCCCACTCTGTATAGAGTCAGTGATGCAACCCATCCCATACCCTCCCACTCTGTATAGAGTCAGTGATGCAACCCATCCCATACCCTCCCACTCTGTATAGAGTCAGAGATGCAACCCATCCCATACCCTTCCCACTCTGTATAGAGTCAGTGATGCAACCCATCCCATACCCTCCCCACTCTGTATCGAGTCAGTGATGCAACCCATCCCATACCCTCGCCACTCTGTATAGAGTCAGTGATGCAACCCATCCCATACCCTCCCCACTCTGTATAGAGTCAGTGATGCAACCCATCCCATACCCTCGCCACTCTGTATAGAGTCAGTGATGCAACCCATCCCATACCCTCCCCACTCTGTATAGAGTCAGTGATGCAACCCATCCCATACCCTCCCCACTCTGTATAGAGTCAGTGATGCAACCCATCCCATACCCTCCCCACTCTTTATAGAGTCAGAGATGCAACCCATCCCATACCCTTCCCACTCTGTATAGAGTCAGTGATGCAACCCATCCCATACCCTCCCCACTCTGTATAGAGTCAGTGATGCAACCCATCCCATACCCTTCCCACTCTGTATAGAGTCAGTGATGCAACCCATCCCATACCCTCCCCACTCTGTATCGAGTCAGTGATGCAACCCATCCCATACCCTCCCCACTCTGTATAGAGTCAGAGATGCAACCCACCCCATACCCTCCCCACTCTGTATAGAGTCAGAGATGCAACCCACCCCATACCCTCCCCACCAAAGCACTAAATGGCTTAGCACCAGAGTACCTAAGAGAGATTCTGTCCCCATATAAACCTCTGCGCACTTTAAGGTCGGCAAACGCTGGATTTTTGTGCCTCCCAATGGTAAAATTGAAAAGGAGAGGAGAAAGTGCATTTTGTTTTAATGCTCCCAAGCTGTGGAACTCTTTGCCTTCCTCTGTTAGAGATGCTGCTTCGTTGAGACACAGCGGGTGACCTCGAGACTCTTAATAAACCTGCACGCTTCTTCGACTGCTGCTGTTGTAACGGCTCAGCCTTGCCAGCTTTTCTCTCCAGCTGCTTTTCTCAGTGTGCTCAGCAAGCACTAATGCATTTCTAACAGCATAGCAGCCCCTGCTGGGACAAACTGGTATTACACCTGACAGATTCACCTGCTCCCATGCACTGTTAGGGCATTCCAGGGTGTGCTGGATAGGGCATACAGGAAGGAATTCGAGTAGGGCTGCGGTGTGTTAGTTTGCTCTTGATGTAAATAATAACTCTAGTAATACACAGCGCCTGGTGATAGATATGTAGCTGCAGTAACAGTGAAGTGTAGTGGCCTTTGTTAGTTTATATTGCAGGCTGTGTGTTCTTGCCTGTGTGTGTGTTTTTGCCTGAGCATGTTCTAGCCTGTGGTGTTGTTTTCCGATGAATGGATGGTTCCCTAGTTTTATGGTCATGGAGTTTTTAAAAGGGGCTGCTGCCCTCCATTTGAAAAGAGGAACTTGAGAATTCTGGGAACATAAGTTTGGAAAGTCAGAATTCCTTTGGGACAAGCCTAGTAAAGTATTATCAGATATCAATAAACCATAAAATAGGACATTTAAATTTAGGTTTTATATTATTGTGTACGTTTATTAGTTTGTTAACAACAAATCTGGTCAAAGGCAATGGAGTATATAAATACCAAAGATTATATGAATGATTTAGCCACACAAAAATATATTCCCAGGGGTTTTTTTGGTCAGTTTTTCAACTGCAAAACGGTTTGTAATTCAATATGTTAAAGTAACATCATTCAGCAGCTTTCATTCGACTTTATGAAGCTAAATTAGTTCATTCTATATAGAGGGTGATGTAAAACTTTTGGCCAGAGCTGTAGATGTACCCACACCACCAGCGCGGCTGGAACAAAACAGCCAGTAAGAGACAGCTTGTGTGACAGATCATTAAAGAGAAGAAGATAAATCATGCGCTTTACCGGGACGGAAGCCAGTCTGTTTAGGTATGTGGGGGGTTTATTTTTTTCCACCTATCGGATCCTCACTCTCTCCGGCTCTGTCTTCCCTTTCAGTTAAACTTCGAGAGGGAGAAACTTCTGCTGATGTCAAGTGACCAGGAGGACATTGATGACCGGTACAGGAGTCTGTCGTCTGCCACTGGGTAAGCAAGCCAAACTGTCCAGACAAGACAGAGGTGGGGTTCATTGATCAGCCAGGCCAAGGATGTGACAGTCTTTGCCTCCGTTGAATCCAGGGTCAGCTGATATTGCTCATTGAAAGCTCCACACACTATGCGGGTTTGCTATCTTTGCTAATGAGTTCATGATACAGACGCCTTGACTGTGTGGCTGCACTGTCACCTTGCCCTTTCCTCGCACAGGGGATGTTGTTAAAAGTTTAATCAGGCAGCTCTGACCAGTGCAGAGGCTTCAGGGTGGTCATTACCGGGGTCACCCTGCCTTAGAGCGGCTGACTGGGTCAGTGCAGGTCACCCTGCTGTAGAGAGGCTGACTGGGTTAGTACATGCTCACGACACTAACACGGACTCACACAAAGACACACACGCACATATACACACACTCAGAGACAGACACACACACTCAAAGACAGACACACACACTGGCACACAGACAGGCAGTAGAGATCAGATGGCTCAATAATAAAATGAAAAGATGTGTGTACACCTACATCCTTTTAACATATGCACCTTTTCTACATAAAAATGTCTCCTTGTCCGCTAACCCCAGCTGTCACTTTGATATTGTCATCTAGAAGTGACGCTGCTGCTGCTGTTGAAATGAAATGACTCGCTCCTTTCTTTTAATGATGCAGATTGGTCCATATTTCTGTCTTATTGGCATGCATAACTGTTTCTTTTTAACCTTGTGGCACTTTGAATGTATTGAGGCTGAACTGGGAAAGGGGAAGGGCAAACATGAAACGCTTCTCATTTGCAAAGCGATTCTTTTTGTTCTTGAAGTGGAGGGAGGACGGACGGAGCAGGCCTGTTTCCTTTTAGCAGAGCGATCAAGATCAGCTTTGATCTTAACATCGTCTCTCCTGAAGTCACTTCAGAGGCCGGAAATTCTTTTGATTTTTTTTTTTTTAACAACTCTTATTATTGTTTTAAATGCAGCTTTGTTTGATAAATGTATTTTTGTAATTTTTTCTACTGTTGGTTTCAGCACATTCTTTCTGCTTTGATGTTATATCTGTAGATTTCTACAGCTTTGAACTTCACACATTTTAAAATGTACACGATGTGTGTAGTACACAATTGTATCAGAAAAGGGTAAGAGTTAGGGTTAATAATAATACAAGCGCAGTATTAAAATCATTTTTCATTTGATCAAACTGAACTGTACATGTTCAAACCCATGACCCTGTGTGCTCCTTGCTCTTCCAGCCGAGGGGCTTGTAATATTTTTTAAAAGCATTTTTTCTATGTTTAACAGTCCATGCTATTAAAATGATGCATCAATATTTATTCCCCTGTGAAACAGTGAGTTTGTTAAAGATTTGCAATGTCACTGTTTCCGGAGGGAAGGTATTACCGTTGCACAGTGGTCATGTGTATACTGGCCTCGTTCTGGAAATCCCACCTCCAGGTATCCAGTAGAGCAGAGACTGTGATACACGAGGATGGAGGTACAGGGAGCAGTAGAATTACATGTGGAAGTATATTTTATTGTCCTGTTCGATAAACAAACACATCTGTTACAATACTCAAACTCACTTACACACACACTTAGTTAAACTACTTCTAGTGCAGAACATGAAGAATATGTCTGGAAAAATAAAAGTGTTAGTCATTTAAACTGTCCGAATCCCTCCATTCACTTCTGTATGTAAAGGGAGGGGACTGGATTTCATTCACTTGAAAGTTTACTATACAGCTATTAATTGCAGTCCCTACAGTATTCCACTAGAGGGGGTCAGTAGTACAAAATATAAACTTACAAATTGTATATTTTTCCATTTGTTTATTTAGCAGACGCCTTTATCCAAGGCGATAAAGACCAGGGTGTGTGAACTATGCATCAGCTGCAAAGTCACTTGCAATTACGTCTCACCCAAAAGACGGAGCACAAGGAGGTTAAGTGACTTGCTCAGGGTCACACAATGAGTCAGTGGCTGAGGTGGGATTTGAACCGGGGACCTTCTGGTTACAAGCCCTGGACTTTAACCACTGGACAACACTGCCACTTTAATGGCCTGCTCTTGTTCATAAACGTTCTAATATGTGGGATTATTGGGGTACAGGATGCAATTAGGGGCAAGTATTCTTAACCACTGGACCACACAGCCGTTTCTTTAACCACTGGACCACACAGCCTTTCCACTATGATGATAATTATTAGTATAACTTTGTTTCATGCTAAGTGAAGGTGAAGTAATGCAACTCTTTCTGAAATGTGGTTTACAGAAGACGGCAAGTTTTGTTTGTAAAAGGATGTCTGAGTGCCAGACTACTGATTGTGCAGCTCTGTTGGTTTTACTGGCTGTGTTTTCGCAGCATCAAATAAAAGAGAAAATGAACATGCATTATTCAAGCTGGGCTGGCTACACTGCAATATGTTTTTTTTTTGTGTTTTTTTTTGTAAAAGCACATTTCTCTGTTAACATTATATTATTTTATAAGTGCAGTTCTTTCTACATAAGAGTGAGGTGCATCCCTCAGCAGCATCAGCAGTATGTGTGCATTAAAAAAGAAACCGCTCTTTATATTAAGAACATTAAATCAGATCTCTGCATCTCCCCAGCGAAGGCCGCTCTCGGCTCTCCTCTGAGCTGTGTGCATGTTCCAGGATCTCCGCGGCTCTCCTCTCAGCTGTGTGCATGTTCCAGGATCTCCACGGCTCTCGGCTCTCCTCTGAACTGTGTGCATGTTCCAGGATCTCCACGGCTCTCCTCTGAGCTGTGTACATGTTCCAGGACCTCCATGGCTCTCCTCTGAGCTGTGTCCATGTTCCAGGATCTCCACGGCTCTCTTCTCAGCTGTGTGCATGTTCCAGGATCTCCACGGCTCTCGGCTCTCCTCTGAGCTGTGTGCATGTTCCAGGATCTCCACGGCTCTCGGTTCTCCTCTGAGCTGTGTGCATGTTCCAGGATCTCCACGGCATTCGGGTCTCCTCTGAGCTGTGTGCATGTTCCAGGATCTCCACGGCTCCCCAGAGAAGGCAGCTCTCGGCTCTCCTCTACCCACTGACTCCTGGGTTACAATCCTGTCCAGATTGTGACGTTTCAAAATCTACTATTATGGCTTCCAGTAGAAAAAATGCTTTTAAAACATCCTCTTCGATGTTAAATATGGCAGCGGAGTGGCCAGAACTGTAGGAGCTTTCAGCCAACAACACAAACCACATTTACAGCAGCTTTAGCAATGAGGACTTACAGGGAGAATACCTGCTGGTTGCACCTCCGCCAGCAGAGGGAGAGTTCCTGCTGGTCCCAACTCCGCCAGCAGAGGGTGAGTTCCTGCTGGTTCCGCCTCCACCTCCGTGGGAGGACGACTTGCTGCTCCCACCTCCGCCAGCAGAGGAAAAGTACTTGCTGGTTCCACCTCCGTCGCCGTGGGAGGATTGCGGGTCGCTCCCACCTCCACCAGCAGAGGTAGAGTACCTGCTGGTTCCACCTCCATCTCCGCCACCAGCAGAGGGAACATGCCTGCTGGTTTCCCCGCTGCAGCCAGAAGGGGAGGAGCCCCTGCCGCCTTTGCAGCCAGAAGGGGAGGAGCCCCTGCCGCCTTTGCAACCAGAAGGGGAGCAGCCCCTGCCGCCTTCGCAGCCAGAAGGGGAGGAGCCCCTGCCGCCGCAGCCAGAAGGGAGGAGCCCCTGCTGCCTTCGCAGCCAGAAGGGGAGGAGCCCCTGCCGCCTTCGCCAGGAGCAGAGCAGCAGGAGCTGCCTTTAGCCTCCACCACCACCACCACCACCAGAGGGAGAGAAGCAGGAGCTGCCTCTCTCTTTATGACAGGATGGACCGGAACAGGAGGCTGGCGGTCCGCAGCCGCCCTTGCATAGGCTGCTGAGCAGAGCAATGGGGAAAACCGCCGGGTCGCAGCGGCTGAGAAGAGGGCCAACCTTAGCACCACCGCTGGTCCTGGCTCCCCTCCTGCAATCGCCTCCCAAGGGTCCGCTGCCGCCGTCGCCTCCTGAAGGACCGCTGCCACCCTGTCGTGCATCGCCTGGGGATGCCAGTTCGCCGTCGCCTGGGGATGCCAGCCTCGCACCGCTCAGGGATGCCTGCCTCGCACCGCCCAAGGATGCCTGCCTCGCACTGCCCAAGGATGCCTACCTCGCACCGCCCAAGGATGCCTGCCTCGCACCGCCCAGGGATGCCACGCCCGCTTCGCTCAGGGATGCCACGCCTGGGGTTGCTACACTGTGGCCAGAGCCCCATGAAGGGAGCAACCGCCATGAAGGGGAGGTAAGGAGACCAGCTCCCCCAGCCGCACTTTTGCGGCAGGAGAAACTGTGGTCAGAGCCCTGCAAAGGGGAGCTGCCGGCCACGAAGAAAGGGGGAGAGGTCCCCAGCCGCACTTTCGCGGCAGGATAGTGTGTGGCGGGAGCCCCGGAAGAGGGAGCTGCCAGCCACGTAGAAGTGGGGGGTGGAGGACATTCCACCTTGGCCGCCCCCAGAAACAACTTGCTTCCCCCTCTTCCGGGACTTTGAGACTGAGGGGGAAGGTGGCACAAGGGGGGGGGATATGTAACAGGGCGAGCAGCCCTGTACAGGGTTTGTTTATTTTAGAACGGGGTCTCCCCCTCCGCCCCTGTGCAGTGTATTTATATTTGTTTTGTTTGTTATTATTTATGTATTTGTGATGGTGAAGCGCCGCAGGGTTTGTTATTGTTTTATTTAAAGTGTGTTTTGGCAGAGGCAAGAGTGGGTACTCGTCCTCTGCCAGGAATAATTAATAAACTTGTGCAGAAGGTGGCCATCTCCCGAATTAATTAGGTGATTAATTTGTTGCTAAATCGGGAGATGGTCACCTGCATATAAACGTGCTGCACTCTCAGTTCCGGGTGGGTGTTTGAGAGGAGGAACGAGAACGAGAGCGAGAGCAAGAGCGAGAGCGAGAAAACGAAACTTCAAAATAGTAAGACAGGAATAGTGACAGCAATTGCCCAGCCTGACCTGTGTTTTATTTTGTTTGTGTTCGAGACTTGTTTTGTTTAAATATTTATTTTCGCTCTGTGAGCAAGTTTCTTTTTGTTAAAATATTTTATTTCTTTTTGTTATTTAAAAATAAAACGGCGCAAGCGCCTTTAACTGCAGTCCCTGGTGTCAGTTTTCCTTCCTGCTTCTGCCGTGACGTCACCGCCCAGCCACCCTGTCACAAGCACATTCTCTTTTAAACTCAAGTCAAACCTTAACAGGGGAAGTGCACACATTATTTGAAATGAAATATCATATTACGGATTAAAAAAAAATACAGCTGGACACTGTGCAGGGAAGCATCATGGCAATATCCTGCATCCTGAATCCTAACTGAACCACCCCTATTCCAGACCTTCACAACACAGACCGCAGAAGCCATCCTCTAAACATCAGAGCCACGAAATCCTGGCTGATTCACCCGCACTGTGCCATTCCCTGGGATGGATGCCTAGTCGCTAAGACACACACCTTTAATACAGTTACTGTAGTTAACATGTTCAGTGTTTACTTAATACCCATGCATAGTGCACCCAAGAATGTATTACATGGAAAAGGTTAGACAGTAATTGTTATTTATGAAGCCCTCCCTTTCTGATACAGGTATTGTGTAAACGGGTGGGGGGGAATGCGTGACCTGTTATATGTGTTCCTAGAAGTTTAGCAATGGAAATTTGTAAAATAATTCTTCTTTAACAGAATGGCTCCTTGCTATATCAATTCGCTCTGCTGTCACGGTGCAATTGGATATCATTTATGCAAAGGCTTTAATAAAAATGTTTTAAATATTAAAATGATTTAAATTAGAAAATGTTAAAATAATAATAAATTAAGTGATTTGCAAAAACATTTGCGAGCCACTCCTCAAAGAACTCCAAGCTAAAAATAAAGAAAAATGTTATTCTTACCTAGATTACAGTGTGAGATTTGACATTGCATGCTGTCTATACCAACCTAGCAAAATCTGGCTTGTAGTTAGAAAGCACAACCCTGATGGAGTCATTCAGATGCTCGTCACTCAGGCGCATTCGAAATTTTGATTTGATGAAGTTCATATCTGGAAAGGCAGATTCACACTGACAAGTGGGACTATCCCGGGTTTAAAAGGCATGTCATATGCAGACAGGCTAAAATTAATGACTCTGTTAAGTCTTGAACAAAGAAGACTAGGCGGCGATCTGATTCAAGCATTCAGAATTCTAAAAGGTATTGACAATGTCGACCCAAGGGACTTTTTCGACTTGAAAAAATAAACAAGGACCAGGGGACAAAAATGGAGATTAGATAAAGGAGGATTTAAAACAGAAAATAGGAGGCACTTTTTTACACAGAGAATTGTGGGAGTCTGGAACCAACTCTCCAGTAATGTTGTTGAAGCTGACACCCTTGGATCCTTGCTCTTTTTTCCAACTCCCACACCACAAATCAGGCAAATATCTTGTAAACTTTCCTTTGCAACCCTGCCATTGTGTACGAGCAGACAAAGAAAAACTGTATTGTGAAAAAATGTAAAGAAATCTGGAGATTTTTAATCTTCAAGATTACCTTAAGGCTTATGGATATACTTTCATAAACACAGAAGAATAATCCTACAGTTCACAGAGACTTTATAACTTGGTTTGATGTATATTGAATATTTCTCTTTTTGCACTGATAATGAAATGAGTGCACAGTACTGTATTTATTTGTTTACTGTTTTATTTAGATTTCAGAATTTAACATGACTATCTTATTTTTATAACAAGTTAATATTTAATCAATTTACATAAATAAATAATTAAAAACCTATACAATATATTTTGTATTCAGTTTACCGAATGGTTAAGTTGTAGTTTCTCTGTCTCTCTCTCATATATTAACACAGTATAAGATACACAAATTACACTGGAGTGAACTCGGTGTCCCCTACCAAAGGAATAACCCACGCTCTAGCAGTGCTATGCTCACACGACCACAACAGCTCTGTCTGGCTCCATGTTAATACTGTACCTGTTCAAATAAACCATTGTTGCGGAGGATGTGTGGCAGAGATGGCAAAGTAGAAAAGTTGTAGTCCAAGAGGGAGCTGCAGGACTATATTTCCCAGAAGGCCACGGGGTTACCAGGCACCAGAGGGGAGTCACCTAGCTAATTTTCAATTGGAAACACCTGAGGCTGATTAAAGCCCTGGATAAAAGCCGGGGAAACCCTGTAGACATTGCCGACAGGCGTCCAGGTGAGTAAGAGCCGGGAAAGTGTAGTTTAGTGCTACAAAGTGGAGTTAGGGTTTTGTTTTTTTTTTTAAATAAAAGTTCCCAGTTCTGTGTCTGGATCTGTTATTTCAGTGTGCAAATGAACACTGGCAGAAGGCCGTGTTACACCACATATATAAGTATAAACTGTTGTGTACAGGAAGAAGGTAAATACAAATTGTGAAACGTTAAGGTACACAAACATGTTGTAAAAACCCATTAAAAATAAAAAATAAAATCCATTCTCCAACTGTTTTACAGCAGGTTACAAGTGTGTTCCCAGTTTTCAAAGTACTGATGAACCCACGAGAATGTTTGTAAACACTCTTCAAAAATGTATTTAAAAAAAAAAGAATAACAAAACATGGAAAGAAATGTTTGCCACTGGAGAACAGAACCTGTGGGTGTGAGCTGTGAACCCCGCAGAGCAGGGGCTGCTTCTGTTGATTTCCTTCTCGACCAGACTTCTTTATGTTCACTTTGACTCGAATGAAGCCTAACACTATAAATTCACTTTCGTCATCACCTGTACCCTGCTCTCTACAGACCCAGAGGAATCTAGGTGAGCCCTGTTACCTGTAACACAGGAAGAGAATGGAGAGAGCAGATCTGTACCAAACTTACAGGTGCTGTGGTTGACCATGAGACACAAGAGCTAAATCAGGGCTTTTCGTGGCTCATTATTATTATTAGTTTATTTAGCAGATGCCTTTATCCAAGGCAACTTACAGAGACTAGGGTGTGTGAACTATGCATCAGCTGCAGAGTCACTTACAACAACGTCTCACCTGAAAGACGGAGCACAAGGAGGTTAAGTGACTTGCTCAGGGTCACACACAGTGAGTCAGGGAGTGAGCCAGGATTTGAACCGGGGACCTCCTGGTTACAAGCCCTTTTCTTTACCCACCGGACCACACAGCCTTGCTTTAACATGCATGAACAAAATGGTTCACCCGTGATCCAAAGAATACTCTTACTAAACGGGGAAAAGCCAGCTGTGTAGTGCTAAAAAAAGCAATGGGTAAACTTGATACAGCCAGGATAAGCTGATCACAGGAGAGTAGGGGCGAGTAAACGCTGTATTCCTTGAGAAGTGGTTTCCCCTTGACAGCCCTGCTGGTAAGAGCAGCAACACGGATCTGTTCTCTGAGTGTTATTTCAACACATCTGAAATGCACCACCTCTTTGTGACAGGAATGTAACTAATGGGCTCAGCAAGGCTGGAAATTGTTCTTTTTTGGATTTCTGTTCCCTGTTTTTTATGTTTTATGAGAAGCTGTGATTGCATTGTTGCGCTGCAGAACTGCAAGTAGGTCCCTTGGCTCCAGCACGAGGAATAAATCAAATAGAAGTCAAAGTACTCATCGCTGCTGTATATACAGAGCTGTGAACCAAGGCTTTGTGCGTCACATTAGTATAACAGGGGGAGGCTGTGTGTGAACCTGCGACCCCGCACACCGCAAGCGAGCATCTTAACCACTGTGCAAAAGAGCCGGGCTCGTCTGCATTCGGGGGGGTTTAGAGCTTTTAACCTCATCTCACCAACAGGGGGCAGAATCCGTAACGGCAGCGCATCACAGAGCACCGCCAGGTTGTGTTACATCTTACTGGACATATTGAATATTTAAAATGAGACCATGTCTGGAAAACGGTACACAGATAAGTTCAAAATACAGTGAAATCCAGCACAGCCTAAACCACATGTAAAGACTGTATTCACACAATGTACATAGGATTATCCACATTTAAACACTGTGTTCACTGTTTCCTCGTTCACTTATAGGTAATCAAATTCAACTGTGTGCAATGGACAAAGTATGTTTACAAGAAAACATTGCCACCTAGTGGTTATTTCAGACATTACCCAAACCGTGAGACAATTAGAACACTGCACAGCATTATTAGCATTGCTGCATACTGTAATACAGTACAACCAAATGTGTTGGAGTTAGTGAATACCTCCCTCTAGTGGACACTAAGTATAATGGCAGGTTTATCCTCTAACAGAGGACACCTGTTTGGGAATTATTTATTTTGCGCGTTATAACAGGTATTTGATTGACATGAAATAACCCAACAAAGGTAGACTTTCTGCACTCTTATATATAAATAGAGATAAATAGCATTCTCAAAACACAGAGAAATGCACTTAAGGGAAAAGACTCAACAAAGTTTAACTCAAAAGAGTGACTTTTTTTTTGCAGGGAGTGAAGGGATCCAGGCCGGGTTCCATCTGTAACACAGGAAGTGAATTTATAGTGTTGTAGCAGGAAGAGAACGAGTATAAACCAAGTAAAAACAAAGTCTGGAAAACAAAATAAACGACAGCAAAACAAGCACTTTGAAAGAATGAGAAGTGAAAATTATTTTTACGAATTATTATTTACGTTGAAAGTAACTTTTTGCTGAAAGTTATATGGAAAAAAAAATGACATGTTTCGACCCCTAGTAAAATTGGCAAATTCAAAGCACCCACGACTCACATTTGAAACAATGAGGAATGAGATTTAGGAATACTTAATTAAAAAAAAAAGAAAGTCGTTGTCTTTCTTTTATTAATATTTGTAGCGACACACAGACGAACTACTAAAATGAGTGCGACTTGTCACGTCCGCATGCACTCCGAATCCAGTCTGAATATTCAAAATGCACGAATAAATTACTGCTCTCTAATCTTTGTGATTTAAAACGAAAAACAACTGTGTGTTGTGTTTTGACAGTCGGTCAACTTCACCGCTCTGTCAATTTATCAGAGAACGTGCAGCAAAGCTCGTACTGTTTGTCTAAGAACTATTTTTAAACACACCACCTTTACCTTGTCTGTTCTGACACATTGGATACCTACGCAGAATTTGCATACTGACTGGTTTGAAAAGAGCTACGCAAAACCAGGAAACAGTGACGACAAGTACAAAGGGGGATTTCCAGATTCACAAGGGTAGGAAACGCGTGCGAAGATTATTTTAGGGGCACAGTAAACAAATACAGCAGAGTATTATTCATTTGTGGATTATAACGAGTTATTAATAGTTACGCTAGGTGACTTTTTTATATGGGAGTGTATTGTGAAGTGGGGCTGAGGATAACATATGTAGGTTTCAGTAACAGGACGTCCATATATATGTTCGCATTTTCCCGATTTGGACATACAAAGTTTTGACTGAACCGACTGGACGTGAGCTACTAAGAACGCTAGTCAGGAAATAGTACCGAGAAATCAAATGAAAGCGAGAATCAATCAGGATGTAATTTCTTAAATACTTTCAAGTTCAGACGCTGCCATCTTTGGGAATAGGGTCTGTTTCTTGGATTACTGTGGCGTTCTCCTTAACAAAAAAAAAAAACATGTCTACATTATTCCGTGATCATTTTGTGTGGGTTTTAATCTTCGGATGTGTTGCCCTGTCCTCGTGCATTCGGATAATTGAATCGCCACCAATGAACTGCACTCAGAAGGTAAGACGAATGTACTCAAGAAGACCTCTGCTAAATATTTCACACCGATACGAGTCGTCATCAATGTTGCGCAACAAATGAAACGTTTAAAAGGTGTTTTTTTTTTTTTTTAATTACTCCACTGAATACCCCGATGGAATTATATGTAACAATTAATTGTAAATCGCCCTGGATAAGGGCGTCTGCTAAAAATAATAATAATGTATTATAACGACACGCATACTGGCCATAAATCTGAGCCCACCATCAAAAATATATTTACTGACAATATTGTAAACAAACCCCAAAGTTCATGTTTTTTCAAAGACTACAAGCACCCCAAATATATGTATGGATTTTGTTTTTTTAATTTGCATCATTCAAAACTAAGGTATCGACAAGAAATACAGGTTTCTTGGTTTCCTGGATACTGTACGTGTGTATGTGACGAATGTGTGTTTTATTTATTCAGCTACAATGAAACACACCAAAAGGCTGGTTTCACAGATTAAGCTCTAATCTCGGACTGCCTTCTCTAATTGATAGTCCAGGATACAGTACAGTACAATTCACATTTATGGGTCATTGGGCAAAGCTCTTGCAGACTCTATTTTTTTCTTTGCTTAACTGAGCGTATTTTGCCATTTTCTGCTCCCTTACATTCAGGAATGACAAACTTGTGCCTATGCTACCTATATTTATAGTAATCATGGACCCTCACCTGTTAACAATAATTGGTGACAAAAGGTTAATTAGTTAACATGCTAGTTAACTCGGAGAACATCTAACAGACACTTTTATACTTAGGCCAGTGTTCTAACACCGTGTTATACACATTTCAGACTTTTAACTGACTTGGGCTTCAGACTGAAATCCCCTTGCTTTGGGTGACCATTTCATTGAAATTGACAAGATTTACATTTGCATTTAAAAATAACATTTTTGAATGCAATTCACTTATGATTATCAGCTTATATAAGTACACGTATCATATAATGAAATATTAAGTGTTTATAGACAAGTTTATACAGTTAAAAGCATGGATTATCATGAAAACCCTGGTTTCAAGCAGGTGTACTCAAACTTTTGACTGGTACTGTGTTTATATATATATATATATATATATATATATATATATATATATATATATATATATATATATATAATTTTTTAATAATACCATTAAAGTTAAACTTAGTTTTGGCGCGTTTATCAGGTTTTGTACTGATATTTTTAATTTTAAAAAAATATGTTAGCAATGATAAAAGTATACCAAACTTTTTTTTTTTTTTTTTTTTTAAATATGAGCCCCTTACACCATTGCTAATAACTTTCACTCCTGCTGCTGCAGTTTTATTCACTAAAGTAACTATTGTCACGGTAATTACATTATTACGATAATGACACTTAAAGATTTAAACAGTGATTTAAAAATAAATATGTAAAGAAATAAACCATTTATAATGACACTACACAGATTCCTAAATAAGTTTTATTGGAAATCGTAAAACTTTCAAACACATTGGGGCTAATTTAAAGAGAGGCGCAGTGCAAACAATTGCAGCTGCAAAATCCAAATTGGCTCGCGGCCCGGCAATTATTTTGCAATGCAGCCTATGTAAGCTTAAGAGCAATGCAAATTACTCAACACGCACATATAATGTGTAGAGGCCTTAAAAATAAAAGTGTAAATACAGTAAAGCATTAGGCTATGCACTGCCTGGGCACATTATTGTGTGCATTTCTACCCGCTGGATTTGATGGGGTGAGGCCTTTATTGACCATTTTACCCCACATTACCCCCTTACTGACTAAGTAGCTTGGCATTTTAAATAGAGCAAAATATTTATATGATATATTAATTATTATTAATAGGCACATATTTAAATCACAAGGCCAGAATCCCAGCCAGTATGATTGGATAATTACTGCTGCTGCTTTTTTTCGTAAGCAGGTCAGCGTGTCTTTCTGTGATCCACAGAGGCATGTACTGAGTCTCCTTGCAGTGACGGGATCCCAGCAGACCTGTAAACGGAGCGCACGCTTGATCGATCAGGATAATATTACTGCAGTAGGCGCAGGTTCCAACACTAGTTCCAGGTCAATTAAAGGACAGTTATCAAGCAGGAACATTTTTCCCCCAAAATGTATTTTTTGAATAGAATCAGTAATTACATTAAAAAAAAAAATCTCAACCTACAAATAACTTAATTTATTTCCTTATTTTCTGCAGGAACTGAACTGTACTGCCAAGATAAGTAAGTACCACTTTAGAGTCTACAGTACATGCATTGTGTGTGTGTCAGTGTGTGTGTGTGTCTCTGCGTGCGTGAGTCCGTGCGTGTCGCCTGTGTAGTGACTGTCTTGCACATTTCGTGCATAATGTGTGTGTGCAGTGACTGTTGCACATTGTGTGTGTGTGTGTGTGTGCAGTGACTGTTGCACAGTGCGTGTATAATGTGTGTGTGTGCAATGACTGTTGCACATTGTGTGTGTGTGTGCAGTGACTGTTGCAGTGTGTGTATAATGTGTGTGTGTGTGTGTGTGTGTGTGTGTGTGTGTGCAGGGTCTGTCTTGCACAGGGCGTGTATAATGTGTGTGTGTGTAAAGGGTCTGTTTTGCACAGGGCGTGTATAATGTGTGTGTGTGTGTGTGTGTAAAGGGTCTGTCTTGCACAGGGCGTGTATAATGTGTGTGTGTGTGTGTGCAGGGTCTGTCTTGCACAGGGCGTATATAATGTGTTTCTGCTTGAGCAGGTGACTGTCTGGATGAGAGCTGGATCAGGGAGCAGAGATGGACCCCGTCGGCTCCCTTTGGGGGGGTCGAGGTGACGGGGGAGGTGAGGGAGGATGAGCACGGAGACCAGGTGCCAGTCATGCTAATCAAGTGGAGAGCAGCTCAAGATGGTAAAATAGTCTGGATTGAAATGTCTGTTTTGCAGCATGTCCGTATTGATTTCAACCCATTCAGTGCCATCGTCCTCATTTCAGGACAGGCTGCGTTATCATTTTCTGGAGCATTTTTAACTGGCATCGCCCTGTTATTTAGGTTTTCTCTTTAACTATATTGTTATGATGACTTACTCTAGTTTTGTTAACTACAAAAGTTAAGTCTCAATGTTTCTGTTCATTCTGCAGATACATCCCTTCAGATGCTTTTGTGATGCCTCGATATAAAATAAGAAACTGAAGCCTCAAAACGACACAGTTATTGGTGTTTTCCTCCCCACAGTGATAATAAAGTGGCTCCATTTTCTATTTGTTGAGCCTCATAGCCGACGTGAAATGTCACTGCTCTGATTACAGGCGCGTCTAGCTTGACTGTCCTCAAAATAGGACGCAGCAGTTTGTAGCCAAATCGAAGGATTTCATTTAGTTTCTGTGAAGAAATATTGATGTAGAATGTATCGGATGACATAAGTACAGGTTGTGTTCTGTGTGTTTTTTTTTTCCAAAGGAAAAATTCATTAAGATGGTTAAATACAATAATTATTAGTTTTAGGTAATCGCAGACAGGAAAGCAGCTGGGGTGTTCTATCGAATCTGGGGTGTTTCAGTGTGTTTCTGGAGTATAGTTGTTAATATTGCCAGAACGTGCAGTGTTCATAGCTGTCAGACATATACTCAAGCAAACACTAGTTGAAATGTATGTGTTTGTATTCGTTCATATAACAGAATGAATAAATTACTGCATCAGAAGGAAAGCAATGGTCACATGACATCTGCAATAATTCAATTTCTACCACACGAGTACCCCTCCCTTCTTCAATAGATAACCTTCTGCTGCATCACCGTTACTTTACCCTGAGAAGTGCCCCACAGTAAAAGCACAGCAAAGTGTAAGAAAGCACAGTGAAAGCATTGTAAAGAACAGCGAGGTATGATAAAACAGCCTAATAGACATGGCAAGCCAGGGTTAACTATGATAAATACACAGTATAAGCATGGGGAAAGGCATGGGAAAAGTGTAGAAATAAACCACGGTAAACTGTAATAAGGGAGGCCCCAGAGAGATTTTTTTTTTTTTAAACGTGTGTTATGTTTTCTTCTTCGATGCATGCATGTATGTCATTTTATTTATTTATTTATTTTAAGCAAGCATCCAGTACCTGAAAGGAACAGTCGTCCATGTGTTGAAACTGTCCAACAACGAAAAACTGTGCGTCCAGTACGAGTTCCAAAACAAAATTAAGACACAGAGCAACACGTACGGGGCACCGGTAAGTGTCACACTGCTGTCCCCCCTCTCGCCTTGTCAAAGAGAACGATATATATAGATATAGATTTCATTCATTTTTAATTCCTTGGTAATTTTGGCGCTCGGCATTGCAGAGTCAGTGTCATAACGTATGACTTTATCTGTTTTGGTTGTTCCAGTGGTCGTTCTCTTTGGATAGATTCGTGGCAGAGCCGGGAGTGAAGTATGAGGTTTCAGTGCACAACCTGCCCAGACCTAACATACAGGGAGACCAGGATTACAAATCCAGGAATTTCTCTATGCCAGGTAAGAGACTAACATACAGGGAGACCAGGATTACAAATCCAGGAATTTCTCTATGTCAGGTAAGAGACTAACATACAGGGAGACCAGGACTACAAATTCAGGAATTTCCCTTCTAGTTCAGACTCACTGCAGCTGTGCAGCTGCAATCAGACCATACAAGCAACAGCAAAGGGGGCTCCAGTCTATCTGCAGTGTTGAAACGTAATGCTCATAAAGCTAATAAGGTAAGACACTGTATTAAAGCTAGGGTGTCCAATCACAGTCCTGGAGGGCCATTCCACTGCAGGTTTAACAGGTGAAATTATATATTATATAACTACTGCAGGGTCCGGATGGAGGTTTAATTAGTTCAATCAAACAGTTTACAACAGGGTTGGAACAAAGACCAGGAGTGGAATTGCCAGCTTTGGCTACCCCTGTATTAAATCCGTGGTTGGTGATGGGAATGTAGTGGAGGGGTCTGTACCTGCTGTACAAACGCATCTATTTGGAGAACTGCATGTCCAGCTGTAATGACCAAGTGTCAGAGCCCTGGGTGTGTGGAGGTGCCTGCTACACGCATGCTTGTCATGCTAAGGTGGAGGTGTGGAAGTAAGAGATGAATGCCCTTTTTGTTCATGGTACTGATCCAGCTGTGGCTGCTGCAGTATATTAATCATTCTGCCTCACTTCTCTTGAGCAGACTGCAGAGACGTCAGCATCAAAAGGACCAAACACTGCCAGCTGAGAGGTGAGTCCAGCATTCAGGCAGCACTTGAGAACAATGGAATAGGACAGAGCTGTGTAGGAGTTTATAGGAAAGAGAACTCAACACTGCAGAGCTGTATTGACGTCAAAAGGAAGGATAACTCCACTCAACACTGCAGAGCTGTATAGAGGTCTATAGAAAAGAGAACGCCATTCAAAACTGCAGAGCTGTATAGAGGTCTATAGGAAAGAGAACTCTATTCAAAACTGCAGAGCTGTATAGAGGTCTATCTAATCTAATATGCTGCTACTTTGTATATGCAGGAAGCCTGTGGGAGCCCAACATTGCATTCTTCAGTGACGGGTTGGAAGCCACAGTACAGTTGGACACTGGCAATCACTCCGAGCAGTACAAGGTGTTCCTGGAGAGCTACTATGAGTCAACCGTCTGCAACACGCAGAAGCAGGAGATTACGAAGGTGCTATTCAAGTCTTCCCTGGTACTATAATTCATTGAAAGCTCACTTTCTGCACTTTGAGCCTCTTTCCTCAATCCTGCAGAGAATGGTTCCTGCCAACGGCAGATAGACAGACAGACAGACAGACAGACAGACAGAGTTCCAATTCAGACCACTTTGATCTCAGTCTGTGTGCTGCAGGTGCAAACGGACAGGACAGGTTTCAGACCCAGTTTGAACCTGGCTCTCAGTGGCAGGTGGAAACATGGCACGGCCTAGATCAAATTCACATTTACTGTGGACTGTGTAAAAGAGTAATGGGGGTTCCTCTGGAATCTGTCAGATAACAGCAAATCTTCATTTGTCACCCTGTTGACTAGTTCCAATGCATCCCTTTGTAGATATGACATCAAGCAATTCTCATGACATTGAGCAGCTTTTTAAAATGTTCTGTACTGTTACAGGAGGGTCAGCAAACCGTAAACGTAACATTCTCACTTAAGGAGTGGAGAGCGACGTGTTGTCAGTTTACTGTGACGGTGAGTTCAGTCATTCTCTCTGTGGGAGAAGGTACAGAGATACACTGTATGTTTCTCAGTGTTGTGTGGCTGCCTCTAATCAAGCTGAGAGCGGATTTCATTCTCGTGCACGCTTTGCTGTCAGGCTGAAGAGTGAAGAGAGTCAAACACTTAGAAGTCATTAAATCCAAATATAAAAACAGAAAAAAAGCTGCTATTAACATATTGAATCATCTGCGTTCTGCATATTCCAAATTGAAGAGTAAAATCCAAGCAGGAGAACCGAAGATATCTTCAGAGGTATGAAAGTGGGAGAAGTGATGAGAGTTAAGAACACGGGCCTGAAATTCATTTTAGCAAACAAACCTGTTTACTTTATTCTCTGTTTAAAAGATGTATGTGCGTTCGCTTTGTCTCGTGTGCTCGGGCGGCATGTGTGTTTTATTGGTAGAGGATTTATAAATGAGGGATGTCTTTTTTCACTTTTGTTCCCAACAGATTCAGCCCTATTTCGTGGGATGCAGCAACGACTGCATTCGACAGAAGAAAGTGTTCAATACCTGTAAAGGTAAGGGAATCCTACACTTGATCCCATGGAAGTTTTACAAAGGCGTCGAATTAAAAGGCCAGAATCCGCCGGAAAACAAAAATACCAACAGCAAAACAATCTTGGTCTTGAGAGGATGTTGTTATGGTAACATAAATCTGAAAGTATGTGTGTATATAATAATATATATATATATATATATATATATATATATATATATATATATATATATATATATATATATATATATATATATATATATACAGTACTGTGCAAAAGTTTTAGGCAGGTGTGAAAAAATGCTGTAAAGTAAGAATGCTTTCAAAAATAGACATGTTAATAGATTATATTTATCAATTAACTAAATGCAAAGTGAGTGAACAGAAGAAAAATCTAAATCAAATCCATATTTGGTGTGACCACCCTTTGCCTTCAAAACAGCATCAATTCTTCTAGGTACACTTGCACAAAGTCAGGGATTTTGTAGGCATATAGTCAGGTGTATGATTAAACAATTATACCAAACAGGTGCTAATGATCATCAATTCAATATGTACGTTGAAACACAATCATTAACTGAATCAGAAACAGCTGTGTAGAAGGAATAAAACTGGGTGAGGAACAGCCAAACTGAGCTAACAAGGTGAGGTTGCTGAAGACAGTTTACTGTCAAAAGTCATACACCATGGCAAGACTGAGCACAGCAACAAGACACAAGGTAGTTATACTGCATCAGCAAGGTCTCTCCTAGGCAGAAATTTCAAGGCAGATAGGGGTTTCCAGATGTGCTGTCCAAGCTCTTTTGAAGAAGCACAAAGAAACGGGCAACGTTGAGGACCGTAGACGCAGTGGTCGGCCAAGGAAACTTACTGCAGCAGATGAAAGACACATCATGCTTACTTCCCTTCGCAATCGGAAGATGTCCAGCAGTGCCATCAGCTCAGAATTGGCAGAAAACAGTGGGACCCTGGTACACCCATCTACTGTCCGGAGAAGTCTGGTCAGAAGTGGCCTTCATGGAAGACTTGCGGCCAAAAAGCCATACCTCCGACGTGGAAACAAGGCCAAGCGACTCAACTATGCAAAAACACAGGAACTGGGGTGCAGAAAAATGGCAGCAGGTGCTCTGGACTGATGAGTCAAAATTTGAAATATTTGGCTGTAGCAGAAGGCAGTTTGTTCGCCGAAGGGCTGGAGAGCGGTACACGAATGAGTGTCTGCAGGCAACAGTGAAGCATGGTGGAGGTTCCTTGCAAGTTTGGGGCTGCATTTCTGCAAATGGAGTTGGGGATTTGGTCAGAATTAATGGTCTCCTCAATGCTGAGAAGTACAGGCAGATACTTATCCATAGGGGTCTACTTAAATCGCGGTAAATTTATGTATTTTTCACGGGTATGTTGCGGAATAAAATTAGGATTTCGCGGACATTAAATAAACCGAAGTAGACAGTATTTCAGAACACTATAAAGCCTAAAAATAGTGGTACTACCTTACTAAAACAGAGTGCTGTCATTTGTTAACGGCGAGTATGCAGCATCCCCCTGCAGTTGACTTGCCCATACATTGAGACTGCACGTCTGCATCCACTGAATTGGTTGGAAGTTAAGGCAAAGCTTTGCCAAGTTATACAGATGTGGAAATCGATTAGAAACAGCCCAAAAACTCGGTTACACAAGGGCATGTGGCATACTTTAATAAAGTCAATGTATGCAGCACGTTCGTTGTCATGTTATTTGTCCCATCCAATAATTTATTTTATTAGTACCGAGTCAAAACAAAGAAGACGTGGCTATTCGGGTCTAAAATTCCAACTGTAAGCAGCAGGTTGAAGTGAGGTGGCTGTGCTGGATCGTTTAGTACTGATTTAAGTTGCAGACAGGAATACTTCTTGTCTGCGCTGACTTTCCAGTTTGGTTTCTGAAAGCTGTTTATTTTACGTTCTGTTCAGCAGCCTCTGTGGTAGCCTTTTGTTTAATGTGTGATTCTGAAGCTAAATAGCGATCGATCGTATTTTCTCCAAAGACTCATTAAGATATGCAAAACAATTACCTCAGTCTGCATGTACAGTTTCTTTGGGAAATATCTTGAAACGATCATCAGCCAAAATATACTTTGCTTTTTTTGTCATCCATTTCTGGTATTTTACCTCCAATGCTGAAAACTAGATTTTAGCAACCTAAATCAAAACAATGCAGCACCTTTGTCCCGCCCCCTCCTGCACAGTACAGGTCACATAAAAGCAGTAAAGACGCACTGATAGGCTGATTAAAACGTTGTCATTTGAATAGTAAACAAGAACGTTAACTGCTTTCGAGAATGTATTTTGTAAATGTTACTTGTGGACATTTTTTGTTTGTTTGTTTTTTGCTTAAGTGCAATGCACACGGGACGGTGAAGGAATAAAAAGGGCTATCTTCAGAAGGAAGATACGTAGTTTGCGTCGCTTGCGTTGTGCAGTAGTTCATTTAAACAAGGTTTTGTTTTTTCCTCTCCGTACTTGTTTGTATGCATTGGCCCCTAAGAGGTGAATTTCGCGGTGACCCCTCAATTTCACGATTTCCGCGAAATCGCGATTTAGGTAGGTCCCTACTTATCCATCATGCAATACCATCAGGGAGGCATCTGATTGGCCCCAAATTTATTCTGCAACATGACAATGACCCCAAACATACAGCGAAAGTCATTAAGAACTATCTTCAGCGTAAAGAAGAACAAGGAGTCCTGGAAGTGATGGTATGGCCCCCACAGAGCCCTGATCTCTGGGATTACATGAAGAGAGAGAAGCAACTGAGGCTGCCTAAATCCACAGAAGAACTGTGGTTAGTTCTCCAAGATGTTTGGGCCAACCTACCTGCCGAGTTCCTTCAAAAACTGTGTGCAAGTGTACCTAGAAGAATTGATGCTGTTTTGAAGGCAAAGGGTGGTCACACCAAATATGGATTTGATGTAGATTTTTCTTCTGTTCACTCACTTTGCATTTAGTTAATTGATAAATATAATCTATTAACATGTCTATTTTTGAAAGCATTCTTACTTTACAGCATTTTTTCACACCTGCCTAAAACTTTTGCAAGGTAATGTATATATAATGTGTATACAGTGTGGCGGTTTACAGAGGTACTGTAACATCTAACACTGTTCCTAAATACAATAAATCTGTAAATGACAAACCACTACAGTCCATGCAGTAGAAGCACTGTCCAGGTATACCATGTCATTTAATTTGATTTTACTGTAGATATGTACTGTACCTGAGGGATACTTCTTTATAAAATCTCATGGCTTGGTGCTGGACTGCACTGTCAGATTCACATTGATTTTAGGAAGACTTGCAGAACATGCCGGATTCCAAGAAGAGATGGTAGAGAGGATCGTGCCATTCGTTTCAATAGGGATTTGGTTGAGGATGGTAGAGAGGATAGTGCCATTCGTTTCAGTAGGGATTTGGTTGAGGATGGTAGCGAGGATCGTGTCATTCGTTTCAGTAGGGATTTGGTGTTTTTAATACGGTGGGTCATTTCATTTACTAGATTTTTGTTTTTTAGCACCAGCTGCATGGTATACAACTGCTTCCTGCGACAATTAAAGATGGAAAATAACCCTGATAACTTTACTCACCCAGCTCTAGATGTGCTAGATTACTTTGGACCCTGCACAGAAAAGATTCCCCCAAACATATATTCCCCAGAGACAAAAGATAGCTGTGTTTTCCAGTCATACAGTAAGGAGACCGGTCCTTGCATAACAGTGCATGCTGCTTCCCAAGTCATATCAGCAGTGCAGATTTTTTTTGCGTTGGTTTATTATTTATTTCTTAGCAGACGCCCTTATCCAGGGCGAGCTGAAGCTTCTAGAGCTGGATTTATTGTATTGTATTGCATTGTTTATAAAGCTGTATATTTACACAGTAATCCTCTCTGCACTAGAACCCGATCCCTCAGGTCCCCTAGGTCCCCCAGACCCTCCACAGAAGCTGTACTACCTCATTCCTATACTGGGATTACTGGGAGCTGGCATTGTGGGCTGCTGTGTCATTACCTGGAAGAGCAATAAGACTGCAGGTATGGGAAGGGGCTATTACTATGGGAAGGGGTTATTTATTATTGTTCTTAAAACAAGTGCTCTGTCAGAACTTGCAAAAACACAGACGAACACGCGTGCACAGACACACACTCGCAGACACTCAGACGCATGACACAGACAAACACACATGACACAGACACACACTCAGACACACAACACAGATACACACTCAGACAGACACAGACACATTCACACACACTCCTTGGCGCTGTCCAGAATATGACAGCTGCTCTTAGTGTTGGAAACTAAACTCCTGCCTACAGCCCTCAGGCATTCCCTTGTAAAAGTCTACCCCGGTAATTGTGACTGTATTTGTGCAGTTTTTCCATGGTTATGCTATGAATGTACCATAGTTTACCATACTTTGAAATATGCTTTACCATCCCTCTCTGTGCTTTACAATGCGTAGCTATGCTTTACCATATCTCTGTGCTTTATTACGCTGTGCTGTGCTTTTACTAGGAGGAACTTTTATAACTCTTGACTGTCATGACTGAAACTGATTTACAACAGAGAGAAACAGCACAACATGATGGCAATAAATACAATAATAGCAATAATAATAATAATAATTACACAGAGGGTGCGCTGCTGGTGCAGGTGTTTCAATGTTTTTGTCTTTGTGTTTCAGAACCGAAAACAGGGGAGTCTGGAATTGAAAGCGGTGAGTCACACACTTTATTTTGCGGAAGTCCTCTTGTCAAGTTTTGTTTTAGTTAATATCCTGTAACATATTGTTTTTAAAAAAGATCCCTGTTTACAATATCCTGAGCCAGTGCTATTGCTATGAATCTGTAATTTCATTTCTAAACAGGTTTCTGTCCAGCATGAGCTCAGCTGTAAAACGTTTCTGGCTTCCTCCGTAACTGACAGCTACTGTAGGCAGGATAATCATTTTCTCTGCTTCATTTTCCAAGCAGGGTTTGTTGTGCACCAGGAGAGAGGGGAAAATACAATGTGAAACACAGTTCAGTCTGAGGGACACTGCTGAGAGTGTAGCTCTGCACTCAGAGTGTCAGCGACCAAAGCATTTGAAATGTTAAAACCACAGCAGGTTCTACATAAACAGATCGGGGACATTAATATCAGGGTTTCGTTTTCTTTTTTATTATTATTATTTAGACTGAATGATTTCTAATATGGTTTTAAGTGTTCAGTGGCTGCCTCTAATCAAGTTGAGAGTGTGTATCTCACGCTCGCTGTGCTGGGTCATACAAAGAGTGCAAGAAAAAGTCCACTCTGTTTGATTGGAGGCAGCCACCGGACACTTAGAAACACATTAGAAGTCATTCAGTCTAAATAAAAACCCAGACGAACCCCAGATATTAACGTGTTCATTCCTTTGTGGTTTTAACGTTTCAAATGCTTTGTCATTCTCTCAGCGGTGTTATAAGAATATAAGAAAAGTTTGAGGGGGAATCGAACAGAATCTAGTCTTTCTTTAAACATTTCCAGTGTTTTAGATACTTCACTTGGTCGGCTGTTCCATGCATTTCTAACTCTCTGTTTAAAAAGTGCTTCCTCCCTTCTGTTCTAAACTCTACTCAGCGTGCATTTATGCCCTCTTGTTCTTCTCTCTATGCTAAGTTTGAAGTTGTGTCTTGGGTTGACTATCTAGACCATTTAGGGTTTTAAAGACGCTTTAGTTTTTCTCAGCTGAAGAGATGTAATTATTTTAGCCTGTCCTCATAGCTCATGTCATGAAGTCCTGGGATCAGCCGAGCGGCATTAAGTGTAGTTACTGCTAATAGGTTTCAATGGAGACACTGCATGACAGACTGAAACTGTTCCAGTAGCTCTGAACCCTGCTGTCTCTCAGTCCACACAGCAATGCTTCAACTAGTTTAAAGCTCCCTGAGTCATTAGAGCGCCTTGCAGACAGGCTGCTGTTGCTGTTCTGTCAGTGGACTGTTTGTGACGTGTGTTTATCCAAGCTGTGCTGTGCTGTGGGATTACAGGACAGCACTATCCTAGTGAGTGTGAATGACAGAGACATTCTGCTTGTCGTATCATTCTGATGAGAGTCCAGGAGATCTAGCATGGATGCGCATGGCTTGGGCTACATTATACATTCTGATTCCCATTCCCTTCTAACCAATTCCAACACATCACTGATCAAAATTGCAATTGGCAGGATTCTGTATAATGTATTCTAGCTTTGATTGCTCCTCATGGGCTGTTGAACTTGTTTTTTTTCTCCCCCCAGATCCCTCAGCAACCCCCCTCCTGCTCAGCCCCCAGAAGAGGAAGGTGTTGATTCTCTACTCCCAGGACCACCCGCTCTACAGGGACGTGGTGCTGAAGTTCAGCGCCTTCCTGCAAGCCGAGTGCGGCACAGACGTGCTGCTCGATCTGCTGGACACGCAGCGCATGGGGGAGCTGGGGCACTTGGCCTGGCTGGCAGGGAGGAAGCAGGAGATCGAGGAGGACTCCTGCAACAAGATCCTGCTCCTCTGCTCGCGGGGCGTCCGCGCCAAGTGGCAGGCCATGCTGGGGGGGGCGAGGGTGCTGCTCAAGCAGGATGTGCTGTCACCCATGGGGGACATGCTCACCCCTGCCCTGAACCTCCTCCTCCCGGACTTCAAGCTGCCTGCCTCCTTTGGGAAGTACGTGGTGGCGTATTTCGAGGGGGTCAGCGGCGAGCAGGACGTGCCCGAGCCCTTCCACATCGGCGTCAAGTACAAACTGATGAAGCACTTTGAGGAGATCTACTTCCGGCTCTGCGGCGAGGAGAAGCACGAGCCGGGCCGGGTCAAGCGGGTCCCAGGGATCTCGGAGGACGAGTACTTCCTCAAGCCCAGCGGCCGCGAGCTGCGCCACGCCATCGAGGCCTTCCAGGTGCACCAGGCTGCACACCCAGACTGGTTCCAGCGAGAGTGCCTGCAGAGTGAGGAGGAGGCCTTTGGGGGCGCTGAGGAGAAGGAGGAGGAGCGCATCCAGGGGCAGCTCCACAAGACCTGCATGCACCAGGCCGTGCTGCAATATGAGAAAACGGCTCCACCCTGCGTCCTCAATGAGGTCCTCTCCTCCCAGCCTACAGCGGGGGTCCTGGCTCTGAGCCCCATGCTCAGGGAGGTTGAGCATGGAGTACTGTCCCAGGCGGTTCGGTGCAATGCTGACCCGGAGCTCTGCCAGGTCTTCATGTCGCAGCCGGTCCTCCCCGACACCAGAGGGAGCTCATGCGCCCAGGTGCTGGTTTGTCCTTCTGCTGTGGAGGAGGGCAGCTGTCTAAGAGCCGAGCTGTCACTGCAGACTCCAGCACTGCTGGAGAGAAACGAGTCAAGTGTGCTTGGGGAGGAGCTTGGGGAGGAGGTCAGTGAGCAAGGGGAAGCCCAGCTCCAGCCCCCCAGCCACCTCTCCCCCGAGGTGTGGCACAGCCTCCTGGCTCTCCAGCAGTCCCAAAGTGCCCCCCTAGACCCTTCTCTGCTCTCTGCGCCGGACCAGCCTGGGCACAGCAACAAGAGGCTGTCGGACCAGGGCTACATCTCGAGGAGCTCCATGGAGCCGGACCCCCAGAGTGACCCCATGGCCGAAGTGAGGAGGCTGCAGCAGGAGTGTTTCATGGACAGTCTGCGGTCACCAGGGCTGCCAGTCTTGGCACAGCCACCAAGCTGAACGCAGTGAACCTGGCCTCCTACCAAACACTGCAGCGATAGGTATAAACCTACGGCTGAGTCGCCTCTAGGATTACCAAATCGTTTTCATGGAGGACCACTGTCAGTGTGAACTGTGTTAATACAGTAAAGGGATCTTGTGTTGAAATGTTTGCTTTTGAAGCACAGGTTTCTTTAACTCATTACAGCTGTGGCCAAAAGTTTAGCATTACCCTAGAATGAACTAATTCTGCTTCATAAAGTCGAATGAAACCTGTTAAATAATGTTACATTAGCATATTTAATTATATACCGCTTTTCCCATATTCTTAACGAAAAACTGGCAAATTGAAAAATGTGACATTTTGAAATCTAACATGAAATACTGTACTACTATTATGGCTTCTGGTAGCGTTTTGCAGTATAATTTTGTATTTTCTTTGATGACATAATGTTGAATAAAATATCTAAGCTTATGTTCATATAGTTTAGTCCACATCTGTATGTGTTGACTGTCTTACCTTTGGAAAGTCAGCTGGTAAAGTGCTAAGTTTCAACGTGTTCCTTCCATTTACTTTTGATTTACTTTCTTGGTTCCAACTCAGTGTAAATGTCAGTTCTACAGGAATGATGCACTGAAGCATTAACACCCATGTTTGTGGTTGTGTGTCTCTGTCTGTGAAAGAGTTAAAGTCATTCAGTGGTTTGGACAGTGGCCCGGTAATTCTGCACTTAGTCATTAAGGATTTGTCTTTTATTGGGATTTTTTTGTTTGTGTTAAAATGCTCTAGTTTATGTGGAACGTTTCAGCTTTCTTGCTAATAAAGCAGCTGCAGTCTTGGGATAACTGCTTCTTCATATCAGTCTGCACAAAACACACAGCTAACAGAACTAATAATGTTATTGCATTACCTTTTCCAAACCATGTAAACGCACACGTGTCCTTTGAGAAAACCAGTATGATGCTTTAGTCTCTGAAGATCCACACCTGTGTTACACTGACTCTCCCATAAAGACACTGGCTGATCTAGCCTGTGTGACACTGGCTGATTTATCCTGTGTTACATGTTTCTCCTATAAAGACACAGACACTAGAAAGCAACATCTAGGATGTGTAAAAAAAACTAGTGATTTTCTTACTCAAACATCATTCCTGTTCATCAAACCTGAATTTTCAAACACGCGAGGCAAAGGTGGGCGTGCAGCTACTGACACTAAGACACGCCCTCCCCTCCTCACCACCCTTCCCTCCCTCCCTCCCTCCCCACCACCCCACTTCCCCTCCCTCCTCCACCCCACTTCCCTCCCTCCCCACCCCACCTTCCCTTCCCTCCCTCCCTCCCACCCCACCCCACCCCCCTTCCCCACCCCACCCACCCCACCCTCCTTCCTCCCTCCCCACCCCACCCCACCCCACCCCACCCCACCACCCTTCCCTCACCACCCCGACTGCTTGGAAAGAGACTTGAATCTCAGGCTTGCTACACATTCACAGGTGGGTCAGGTTCTGGGACTCTCCACACAGCACCTGCAGTGTTGTACAATGTTAACTGAAGCAGCCCAGGCAGGACTCCCAACTCTTCACACTTTATTGTAAAACAGTTAACCCTCCAAACAAGTGGCAGGATTGAGGCTGCAATAAAACCACTAAACAAACACCTAGAGAGAAACTCTGCTTTTAAAACACATTTACAGAAATAATACAACTATGTACAAAAAATAATAATCAATAAATAAAAAATATCGATAGTAATGAGAATAAAGAGATTCAGTGAGCAATTTCAATCGATCCCAAAGGAGACTCTTTTCTGGAATTCCCTTAGAAATAGCCACCTGTTCTACACTATTTACAGGATAAAGGAGGGGGGTGAGCAGGAGCTGGGGTCAGAAAGTCAACTAGTCCTGCACCTAGATCTGGGCTTCAGTGCCCTTAACGAAGTGCAATGGTTTCATGATCAGGAGCTAGGAGTGTGAGCTGTAAAATAAACTCTATCATTTAGAGACTTCATAGAGGGGAGTTCTGAACTCCAGACTGGGTGCAGCAGCAGCAGCAGCAGCAGCAGGGCTAGTGTGAGTTTCTAACCCTACTCAAACTCCTGATCATTACAATATTAATAATAATAATAATAATAATAGACTTCATTGAGGGGAGCTCTGAACCCCAGGACGGTGCAGCAGCAGCAGCAGGGCGAGTTTGAGTTTCTAACCCTACTCAAACTCCTGATCATTGCAATAATAATAATAATAATAATAATAATAATAATAATAATAATAGAAATAGACTTCATTGAGGGGAGCTCTGAACCCCAGGACTGGGTGCAGCAGCAGCAGCAGGGCGAGTGTGAGTTTCTAACTCTGCGCAAACTCCTAGCTCCTGATCACTACACTATTAATAATAACAGACTTCATTGAGGGGAGTTCTGAACCCCAGGACTGGGTGCAGCAGCAGCAGCAGCAGGGCGAGTGTGAGTTTCTAACCCTGCGCAAACTCCTGGCTCCTGATCACTACACTATTAATAATAACAGACTTCATTGAGGGGAGTTCTGAACCCCAGGACTGGGTGCAGCAGCAGCAGCAGGGCGAGTGTGTGTTTCTAACCCTGCTCAGTTGTATATAGTTTACATAAGAACAAGTCAGTCTGTGAGCACCTTGGCTGGTTTGACACCGGCTGTACACCATGTGTTTAAATGATTGTTGAAATTATTATGGCACCAACATTTTAAAAAGCTGTTCTTACCCTGACCAAGTACTGGGTTTTGTTTGTGTTTCTTTTTTTGCCTCGCTGTATTTTTGTGCTATTGTTGTGTACAGTAAATCTTAAAAAAAAAACAAAAAAAAAAAAACCTCACAGTGAAACAGAAGGTAGTACCATCAATCAAATTGCACTAATAAAAACATCCTTTCTGCTGAGAAAGACACTGCAGCACCAACCAAGATGGGATCGTGTTGAAGTGGGGATCTCGTTTAGAGCAAGCTTAACGATCTGAACTGAAGGACCAAGTTAACAATCCGTGTTAAACCAAAAGTGAGTAATATTCATTCGCCATTTAAAATCAAACCCAAGTGCCATTTTCACAAAATCGTTAATATAAAAAGAAAACTATTAACGAGCAGCTTAGACGCACGGGGTCCTTGAACGCTGCACGCAACTCTGCGATTTTTGTAAAATTAACAGTCTGCTTTTCCTTGTTTCAAAGTGCATTTTGGAGAGAAACCTTGAGAAGTCTGCCCCCTAGTGTGCATTAACTTACACCTAGCCCTATTGCGCATTACTTTGTGTTGCACTGACACGCACACGCACACACACTGACTGAATGGCGCACAGACCTAGGACAACGGCAATGCACATTATTAGTGAAGAATTAAACGCTGGTGGTATAGCAAGCACGAAACCACGGTTCAAAATGCTGAGAAGCTTATTTTTAGAAGGATAGACAACGAGGTCCGCTATGATTCAAATGGTTGGGCTAAGGGTATTGTATTCACATTAGAAGGTTGAGGAAGCATAGTGTGCTTAAACCTGCAACCACGAGAGGGAGAACCATCTCCAACGCACACACACACGCACACGGACACGCACAAGCTTGAATTCAATGTATTCAAAATGGATCAATTACTACGTTTTTAAACATTGCATTTCTTGCGTGCACTGCTGCTATCAATAATGATGAACTGGCAAAACCACACCAATGGCAAAGGCTGCTAAACGATAGTGCAAATTCACCACTGTGAACTGGCGGGGGCTATACATTACTATGCGAGTGCAAACAAACACACAGGCGCGCACACACACACACACACACACACTGAATACATACATACCAATCGTACCAACTTCATTCACAGCAGTAAATACAAAATAGGAGATGTGATTTCCCTCGTCCTGCTACTAAGCGCGTTGGTCAGTTTAATGCCACCAGAAACGGCAGCTGTCCTGTTCGAGCAACTCCTCAGTTTGAGACCTGAATAGAAATGGCCCGAGACTGCGAGGAAAAAGGTGTGGTCCTCCCCGACTATATAAAAAAAACCCCGATCCTCCCAAAATAAAAAAGAACTGCTCTTAATTCTGAGCAGTGACGCCAATCGTGTTGGCATATCCGTGTGGGCACATCACGTCGTTCTCCGAGATGCAGTGGGTGAAGGGCCCGGATTTTCCGGCCGTGTACTTCTGAGCTCCCTCCACCTTGGCGCACTGCTCCGCCAGCTCCAGGCAGCGGCACGCCAGGAAGAAAATGTTCTTAAACATGAAGACGGACACCGGGAGCTGGTAGACATACACGAGGAAACAGCGCACCACGAGGAGGGGCGCGTTGATCAGCACGCCGGAGAAGAAGCGCGCCCAGATCCACTTGCACTCCAGGTGCTCAGAGTTGAGCTCGTACAGCCACAGGACCGGCACGCTCAGCGCCAGGAAATAGACCGCGATCACGGTGTACTTGAGGTAGACGGTCGGGATCTCGTTCGTCAGGAGCAGCTCGATCAAGGTGAAGCTGTCCAGCAGATCGAGGCAGGTGCTCGCGTAGCAGCTGTGAGAGTGGTAGCGCGTTGCTCCGGTCGAGTCCTCTCTGATGGCGTTGATCAGGCAGTAGAGCAGAGGCGCAGAGAGCGTCATGGTGATTTTGAAGCCGGTGATCCCCAGGGGAACCTTGAGCTCGATCAGGTCCAGAATGGACGTCTCCAAGATCAGCACCATTTTGGGTGTGCAGGCGATCACGTAGATGAGCCAGGCCAGGTAGGCGAAGGTGAACTCGCCGAGGTTGGAGCCGTAGAACGGGGCGCCCTGCAGCAGGTGGAGGCTGCAGGCTCGCTCCCGCTTGCTCCTGGCGTTCTTCAGAAAGAAGATCCCCCAGCCCGTCATGACCACCAGGTCCGTGGCGATCCACGAGCACCAGTAGAGATCCGTAAAGACGATCAGGTAGAAATCCAGAACGCCGCCCTGGAGGGTCAGGATGAAAAAGCACAAGAGCTTGTAGAACAGGCTGAGCGCAGAGCGGCGAGCGTACAGCGGGGCGGCCGGCAGGAACTCGCCCGCAGTCATGATGTGTGCTGCGGCGCCGGCTGAGGAGGGGACGAGGGGCTTGGTGCTGCTCTTCTCAGGGTTGCCGCTGCCGGTGGACGTGTGCGAATTCCTCCTGAACGAGACGTTCCTGATAAAGAGGGGTTCGTTTTCCGCGGGGGAAGGGGGGGAGAGTGCTCCCTCCGAGTGGATCACCGTGTTCGGGTTCGGTTGAGGGTAGCTGGATTCGGGGTATTCATTTCCAAAAGCTGCGATCATTGTCTGCACGCTTTCTCCTCCTTTAATTTTCAGTTGTATTTTTTTTATCCCTATGTGGAGTAGCAGCTCAAAGAGGGGAATGCGAGCGCAAAACCCCGGAGTGGATTCCAGGAGCAACGGATCGGGTTTTCCTGACCTAGACCTATAGGTAGGGGTCTACTTAAATCGCGGTAAATTTACGTATTTTTCACGGGTATGTTGCGGAATAAAATTAGGATTTCGCGGACATTTCGCGGACCTGTTTAAACATTAAATAAACCTAAGTAGACAGTATTTCAGAACACTATAAAGCCTAAAAATAGTGGTACTTGCTTCCTTACTAAAACAGAGTGCTGTCATTTGTTAACGGCGAGTATGCAGCATCCCCCTGCAGTTGACTTGCCCATACATTGAGACTGCACGTCTGCATCCACTGAATTGGTTGGAAGTTAAGGCAAAGCTTTGCCAAGTTATACAGATGTGGAAATCGATTAGAAACAGCCCAAAAACTCGGTTACACAAGGCCATCTTGCATACTTTAATGAAGTCAATGTATGCAGCACGTTCGTTGTCATGTTATTTGTCCCATCCAATAATTTATTTTATTAGTACCGAGTCAAAACAAAGAAGACGTGGCTATTCGGGTCTAAAATTCCAACTGTAAGCGGCAGGTTGAAGCGAGGTGGCTGTGCTGGATCGTTTTAGTACTGATTTAACTTGCAGACAGGAATACTTTTTGTCTTGGCTGACACTCCAGTTTGGTTTCTGAAAGCTGTTTATTTTACGTTCTGTTCAGTAGCCTCTGAAGTAGCCTTTTTGTTTAATGTGTGATTCTGAAGCTAAATAGCGATCGATCGTATTTTCTCCAAATACACATTAATATATGGAAAACAATTACCTCAGTCTGCATGTAGTTTATTTGGGAAATATCTTGAAACGATCTTCATCCAAAATATAGTTTGCTTTCTTTGTCGTCCATTTCTGGTATTTTACCTCCAATGCTGAAAACTAAATTTTAGCAACCTAAATGAAAACAATACAGCACCACTTTGTCCCGCCCCCTCCTGCACAGTACAGGTCACATAAAAGCAGTAAAGACGCACTGATAGGCTGATTAAAACGTTGTCATTTGAATAGTAAACAAGAACGTTAACTGCTTTGGATAATTTATTTTGTAAATGTTACTTGTGGGCATTTTTTGTTTGTTTTTTGCTTAAGTGCAATGCACACGGGACGGCAAAGGAATAAAAATGGGCTATCTGCAGAAGGAAGATACGTGGTTTGCGTTGTGCAGTAGTTCATTTAAACAAGTTTTTTTTTTCCTCTCCGTGCTTGTTTGTATGCATTGGCCTCTAAGATGTGAATTTCGCGGTGACGCCTCAATTTCACGATTTCCGCGAAATCCGCGAAATCGCGAATTAGGTAGGTCCCTACCTATAGGTCGCTGCATATTGCACATTTTGTTATTTGCTGTTTGAATATATATATATATATACCAATATATATATATATATATATATATATATATATATATATATATATATATATATATATATATATATATATATATATATATACCATTTACACGTGTCTAGTCAAAGTTAACATGGTCAAACGAAAGCCGCCTTTTACAGATACAAATTATCTTTTCAAACACCCCCATACAAAATCCATAATCAATAATAAAAGAACGGGCTGCAATAAAAAAAAAAATACCCCATCCACCGCAAGTGATCAAATACAAATTAAAAAAAGAACTGGTAAAAAATAAAACCAAATGCTAACTATGTTTATAATCGGTGGAGTGTACATTTTTAATAATAGGCTATACGTGTTTTTTTTTTATAAGTATGGCTAATTGCTACTGCCCTCCTAAAAATGCGTTTGCGCAGAGCATTTGTTGGTTGAGTTTTTAATTAGACAACGACAAGTCACCCAATCTCCAGAAATGTTGAGTATTTCCATTTTCATTCATTTCATTTCATCCTCAATTTGTTTATATCAACAATTCTATTTGTTATATCAAAGCTGCTATATTTGATATCAGCGATTCTATTTGTTATATCAAAACATATTACTGATATAATTACTAATATTAGAAATCGAGGTTACATGTTAAAAGCGTTTGCCACACGATGCACAAGACTTAAGCTGAGGAAACACGAAGTCACTCTGTGGCTTGGAACTTGGTTTCAGGAGACGAGGTTTCAGGCCGCTGCACAGCACACCAGGGGAGACTTGGGGTATGATACAGCAAAGTTGCTTCAGGCTAGGTCTCCCGGTCTCCTGGAACCAGGTTTCAAGCCACTGGTCCTGAAAAAGTGGCTTCGTGTTCCTTCAGTTTAAGACTATCCAATAAACCCATGATACACAAAACACAGCTGACAACCACGACCTTGTGAGAATTCGCTTCTCCATGCAAGATCTTTACCAATTAATCGGTCGGAGCTTAAACCGTTACTCGTTCAGACATGTTCGGCTTGAGTGTGATTCAATTCATAACAACAATTATAATAATAATAATAATAATAATAATAATAATAATAATAATAATAATAAGCCTGTTAAATTAGTAGTTACTGTGTATCAAAGAGCGAGCGCACAGTCTGTGCTGTAAACAGATTTCGCAGCCAGTCTGAAAAGCATTTTGAAGCGTGATAATGGCAGCAGGATGCGTGCTAAGAGAGAAGCAGACATTTAAGAGGTTATTATATTAAAAAGCTCTTCAGTCCGCTCAATGCAGAGACACAGCGGAAAGGCTGGTAGATGAGTGGCCTTTTACTTAGAAAAATAGATCATTTACTTATATATACCCACCATGGATGACCTAGTTTGTGGTTTTAGAAAAAGTAAAATTAGATAATGTACAGTATAGAATAAAATAAAAATAAATGTATAAACAGACTCGACACGGTGATGCCTGAAGCTTTAAATAGACAGGAACAGTAGGTCGTTACATAATTAACTATATAGTGAATGACGTCACAAAGACGTTACATTCAAAGAGAAATGCATGTATGGTTACCATGGCATCGTACCTCCACTGTTTGTTTTCAAACACACTCCCTTGACAAAGGCATGTTAAACACACCTAAACGATGGGGAGTTGACTATTTGGAGCAAAAACATGTAAATAATTAAGAAGAAAAGTAATTGATAATTGAATTCACGATTTTAACCCCTTCCGGTACACAAGGAAGCTAGCGATTGTTCAAACAGTTTCTTCTTTTTTTGTGGGACATATACGTCCCTTGTACCTTAAAGGGTTAATTAGCTAATTTTGAATTAGCTGAATATATAGAATACCCCGATTTGTCTCTGAAGATTTAAAATCATCCTCTATACGGCAGCATCAACCAAGCGAACGAGACAAATAATCTTCGACTCTGACAGCGACTAAAAAATAAAATAAAAAGCATACCCCATTGAAACACCTTTTCTTTAAAAATACGTTATTTTTGGCCGTTCATTATCTACCCAGTTTAATTCACAATTCCTGAATTATCAAAAAGAAAATTATATTTAAGATTCTTTAACATTTACTTAATTTACGTTATTATTATTCATTAAATTCACTTGAAATTTGAACCTTAACACCCGTTTATTGTCTTTTTTTTATTACAGATACCAATACCTATGTATTATAAAAAAAATAAAAAATAATAGATGGGCTTCAGTGAGTTAAAGAAAAACAATTCCATCTGGGGTTTCTGTGACAGTTTATAGACAGAGGGAGAGGTGATATCTTTTATTGGACAAACGAAACAATAATTAATCACAAGCTTTCAAGACCTGAAAGGCCTCTTCTTCAGGTGACAGTAGGAAAGAGAGATTTACAAAGGTGGCATCAGAACAAACGGTCTAGTCACATAAACCCTAGATGGAATTATTTTCCAGTAACTCACTGAAGCCCATCTATCTCTCTCTCTCTCTCTCTCTCTCTCTCTCTCTCTCTTGAGTCGTTTGATGAATAATTATTATTGACATTAAAACACAGTTGTACATGACTAAGGGTTTTTTTTTGGTGGCACATTGAAGCAAGCTATATCGCCTCGAAGGGGAAAGCAAATCAATTGAAAAAAAGAAAAAAAAAAGAGAGCGAAGGAATTGAAATTGATTTCAGCCGGCACCGGAGGTTTTTGTAGATTGCATTGGCATAGGCAGCTTTCTGAATAATTACTAACAGTTGTTCAGTAAGCTATTTGGGTCATTTAAATGACAGGCTTTTGAAAACGTTACCTGCCAGCTGTTTTTGTTTCAAGGCAGTTTTTAAGTTTAAGTTAAGTGTGTTTTGTGATTCCAGGAAAGTCGAATGGTCGCGGCGCAAAGCGACTGTTTGGGAGTTCTCTGTCCTTCATTCGTGCCAACAATGAGTGTTTTTTGTTGTTGTTTTGTTGATATATTTTTACTAACTGTAAAAATCGGAGATTGTCAGGAAAGAAAAAAATCAACAACAAACAGCAAGTAACACGAGTATAGCGCCTTTCACAAAGAAACACGGGCCCAGCTGTTCCATGCGACTGCTCTTACAGGTGAGCTGAGGATAACCCTTCAGATAGGTTCAATATGAAAGAGGGAGGGACCTGCGTATCATAATACAAGCTGCGGAAAATGAAAATATGGATCAGCTGTACTTTCAGAAAGTGTGATAACTGCGTTATTCATCTACTTTGACCTCATTAAGTGATATAGAAAAACAGACCTATACCATTACAGGATAGTGGAAAATGGAAAAAAAAGTGGAAAAGGTGCATTTCCATGCTTTATCCCTTCATATTAAAGACGGCTCTGAACGGGGAGGTCATTTGTCCCGCCGGCGCTCGTCAGGATCTCATATCTGACTGATCTCAGAACGTCCTCTAATCGGTTCTTAAAGGATTACAATGTGGCTTGGTGCCTCGTTCCGTACCTTTACCCCTCTCTGTGTAATAAAGCATATCCAGCTCTCTGACCCGAGCCCTCTGCTCCTGTTCTCTGTGCTGCTGTGGTGGCTAGGGTTACGCGTGTGGACGCCTAAGGTTTTAAGGGAGACCTAATCAAAATCTTTAACTAACCCTCTTTGTTTAAGGTTTCCCCTCAGACGTTACACTTTATTTCAAATACAGCTCGGATGTAGGAAATATATTACAGGAGACACGTTATTCTGAAATGCATTCATTACACACACATATGAATGCAATAAGGGCATACTAGTTTGTGTTTAGCTTGGGCGTTTCCTGTGATTTATTACTTTTAAACAAAACTAGCATTTTAACGAAATGCTGTAAAGTAAGCTGGCCCCTAGTATGAATATGCAATTTACAAGCTCATACTAGAGCTGCAAGCACAGCACCATCCTGCAGGTTCAAAGGAGGGAGATAGCTTGTGTTCCTCCCTTCAGATAAACCAACATTGGTTAATGCAAACAAACTGGGCTGTCAACGAGGGCAGTTTGCTTTGTTTCTCGCCGTCTTTCTCTGAGAGTGAATAAGTCTAAACTGCGGAAGAATGTATACTGAATGTATACATCAAAAGAAACGTATCCCTTATATTTGAGCATCAAAAGATACTCATCAGTTCTATTTGGATAAAACTCACTAGATGTGATCAAAAAATGACAAACACTGTTTTAGGGCAGGAGTGACATTTTATTGTGCGGATAAACAACTAACATCACGAAGATGCTGCAAAATGATCTGTCGATCTTGGGCAGGTGTTGTGACTCTTGGTCTCCCAGTTCATGGCCTGTCATTGACAGTGTGTCTGGTTATACCTTCTCGCAGGTTTGAAAATGCTGGCTGTGAGCACCCAAGACGGCGCACCCGATACACATGCCAGCGTCAGTGACACACTGTCGCTGGCGGTGAAAAGCGCTCAGTGCCTACTGGCGCTGGCGTATAACACCTGTAACATGTTAAACCAGCACTCAGTGCTGCACGGCCGCGGACCAGCAGCCAATTGTAAGCTAGCAAGCCAATATAGAAAGTGGCACATGCCAATTGTTCGTGTGGTGTTTTAGATTGCTGAAATCATCTTCTTTATAAACTTTATTTTTATTTTTGATGGCGCACATTGTAAGTGATATTCTGGAAGATAATACTCCCTTTTCAAAGCGTGTAGAAACAATCAATCAGCAGCGACAGTGCTTCCCGGCAGCTTTTTGTCGAAATTCTTTTTATATTTATTTTCTGTTAACATTAATTTATGGATAATCTTGTTTGCTTTTAAACCAATTAAATTGTTTAAAAAAAAACAACGACTATTCTATAGTCCATTCATTTTAATTCCGTACATGGTCTTGTTGTACTAGTGCTAAAATATACACTCCCTTTTTTCTTTATATATTTACGGGAAACCTCGCTTAATATAATTTTAGGAAATGACATGTCAGCACTGTGCTTGCATCCAGAGCGCGTCTGCCGATGAAAATAAAAATACGGCTAAAAACAAAACAGTATTCAATTCAACAGAGACAGTTAGTAATTCAAAAACAAATAAGCTAAGTGCTCCGTGTCTGTCTGTACAGTTTGAAATTTGAATGTACCGCCCCTGCTAGCTCTGCCAATAGGCAGGGACGGGACGTTGAAAAGAATTTTGGGAAATGTCGTTTTAAGACCTTGAAATATACCTTTGCTTCTATGCCTGATCCCACATTTCCCACAATTCTTTTCAACGTCCCGTCCCTGCCTATTGGCTGAGCGTCGCAGAACAAGCAGGAGCGGCACATTCAAATTTCAAACTACACAGACAGACACGGAGCATTTCGCTTATGTGTTTTTAAGTTACTTAGCACATATACAGTGTCCAATCAACTGCCTCACTAATTAGGTGATTAAGTGCATATGCTTCAGTCAGTCACTCAAGCGTGTCATGGTCAAGGATGAATGATCGAGTGATTACAAAGAAAGCAAAAACATTTCGTCAATAGCCATCATTTATATACCTTATTTTTTGCGAAAGTAAATGTGTTATAATAGTGATAAGTTTCTTTTGATGCTAAGTATATCAAACCGACAGCAAGGAGCTTGATCCACGTGGGACTGCGAGCGTCTCAGACTTGCCAGATCTGATCGCCACCTTCCCTGGCAAGCCCTCAGGATATGGCCAGCTAAATTATCATTTAGAGATATCTCAATCATTTTAAGACATCTAACATACATTTATATATCTCAAAATGATTTCCAGATATCTTTAAATGGAGCTTTAAAATATCTAAAATGCATTTTCAAATACCTTTTACTATTATAATAATTTACAGATATCTCTAAATAACTCCTGGTTCATTTAGATAACTCTAAATCATCTTAAGCTATCTTGAAATAAATTCACAGGAAGTAATTTAGAGATCTCTTGAAATGACTTCCTGTTCATTTAGATATATTTCAAATGGTTTAGGATATCTTTAAAACCCTTATTTTAAGATATCTATAAATGATAGTTTGACATACCATGCTAGCAAAATCCACATAGTTTCCATAGTGTTTAAAGATATCTATAAAATATATTTGAGATCCCCGTTTCATTTTTAGATATCTCCAATTGAGTTACAGATATCTTAATTTTAGATATTTTAAACTGCACAATTAAAGATATCTGTAAATCAATTTGAGATAGCTCAAAATGTTTTACAGATCTCAAAATATTTCAAGATATCTTAAAATGCAATTTGAGATGTATCCAAATGATAACTTGGCTTGCCATACCAGGATAGAGGCGCATGGCTGCATTTCCAGGTCAGACCGGCAGCTTTCTATTGTTCCAGAGATCCTGCCTTGGGTTAGCACACAAACACTGCAGGTAAAAAGGACAGCAGTGTGGATAACAACAGGATATACTGTACTTCAGGATGATTGTTATTATTAGATTGTTATTATTATTACTATTAAAGAAAGGATTAGCAATGAAAATGCCAGAGTGGAAGCGGTGAGGCTGCTGTAATCAGGTCACGCTGACACATCACTGTGGTTTAGCCCTGAGTAGAGATTACTGGGTGGGAGGAGGAGGAGGGTGACTTTAAACCTGCCACCACCAACGCACAACATCCCAGAAACTCTGTACTGAAGCTCACTGATCCAGAATATCTTCTGCTATTAAATATTTCATGAAGGGAACCCATGATTACCATACAATAACCTTCTACAGCGCCTTTCATGCAAGGCATCCCAGGCTGCTGTCCACTTCAGAGTTTCTTAGCTAACGGGCGAATGCTAAAATCAAGAGAGACCATGCGTCTCTGCGCTCCAGCGAGGACCCAGTACCAGGTTCACCAGTCAAGGGGCACGGCAACTGAATCTGTCTGGAAATACCAGCTCGTATTTCATTAAAACGTGGTGAGCTGCTTTCTACAACACCCTTACGCCCAAGTGACACTTACAGGAAAACCCAAGGGCAAATGTAAACAAAAGTGTTTTATGCAAGTGGCCACTGGATAATTACAGGGGGGATGATTTGGTACACGTGACTATTCTGGCTGCAGTGGTTTTTATGAGAAAAACAACAGATGATTTAAGGTTGAGATTTTATATTATAGACCCTAGTTGGACCAAGGAGACACTAGACTGGATCCCAAGAGATATAAAGCGACCAAGAAGACCTCCAGGAAGATGGCAGGATGAAATTAGGAAACACGCCGGAGCAACGTGGATGAGGGACGCAGCAGACTGGCTTTTGTGGAAGAATACTGGGGAGGCCTTCATCCAGCAGCGGATTGAAAAAGGCTGAAGATGATGATGATAGAGATTATTGTTAAGGCTGTATTTTTTCAGTTGTTAAGGACTTCACCCATTGCTATATAATATGTAGTTCCCTGTGAAAATTCCCATTTCGAATGGTGTAAATAAATAAATAAACTTAATAAACACATTAATAAACACAGCAAGCTTATTGACGCACTCCCTGTTACACTGCATTCAGAAACCTGGCAGACGGTTTAGTTTGCTTCCAGTAAATGATTGAACAAAACACTGCATAGAACTGCACAATTTATTTACAATGTCTTCAATGAAAAACACACCAGCTGCATCAAAGATGGGAAATATAACCCTGAAATCGTCGGAGATTCGTATTTTTTTTTTTTTTTAATGGCTTAGTGCAGTAATAACCAGCACATACTGTATAAATATCCATATTTCATAACGTAGCTTGCACACAAAGTAACATTGGGGTTAGGCACAGTGCCTCAGGTATACAAGACTAGTCTTCGTAGTGGTAGCTAGTCTTAGAAACAAGCTCCCTTTTATTACAACATACTGGCGTTTAACCCTTTCAGTCCTGAGTTGTATGTGTCAAGCTGAATCATAAACTCCTTTATTGAGTATGCATGAGAACAGGGCACTTTAATATATATTTCTACACAACCTCAGACCGGGACCTAGGAGTCCTGTGACGTTCCAACGTGATTTCCGACAGCGTATGTTAACATACGGCACTAAGATCAATGGGACCTTGAGGTCCCTCCAGGACTGAAAGGGTTCAAGTAAGAAGCTTCCAATTCCGTGATGTGGTTCTAAGATGCACTATTACAAAGTAATTAAAGCAATTGATTCAGTGCTCGGCAGAGACTTGTTATTATATACCACAGGTGTGCTGCATTGAACGCTTTCACAGCTCAATTATACTTGACTTAACATACGTATACAATTAAAAACAAAAATATAAAGAAATGTGCTCCAAGACCCGTTTAAAAACGTGATAAATGTGCATCCAAACTTATCCAGGCAAGGTTTAAAAGTGTCTGTGTGTTTAAAGTGATATTTGAACCACTTATTTGCTCATGTGTCCTCTGTGTTGCTGTCGTGTAACTGTGCTCCACCCCATCGCAGAACCATGTCTTCAGAACATCTGCAGGACACCTGGGTAGACCATACACAAGCCACCTCCACGCCCGTGACATTACACAACGTTTCTACATTTTAAACTTCTTTAACTGTCTCCTTATTTAATGAAACTGGACACCGACAGACTCACAGTAAAGATAGAACTATTCTATGACCCCTTTTTCTTTTTACCTAGCTTATTTATTGATGTATTTATTTCCAATGGCCTGCCTGGAAAGGCACTGCCACACACAGGGGTGAAGATGTTGTCCAGCAGGCACACACACAGACAGACTGAGAGACAGAGACTCGGTACCGCGGGGAGGGCTATAGGTAAACCTCATAGTAATCATCCAACCCTTCATGAAACAGACCCCACTCATCCTCCGAGTCGCTCAGCTCATCGTCCGTGCCAGAGGCCAGCAGCATGAGCAGCATCTCCCCCAGTTCAAAGGTCACGACCTCCTCCTCCGCCTCCTCCTCCTCCTCGTTATCGAACGAGTCGTTACTCTCTCCCTCGAACAAATCCCACAGGGGCGTCCGTCTCGGAGTCTGCAAGGAGGAGAGGCTGGTCACTGCTGTGATAAGAGGCATCGTGAAGTGCGAGACTACTGCTCCTGCTGAACAGAGAACATTTCTATTTCTTCCATGTTGTCTTTTTAGTACCGTGGAAGGCTGGAGCTCCTCAAATCTTCCACATTAACAGACCACATGAATACTTACGTACAGGCAGCATGGACGTTAACTTGACTAAGTGCAGTCACTCCCATGGTTACCAGGGGCTGCTACCTGATCCTTTCATTTAAGCAACGCTTTGGAAGCAAAATAATATTAAGTATAGCAGATAATATTAAGTATAGCAGTTCCTTCCTGTTGTGTGGTTACCAAAAGAATGTTTTTTTGTAGCTGGTCTTTCTAAACTATTCAGGAATAACTATAAGAAATCAGCAGGATCGCAGTGACTTCACAAGGGGTGGGACAGAGCAACACAATTGCTGGGCTGTGTAATAAATGATGGCTACCTATGCTACAGCCAGTGGAAACAACCTTGAGCATTTAATAAAACAAGAAAGAAAGAACAAAGAACGAAAAGAAAGAAAGAAAGAAAGAAAGAAAGAAAGAAAGAAAGAAAGAAAGAACGAACGAACGAACGATAGAACTTTCATGGGGTGCAAGAAAAGGCTTTAAAGCGACTGTGTCCCCTCCCCCCTCTCGTACCCGGTGCCTCCCCGCGGATCCCTGCTGCCGTCTCTGAGACTGCGGCTCCTCCAGGCGCCCGTCAGGGAAAGCGTGTTTGTAGAAACAGTTCCCTCCAAAGGGGCAGGTCCCACGGCCCGCGTCGAAATAGCGGCAGGGCTTGCTGCTGCGAAGACAAGGCGTACAGCAGCTCAGCAGAGACACGGGTACTCAGCTTAATGGCCGCGGAGTAACCACATGAGAGGCATCAAGACAGATATTTATATTAGAGCTGCACAAATCCATTACTTCGGATAATTTCTGCACAGGTGAGGGTCATTGGTGTCGATCGGGCTGACTTATCATTCCAAGTGAAAGAAGTGAAGAAACAGCTGCTTAGTTTGTGTGGATCGCTGTTCTCCAAAGTCGAAGAAAGGCAGCGATCATCAAACCCAAGCAGCTGTTTCTTCACTTGTTTTATTTTGAATGGTAAATTAGCCCCTCCTGATCGTCAGCACCTACACAACTGGAAAATGCAACACTGAATATAAAAAACACTCAGAATGATGCTCACAATACTCAAACACTGGAAGGCCATCCTTCTCAATGACTTCCTCTTTACCGACGTGCATCAGTAACCTGACACTACCTTGTGTAGGTAGCAGACATGGCTCCAGGGGTTTCCCTGGTATACAATTTCAAGTCAGCCTTTCAGCCCTGTTATTAACATCTTGAATTCCTGATTAATGCGAAAAAAAAAACAACTAAAATGTAAGTATGCATGGCAACGACAGTATGTTTGCCTTTATTCATCAATAAGGGACAATTAGGTTGGTAGCTACAGTGTGTAGTGTTTTCGGTGATACGACATATACAGGCGAATCCACCTCGCTATTTTATTACTTCTTTAATGAACCCAGCCTCTGCTCCCAAAGCCAGGCTCATTGATAGATACCTCATTGCATCCAGAGCCACACCCATTGATAGATCCCTCATTGCATCCAGAGCCACACCCATTGATAGATCCCTCATTGCATCCAGATCCATACCCATTGATAGATACCTCATTGCATCCAGATCCATACCCATTGATAGATACCTCATTGCATCCAGATCCACACCCATTGATAGATCCCTCATTGCATCCAGAGCCACACCCATTGATAGATCCCTCATTGCATCCAGAGCCACACCCATTGATAGATGCCTCATTGCATCCAGAGCCACACTCATGGATAGATACCTCATTGCATCCTTGTACTTCTGGATCAGCTTCTGTTTCTCCTCTTTGTCCTCCACCCAGTACTCACTCGGGATGATGAAATTCGATGTGATGCGGCACTCAGGACAGGACCTATCCGTAAAGGAGGAACAAAACAAACAAGCAAACAAATTAATAAACAAGACGTCACGAACAGTAATCCACCCGCCGCCCGTTCAGTGGTGTTGAAGCAAAATTTACACAAACAAACAAAAAAAAAAAGATGTGCAATCAAGTAGCCTCTATCCATATGTGCAAAACACTCCAGTGCCTTGTAATGATGCCTCACCATTCAACTAAACAGCAAGCTCTGCAGTGGAGAAGGTCTTCTGCTGACGTCAGCGTCATTACCTGATCAGCCTCGAGGAGGAGATTCACTACAACCTGTGGAAGTCAGGGGAACCCCACAGCTGTGTGAATCGGTACAGTACAGATTTCCTTTACGTACAAGCATTCCAGGGCGCTTCACAGGACTTGCCCAACTCGCTAATAAAACGGCAGATTTTTTAAGCCTACATTTACACAGATCAGTTTTCTCTTCATTGCGTATAAAGGCCGGGATTTAAGTTCTGATCATAGCAAAGTGTAAAGCACAGTGACAGTATGGTAACGCACACAATCACTGTAAAGACCATCAAAGTATGGTATTAAAAAAACAGAGCAAACCAGGGTAAGCATGATAAATGCAGTCTAACAATGGGAAAATCATGAAGAAAGCAGCTGCAGTAGACTCCAGGCCCTCACTTGATGATCTTGCTCTCGAAGTGCTTGGCGTTCCTCCATTTGCGGATGCACTTGACACAGTAGCAGTGGCTGCAGTTGGACAGGATGCCGAAGCGCCGCTCGCAGGGGTTGGCCTTCTCATACACCACCTCCATGCAGATCCCACACAGCATGTCCTTACTGCGCTGGATCGCAAACGACAGCTCCATGTCCTTCTCGTGAGCATCGATGCACGCCTGCCAAGAGAAAAGAGAGAGAGAGAGAGAAAAAGAGATCAGCCAGCACCAGAGATACAGGTCAGAACAGTACAGTACAGGGGGCATGCCCAGAGAAAAGAATGGGGAAGCATGGTAAAGCATAGTCAAGTATGGTAAAGAACAGAGAAATATGGTAAAGCATAGTTAAGCATTGTAAAGAATAGACAAGCATGGTAAAGGACAGGCAAGCATTGTAAAGAATAGAGAAATATGGTAAAGCACAGGCACGCATTGTAAAGAATAGATAAGCATGGTAAAGCACAGGCACGCTTTGTAAAGAATAGACAAGCATGGTAAAGCACAGACAGGTATGGTAAAGCATATTAAAAAATAAACCAACTCTTAGTAAAGGCATTGCAAAGTGTAAAAGCATACTTAAAGCATAGGCAAGCATTGTAAAGCATAGAGCGATATGGTAAATAATAAACGTGGCAAACCAGGGTAAAGTATTGTAAAGGCAGTTTATCAAAGGGAAAAGCACGGTAAAACAGCAAAAATACCATGGTAAACTTTTAGAAAGGACTGCACTGCAGTATGAGTCATTAAACCAGGGTCCTGTCTACTCTGTGGATTTTAACAATCTCATTGAGAAGAGCAGGATTATTGATAAATCCCAACTCAGATTAGTATTCACAAGCTTTGGCTTGGATAAATTCAACGTACCCTGACTAATTCTCCAATCCGTAATCCCCACTCCCCTCCCCTGATCCAACCTGCTTTATAAGATCATATGCACAGGTCACCCCAGGGATGGAAATAAGACTCCCATTGTATAGAGGTTTGAACCATTCCAGGTTTTACTAGTTTTTATTAACACACCTGAGCTAGTTACCTATACACACTGTCGCTAATCAAGCTGGTATTAAAACCTGGAACGGGTGAAACTGCTGTGCAATAAGAGTCATATGTCCATCCCTGGACTTTGTCTCTTGTGGTTTGTGGAGGACCACAGTTGAGCTCCACTGTACAGCTTGCCGCTGGCCTGGGCTCACCTTGATGTGCTGGGACCGCTGTGTGGTGTCAGAGGGGTGGAGCACCTGCAGCCCACACATGTCACACACGTCGCCGTGGAGATAGGCACAGTTGAGCCCGTAGCGACACTCTCCAAGCGCTGCATATGGGCACAGCTGCTTCTTCAGCGCCTTGTCCGCCAGCTGCTGCTTGTCGTACTCCTCCTCTATCAGAAGCCCTGGAGAAGACTGTGCACACAGAGGAGCCCCTGCACAGGGCCAGGACTCAGAGTCACCACCACCGCACAGATACAGCAGCACTGGACAGCTACGGACAAAAACTTTGCATCACCTACACTTGTAGGATTAAGACATCTTTTTATTATTTTTTAACTACATGAACAGAATTTAGATATTTTATTTAACATCAAACCAAAGAAACAACAACATTATATCGCAAAAGTCTACCAGAAGCCATAATAGCAAATAGTGTTTCAAGTTATATTTCAAACTGTCACATTTTTTTTAATCCTAAAATTCTAGGTGGTGATGCAAAAATATTGGCCATAGCTGTGTGTATAAAAAAAAAAAAAAAAAAAGCCAGATTTTTTTCAAATTACTACATTCGACTTCTATGGATAATGGCATAAAACAAACATTTGATAGGCTGTTTTTCTAGTTTAGCCAAAATATAAATGTCTCCACTGACACTTATTTTTCAAGTTTAAAACTATAGGAAACCATCCTTTCAGTGTCTGTGCAGATACTGTATATTCCAGGCCCCTCTAGAAGTACCGCAGCATAACTTGCTGACTAGACCAGGACCAAGCGAAGGTCCCTGAAACGCACTCTGCACTGCCTACAGCTGCCTTCATATTATTTACTGAGCTGCACTGAAAAACACGGCACTGGAGACAGGAGATGGTTTATTGGCTATATAAAAATAAAATGCGTGTGCAATAATAAAATTAAAATGCCTTTCCATATTGCTACTGACTCTGAATGCATCTGTAATAAATCAAAATGCTCGACACACGTGTTCACGGCCACTCAATCATGCAGCAGTCTGAATGTACTAACTTTCAATGACAGCACACATGTCTTGTTTTTATAAATTAGACTTCCATCCCCTTTTAGTGCACATCTTTAGTATAATTTAGTTTGGATCCTTCACAGCTCCTGGACCAGGGGACAGGGGACAGCATTCGTTCGCAACAAATCAATTTCAGTTGCGCAGCATTTGCAGGCTGCCTTCTACTCACAGCACTTGACCCAGCCATGCTCAATTGTATTCAGAGCTGGAAGTCTGGGCTTGATGCCTCACTCTCCATCCCAGTGACCGAGGGGGTCAACCCTTCTGAGCTGCGCTGAATGTGGTATAATGCGATTGGCATCTCAACATCCCGGTCTGTGGTAGAACACCACATCTCTGAGAGTCCCACACTGCCTCTCTGTAGCAGCTGGGCTAGTCCTGCAGACCCAGGGAACAGTAAAGTACTTTGCATCCACACTGCTGCTTCTGATCCAGACTATTGATGAGCACTGTGCAAGAGAATCCTATTTCACAGAGTACAGCTCACAGAAAACACTTATATTGGAAGTCTGCACAGGGAGGTACAGATCTCTTATACTGTACAATGAAGTCACTGCCCATCTGATGAAAAGCAGCTCACTATACAGTGCCGGTTCATCAGAGGCTAGCTATGTGCATTAGTCTGGAGTTTGCATATTCACTTAAAAACTGGTCCCCCTTTAAATGGCATGCTACTTCAGGCTTTCAAATCCATTTTCTTACCTCTCACTACCGCTAGCAACATTACCAATGGTCCTTTAAAAGGAGTGCTAGCCAAGCCTGTAAAATCATTTCAAAACGTGTTCACCCAAATAGAAACTGCAGAGCTGCAATCATCTTGGTTCACATCTCACAGGGAGATTGTGCAATCACAAGCAACATCAAGCACTCATCATCCAATACACAGCTGCAGCTATTCATGAAACTACCATTGTAATGAGACACTTGAAGTGAACGCTGAAAGACGTCTGCCAGACCTTTAATACGATTACCTGTAGTGGAAACAGGGGATTGAAATGAAACTGAAGCCTGTGGTAAATTCTCCTGCTTTCAGGACTTTTTAGCCACAGCCTAACAATCTGCATTGAACTACTGTAGAGAATATCCAATAACAGCACTGATGTTTAAGTAGCAGGCCCTCCTGCTTTCCATACTGTGTTGTATACAGGGCATGCAACATGGTATGGTACAGCGCCAGAGGAGAGCAGTTCTGTGAAAAAAACACAGAGTAATGAAACTTGTCAGGACGAGGGAACTGAGTGACAAACCATCAGCACAGTACCTTGGGGGTGTTGATGTGCAATAAGACACAAAACACCTTTCCCACGCAGTTCAAAGTGGCAAACCTCCTCCTACACTTATAAACCGTCCTGCACACGCACGCTTTCCAAGGTAAAATACAGTTTATCATTTTTCAATTTTGCCACAAATATTAAAAGCAGTTTCTGCCAGTAATTGCACAGTAGTTCAGCAAGTCTGAACAGTGTCCCGTAGTAAAACATTTGCACGTTTCTGTAGAGGCAAGGAGTTTGCTGTGCTTTTTATAAAAAAGTGTTTTTGCGTGGTGGAGTTGCCAGCATTTATTGGCTAAAGCCAACAGCGAGCTAACCTTCTCAGACCCCAGCGGCTGTAGTGAACTCACCTCGCCCGCAGTACAGCTGGCCCGGCACAAACTCGGCCGCGTTGACCCAGTCGCCGGAGCTCGAGGAGTGCGGCCCCTCCTTCTCGTCCTGCCCACTGAGTTTGAGATCCGGCGTGCAGTCCGGGGCAAGGCTGCACTCCGCTGGCATCATTGGCTTGGGACCGCTCAGGACATCCTGCTTGGGTGGTTTGGTGTGATCGTACCTGTGCAGCAAAGACATGCATGCACACATAGAGACGCACACACACAGAGAGTGAGACACACACGCACAGACATACACACAAACACACAGAGAGAGAGAGACACACACAGGTCAAAGCCTTGATCCAAGGAGTACACCTCTAATGAGTAAGACATCCTGCTTCTGGTTTAAAACCCACTGTCTAATCTAGCAACATTACCACTGCACCCCCCTTTAAAGAAGTGCGAATCCACGCTTTAAAACCCATTTGTTCTCTTGTATGAGCACTCACAACATTATTACTGGCTCCCCTTTAAACACAGTATTAAACCAAGACTCTAAACAAGTGTAACCTATCACTAACAGCATTTTCTTTTAAAAGGAGTGATAGCTATTGTTTTAAAACCAATGTATGACCTCTTATTATGACAAGCAACATTATCACCAGGCCGCTTTTAAAAGGGTCATTCAAATTCTTTCTTTCCTCTTATTTGGATTGGGATCATTCTAAATTAAACTCAATTCAGCAGACTAAAGTCAATCGTATAAAACTTTGTAAAACTCAACACATGGAAAAGTGAAATGATGTCTTTGTTGCATCATAAAACAGGGAGGTGTAAAAACAGATGGGCATGAATTACGCAAGATAAAACAGAAAGTGTTGAAAGCATGTTGGCTGAATGCCCACCAAGTCAACTCTATCACGAATTCACTGGTGCACAAATTTACTGTAACTGATAAGTATAACTGTGTGGTCCAGTGGTTAAAGAAAAGGGCTTGTAACCAGGAGGTCCCCGGTTCAAATCCCACCTCAGCCACTGACTCATTGTGTGACCCTGAGCAAGTCACTTAAACTCCTTGTGCTCCGTCTTTCGGGTGAGACGTAGTTGTAAGTGACTCTGCAGCTGATGCATAGTTCACACACCCTAGTCTCTTTGTCGCCTTGGATAAAGGCGTCTGCTAAATAAACAAATAATAATAACCCTAATCAGAGCACATTAAACACATACCTGCAGTACAATGTGCTCTGGGTCACAACTAGGCTTGCTAGGATTCCATTCTTAGTTTTTTGCCAAATCAACAGTTAATATCAACATTTATTTTAAATAATTTACCAGGGTTTTTTTGTTTTTTTTCCGATCTTTATTTTTCAATTCAAGCAGAGAATTGGTGAAATCGACTTTCACACTTTTAAAAAAAAAAAAAAAAAAAGACTTTTTATGCCATTGAGAAACGTCTCATTTAGAGAAACCCCTTTATTGTTACTATCTGATAATCAAAGCATCGTTAAATCAGTCTCATATATATAGTTTTGGTTCAGAAGGCAATTCTCACTCTTGAAAGATAGACGCTCTTTGCGTCCAGACAATCTATCAAGAATTATCTATTATCAAGACTGCTAAATTCTTTAGCCTTAAACGCAGAATGATAATTGCCTTGTAAAACCCACATCAATTTGTATAATACAAACAATTACTACAGTATTCATTAACTCAAAGCATGAATTGAAAGCAATAATACTTCTCTTGCATTCTACCTAAAACAAAACGTTAATTTTACTTTAAGGTCTGCTTATTCTCGAGTTCATAAGAGGATTAAAACACTACTCATTGAATACTTAACGGACGTGCGCTGCCTCATCCAGCTGAACCGTGTCTTCAATAATACAGGAGCTCGAAGGCTTTCCTGTTGGCAAGAAAAGCTCAGATTCCGGTTTCTGTCTTCCTCGCGTTTCGTCTCCACTTCAGGGTATGAAAGAAATGTCTTTGCAAAAACAAGAATCACTAACTATTTAGGTATTCCACTGACACAGCAATTCCTCCACCAACAAGTGCACTCTTCATCCGATTATGTCTGGGATATTCCACCGCAAAACTCCGGCACAGCTAGCTAATACAAGACTATATTGAAATATATTTCAATCTCCGTCGACTTCAAATGTTCTAACTTAGAGATCTGATTACAGTAATTTTTAGGATTTTAGATGTCTTGCGCAGCGGACTCCCACACCAGGGCACACACTAGAGTAGTTATCTTATATCAGAGTCTCTGAAAACATTATCCTGTACAAGCCATTTGCAGGCTGGCTCTTCAGATTGTCACAGTTCAGAGACTTGTCTGTGTGTCAAGAGCCTTGGGTTTCGTGTCGGGAGCCCTGTTTGAACATCGCGCTTGTGCTTTTGTAACTTCTGTCTTCACCCCTGTGATTGGATAGTTTGTTCATTTTGGGCTGTGACCGAGTCCACGTGGAGTGTTTCCCATTGGTTTTCCTCGTTCCGAGACGGCCCATTGTTCTCAATTGGTCCGCTGCTTCACCCTGTCGGATGGATTTATGAGATGGAATGTTTTCTGTCCGAGGTGTCAAAGCACCCAAAACTGTCTGGCTTGTAGCCTCTGCAAGATACTGCTGGTGCCAAAGGATTCATTCAGCGACCATGACGATAAGCCACTTGTCCAGTATTACTCTTTTTAAAAGCATTCTTTGACAGTGGGGGAGTTTGTGACCAGAAACCAAGCAGACACAGAGAATGGCTTAAGACCCCCCTCTGTATATTTCAATTCTGTTCATTTCATACACAGAATGATATTATGACCCACTCTGATGCTACAGTAGCCTACTAAGGGACCACTGAGATGTCTGCTAAGAAATAAATAATAATAATAATAATAATAATAATAATGACTGACAGCGACCCCCAGCCATTCACAGCGGAACAGAGACGGGACAGACAGCAAAGATAAAAACTACACAAAACTAGTGATGATTTCTAAATGATTATTTTTGGTAAGAAACTAGAAATAAATAAAGACAACAGATTTACCACAAGAGACTGGGCCAATTAAATTCATTTCAGAATCCAAAAAAATGAATTGAAACTGATCCAAACCCTGACTGAGCCACTGAGGTCGTCTACAGTACCAGCCGACTGGACAAAGTTCTGGGACCAATAGAAGAACCGGAGGAGCAATAATGGGTCACACAGCCTCCTCTCATTTGTCTCTTTCTCAAACGGTTTTTAATGGCCCTGGAGCTGTGGAGAGATCACCTCCTTACCTGCAGCGGTCCCCGTAAGCACAGCATCCTTTCTGGAAGTATTTGCAGATCATGGCTGGTTTGCTGGTGGTAAGGTCATGGGAATAGCGGCAGTTGTTCCCTTCTTTGCAAACCCCATGCATGTAATACCTTGAGAAAAATAAACAGGCTAATGCGTTAGAAACACTAGTAGAGCGATCAAAATCACAGAAAAGTCAGCAGATCTCCTTCTGCAGCACGTAACACTGTAACATACAACAGGATTCATTCTACTGTATAAAAATTAGAGATTGCAAGTGCAATTAAAAAAAGTTGTGTCGTCTGAAATGTACAGTATGTGACTGGGACATTACAATGTAGTAGAGGGGAACTGGAGGAAAGAATCTTTTCAGGAATGGAAATAAGGCTCCCATTGCATAGCACTTTCACCCATTCCAGGATTTAATAGAAGCTCGATTAGCCACAGTGTGGAGGTAACAAGCTCCGATGTGTCATATTAAACTCAGTGAAACCAGGAATGGATCAGACTGCTATGCAATGGGAGTCTTATTTCCGTCCCTGCTTTTTTTTCCCCCCCATATTCAAGTGAGATTTGAGTGTGGGCTCGTTTGTTTGTTATTGTCCCACCATTATAGGAACCCTCCTTAAAACACTCAGCATGTCTGGCCAAGTATCTTCTTGATATCACTAAAATAGCAGTCAGTTTTGTCAAAGACTATCATTTACAAACTGAACAATGAATTTACTTACAATCGAGTGTCATCAATTTAAACCCAGAAACATCAACATCTTAATAAAGGATTTTAAAAAGGCTCATTCTGCTGAGCCCTGCTTGATACAGAACTGCTTCCCTGGACACTGTCCTTGATTTTTAATTAAAACAAGATCTAAAAATTTGGCTTGTAACGATAATAATCAAATTATTTATCGATTGAGACCCCACGATAACAAATCGATACCATTTTAATGAAATCAAATATTCCACGAAATTAAAAACGGGTCCTGTATATATTAACTTACTGTCAAGAACGCAGTCTGTGTTGTTGCTTCTAAAAGTTACTGAGAATGTGTCTGTGAACAAATACAGGACAATGATGCAGAGATCAAGAGTAACCTGCTTTGTTAATGTATTTTATACATATTATTTGGTTTTAAATCAGTCCCAACTGTAGCAGACTGTCTTGTCAAAACTAATAATTAACATTACTACGTTGTCACGTGTCACTTTTTTTACCTTTTCATTTTGAAGCAATGCACTATCCGCAACCTGCTTTGTTTTTGATTGCTGTCAGAGTCTAAATGCCGCTGGATCGTAGCTCGACGTAGCCTATGTGATCCAATGAAACATTGCAGGTTGTACAAAATAGTTTGCCACCAGTAGAATGCAAAATTATTGCACACGATCCGCTGCAGTAATTACTGTAGATTTTTTAAAATTCATTTTAGACACTCGCAAAATGTTCACTCGCTTAACAATATCAGTTGTGATCTCCTAGGATACTAAACCCGCCCCAGATGACACATCTACCAATCAGTGAGGACAGCCCAGAGTGGTTATTGGCTGCTGTTAAGTGTCAATAAATAAAATAAAATCTCACACATAACTTAATTGAACTGCATCTCTGCAGCCGCGGCACACTGGAAGGGACTGCTGCTTTCGCTAACAGAAGCTGGGCCACGTCACTCAGAAATTGTAACCAACAGCAAATTAAAAGAGACTGAATTATTTCCATGTGAATAGGCCATAATGTTAATGTAGTTGTAACAGGGGAGATCTGTGCTGACTGTCTGGTGTATCCGTGGTTCTGCAGGAAGAGGGCAGCAGCCTCGTAAGATCCGCCTGTCAGTCATGGCAATGACACGGAGAGGTGGGGAACAGGGTGTGTTAGCTTTCCCTCTCTCTGAATGGCTGAGAGGCGGGCCTTGGGGGATTGCTTGGCCCATAAGAACTGCGCTTGGTTGTGTATTCGGGTGGCCATGACAGGGGAAGCCCAGTGACGCTAGCTGAGGAGGCGAGTGTACAACAACACCAGGCAGGAACGTCAGTGGTAGAAGCAAGAAGAATAAAATCAGGCAAGCACGGCTGAGGAAGACAGCCAGCCTTAAACAAACCATTTATTAAAATATAAGGTTACGTACCCGAGGGGACGTGTGTAGTTATAGGGGAACCTTGGCCACCCCAGTGTATAGTGCACAGCGAAGCGTAGGACGGAGACCCGAGCTGACTGCCATAGCGGCAGTGGGGGCACTGCGTAAGCAGCACCTTTGTTTTGTAGTTTTATTACTGTGTTTTGTTTTCCTTTTTCATTTCATTTTGCCTTTGGTTTTCATTATTAGCCTCTGCGGGCTAAAATAAATCAAAAAGAACATAAATAAAACTGGGCACCTAGGCAATGTTTGCAAATACAATCTTACCTTGCTCTATAAAAAGAGGACTTACTGTTCCTTTAACCTTACTGTGAGGGAAGTGTTTTTTTAAGCATTTTAACTCTAATGATCGATACTCGTCGCTAGAATTTGAACGATATGTCAACGTCAGGGTTTGATTTACAACACTTCTCATAATGAATGACTGTTTTTACACATTACAAATCAGCAATGTGCAGCCTGTGCATTACTGTATGTTAAGTTTTTTTGCAATTAAGTACAGTACAATGACGCATATCCAAACCCCTGTGGACTGGGGTATAGGAGGATATGTGAAAAAGTCAGATTTGATAACATCTGTAGATTTGGATTTACACATCCATAAATAGGTTAGTGAACAAAAACAACACGCAAACCACTTTAAACATGGGGACATTTTTTGCTTTAAAACAAGATTAATTAGGCTACCAATAGTGTTGCTATGCGGTTTGCTATAAGCCATCTCCACACAAAGCTTTTAAAAAATTAAAAAAAAAAAAAAAATACAAAACAAACAGTAAATATACAGTAACCTGCAACTGATGGCTTCCATGGTTCTGCTTTGTTAATATCTCTGTCACGGTACTTTGCACTCTTTCTTGATATTGCCAACAGCCGATAAGCAGCTTGGTTTGAATATTTCTTCGGCTATTTTAATCAAACGGCCGGTAAGCATTGCGTTCATGAAGCTTGCTTTGTTTAATTCAAATGCAATCAAAAGCTACAACAACACGCTGCCAATATCTGCAAGCATGCACTCCATCATATAAAACACATTGCACACAAAAAAAAAAAAAGTTTTCTCGACTGGTGTATTGAAACGTCACTGTTACCCGCAGCTGACTGACACACGCACACAGCCCGCCTCTCAAAGGGGAACGCACCAAAAGGCTGATTGCTATAACACTTTCTTTCTGTTTTCATCGTGGAAGCTGCATTTGCTGCCAATGCCATTGCTCTCGTAGCCTAACATTTATTTAGCAAGGCGGTTAATTGATCAGGGCGTTAATGTGACGGTCGGATATGTGACGTTCCACTGTATATGATTTTTTTTTCTTCCCCAAAACAAAGCCCACAATGTGAAGAGAATGCAAACGTGATGCCTCACTCTCAAACAGACATGGTCTGCTTCTATATTTTCTCAGGATGAACTCCATTATAAATCATAGGACTCGTTTTTCCAATTCCTCAACTCTGCTTCCTTTGTAGTTTCTGCGAATCATGCGGTTTGTCCAGAATCTAAACCCAGCTCACGTACATACTGCAGTATGGAAGGGTTAAACCATAATTGTATAAAATTGAGAGTTTATCCGATTCTAGTCAAATGTAATCCGAATCGTCTAGAACAGGCAGAATCAGCTCTGTTACACTTATGTAGAGCTGTGGTACTCAACTGGCCCTTCACGATCTAATCCAGTCCAGGTTTTTACTCCAAGCAGGTTCTAATGTAGCTAATTGAAGCTTCCAAGAGGCAATTATCTAATTTAGGACCTGGCTGGAATAAAAACCAGGACTGGAATTAATCTCAAGAGCCAGAGTTGAGTACTACTGATGTAGAATGTGACAGACAGATGCATTTACCACAGGCAGGAAGCGTCCACATTTTCAACAGGGATAGTGCAGTGAATGGGTCCTGGAGACAAGTGGCAGCAAACATCCCTCTCAAAACAAAACGTTGTTCACAGTACAGAAATGATGAGAGACGCTGGTTAACAAGTGGACTTGATGAATCAACCACCTTTGTTTGTCGTAAACGTCTGACACAAAAGATACAGCTCTGACTCTACAGTCACTGTTTATTCCGTTTGGATAAAAGCGTCTGGTTCTGCACTAACAACACTATTTTAACAATGCTTAGCACGGCATATTAGTCAAACAGGCTCCCTCAACACGGCTCACTCGCCTGTGTGTGTATCGGTCCAGCCAGGCGGCAGTACCGAGTTGTACCAGGCTCAACAATAATAAAAACACAAGCCAGCGTATTCAAACGATAACATTGTCAAACCCGCTAGACGCGCAGACTTTGTAACCCTTTCATGTTTTTTGAAAAGCGAAATCAAACGCTTCTTGCACTCTTGTTATTTCGTGTTGTTTTACCTGCAGGTGACGTTCTTAGTCCAGCCTCCTCCGGTCTCTATAGATGCAGTTGCTCCTGCCTCCGCCATTACTGTTTATCTTGAAGCTGAAGCTCCGGGCCGGAGCCGGGGCCGGATCTTCCGGCAAACAGCGTTCTCGCACTCGGCAATTTCCGGAACGCCGACCTAGACACGGCCGGCCGCTCTGAACTCCGCCTCCGAAGAGGCTTCGGAATCCCGAATGAATAAACACAACCATTATAAACAAATTCCATGGTAATAATAATAATAATAATAATAATAATAATAATAATAATAATAACTGAATTTTATTTTGCAAAGAAATATCCAACATAAATATATTTTATTCTGAAAACGATGTATCTAATATCTATCTTTCTATCTATCTATCTATCTATCTATATATATATATATATATATATATATATATATATATATATATATATATATATATATATACACACATTGTATTTTATCAAACTAAAAAAATAATAATAATTATGACAAAAAATGTATCCTGGCCTTCTCAGAACAAATATGATAATTGCCATTTTTTTAAAATTTGAGGACGCTAATCTATCTTGTCAAGACAACCCCAATTTTCAGAACCCTATACTGACATCACACTGTGTTTGGTTTCTTGTGGTTTTATGTTAAACTGGACGTACCGGTCTCCCCCAGTCAGGGACATGAGCAATATGTGCAACTACAGCAAACCAAATAAGCGCGTGACGTGTGGCTGCCCCGTCAACAATGGCTTACGAGTGAGTGATGAGCGACACCTGGACGTCAGAATTTAAACCAGATCAGAATTAGAAATTTGAAAACATCTTTTTTTCTGTTGTTGGTATTCAGGTATCATTAGATTCTGCACATTTCTAATATTATTTCAGAAATCCCTACCTTGTGTTTTTTTCTCTCGTAATTGTAATATTGTCAATAAGATATTCAATATAGGTATGCATAGTACCACAACATGACATGACAATGGAAGCGTTACCCTCACGTTAGAGATTGGTTACAGTATAGTTAGGTATTTCCGTTATTTGAATTTAGCGTTACCCTTTCCCCTGTGGTAACTCCTTTACCTCACCCAGACCCCTACTCTCACAATTGTTTCTAAAATACATAGCATAGCAGTTTCACCCATTCCAGGTTTTACTATGAGCTTGATTAGCCACCGTGTACAGGTAACAAGCTCAGGTGTGTCTTATTAAACTCGTAGTGAAATCAGGCATGGATCAAACTGATATGCAATGGGAGTCTTATTTCCATCCCTGTGCCTGTGTACAGTCATTTTATTAGACAACAGCGGCGTGAATAACGCCTACTCCCTCTGTATTTGCGCACAGATGCAGTGCTAATGGTAGATCCCGACAGACACCAGCTTTCTTTGTGATACGGTTTTTTGTGTTTCTTCTCGCTGTTACTATCAGTATTCCTCAGGGAGATTTGATTCATGCCTTCTTGTTACAAGCTACCGCGCTCTGCCTTTGAAACGAAGCGTTTCTTCTGTCTGTCTTAAGTCAGCAAAAACGGCAACGCCATGTATGTGATTTGAAAGCGTGTTTAATCACAGAGCTAGTGGGGCAAACTAGGCTGTCCAAAATGACTGCTTAAAAAAATCAATTGAAACCGCGGGGGTAAGTCCCTCGGTCAATTGCAGCGAATTTGGGAATTTAGCACGGAGCTGCGTAGTAAATTGCGGACTGGCTAGTATGGTAGCCTACTATCTCAGAATTATCCTCAACTCCGTACTAATTTAGTACCAATTGCAACGAAAAAACATGAGGAACAAAATTGGAGATCAGTTAATCCCCAACCTTAATACGCATCGCAGGATTAAACTCTTTATGAAGCGTGTTACCAAACAGGACCTGAAGGGGGAGCTCAAAACACGAGTTTGTTTCAGTTTATTATAATAATTCAAACTATAAATACATACTAAATATCATCTAGAGTGCTATTTTTCCTCTAAGAACATTGAATTTTATTAATAATTGTATTTATTTATTAAGAAACCTAACAACCTCCTAATTTTGATACATATGCAAATTAATTGACACACAAAAGTAAATAGGCTGAATTGCACACAAACATATTGCTCTGTTCTTAAATAAAGCGCGCGAAAAACAAAACTGTCATTAGTCTCATTAGTCAATTCACACATAAAACAAATGCATTTGTTTGGGTGTCGCCCATATGAAAAGGTGTAAATGAAGCTGTTAGAGACTGGAAAATGCTGGCAGATGTTGGTCAACGGCTTATTTTTCCACCTGAAATTGCCACCACAAACCTTCGACCAGATATTGTCTTGTGGTCTGGATCAGCATGCCTTGTTCACCTGGTAGAGTTAACAGTGCCATGGGAGGATGCTGTAGATGAGGCGTATGAGAGGAAGAAACTGCGGTATGCTCAACTAGCCACTGAAGCGGAACAGCGAGGATGGAGAGTCTGGGTTTACCCAGTGGAAGTGGGATGTCGAGGATTTGTGGCACACTCTACAACCCGGTTTCTCAGAGATGTCGGATTCAATGGCCAAGAGTTGCGTCGCACAGTGAAGAACTTATCTGAAGCAGCAGAGAGGAGCAGCAACTGGCTGTGGTTGAGACGGAAAGATTCTGGCTGGGGATCTCAAGCACAATAGAAAGAAAGAAACGCTGATGTACAGGTAAGTAAGCTGGGCTGAGTTGAGTGGGGGACGGAGGGGGGTGATGCTGGGATGCCAGAATCACAGTCGAGCCCTCTTGAGGTGTCGTGGGCTAGTCGACGAAACACCGAGGATGGAAGGTGCCCACTTGAAGACCCCAGAGATGTACCCTACTTAGCTCAATCCAGACAGTTGTCATGCTGATGCGCTGGGGAGACCGCACTATGGTTGATCCCCGGAGCCAGCATCGCAGCCGTTGTGTGTGCTGATGCGCTAGGGAGGCAATAAGCTGATCCCTGGAGCCAGCATTACACTTCAGCCATCAACACCAGACAGAAGGATATCTACATCATCATATGGAAGGAAGCGCAAATGGATGGAGACACATATGGATCACATTAGTTTACTGTGAAGCTACGTCTTAGTTGGTGCTTATCTTGGCGAGAGCCAAGTTCAAATCAGCGTGAAGTTTTAACATCTACTCTCATGTAATTGAAATCATGTGGTATCTGGAATCTACCACACTCTCTCCCTCTTCCTCCGCTAAGAACCTCGGAGTCACCCTGGACCCCTGCCTCTCTTATTCCCAGCACATCTCCACTCTGGCACGCACTTGCCGATTCTTCCTGAGCAACATCCGAAGAATCCGACCCTTCCTCACCAACTACGCCACCCAGCTCCTGGTCCAGGCCTTGGTACTCTCCCGCCTAGACTACTGCAACTCCCTCCTGGCTGGCCTCCCTGCGGCCGCCACCCGTCCGCTCCAGCTCATCCAGAACTCTGCTGCCCGCCTGGTGTTCTCTCTGCCTCGCTTCTCCCACGCAACTCCACTACTCCGCTCACTCCACTGGCTACCGATCACCGCCCGCATCCAGTTCAAGACTCTTGTACTAGCCTACAGATGCCTTGACCAGACTGCACCCAGCTACCTCCAGACCCTCATCTCTCCCTACACCCCACTCGACCTCTCCTCCGCCGCACTAGAAGACTGGCTCTACCTCCTCTACTCTCCCTGCCTCCAGAGCCCGCTCCTTCTCCACCCTCGCTCCGCAGTGGTGGAATGACCTACCTACAGATGTCAGGACCGCCCAGTCCCTGACCACATTCAGCCTCCTTAAGACTCACCTCTTCAGACAGCACCTGTAGAACTCCTCTGTTTCCCCCTGGGACACTTTCACCCTTCCTTAAATTTGCTTTACTTACTCTTACCTGCCCCTACTTTACTGCATTTAATCCTGTACTTCAGAGTACTGTAACCTGCCATATGTTTAAACTGTAGTATTTGGTATTTAATCATATCTTGATGTAACTATCACTGTCACTTATCTGCTGTATTGAATTGTATTTTGTCACACTTGTACTTGCTTGAACTTGTCATTGTATTTATCTTGCTCTTATTGTATTACCTGTACTGTAACACTTGAAATGTATTTGCTTACAATTGTAAGTCGCCCTGGATAAGGGCGTCTGCTAAGAAATAAATAAAAATAATAATAATAATGAAGATCTGGATACGTCCAGTGACTGCTGTGAATAGTGCAGCTGGCAACAAGGGAAAGACCTTGTGACAGCCTGGAGAGACAGCTGACTGGAGGAAAGAGACCCCATTGGGGCTGGCAAGGGTTAGCTACCCTTGTCGGCAGTATCCAGCTCTGTGTTTACAAGATGCTGGAGACACCCGCCCAAGGCTTCAAAGAAATTAAAGAGAAAAATACCCCTAGAGTCTGCGAGAGCGGGGGCGGAAGATGACTCAACGTTGGACAACACGGTTAAGGACTTAGGAACGGAAACGGATATGAGTATGGTGAGTACGTCATAAAAGACTAGTTCAAGATCTGCAGTTAGCAAAGACATGGAACTCCAAGTTTGTGTCTGCGGCTGGAGCAAGGCGACAACGGTCAGGGGTTTGAAGATTCATCAAGGGAGAATGAAATGCTTGAGAGAGAAGGGACAAGGGCCTCACATTGATCAGTACTTCTTACGAAGTCAGTCAAGTCAGTCGAATGAAATCCAGCGACAGGAAGCAAACCACAGTTCGCAGGATATCAGCACCCCTGTCATAGATGTGAGGAGGACTTGCATGGACACAGTTAGTGATGAACCTAATGATCCTTGTGAACCCGGTCAGACAAACCAGCGTAAGAGAGAAAAGAACCTCAAAGGGCACAAGCCTGGAGTTAAATGGCCAAGAGCTTGTGAGAAAACTGCATGGGACACAGTAAACACAGATCTCTGCTTTGCATTGGAAAGGTTAAGTGGAACAGTTGAAAAGAAACTGGATAAATTTGGGGTCATCATCTACGATATGGAAGCGAGAGGTTTGGAGTTGAAAAAGGAAGGAAAAAGTACAAACTATTCCTGGAAAGTCTAGACGGCAGCAGGAGATTGAACAGCTTAGTTAGAGAAAGGAGACAGCTGAGGAAGCAATGGAGAAGAGCAGAAGAAAGACAGAAGGAGGGACTCAATCTCTTACAGAGGGTCATAAAAGATAAGCTTGCAACATTGCGCAGAGCTGAGCCCTCTGAAACGCTACAAAAAGAAGGAGCATGCGAGAACTAACTTTTATAAAGACCCATTCAAATTTGTAAAGAAGTTATTCACCAGTGAGAAGAATGGTGCACTAAAAGCATCTAAGTTTGAGCTGGAGAGATATTTGGAGGAAACACATACAGATTCAAAAAGGCAGGAGCCTATGTCAATTCCTTCAGACATCCCACCTATCAATCCACCAGAATACCAAATGGAGGACTGTGCACCTAAGTGGAAGAAGTAGAGCAAGCTGTGAAAAAAGCAAGGGCTTCATCATCTCCAGGGCCTAATGGAGTTCCGTACAGAGTGTACAAGAGTGCTTCAGGAGTTCTACGAATCCTGTGGAAATTGATGAAAGTAGCATGGGAAAAACAGGTTGTACCAAGAGCATGGCGCCGAGCAGGTGGAGTCTTTATACCTAAAGAAAAAGATTCTACAAGCATCAGTTAGTTTCGCCCTATTTCCCTATTAAATGTAGAAGGCAAGATTTTCTTCAGCATTATTGCTCAGAGATTGTCAACTTACCTATTAAAGAACTGCTTCATTGACACTTCAGTACAAAAAGCGGGCATTCCAGGTTTCCCAGGATGCTTAGAACACATCAATGTGATCTGGCAACAAATTCAATCAGCTAAAAAGGAGAGGAAGGAGCTCCATGTGACATTCCTGGATTTGGCTAATGCATATGGTTCAGTGCCACATGAACTTCTTTGGGCAGCATTTGATTTTTCAGTGTACCAATGACAATAACAAATCTAGTGAAAGCCTACTTTGGAGATTTGCAATTTAGTTTTCAACTTCAGAATTCAGCACTACATGGCAATACCTAGAAGTTGGAATAATGGCAGGATGCACCATTTCTCCACTGGCTTTTACCATGGCAATGGAAGTAATCATTAGGGCATCAAAATGGGTAGTGGGAGGAGAGCTTGGCTTCTGGAATGCGACTACCACCAATTCGAGCATACATGGATGACATGACAACCATGACTACAACAGTAGCCTGCACTAATCGGTTATTGGGCAAATTAACCAATAACATTGAATGGGCACGAATGCAATTCAAGCCCACTAAATCAAGGAGCATCTCTATAATTAAAGGTAAAGTAGTAGATAAAACGTTCTTCTTTAATGGTGAGGCAATACCAACAGTGTCTGAGAAGCCAGTGAAGAGCCTTGGGAGATGGTACGACGGGGACCTAAAGGACACAGTTCGTGTGGGAGAAGTTAGACAACAAGCTGTGGAAGGGTTGAAAAGCATAGACAGCAGCGCTTTACCAGGCAAACTAAAACTTTGGTGCTTTCAGTTTGGTCTACTGCCAAGGTTGCTGTGGCCACTGACTGTGTACGAGGTTTCTTTGACAACAGTAGAGAAGCTGGAAGCTTTAATTAGTTCACACATCAGGAAATGGTTGGGAGTTCCACGCTGCCTCAGCAGAGTGGGACTTTATGGTAAAGGAATACTGCAGCTACCTGTCTCCGCTCTACCGAGGAGTTTAAGTGCGCCAAGGTCCGACTGGAAATGACATTAGTAGAGTCACGCGACAAATGCGTAAGGGAGGCAGCATCTGTGTTGAAAACTGGAAGAAAGTGGGTGGCAAAGAAAGCTGTGGAGGATACAAAGGCTGCCCTTCTAATTGGTGATATCATGGGGCAAGTTCAGCATGGAAGAGGGGGTCTTGGTCTCAGTTCAGCTCCTCCTACATGGCACAAAGCAGCCCCAGCTCAACGGAGGAAGCTGGTAGTCAACGAGGTGCAAAAGCAGGAGGAGAGGATGAGGTGTATAAAGGCCATTTCCCAGGGCAAGCAGGGAGAATGGATGAGATGGGAGAGTGTGGAACAACGCAAGATTGGCTGGCAAGACCTATGTTCAATTGAACAGAGCAGGATCAGTTTCCTTATAAGGTCAACATATGATGTTCTCCCATCACCACAGAACCTAAACCTCTGGGTAGGAGAGGATCCCTCATGTCCTTTGTGTTTATCACCTGCACCATTAAGGCACATTTTGACAGGATGTAAGGTGGCTCTTAGCCAAGGACGGTTTACTTGGCGCCATGACCAGGTGCTGCGATGTTTGGCCTTAGCATTGGAAGACAAGCGTAACATGACCAATAAGTTGCCACCTGTTCCATCAAAACATTACACACAAAGACAACATTCCTCCGCCCAGGAGAGCAACCACCAAGAAAAGGTGTTAAAACCAATCCTCGCCCAGGACAACTGGAAGCTGTTAGAGACTGGAAAATGCTGGCAGATGTTGGTCAGCGGCTTATTTTTCCACCTGAGATTGCCACCACAAACCTTCGACCAGATATTGTCTTGTGGTCTGGATCAGCACGCCTTGTTCACCTGGTAGAGTTAACAGTGCCATGGGAGGATGCTGTAGATGAGGCGTATGAGAGGAAGAAACTGCGGTATGCTCAACTAGCCACTGAAGCGGAACAGCGAGGATGGAGAGTCTGGGTTTACCCAGTGGAAGTGGGATGTCGAGGATTTGTGGCACACTCTACAACCCGGTTTCTCAGAGATGTCGGATTCAATGGCCAAGAGTTGCGTCGCACAGTGAAGAACTTATCTGAAGCAGCAGAGAGGAGCAGCAACTGGCTGTAGTTGAGACGGAAAGATTCTGGCTGGGGATCTCAAGCACAATAGAAAGAAAGAAACGCTGATGTACAGGTAAGTAAGCTGGGCTGAATTGAGTGGGGGACGGAGGGGGGTGATGCTGGGATGCCAGAATCACCGTTGAGCCCTCTTGAGGTGTCGTGGGCTAGTCGACGAAACACCGAGGATGGAAGGTGCCCACTTGAAGACCCCAGAGATGTACCCTACTTAGCTCAATCCAGACGGTTGTCATGCTGATGCGCTGGGGAGACCGCACTATGGTTGATCCCCGGAGCCAGCATCGCAGCCGCTGTGTGTGCTGATGCGCTAGGGAGGCAATAACCTGATCCCTGGAGCCAGCATTACACTTCAGCCATCAACACCAGACAGAAGGATATCTACATCATCATATGGAAGGAAGTGCAAATGGATGGAGACACATATGGATCACATTAGTTTACTGTGAAGCTACGTCTTAGTTGGTGCTTATCTTGGCGAGAGCCAAGTTCAAATCAGCATGAAGTTTTAACATCTACTCTCATGTAATGGAAATTACAAGCAGCGACACTGGGTGGATATTATTCGGGCAGACTGTATTGCAATTGGTATTAATTTGCGTGCTAGTTTAGTACAGTCCTTCGTACCACGGGATCATCCCCAGTTATCACGCTCGTAATTGCGCCTCGAAGTCCACTACTTTATAAATTAAATAGCTGGTGGTATTAAGACCATATTTGTTTATATAGCGTCTTTCATCATAGGACCTCAAAGCGCTTTAACACAGATAACACAATAAAACAGCAGTGAAAATAAATACATATTAAAAGCTTAAATCAAAAAAGCTAATTTCTAAAGATGAGTTTTTAATCTAGATTTAAACAACGTTAAAGTCCCAGCTTCCCTGCCAAAAAATGGGCAAATCATTCCTTAATTTCTGAGCTTTACAACAAAAAGGCCTTCCTCTTTTTTTCATTTTATCAACCTTAGAAATAACCAACAATCCTGCATTCTGTGATCTAAGATTGCAATTAGGAATGCTTGGGGTCAGCAGCTCCTGTAAATAAACAAGTGCTAGTCCATTCAAGGCCTTGTAAGTAAAAAGCTGAATCTCGAACTGTACTTCCTTATCATATGTGCTGAGTCAAGTACTATCTATCTATCTATCTATCTATCTATCTATCTATCTATCTATCTATCTATCTATCTATCTATCTATCTATCTATCAGGTCTCACTGAAGGATGCTAGGAAAAGTGTCATTCGTCTTCCATAGACATGGACCTCCAGCATCCCACAATGCATTTCTAACACAGTGTTTTCTGCATGGTAACGGTGACCCATTGTGGTGGCCACTTTTCGAAGTATCTGAATTCAATTGGTAAACGGATCTGTCCTGAGTGACAATTGGTTTACACAAAGCATGTGTTACATATTACACATTCAAACCCTGTAGGCTTATATTTGAAATGCAGAAGATTTAAATTGCTTAAAATATATCATCTTTTTATCCCAATAAAACCCTGATATTCTGGCATTGCCTTGCCTGTCCTTGTCTGCAGCACGGGCTTCCTATGCGGTCAACTACCAGACGTTACTGCCTTCTCATCAGGATTAGTTGCTTAATGCAGAGAAGTTTTCCACTCACTCGGATAACCAATTAAATCTGCTCGGAGGGAGCGGAACTGAACATGCCATTTTCACTGAGCTGCTCAGAGCGGCTCACTTACTTAACGCGCCCTATGCCTCCCCTGCAATTCAAGTTTGTCACACTGAGAAACTGATCTGACAGGCTCTGACCAGCAGGTGAGCAGGTTCTTCTGTATCCAAGACAACAGGGAAGAGTATCTTCAGCAGTGATGTCAGCCTGTACACTAATAGTTTCCATTCCATATGCTTCCATTCATTTTTCTTATTCTCGTTAACATGCATTTTGATTAACAAGTTCCCATTATTTAGTTGTTAACACAGGAAGTGATGTAGGTGACCTGCGACAATTAAACTTTTTAACGAGAAATGCATTCATTAACGACCTCATCGACTCAATTTCACAGCATTAACGGATTGATTTAATTAACACATTTCATTTGAAAATCACTCTCATTACTATACCACGAGTTCGATACAATAACACTGTTTTTGAAAATCCTGCCCTTTGTGGCTTGGAACTTGGTTTCAGGAGATGGGGTTTCAGCGCTGCACGCACACCAGGGAGATGTGGGGTTTGATACAGCAAAGTTGCTTCAGGCTAGGTCTCCCGGTCTCCTGGAACCAGGTTTCAAGCCACTGGTCCTGAAAAAGTGTGTTTGTGTTTCCTCAGCTCAGGTCAAATTTAAACGTTAATACTTATCAATGACATTTTTATACTCACGTGCAAAATATAAAAGAAATGGCATCAACTTCTTTCCAGTTTTAAGACCTTTTTTCAAGCAATCAACTGACTGGCAGCCCCTGATGCCAGCGAGGAGGGCATTCCAGCATAGGAGCCAGGTGGCTCAGGGACGACCAGCGAGACCAGTCTGTTTCACATGAAGAATAACCAGCAGAGCAGCCTGGGAGGAGCTAAGGGTACAAACTGACTGGTAAGGACAAAGTAATTCAGTGAGGTAAGCAGGACCAGTACCACTGAGTGAGCGAACAGTAGTTTAAAAGGAAGTTTGATAGGAAGCCAATGAAGTTTAGCCAGCACTGGTGTTATGTGGTGGTACTGTTTCATACTAAATAATAATAACAACAATTCAGCAGAAGCTCTTAAACAGCGTATTATTTCTGCTGGTGTTTTCCCTGTTGTGGTGATTTGCTGCTATTGTTACGTATAACATCCCCCTCCCTCTCTCTCCCCAGTGTGGCTGTCCTGTGATCCAGTCACGCTCCTGCAAAGTCCCCTCTGAGTGTGCTGGCTGTCTGGGACTCTACACCTGCAACATGAGCAAGGGGCGACCTGGGGTGTCAGGAACACTGGAGGAAGCTCCCCACCCCGTCATTGTGTGTGTGTGTGTGTGTGTGTGTGTGTCATTGTGTGTTGTGTCATGTGTGTGTGTGTGTGGGCAGTGTGTGTGTCAGTGTGTGTGTCAGTGTGTGTCATTGTAGGGCAGTGTGTGTGTGTGTGTGTAGGGCAGAGTGTGTCATTGTGTGTGTCAGTGTGTTTGCGTGTGTAGGGCAGTGTGTGTGTGTGTGTGTGTGTGTGTCAGTGTAGGGCAGTGTGTGTCAGTGTGTTCCAGTGTAGGGCAGTGTGTGTGTCAGTGTGGTCAGTGTGTGTGTGTGTGTGTGTGTGTGTGTGTGTGTGTGTGTGTGTGTGTGTGTGCAGTGTGTGTGTGTGTGTGCAGTGTGTGTGCAGTGTGTGTGTGTGTGTGTGTGTGCAGTGTCAGTGTCAGTGCAGTGTGTGTGTCAGTGTGTGTGTGTGTGTGTGTGTGTGTGTGTGTGTGTCCAGTAGGCAGTGTGTGTGTGTGTGTGTGTGTGTGCAGTGTGCAGTGTGTGTGTGTGTGTGTGTGTGTGTGCAGTGTGTGTGTGTGTGTCAGTGTGTAATGTCAAAGTGTGTGTGTGTGTGTGTGTGTGTGTGTGTGTGTGTCCAGTGTGTGTGTGTGCAGTGTGTGTGTGTGCTGTGTAATGTGTGTGTCAGTGTAGTGTGTCAGTGTGTGTGTGTGTGTGTGTGTGTCAGTGTAGTGTGCAGTGTGTCAGTGTGTGTGTGTGTGTGTGTGTCCAGTAGTGTGTGTAGTGTGTGTGTGTGTGTGTGTGTGTCAGTGCAGGGCAGTGTGTGTGTGTGTGTGTGTGTGTGTGTGTGTCCATGTGTGAGTGCAGTGTGTGTGTGTGTGTGTGTGTGTGTGTGTGTGTGTGTGTGTGTCAGTGTGTGTGTGTGTGTGTGTGTGTGTGTGTGTGTGTCGAGTGTGTGTGTGTGTGTGTGTGTGTGTGTGTGTGTGTGTGTGTCCAGTGTGGGGGCAGTGTGTGTGTGTGTGTGTCGGTGTGTGTGTGTGTGTGTGTGTGTGTGTGTGTGTAGTGGCAGTGTGTGTGTGTGTGTGTCGGGCGGTGTGTGTGTGTGTGTGTGTGTCAGTGTGTGTGTGTGTGTGTGTGTAGTGTGTGTGTGTGTGTGTGTGTGTGTGTCAGTGTGGGCAGTGTGTGTGTGTGTGTGTGTGTCAGTGTGGGTCAGTGTGTGTGTGTGTGTCAGTGTGTGTGTGTGTGTGTGTGTGTGTGCAGTGTGTGTGTGCAGCAGTGTGTGTGTCCAGCGCAGTGTGTGTGTGTGTGTGTGTGTGTGTGTGTGTGCAGTGTGTGTGTCAGTGTGTGTGTGTGTGTGTGTGTGTGGCAGTGTGTGTGTGCGTGTGTGTGTGTGTGTGTGTGTGCAGTGTGTGTGTGTGCAGTGTGTGCGTGCGTGTGTGTGTGTCAGCGTGTGTGTGTGTCGTGTGTGTGTGTGTGTGTGCAGTGTGTGTGTGTGTGTGTGCGTGTCAGTGTGTGTGTCAGTGTAGTGGCAGTGTGTGTGTGTGTGTCGTGTGTGGGCAGTGTGTGTGTGTGTTGTGTGTCAGTGTAGGGGCAGTGTGTGTGTGTGTGTGTCCAGTGTAGGCATGTGTGTGTGTGTGTGTACAGTGTGTGTGTGTGTCAGTAGTAGCAGTGTGTGTGTGTGTGTCAGTGAGGGCAGTGTGTGTGTGTGTGTGTGTGTGTGTGTGTGTGTGTGTGTGTGTCAGTGTAGGGCAGTGTGTGTGTGTGTGTGGTGGCTGTGTGTGTGTGTGTGTGTGTGTGTGTGTGTGTGTGTGTGTGTGTGTCAGTGTGGGTGCAGTGTAGTGTGTGTGTGTGTCAGTGAGGGCAGTGTGTGTGTGTGTGTGTGTGTGTGTGTGTGTGTGTGTGTGTGTGTAGTCAGTGTAGGAGCAGTGTACAGTGTGTGTGTGTGTGTGTGTGTGTGTGTGTGTGTGTGTGTGTAGTGTAGTGTGTGTGTGTGTGCACAGTGTGTGTGTGTGTGGTGTGTGTGTGTGTGTGTGTGGTCAGTGAAGTGTGTGTGTGTACTGTGTAGTGGTGTGTGTGTGTCCGTGTGTGTGTGTCAGTGTAGGGCAGT